>CM064489.1:19753973-20353973 GCA_032716605.1 Paralithodes platypus | reverse complement strand
CCCAGGGGGGGTACTGCCGTTCCACCATCACGCTCACCTCCCCTCCAACACTTCCACAATTGACCCTTTGCAACATCTGCAAAACACCCTCCATACCACCCAAACCTGTCAACACACCAAAACTGATAGCCCCGATGATAAAAACCCTTTCGCCATCCATGACACCGTAATGGTAGCCAACCTCCCTGTCACCAACAAATTAGGCCCTCGCTATGTCGGGCCCTACACCATCATACAAGTCCCAAATGCCTATCAAGTCACCATCGATTATCACGGCGTGACTCGCACGTTCCGAACTAGATTCGTCCGAGCGTTTAAACCTCTAAAACCACAAGACATTACCCCACCCCACACGTCCGACCCTGAATTAAACACCCCTACTAACCCTTCCACTCAGGCTATGAATATTCCCATACAAACCCCTAAGAGCCTTAGCCCTCCAGCACCAAACCGACAAATCATTCCTCAACATACCCCCCAAACTAACCTCCACAAACCCCAAGCCCCCACTATCACACCTTCCTCCACCATGACACCTTCCTTCACTTCTGATAGTCAAGTACCTCCCCAACTTATCCAAGTACGAAAACCTCCACCCACAACCCCGACCACAACGGAAACCCTCCCATCTAGCCCTGACATACCTCCACCAGGCACCACAGTGAGAAAACCACCACCCCCACCCAAAACCAAGTAGACACCCAACCGCACCACACAATCTACCTCAGTAACCTCACGCTACAACTTACGCCCACGACTAAAATCTTTTAAAACCTCCAGAAAACACACCCTGCTAACCCAGTTCCGTAGGGCTGCCAGACCACTATCCTCCTCTTCTTCGTCGAATTCTCCTCCACAAAGGGAAAGAAGACGAATAATCACAAGTAAACACCATAAACCCTCTAACTATATTACAAAAATAACAACCCCCACCCCCCCATGAAAACACATACCTTCCTCTTCAACCTCATCCCCTCTCAACCCCCACCTCATCACCCCGAATGACCTGCTAGATCTACCCCCCCACCAAACTCCCATAAAACCGCCTACTTCCACCACCAGCAAATCACCGACCCCACCAAAGAACACACCCCACACACGTTCCTACCCCCAACCCTCCAAATTAAATCTCCACTCCCTACCCACCCATCTAGCCCCCCCCGCATCCACCCCTTTCCCCTCCACTATCCCTGCGACCCCACCCACACATCAACCAACCTCCTCATCTCATCGGACCCCCCACCCAACCCCCCCCCTAAAATATACACTATGCCAACGAGCAACCCCTCCTCTCACACCACGTCTAACATGCAACTAACTCCTCACCAAAGCCCCTCCAAATTGACGGGCCCGACCTCCACACCCCCACAAAGTCGCCCCTGAGAGAACCCCCATACATACCCCCACCAAATCCTCTTCCATTCCGCCTACCACCCTCACTCGACAAAAACCTCCACACACATCTACCTCTCAAATAACCCCTCACCTCACCCCCACTAAATACCCTCCACCTGTAAAGCGTTCTTCCCCTCAATATAAAACATCGTCGAGCGACTCAAGTCCCACGACAAACATCTACCTTCCCACCAGGACCTCCAAAGGTAGAATAATCAACAGACCCATCAGATTTAAAGACAGTTATACAAAAACAACACCCCGTTCTTACACTAAAGACCCAAGCCACACAACTCACACACACCCTCTTTCTCACACACCTCCCTCACGCACCTTACCTAAACCGATATTGCACATTGCCTCAATATATTTTCCCAGCCTACAACACCACCCAAGAAAACCCCAAAAACCCCAGACTCATATCCCCCCTTCACCCCCAGCTCCGTTTTCACGCGTTAATCCCTCCCCTTCAGTTAGTAACCCATTCACCACACTGAAGAGGCCTCCTGTCAGTCCCACATACCTCACTCGATACATGACCTCCACCATGAACCAATCCACACCCTTCGTCGCCCCCATCCCTACCCCCACGGGGGAAAACTACAAACCATTCATACGAAAGGTTAAAGTAAAAACGTCCACAGGACGCTTAGCCCGTCTACAACGCCCACATCAAGCCCGGGCAACCGCCCTCCACAACACAGAGGACACATTCCTACAGGTCTACATTGACCTGCAAAAGAAACCTGACCCTCGCTCTCTTGCTTGGTGGGACCTTCTAAATACACTCAAAATGACCCACCATGACTATGCTTCTTTTTACTTCACCCTTGAGGCTCGGGGACGAGCCTACAATGAAGGAGAGGGAAGTAAAATGCCCCAGAACGAGAAGCCCACCACAGAAGCCACGAGCGAACACCACACAGAAACACCCGAAAGAAAGGCCCACAGAACGAAAGGACCAGGTGACCGAGCCAACCAGTTCAGACAGGCTGAAGCCCGCAGGGTTAAGCAGCTCCAAACCACACCTGCCTACCCCTTCTAAACACTGACCTTTCCCACACCTCGCGTATACACTACCCCTCGTGTCCTACACCTCTACCTACATGATGATGAACATAAATACACCTTAAAGTTAATACACCCATGCCCTGTCCCTAAGTTAGGATGTCAATATCAACATACCCTAAAATACCTTGTCTTGCCAGACTAAGTTTCTGAAGACCAATCGCCCCATAAATCTATGTATGTTCCTCCCAGGTTAAAACACCCATGCCCTGTCCCTAGGTTGAGCCAATGCCAACCAGTTCAGACAGCCATAAATCTATGTATTCAATCCTTAGGTTAGTTATCTTTATCCGCCATTGTGTTCATCTCTTCCATTTACTTTTCCACAATTGTTATACGTCTTCCAATCACCTCCTTCGTATCCACAGTCCACACTACTCTATTTTGCTTCGTGTCCTACACCTCTTACCCGCCAGACTCTACCTACATGATGATGAACATGAATACACATTCATTTAATACACCCATGCCCTGTCCCTAGGTTGAGCCAATGCCAACCAGTTCAGACAGCCATAAATCTATGTATGTTCTTCCATCCGAGAAGTAATATGTTCACCCCCTTAAAATACCTTGTCTTGCCAGACTAAGTTTCTGAAGACCAAACGCCCCCATAAATCTATGTATGTTCTTCCATCCGAGAAGTAGTATGTTAAAACCCCATGTCCTAATGGATAAGAAACTATGATACCCACGGGTACACCAGTGTATATAGAACCATTGTTCCTGTAAGACCTAGCCAGCAATGACTGAAGATGTTAGCCACCATGCAGTAACTTTAATTCTTACCCCAACCGAGATTGTATATACAACCCTCTGTTACCATTGTCTCGATGCATTTTCACCACGAAACAATACCGAAGTTAACCCTACGAACTGTCGTTTTCTTTGGTGTATATATCATAGAAAACGCAGTTCCCAGGAACAACTAGATCAGCAAGAAATAGTGTCAGATTAACAGTATCCATAACCATCGTATTGACGAGTAATAATACACCATGTTTTTCCCTACTTTGATCCACAGTCAAGCACACACCTACAGTTAACCTCCTCTTCCCCACAGCCCCACAGTCCACATGATTCTATCCTTTCCAGACTCATATACCACCCCGTATTGCTCATCCCCCGGTAGCATTTGGCTAACATACTTTCCCTGTCATTAACCCCCAAACTCCAATATCAACTGTAGTCTAATGCCACCCCTATGCCCGGACACCTTAGGGTCAAACTTCCACGTAGCCCTCTGAACTCTCTCCCTCTCATTAACCCCCCACGCTCCTCGACTCCTTTCTGACCTAGCCTCTCCACCATACCTCCTGAATATCCTTGATTTTTCCGTTGCTAACATTCTCCAACCTTTTATATATATACTCCTATCCAGCCTACCTTCCCTTAGTAGGACGGAACAACATTAGAACTTTACTAACCCTTTGCATGCCATCTATTCCCTCACAACCCATTCACAACCCTGTACCAAATGATCGCCAGTGACTAACTTCTATTGCCATACTTCCAGATAAATGTGGCAGAGTTAGCAACCCAATCTCCACCACATCCAGCAAACCATGCAATTAACAACCCAACCGATTAAACCAGCTAGTCAAGGCACCTTCGGTTTTGGTATTACGAACACCCACATCTGTCTCATAAACAGAGGGTTATTACAAACACTTGTGATATGGCAAGCCCCTAGCCACAGCCGCCGGACGACCATCACAGAGAGAGGGCGCGCACCTCCCCTTTTTTACCCACCCAAGGAGGGAGACCCCCACCCCTGCGGAGGTATACCTGACCCCTATTTTGACTTCCGGGTCATTGCCAGGTATCACAGGAATTCTTCCTATCAATGAACTAACCATGCATGACTAACCCCTTTACTAACCTCTATTTACCCACAATAACCCATTCACCTTTCTTGCATACTCGGATAATCAAATTAGCACCTCAGCTATACCATAGAATGAAGACTGAGCAATATAAGAGAGACGCTCCTATCACAGCTGTCCCAGTCCTCCTCGCAAAGTAGATCCAGTCTCCCTCCCCTCAATACTTCCAGTATAGCCAAAATAGTACTTCTTACTAAGGCGCAGTTATATCACATTACGAAGGCTCCCTATAGCCATGTGCCACAACAGTAATCACCACCTTACCTAGTCCCCGTATCTATTGAGAGCTCAAATAATTCCATAAGACTCGAGATCCCTATGGCCTACAGGGTCCAAAACCGAGCTTATAAACCCAGCTCCCGCCCCCAGTAAAATCAGTTGAAAGATAGACATCAACCAGTGGCTGGCCCCCTTAAGTTGACCTCTAGCTCTGCCCTTGTGTTGTTCCTGAGCATTGAGTTCCAGAGCCGGCAGACTCCGTGGCAGATTTGTGATAGAAGCATCTGTCCACGTACAAGAAATCTACGTCCACCTTATAACCTTCACACACCAGTGGGTATATAAGCGTGTAGCCAGCAACGATCGCCAAGAGATCCGTCTTGAGAACTTCCTACATATGGACCCCCTGGACGGCCGCGGAACCAGTCGTTAGCCCCCAACATCACGGACACAAGATAACCAGGACCAGACCAACCAAATACTACCCAAGATTCACTTTATTAGTACTACAGTGTTACAGTACTATTTAGAGACTCACTTATTAATATTTCTATGAAGTGGCTATATCTTTGCCCCAGTATAATTCACATATAACCATTCCATCAGGAAGTTCTAAGTGTATCAGTGTTCATTAATTAACAGGCGACATTAACTCTCGTAATTACCCCGATCCAGATATTATTACATAGAAGTAAAACCCTAGTGATATCTAACGTTCGCCCACTGATTTGCGTTCTACGTATTTCTGCTATAAGAATATAAAACTTAGATCAGTACCCCCCTGAGGTTACTAGAATTCTCATGCTCTAAATATACGCGTGTCTAATCTAGTCTGTGAACTACTATTCGTGCACCAGAACTGCCAGTAATAAATCTAAATAGTGAAATTGAATCTATAAGTAACATTGATGGCTTCCTGTATATAAACTTGCAAACAGAGCCAGTGATCAGAAGAGTATACCTGAACGTTGGAAGTGGGAGACTAGGCTCCATCCAGATCCACTAATGCTAGTTGTTCAATTCTATCATTTGTCTTGTACGAGTATTCATACCTTCTTATGCTTCCTATTAATCATCCTCAATAAACGTGATCGTGTGTCTTGTTACTGTGTGTTTATTTTGTGTTCTCTATTCCTCATACCTTGTTTTGTGCATGCAGCCTTATATACCCAGTCAGTTAGAACCCACATTACCCAAGTTAATCCTATAGAAAAACAGGGCATAACAATTCTTATGTATGACGGCTATTTCTATATTTTGCTATATATTACTTTTATTGTAGTCGATGTGTTCTATCTATCTATCTATTGCCTGACGCCGTGATCCCCGAAGGGGTGGCCACGAACGAACCGCCCCCATGCACCTCTGTCCCCAGTCAGTCGACGCCCCTCCCCCCAACCAGCACCGCCTTCGTTCATGTAGTTCCTCACTCCATCCTTCCACCTCATATTCGGTCTACCTCTCCCCCTCTGTCCCTCCACCTCGCTCTCGTACACCCTCTTAGTCATTCTCTCGCTTTCCATACGTTCCATATGGCCGAACCATCTCAAGTTGTTCCTTTTCACACTTTCCAGCACATCTACCTCCACACCACACCTCCTTCTTACTTCCTCATTAGTCTGTCTATCCCTCCATGTAACTCCGCACGCACTCCTTAAGTAATTCATTTCCACTGCTCTCACTCTTGGTCTGAGTCTCTCAACCAACGTCCATGCTTCGCTTCCGTAAGTCAGTGTCGGGATTACCACACTGTCATGCAAGGACTTCTTCACTTCCATACTGACCACCCTATTTCTTGTTACTGCTTTTAGCGTTCCTACAACCCTCTTCCCCTGTTGTACCCTCTCCCGCACCTCTTCATCCATAGTCCCATCTTTACTCAACACACTGCCCAGATACTTAAAAGAGTTGACGATCTCCATAGCCTGACCGTTCAGCTTCACCTCACACTCTGTGACTTCACCCCTTTCGAAGACCATAACCTTGCTCTTCCCCGTATTTACCTTCAAATTCCGTTTTGTGTTATGATGTGATAATGTTAATGAATATTTATATAAGTACAGTCGTGGTTAGGGCTACTTGAACACCTCTTAAATTATACAAAAATACCTAGACTGCGAGCATTTACTAAGGTATATATATTCTGTTAAATTGAATCCCTTAGCAACGGATTTCTAGATAATTTATGGAAAATATGTATATCTATATTTCTGTGTCGAATTAATGCCAAGTTTTCGTAATTACCAAACGATTTCGCTACAAAATCTACATAATAGCTGAGTAACCAAGATGGTAACATTATCATCAGCTGGAAAATAAATAGACTAGCGAATGTCAGCAGTTTATCAATATAGTTCGCCAGTGAAATAATATATTGTGCCTTCTAAAACTGTCAAGGAATTTCTGTCCATGGCTGTGTAATACGTGTAATACGGTAGGCTACCCTTATTTACTCATAACCATAACATAGCACAATCAAATTGTATCCTAAATGTAGTTAATATTTGAAATAAATTATTATACTAGTAGGTGACTACTTCTTTTATTTACCAGAGAGAGAGAGACAAAAAGAGAGCCAAGCAGGCTCCTCACCCAGAGAGAGAGAGAGAGAGGGAGTGACAGACAGGCGCTGAGGCAGGCTCCTCCGGAGTCCCCCGTGTGGGTGACGTCACTGCCACTGCGCCCTCTGATTGGTCCTGATTTACCCTATGGCATCTACCAGTCTCGACTTGGTAAAAATGTCTCCGGGACAACAAAGCTTTAAGTTGCCACCTATAACCTTACCTGAATTTGATGGGCAATCTAATTGGAATACCTTTTGGGATAAATTTAAGGGTTTAGTTCATGACAGGTCAGATATTTCTGCAGCAAATAGATTTTCATACTTGTTGGGTCAACTTAAGGGTTTTGCGGATCTTATTAAGGAACTTCCCATAACAGATGCCAATTATACAGCAGCTCTACAAGTACTCAAGGAAAATTTTGAAGATACGGAATTGACTCTACAGCGTCTAGTTTACAAATTGCTGGATTTATCAGGACCCAAGCATACGTACCAAGATCTTCAATCATTCCGGATCAGTTTGAATTGTGTTTTAAAATCACTTAGTACCCAGAAAGATCTTGACTCAGCTTCTTGGCTCCTGAACCACATTATACAACAAAAGCTCTCTCAGAAAACCTGTGATGAATTGTACCACAGGTATAAGAAGAACTACTTCACGTATCAAGAGATAGAAGAGGGCTTAAGAGAGTTGTGCAAACACATGTAGGTTTCTAAGAAGGATAGCGGTATCAAGGAAGGAGACAACAAGGTTAAATATACAAAAGCGTCTACAACAGGGACTAAGGAAAAAGCAAAACCGTTCAAGAAGGAAGATGTTGGTACCTATGTGACGTCTGTTCAACAGAATAATCAAACTAGTACAGTATCAAAAACAAATGGTGTTTGAGAGAGAAAAAATTCACGTCTCAATTCTCCAGTGACCCAAGAAGTAACCAGAGATATTAAGCCCACACCAGTGGTAAAGCAAGAAACCCGGAAGGTGTGTATGTTATGTTCAGAACAACATTCCACAGTGTATTGTAGGACTTACCCAGGTCTTCTGAAGATCTGCGAGGTTGAGGTCTTATAAGAATATGAGCTGTTTCACCAGTGTCTTATGCTCTCGTATCGTAGGACTTAAGTAGGGAGTCGTTTCACCAGTGTCTTAAACCCTCCACTACGAGTCCTTGACCTTGACTTCCTACAGTAATCTCTGGAAGAACTTTGATGTTGGAGCATGGGCTTATACGAGTACGAGCCGTTTCACCAGTGTCCTACGCTCTTGTATCGTAGGACTTAAGTAGGGAGTTGTTTCACCAGTGTCTTACACCCTCCACTACGAGTCCTTAACCCCGACTTCCTACAAAAGTCTCTGGAAGAACTTTGATGTTGGATCTTGGGCTTATACGAGTACGAGCCATTTAACCAGTGTCTTACGCTCTCGTATCGTAGGACTTAAGTAGGGAGTTGTTTCACCCGTGTCTTACACCCTCCACTACGAGTCCTGACTGAGAAGGAAGCCGTTTCACCAGTGTCTTACGCTCTTCCAACCAGCCTTACTATTTTTGTAGGTTTACTAGAACTAGAGCGCTTGTTAGTACTGCATAATCTAATATAGTAAATCCTGTATCAAGGCAATGTAAAGATGTTGGGTGGTCACCAGTGTGGTCCAACAAGGATACGAGCAAATCCAAGATACCTTCGAGAAATGCGTCGAGTAGTTACACCAGTGTCTTACTCCCTCAAGGCAATTTCTCGGTAAATAGTCCCAAGTCTTCCTGGTACTAATCCTACCAGTGTGGTATTAGTATCTATCCAACTCGATCTACTGATGATGGGCTGGGCTGAGGTAGTGTTACCATTTCCGTCGTTCTCCTCGGTGGGACATTTCGCGGCTAGAGGGGTGGCACATGTGCTTGGAGGAGGGTCTGGGTCGACTGCGGTAGCCCTTCTGGGAATCCAGCGGTGGTGTGTTTCCGGGCAAGAAGAGCGCGTGGTGTGTTGATATGTAGGCCTATGCACTATTCTTTCCCCACAATGTCTTGAGTGGCCATCTCCGGTTTGTACATCATTGTCTGCTGACATCCTCACAGGTATGTTCTTTCCTGGGGTCGGGGGAAGTGCCAGGGTAATACATGCGACCCGAGCGAAGCGTGGTGAGGAGGCTTTTGTGCCCTCTTGTCTTGGTGGCGTGGTGGCAATGGTTGTTGTTGTTTGCGGGGCCTCATCTCCTTCGTTTGTCTTGTTCACGCTTTTCTTCCCTATCTCAAAAATCTTGAGAGAAGAGTCTCAAAACTCCATTCTCAAATTTTGACCAACTAGTCATTTATTTTACCTTTGTGAGAAAACGTACTTTCGACGTTCTGGCCTATAATGTAAACATAATTTGCCAGTATCTATCTTTGACCAACTCAGTCATGTTTTGACCAACTCAGTAACAAACATTTGGGGGAGGGTCCCCCCCATCCCTGTATATGTCCATGTTGTATATATTATGTTTGTCATTCAATGTGTGAACAATTAGCCAACTAAGCCATATCATATTTGTTACTTTTACTGAATAAAATAACTTTAAATGTCCTTCTGTGTTGTCCTTATACCTCTGCATGTTTGTGTGTGTGTTTATGTGTACATTCATTTCCTGCCCAGTTGAGATTGAGTCCACGAAATAGCCAGCCAAACCCAGTAAAAATCCTGGTATAACAAGTACCTACATTTGCTTGCACTTTGTAATTATAAATAAAACTTATACACTGTGACCGGGTACTCTGTACTAATTCTAGTTCCCTAGTAGATACAATACATTGCACCCCTAAAAAGTTATTCTATGGATCTCAGATCAGTGGCCTTTTAATAATCATCGAATATAAGGCAGGCTTAAAGAAGAGGAAAGTCATCGCACTGAAAGACCCAAAGAATGTTTGTAATAGATACCTACTTTTGAAACAGTCCCTGGTGGTATTCATTACAAAGGACCAGTCATCATAATCAGCTTTCCCTACTTCTCATGTTTAGAAAGTTGGGTGAATCTGATAGGCCTAGGTGATCGTTCTTGTAAGCCTATTATATGAAAGGCAGGTAGCACGCTCATTTATTCCGGCAATTTTTCGGCATTACTGGTCAGGCAGCTTTTTAATTGAGATTTTAATTAATTCAGCCACACACCCTATATGTAATGCCCTCTAAAATCCCACCGCTGCCACCAATGTTATGCCCTGTTTTTCTACAGGTTTAACTTGGGTAATGTGAGTTAACACGACACAAGTTCACGTTTATTGAAGTAAGTAAATAAAGAGCATGGAAAGATAATAATTCTCGCACAAAACAAATAATAGAAAGGAACTGCTAGCATTAGCGGATCTGGATGGAGCCTAGTCTCCCACTTCCAACGTTCAGGTATACTCTTCTGATCACGGGTTTAATTAGCAAGTTTTATTTTACTGGAAGACCTCAATATATTCATGTAATTCAATTTCACTGATTTGATCTCTTACTGGCTGGTCGCATGCCCAAGTAGCAGCTCACAGTTAGGATTAGACACGTGTATTGTAGAACACGGAATCTCTAGTAACCTCATGGGGGTACTGATCTAAGTTTTATATTCTTATGGCAGAAATACGTAGAACACAAATCAGTGGGCGAACGTTAGATATCACTAGAGTTTTAATATCTGAATAAGGTAATTACGAGAGTCAATGTCGCCTGTTAATTAATGAGCACTGATACGCTTAGTACGTCCCAAATGGAATGGTTAAATATGAGTTACACTGGGCAAGGTTATAGCCACTTTATAGAAAGTTAATAAGTGAGTGTCAAACTAGTACTATAACACTTAGTACTAGCAACATGAATCTTGAATAGTATTTGTAGATCTGGTCCTGGTTATCTTGCTTCCGGTGATGTTGGGGGCTAACGACTGGTTCCTCGGCCGTCCAGGTGGTCCAAAATGTAGGAAGTTCTCAAGTCGGATCTCTTGACGATCGTTGCTGGCTACACACTTATATACCCACGAATTTGTGTGAAGGTTATAAGGTGCACGTTAGGACTTGTACATGGACAGATCTTCTATTTAACTTCTGCCATGGAGTCTGCCGGCTCGGGAATCTCTCAACTCCGGAACAACACAAGGGCAGAGCTAGAGGTTAACTTCAGGGTAGTGACCACTGGTTGGTGTCTAACTTCATGCCCTCGAAAATGTCCCGCACCCACAATAATACTAACCTGAGTTGACGTCAGGTATAGCGTAAAATAGTCGTAGATGGTAAGTCCAATAAACTCATCACGTGAAAAACACCACGAGACTATCACCTGGTTCTTAAAAATCGGACTAAGGTTGCTATACTTTTAGTACGTCCGTGGTAGTACAGTGGGTTAGCGCGCGGGCCTGGTGATGATGGTGGTGCGTCACTAACCAGGGTTCGAACCCCACCCAAGGCATCTCAAAACCTGTGGATTTTTAGGGGGGTTAAATTCCCTTCAGAGGTTCGTACCCCGCGCCAGGTACCAGGAATGGATCCTAAATGTGGACCTGGGGATATTTCAATTCCTATTTAACCTGGAAAAACCTAGCATTTCATTGGTGGCAGCTAAGGAACGTGACCAGGTAGCTACGTGGAGCACCCGTCACGCGAACCCTAAAAACCATATTGAGATAGCTAAGGTAAAAAGGCTACGATACCTTAATCCCTTACGAGGCTAGGGACTAGCCTAACTAAAAAGGAATGTGGTGTAATGCCCTCGAAAATGTCCCGCACCCACAATAATACTAACCCGAGTTGACGTCAGGTATAGCGTAAAATAGTCGTAGATGGTAAGTCCAATAAACTCATCACGTGAAAAACTCCACGAGACTATCACCTGGTTCTTAAAAATCGGACTAAGGTTGCTATACTTTTAGTACGTCCGTGGTAGTACAGTGGGTTAGCGCGCGGGCCTGGTGGTGATGGTGGTGCATCACTAACCAGGGTTCGAACCCCACCCAAGGCATCTCAAAACCTGTGGATTTTTAGGGGGTTAAATTCCCTTCAGAGGTTCGTACCCCGCACCAGGTACCAGGAATGGATCCTAAATGTGGACCTGGGGATATTTCAATTCCTATTTAACCTGGAAAAACCTAGCATTTCACTATATGTTTATTAAACCCCTGCAGTGTACCATAATGTCCTGTACTCTTTTAGTAGTTTAATATGGCTATTATTATACGATTATATTTGACTTTGGAATTAATTATCGGAGTCGACTGACACGACAGAGGTGCATTCTATAACATCGCATCGCATTGCATGGAAGAGATTCATTCGTGGCCACTCCCTTAGGGATTAGGCCGTCTGGCAATAAATAGATATATAAAGAAGGTTAATTTTAATTGCCCCTCCGAATCCTAGAGGGCCTTCCAAAACTGAGGCAAATCTCCAATTGTTGGAATGGCCGGAACAACATGTAATGGGGCGCTCAGGTATCACACCAGACCTTTTATCCTCAATTGTTGGAATGGCCGGAACAACATGGGGCGCTCAGGTATCACACCAGACCTTTTATCCTCAATTGTTGGAATGGCAGGAACAACATGGGGCGCTCAGGTATCACACCAGACCTTTTATCCTCAATTGTTGGAATGGCAGGAACAACATGGGGCGCTCAGGTATCACACCAGACCTTTTATCCTCAATTGTTGGAATGGCAGGAACAACATGGGGCGCTCAGGTATCACACCAGACCTTTTATCCTCAATTGTTGGAATGGCCGGAACAACATGGGGCGCTCAGGTATCACACCAGACCTTTTATCCTCAATTGTTGGAATGGCCGGAACAACATGGGGCGCTCAGGTATCACACCAGACCTTTTATCCTCAATTGTTGGAATGGCAGGAACAACATGGGGCGCTCAGGTATCACACCAGACCTTTTATCCTCAATTGTTGGAATGGCAGGAACAACATGGGGCGCTCAGGTATCACACCAGACCTTTTATCCTCAATTGTTGGAATGGCAGGAACAACATGGGGCGCTCAGGTATCACACCAGACCTTTTATCCTCAATTGTTGGAATGGCCGGAACAACATGGGGCGCTCAGGTATCACACCAGAGCTTTTATCCTCAATTCATTAGGAGGTGTTTGTTTGGTGTTGGGAGTGGAATGAATAAAATAAGATTATCAACGTTTTTCCAGCAACATTTATTGAATCTTTTACACTGGTATCGGAAACTAGACTAAAGGTCGATGTATTTAAGTGACATAATTATTTTAAAAGTTTACCTCATAAGTTGCCAGAGAAGTTTTGACGATACAAGTTGAGGAAACTATGATGGTGTGATATTGGTTTTATGCACAACATCCGGCATTATCGTCAGATCCACGTGTTTCATGGCTTGACACGGGGCATCAATCATGACCATCCAAAATTAAATCATTCTTCATTAGGGTCATTCAAAATCCTAATCGTGTTAATAATGAATTATTTCTATGGGCAAATATAAGTCTTAACCCCTTGAGGATATGACGCGTTTTAACAGTAAATATTGGCTAGCATTAGATGATTTTATACAGCTATGGAATGATCTGTGTCAATTAAAAGTGTACAGACTGTCTCAATTTATCCTCTGACTTCCATATACCCTTACTAATCTGAATAAAATCGTCTACTAATAACCACAAAACAGAAACGAAATGAGTCATGGATCCTCAGATGATCTTGAAGAACAAATATGCCGAATTTCAAGCCATTATTTAATAATTATCTTGAACACCGGTCCGAAACTCGGATCATGCCTTTCATATGTCTAAAAGATAAAAATAAAGAATAAATATATACTTAAATTATGAGGAACAAGCGGTATGAGTATTTTAGAGCTGCCAGATTAATTTGAAATTTATATAAGAGGCAGAATGTAAAGTACTGTATATGAGATTTTACCGTAGAGTTATGTGTTGTGTCAATACTTTGAGTTACGTAGAGTTAAATAGATACGCTGACGTAAGTGTGTGTGTGTGTGTGGAACCACATGCGGGGAGAAGTGTGTGTATGATACATTAAATTATATTTATCACAGTCACACAAAATTTATGTTTACGGCTTAGGTGTTATTGACTACTCTTGGTATATACAGTATACAACTATAATACATTGTGCTATAGGTATTTAATAAGAAGTGTTATGGACTACTCTTGGTATATACAGTATACAACTATAATACATTGTGCTATAGGTATTAAATAAGAAGTGTTATGGACTACTCTTGGTATATACAGTATACAACTATAATACATTGTGCTATAGGTATTTAATAAGAAGTGTTATGGACTACTCTTGGTATATACAGTATACAACTATAATGCATTGTGCTATAGGTATTTAATAAGAAGTTCCCTGTATGAACTACAGACCAAGTCTGGTATTTGTTATTACGTAACCGCGTTTATTACCGGTAATAAAAAACGGGCTTATGGTGAGACAAAGCTTGTTGCGTGTTACTATATATAAGAGTGAGGCTTCCTGCGTTGTAGGATGTATATATGTGTTGTATTAGTGTTACTATGTGCACTGTATGTTAATATGAACTAAGAATGTTGTGTGGTGGTTGTATAGTCGAGTGAGGCTTCCTGCGTTGTAGGATGTATAAATATGGTGTATTAGTGTAATTTGTGTATATTATATGTAAATAAGATACACAAATAATTGTATGGCGTGTCTACTGTATAGAAGGGAGAGGCTACCTGTATTGTCGGGTATATGATTAAGTTGAAGTATTGTGTTTGTGTTGATTGTATAGTATGTGTGATAATGTAATAGTTGAAGTATTGTGTTTGTGTTGATTGTATATTATGTGTGATAATGTAATAGTTGAAGTATTGTGTTTGTGTTGATTGTATATTATGTGTGATAATGTAATAGTTGATGTAGACGTAGTACAGGCCTACATAACATGTTGTAAGATATTATTGTGAGTGTATTTGTTAATAGTATTAGGATTGGATGTTTATGGTTAGTTTATGTGTGTATGTGTGTATGTCTATGTGTGCAAGAAATAATGAGAAATAATGTGTGGAGATTGGAGAGAGAAAGAGTATTATAGTATATTTGTGTGTGTGTGTGTGTGTGTGTGTGTGAGAGAGAGAGATAGTGTGTTAGTGTGTGTGAGAGAGAGATAGTGTGTGTGTGTGTGTGTAAAAGAGAGAGAGAGAGATAGTGTGTGTGTGTTAGAAAGAGAGATATAGTGTGTATATGTGTGTCTGCTTTACATGTGTGTGTGTATGCGTGTTTCTCTGTGTGCGCGTGTGTGTCTGTGTGTATGTGTGTCAATGTGTGTGTGTTTGTGTGTATATGTGTCAGTGTGTGTGTGTGTGTATGTGTACAGGAGCAGGCGTTTTTTAAGTATAAACTGTATATATGGACCCTTCTGCCCACACCTGTTCTTCATTGGTATAACAGCTATAACAACTCTCTCTCTCTCTCCACACACACACACACACACACACACATATATACTGTATATATATATATATATATATATATATATATATATATATATATATATATATATAAATAAAGTATTAATCACACACCCATATACACAAAAATAAACACTCACTGCAGGCCTAAATTTGTGTTTGTGTGTGTGTGTGTGTGTGTGTGTGTGTGTGTGTCTGTGTGTGTGTGTGTATGAGAGTATGCGTGTGTGTGTAGAGAGAGAATATTCGTTGCCATAGGAACATAGGCATGACACACACACACACACTCACGTCTCTCTCTCCCCCCCCCTCCCCCCCTCCTTCCACACACACACATACACACACACCTACATTTCCTCCCTTCACACCCACATACAGATATTTTAGGATAACTGACAAATGTTGCACTAAGCTCGGGAAACTCTCAGCAAGTTGTTGAGGGTGAGTGTGACAAACAAGGTGACAGTTGACCCTCATAACTCTCTCTCCACCAGATGCTGCCAGTACTTTGGTGGTACTTTACCTACCTTCAGACCAGTGTTGTTGTACTTAAGGACCTGTCATGATGTAGAGACTTTAATGAGATGGTATTTAACCTTTTGATTCCTATAGGTAGATCCTGAGTACAATAATCTGGCAGTAGCTTTAGGGGGGGAAGGGTATATTTTTTAGTCTATTTATTTGTTTATTTATTTATTGTTTACTTTTCTCGAAAGACCCCCATCAAGCTTTAAAAAAAGCACCCCCTTCGCGATAAAAATTGTACATTTTTTCGGTAAAAAAAAAAAAAGGCTACAGGCTCGCTCTCGCTCGCCAGGAGAAAATTGACACCTAAATGTCACGAAAGATCTTAATATTGACAACAAAATGGGTGATAGGTCTTATAATAGCCAAACTAACAGTTCGAATGTCTTAAAATCTGAAAACCAATGGGACTAAATATAAGGGAGGAAGGGGGGGGGGAGGGGGGGTACAGAAAAAGCCAACCCTCCCCCCTTAATAAAGGATACACATGGTCGTCTGATTGAGAGGTTAGCCATTTTAATCTGGCTGTCATCACCCGATATATTCAATTATGGCAGGATCCCTAAACAATACAGGGTTGTAATCTTTATATTCAATTATGGCAGGATCCCTAAACAATACAGGGTTGTAATCTTTATATTAAATTATGGCAGGATCCCTAAACAATACAGGGTTGTAATCTTTATATTCAATTATGGCAGGATCCCTAAACAATACAGGGTTGTAATCTTTATATTAAATTATGGCAGGATCCCTAAACAATACAGGGTTGTAATCTTTATATTAAATTATGGCAGGATCCCTAAACAATACAGGGTTGTAATCTTTATATTCAATTATGGCAGGATCCCTAAACAATACAGGGTTGTAATCTTTCCCAATTTGACTTTGACATCTACTTTCTAAATTGACTTAGGGGGGAATGGCCCATTTTTTTTGGTCCCTTTTCTCCCTTGTGTTTAGCCCTATTAGTTTTCAGATGTTAAGATGTTTGCCCCATTAGTTAGTCGATTTTAAGACCTTTCGCCCCATTTCTTCGTCAATATTTAGACCTTTCGTGCTATTTAGGTGTCGATTTTTTCCCTGGCGAACGATAGTGAGCCTGTAATGTTGGAAGAACCGGCCTTTGGCCGGGAAATTTGTCTACCGAAAAATTTACAAATTAATCTAGAAAAGGGATCTAATGGATGTTTTTTTTAATTTGATGGAGGTCTAGGGAGGAAACTAGAAAAATAATGAATACATGGAAAAATCGCCCCAAAAGTGAACCATCCCCCCTTAACTAAACTAATGATAAACATAACAAATTGCAGAAAGGCGTCATCGTACTGAAAGGGTTAACACCGATAATATTGAATCATTTAATCACACCCCCAAACCTTCCAACACAAGGTCAGGTTTATAATGATTTGGCCATGACTTTGATGACTCTTATCACTCATTTTTCTTTCCTAGCTTAAGGGGACATGGGCCGTTATTCTGGTCGCCCTTCTTCCTCATGCTTAGCCACATTAGTTTTCAGATTTCATGACCTTCGGCCCATTTCGTTGTCAATTTTAAGACCTTTCGTGCCATTTAGGTGTCGCTTTTTTCCTGTCGAGCGATAGCGAGCCTGCAATTTAAAGAGTAACCGGCCTTCGGCAGGGACATTTTTCTACCGAAAAATATACACATTTATCTTGATGGAGGTCTAGGGAGGAAACTAAAAATTAAATTAATAAATGATTTAATAGACCAAAAAACCGGCCACTAGCCCCTTAACCTCTGGGCTGCGCAGCCCCTGTAGTATACACCATACCCCTGTGCGTAGGTATTTTCATTCATTCCTCACTAAAATTGTTAATTTACCATAAATATAATTAATACTTATCCATATGCGCCTATTTTACGTTTAATATGAAGATGGTAACATGTGACAACAATAAAACAAGTGGGAATAGTGTTTAGATGGTAAAAATCGTAAATAAATACGGAGCGGTCCAGTCATGAAATGTGGAGCAGAGCGAGGCAACCCCACCTCTCGCGAGGTCTGAAGCATGACTGAGTCTCTCACCACACCCTCTACCTTACCCAACACACTCGCTAGTCACATAACCACACCCTGCAACCGGCTTGCAGATGTTAGCACGAAAATATACCAATGAATAAGGGAATAACAGGGAAAATAGGTGATAATTGAAGGGGGGGGGGGGAAGGAGGGGACTTTGACAGATGTGGAGAAGTAATATGAGGTATGAAGGGGAAAACAAATGTTTCAAGTGCTACTGGGGCCTTTTAAACGTTTTTATTTAGGCCTAGGATCTTAAGAGTCTCTCCGCAGTCGCCCAGTAAAACCTCTTAAGAGTCTACCCGTAGCTGCCGGGTTAAATAAGATTGTCTTCTGGCAACTGAGCTCAAACTTTATACACATTTTATACAAATGTATATATTCTTCCTAAGCTGAATACACTCGTCTGAAAGTAAATAGAGTACAGTTAATTATTGGTTTTAAAACGGTTTCTAGATACTTAATCAGTTATCGGTAAATATATGTGGAATTTGATAACTAGTGAATGAACAATTCATCATGAATTAAACACATTTTGTTTAATATTGCGATCTAAGAACTTATATGCTTAGCGTTATTATAGGTTTGAGTCCCGAAGGGAAGAAGGAAAACCTAATATTTAGTAGTGGCCCGGAATCATTGACGATGCGCCTTGACATTGATTATGGCCAATCTTTGAACTCAAGCTTGTCTTTCAAACTTCCCGCCCGGGAGAGAACAAAATACGATTGCCACACATCGTGAGCGAAACGCTCCAAAATACCACTCACGGAGTCGTCCTATATGATGTGGGTACCACTACTAGAAAAAACTAGCAAAAACTAATGTAAAAATAAAAATTAAACTTGATCTAGCCTTGCGCTTCTCATGTGTCTGCTATTTCCGCACGCTTCGCTCCGCCCATCGAAGCGATCGATCCCTCGTTCTTAACTGATATATCAAGACTTTCAAAATATAGCAGATGAATGGGAAGGGGATGGAAGGGAGGGCCAAAATCGTCAATGATTCCGGGGCCACTACTAAATATTAGGTTTTCCTTCTTCCCTTCGGGACTCAAACCTATAATTTATTAGTGGCCCCTTCATCATTGACGATGCGCCTGATATCACAAGTCTGGAGGGGGACATTCATCAGGAATATCATAACCACTAATAAATAACTAAGGTTTATAGAGAAACACGTACAAAAAAGATCTTTGTTTAATAGTATATAAAAATAATAAAGAGTTTACAGGCGGCATTTATTAAAGATTTGCCTGTTGTGTAGCATTTTTACGTTTGATAGAACAGTAGGATTTACACACATAAACTATACATTTTAGCTTATGAATACATAAATAAATCAATATCTTGTCTCTTAGAAAATACTGATAACTTTGGTGGCATATATAAATATGTTGCCTAACAGGTACTCTATTACAAATAGATTTGTACAATGCCCTTATAAATAACCTTAAGATTATTGAGCATAAATTAATACTCTATTGCCATACATAAAGTAAAAAAATAAAAATAAAAAGTTTCCTGACTAGACTTACTTAGTCTAAGGAATGGGTTATCACATGACCCTAATTCTCACCATCATGTTGTATCACATAGGAGGCAGGTAGGAGGCCCTAGCTAGGACACCCCCACCCCCCCTCCCTTTTTCTTATATAAAAATAACTTAAAACTAGACTCTCTGCTATAATGCTGCACATGTGCGAGAAGGTTTCATGAGATTAACGGACAGGTAACGTGTTAGGAATGTATGATTGGACGACCACAACTTGGTCTGCTGAATATCATCAAGGGAGTAATTATGTAAGAACCTGAGGGAGGCAGCCCACTTCCGAATATCGTGTGATCTAGCAAGAACGCCCGGATTACTCCCCCTAATAAAGCAGCCAGGTGCCTTTTTTGAAGACGTTTACCTGTCCGCAAAACCCAGAGGGACCCTACCTGAGATGGCTGAGACTCCCGCATATACAAAATAATCGATTGCACCGGGCAAAGCAAATGGTGTTTAACGCCCTGTTTCAGAGCTGGCACTTCAAACTCTGTAAAGACATGGTTACTATGTTCATTTTTAGCAATAAAATTAGGAGCAGGTGCAATATGGACACTCATGTTGGGCCTCGAAAATCTTAAGCAAGATGGCTCCGAACTCATCGCCGCCAACTCAGACACCCTGTCACCCGTGGCCAGTGCCATCAGAAAAATGGCTTTCTTAATTCTTAACTCATAAGGAGGATTATGACAATATTTACAGGAATGAAGCATTTCTAGGGTTAAATCAAGAGACCAGGTGGGTGTGAGTTGACGTGGAGGAGGGCGAAGCCGGAAGCAAGACCGCATGAACCCCTTCTCCTCCACCTCTGGCACGGACAGACCAGTTAAATCGAAAAAAGGTGTCCGAATTGCTGTGAGGTGATTTCTTAATGTGACAACTGACAACTTTTGCATTTCAAAAAGGTAATTTAAGTATTTAAACACCAGTGCCACCGAGGACTGCTGTTGGTCAGTTTCTACTATCCAGGTAGTGAATGCCTTCCAATGAGATTGATACTGTCTTTGTGTTGATAATGTATACTGATTGATCAACTTATGAGACACGCTTTCCCCAAACTGGCCTAGCCACTTAGCCTTCTGAATATCCACAAGGCGAAAGTCAGCGAGGTCTTTAGGTTTCCAATTGTATCTAAGTGGAAGCACGAGATCGGGAGCGACACCGGGTTCTCGCACCACGTCTTCAATTGATTGTACTAAACTTGGGCTGGCCACAACGGCGCGATCATCGAGACCATACCTCGATAACCCCTTAGTTTGTGAACTACTTTGCACATTAAGGATGCGTCTGGAGGCGGAAATAGATAAATGGAGATCCATTTGTTCCAGTCTTTATCTACCAGAATTGCGTCCGGACCCCCCGCCAGAGTCTGACTCCGGCGTGTGAGGTACTGAGGCAACTTGTGATTTGCCTCTAGGGAACCCAGACGAAGTGGGACAATAGACACTATTTTTGTTTTCTATGTGTATGAGTTAGGCAAAAGGCAAAACTGCCTGTGACGAGTGCCTCCCCCAGAATTGAAAGAGTGACAGGGCCAAAATCAAGGAACGTTTGAGCCAAAATGGCCGGACACACAGAGTTTGAAGCAATTTAAGGCATAGGATGAGGGAAAGATGGATTCAGGGAAAGAGTTCCAGAGCTCAGCTGTTGAGTAGAAGAAAGATTGGGAGTATCGTTTCACTCTTGAGTTGGAGAGCTGCACAGAGTAGGGGTGGGATTGTGTTGCAAGACAACCCTACGTAGAGGAGGTGCTATTCACTGGGAGAGCTCTGAGGAACACTGATTATTGTAGTAGCAATAGAGTAGCGAGAGAGATGCACATTGCGGTGAAAAGAGAGAGATTGCAGAGAGTCGGTGAGTGGATGGGAGTTAATGATACAAAAGGCTTTCCTTTCTACTTTGTCTAGGAGTGCTGTGTGAGAGGATCCTCCCTACACATGTGAACAACACTCAATACAAGGACGCACTGTGCCCCTGTACAGAGCAAGAAGCTGTGCAGGGGTAAAGAACCCCCTGAGGCGGTTGAGCATTTCCAGCTTCTGGGAGGCCACCTTAGCAAGACTGGTAATATGGTCCTTCCAAGAGAGAGCAGATGAAAAAGAGGCACCGAGAATACTGAGAGAAGATGAAGGGGTAATTTTTGTATTGTTGACTTATAAGGGATAGTCCTCTTGGGAGTTCACGACGGGTATAGATAGATGAAGAAATTGGGTAACAAGGTAACAAGGTTTTTTCTGCCCCGATTGGAAATGGTAGTTAGATCAGAAGATAAGTGTGGTATGGCTTCATTACGTTTGTTTTTGAGGGATTCTTTGCTGGTTGTTCTGATAAACTAATTACAAATACACAAAGGAATACACAAAGGAAAGCAAGCAACAACAGACCTACTGATCCTTACTAGCCTGCTTGTAAAAAAAAAAAAAAAATCAAACTGAAGGTCTTCATCCCCACAATGACTGTGGTCAGAAAAACTAAATTATATTACTATGTATGGTACTAAAATAGTGACATTACTCGGGCACAAACGCAGTCTTTTGCGGGTTTATGGCAAGATATTTGTCAAGTCGATATTTGAATGTTTGGACTGTATGGCACTCTACAACACTTCTAGGCAATTTATTCCACAAGTTGACCACTCTGTTGAAAAAGAAGTGCTTCTCTTGCTTCGTGTGAATGAAACGCCTTTCCAACAATTTTGCAACCATTATTTCTTGTGTAATTTGAGTTATCTAGTGTGAAATACTTACTTGCATCCATGTTGTCATGGCCTTTGATAATTTTAAAAACTTGGATTAGGTCCCCTCTCATTCTGCGGTTTGTTAAAGTAAATAGGTTTAACTCTTTTAGTCGTTCCTCATATGGTTTATTTCTTATTCGGGGAATCATTTTAGTTACTCACCGTTGTACTCTCTCTAGTTTTTCAGTGTCTTTTACATAGTTTGGCGACCAAAACTGGACACAATATTCGAAATGCGGACAAACTAATGAATTATATAAAGTGCGTATAACGTTTTCGGATCTATATTCAAAAGATCTCCCAATGAAGCCAATAATTTTATTTGCTGTTTTTACAACTTCAGCAACTTGTTGGGCAGATTTTAAATTACTTGTTATAGTAACTCCAAGATCCGTTCTTTATTTACGTTCCTTAGTTGAATTCCGTTAATAGAATAGTTTGCGCTTTCATTTTTACTGCCGATGTGTAGCACTTTGCATTTATCTATATTGAAACTGCCATGTCTGAGCCCAGTTAGATAGCTTGTCTAAATAATTCTGAATCTTTTGTATGTGTTATGGCGAGTTTACTTTGCTTGCAATATTTGTGTTATGAGCAAATTTCGAGATTCTGCATGATAGCCCATCATCAATATCATTAATATAAATAAGAAAAAGAATTGGACCGAGAACTGAGCCTTGTGGTACACCGCTTGTAACATTTATCAATTGAATAGTGTAAGGTAGAGTCGTCTGCATATGAATGGATAGGACTGGAGGTGCAGTTGGTAACTCATTATTAAACTCCACAGATTTCTCTAGAATGGCAGGTAAATGGCGATAAGGTGTAGGTCTTCTAGCTTCTCCTCAGGACCGGTGGTCGCTGAGTATGACTCAACTCAACGGCAATCTGCCTTGAGTGACTCAAGGCAGATTGCCGTTGAGTTTGACTCAAGAGGTTCTAGTTAAGCCATATTCCAAATAAAGATTTTAGTCTAAGCTGGGTAGTTGTCCCCGAGGATGACCTGATTTCTTGCTCTGCCAGTGAATATATCTTGCGATTTTTACTCTTTCCGCTGGCTGTTGGACTGAGGAAAAGAAGGTCTGCTTGCCCTGGACCTAGAGGGTCGAGTTGGGTACTTCTTGCCTTGTTAACTGGATCAGGTGGTACTAAGCGGGGCGCGCTTGACATTTAAGGGGGCCACCTGATTGATGATAGCAGTTGCCTTCTTAGTATTAAGCCCAGAGAGGGTAGAAAGTAAGTCTTTAGAAGGGATTCGGATATTAGGCATAAGTAGGAGAGAGGGGGTGGAGAGGGAGAAATAGCATCGGAATCATCCAAGGTGGAGTTTCTAGCAAAGGTTTGAGCTTGGGAAGAGCTATTATAGAGTTGGATAGTTCAGTGCATTTATTATTGATGAAAGAGTGTTTGGCAAGTCGAAGAACAGGTTTGGCTTGATTCCGTTCAGAAACATAGGAAGAATGAGATTCTTGAGTTTGAAGGCATCGGTACCGTTTGAATGCTTCCTCCATATTGTGGACAGCAGTAGAACAAGTGTGAGTAATCCAAGATTTTTTGTGTATTAGTATGAGAGAAAGAAAATGGAATGTATGCCTCCATGCCCTAGAGGATTACCTCGGTAATGTGTTCAGCACTCTCCAAGGAAGCAAATATCAATCCATGGAAAATCAAAGAAGTACTGCCGGAGAACCTTCCAGTTGTCACAGCGCCAATGTGCCACAAGCGCCGTCGGCTGGGAAGATCGGGTGGCCATATTGGAGAGATAGGACAGGTGACAGAGATAGGCTTATGGTCGGAGGATCCCAAAGGAGAGAAAAGATCGGGAAGGGTTAGAAGTTAGAAACAAGTCAAGAATGTTGTGCCGATTTCCGAAGCGATCCGGGATGCGGGTTGGTTGCTGAACCAGCTGCTCTTGTTCACCAGGTTGGTCAATGGAATGATAGAAGAGCCATTGGCGGTGGTGAACGTTGAAATCTCCGAAGATGTAGGTTTCTGAGAAAGCAGAGATGGATAGGATGTGTTCCACTTTAGAGTTTAGATAGTCATAGAATTTGGGAAAGTCAATACATAACATAGATTCCCTGTCATAATGTGTTGGTACTTATGATTATGCTATGCTGTAATGTAGTGGTTTTATCAATACTTTGAATTACGAAAATCTAAAATAAATAATCTGAATTAAATAAGTTTTAAGGTTGTTTGACGTAATTTTGTTTTCGATTAATATTAGTACAGTATTATGCTAGGATAAATCTGGTCTTTGTGGGTCTCACTCAACAGGAAGAAATACAAGTAAGTGGTATTCAACTATGAATAGACACAAGGAAATCAAGTTATACGAATAGTACAGAACAGTATTTTATTCACAGGAAAAAACACCAGGAAAATACATACAGCATTAATACACAATAATACACAAGCAACAGAATAACATAAATTAATAGTGATGTATATCTGGAGCTTACACGTGGTCTGGGGCTACGCCTGAGCAAGTTTACTCTAACACGTGGCGAGTCTAAATTATGGAAAAAATTCAACACGTGGGCAATTAGATTATGGCTATGGCTTATAGGTATTTAGTAAATAATAATTCTGAAAGATTACTACTAAGGCAAAATGGTAATTTGCGTATTAGATAGATTTATTGCTATTTTAAGGATCGCACTACTTGGATATCTACACAACATATGTTAGTTTCTCATTCTTTAACGTTTTCTCTCTCGCCTCGACTTTGGCTATATTCTATGTTCTAGCACGGTCTGTCCTCATAGACAGAGTTTTCTTTTTCAGGAATAATTATCATGTATGAGTACATATACATGTTTCACAGGTGTTGGAATGGTGAAGTTAACTAATTATAATATACAGTACTCTCAACAACGTCGGCACGGAAAAGGTTCAATCGTGGTACATATAGTATATAATATATTTAGGCCAGGATAGAGGATGTGTTGTGTTACCTGAAGGGTTTTATATGCATTCAACAAAATAGAGACTCGCGACAAAGACACAAATTTATACTTATTCAAACACGATATATTTTCGTGGTGTCGAGGGCAGGAAAACAGAATTTCTGTTAGGTGGTTTCATGGACGGGCTTCTCTCAGCATGCAGAGGCCACGTGTCTTCTTTCTTCTTTGTCCTGGGACTCGAAGGGGAAAGGTAACAGACCGTAATCCCAAGGAGGTACTGAACCACTCTGATCAGCTGGCACTGTAGAGGTTATTCTCAGGAACAAAATGTTACCCTGGTTAGTTGCACAAGTCACTATTCTAACATCGAGCATATAATTACCCCTAGTAACAAACTTAGGAGGAGACTTAGTATCGAACTTAGGCTGGGATCCAGTCGAGAGACCTATAGAGCTAGTTTCGTGCTTAGTGTGGGAGAAGGGTCTTCTCTCACTTTTTCTGCCATAGTCATGACTCTTCCTGGTAGGAGCTCCAAAACTCACGTAAGGAGGCCATAAAGCACCTATCTTCTGATCTTTCTACTATTTCTAATTGGGGCAGAGAAAACCTACTTTCAATGCTTCCAAAACTCAATTTCTCTATCTGTCTACTCGTTGCTCCCTTCCAGAAAACTATGACTTACTCTTCAAGAACATACAAATTAACCCTTCATCTTCTCTTAATATTCTCGGTGTCTCTCTTTCTTCTGATCTCTCTTGGAATGATCATATTACCACTCTTGCTAAAACAGCCTCCCAGAAACTGGGTGTGCTCAACCGCCTCTGGGGGCTCTTTACTCCTGCGCAGCTTCTTGCTCTGTACAGGGGCACAGTGCATCCATGTATTGAGTATTGTTCACGTATGTGCAGTGGCGTCACCAGTAAAGTAATAAACAAAATAAGACATTTATAATACATCACCAGCCTCGGCATTCAAACCACCGCTGCCCCCCCCCCCCATCCGCTTTGTATTCATGTAGGCTATCCATATACCTTAGGTTAAATACAATATTATGTATAGATAATGTGAATATTTATTCACGATTTACGCAAACCTACAGTATGGCTCAAATCATAATATACATAATGATAATATTTTCCCTTATACTTTCACCAAGCTTGGTTTTCTTTGAACCGTTATATTTATTGCAAATATAAATGCAAGATTGTATTGTTTTTGTCAGACTTATTATATATTTACAGTATAATATATGGTATATATTAATCACGGGGCATTAAAATTGGTTGATGCAGTCTAAAAAATATCTGATCTATCAATATTATATTATTATGCATTTTCGAATGTTCGGAGAATCAGAATGTTTACAAAGGAAGTACAAAGGAAATCAAGCAACAACAGGTCTAGTGACCCTTCTAGGCTGCTTGTCCTCCAAAACACTGAGGATCAAGTGTCCAAACAGTGGTTTAGAGAAGGTAAGGGAACATTGGAAAGGGAACTACTGCCCTGGAACTAATGTCCGTGGCAGGATTAGGAAGTTAGTAGGGGACAGATGGGTTAGTAACTGATGGGAGGATAAAATAAAGTTATTCATTTACAAACGCAGTCAGTCGCGGGTTTGATGCGAGATATTTGTCTAGGCGAAGTTTAAATGAATCAACGGTGCTGCAGTCTATGACATCTCGGGGAAGCCCATTCCATAAGTTGACAACTCGATTGAAGAAGAAATTCTTAGCTTCGTGTGAGTTAAAAGATTTACCAATAATTTTGCAACCGTTTCCCCGCGTGTAATTAGTTTGGTCGATAGTGAAGTACTTACTACAGTTCATATTGTCGATGCCTTTGATGATTTTGAACACTTGAATTAAGTCGCCTCTTAATCTGCGCTGGGTTAAAGGAAATAGATTTAAATCTCTCCTCGTATGGTTTGTTCTTTATGCTGGGGTCACACATTCACGTATATCGCTCCCGACAGCTCCCGTCAGGCGTGATCGCCAATTTTGTGTTCTGACGGGCGTAGTCCGGCCGTGTACGCCCGTATAGACCACGACTATTGCACTTCCCGACAGACGTACCGTAACGGGGCCAGTGTTACGTCAGACGTAATGTAGTCATATGGAACTACGTACGTGCTTGCGACTTGCGTAAGCATGTCCCCGTTAGTCCGCCTGGGCTGCCCGATTTGCGGGAACACAGGCCACGCCCATGGCCACGCCCCCACAAGACCTGCGTAGCTGAGGCCGTACGTCTTGGGAGTTTGTAGGACTTACGTGGACCGTTTCCGGACAATCGTAGGCACACCCCGTCTGTCCAAACACAGACAAAGACAGTCTTTGTCAATCACGTAGGTCTGGGTTGGAATCTGGGAACTACAAAAGGGCAGGGCTGGCCACAACGTTCCCATTCCCACTCCTGACTCGGCACCATGAAGAACATCACGGAATACATCCTGGAGGAGTTCAAGATGGTGAACTCCCTAATCAAACCGGAGAACAGGCATAACACTCGGCTCATTAAATGGATCATTTCCTACATAGAAATGTTAGAACTGCTTGCAATAGCAAACTACATCCATGAAGATGAACAAGAGAAGAAGAAGGAAAGGAGCAAGAGGACAGTGTGGGTGTGGCCATATCTACAACGAAGGCCTGAACATGGCCATTATGAGAAGCTGATGCAAGAGTTGGCCACAGAATGTCCACAACTGTACAAAAACTTCACCCGGGTAGACAAACAACTATTTGATGAGATAGTGGAACGTGTCATCCCCCTCATTCAGAGGAAACCTACGTTCTGGCGGAACCCCATTCCTCCTGGTCTGCGGGTGGCCATCACCCTACGTTTCCTCGCTACGGGTGATTCCTATAAGAGCCTGCAATACAACTTTCGTGTTGCCCACAACACCATCAGCCAAATTGTTCCAGACACCTGCCAGGCCATCATTTCTGTCTACGGAGATCAGGAGATCAAGACGCCACAATCGCCTGCTGAATGGAAGGAGGTTGCCAGCGGCTATGAGGAACGATGGAATCTGCCGCATTGTGTAGGAGCCATTGATGGCAAACACATACGGATCCGAAACCCAAACTTTGGTGGCACATATTACTTCAACTACAAGAAGTTTTTTTCCATTGTCCTGATGGCAATTGTTGACTCCAACTACAAGTTCATTTACGTCGACATTGGTGCCATAGGGTCAGAGTCTGATGGTGGTGGCTTTGCACACACCAGTCTGTCTAAGTTGCTTGAGAAACAGAACGCAAATCTGCCACCCGCCGAGGTCATCTCTACCGATCCCACTGGACCACCCACGGAATACTTCTTAGTAGGTGATGATGCATTCCCTCTGTGTGCCTACATGATGAAGCCCTACCCCTACGATCCCTAACGAAACCGGAACGAATATACAACTACAGAATCAGCAGGGCCCGCCGGACGGTAGAGAACGCCTTTGGCATTCTTGCCAACCACTTCCGGGTTTTCCACACTGCAATATCTCTGAAACCTGAACGTGTAGAGGTTGTTGTGTTGGCCTCATGCATTCTGCACAACATCCTACGAGGACGATGCCCACCCCAATCAGAGGTAGATCAAGAGGACCCACACACCCACCAACTCATACCTGCCGCCTGGAGGAGTGACCCACCTGTAGGAAACAACATCCCACCCATGACCCGCAACACTGCAACCATGCTTGCCAAGGCTCAACGCAACTACCTCAAGACCTACTTCTCTTCCCCTCAAGGATCTGTGGCTTGGCAGGATGACCGGATTTAGGTGAGTTACATTTACTTTAAAATACTTCATTGAAAATTGTAAGATTTTCCCCTGTTTACTTATTATTTTGCTTTATATTTTAGTTTCATCTTACATTTAAGTTATCGAGTCTTTGCTAGTTTGCTTTGTATTGTATTTTTATCTTTTAATTTGGATTTTCTCTAATGTTTTAGGTTCTTACTTTTTTTTTATATTATATTTTTATAATTCCTTTAATTACTTAAATTGTACCATGCTTATTTAATTTTACATCTTTGACTTTCATATTTCATTCAATTTTGGTATTTTTTCCATGTTACCTTTGTTTTGTACTTTATGTTTAACAGTTATATTTAATGTAAGTTGTCAGTTAAGGATTTTCATAATTAGTATTAACCATATTATCATTATTGCGTTTAAATGAATTATTTATTTTGTATGCTCATTACTTTCATTATAGATTTTATTTGTCATCTTATTAATCAACAATTATGATAACATATTTGAAATAGAAACACACACGTCATTACACAAATACATATATTTGTTCAAAATACAAATTAACATTTATTTATGTATAGAGAGAGGGTATGGTTACTTCTTGGGGGTCTCCTGGGTTTCATTCACGGGATCTATGGCTGACCCAGGCGTACCTGAATTGAAAGCTGCAGGTGATTGTTGGGCCGTCAGCATTTCAATGAAGGTGTTGCCAAACTGCCCCAGGTCGAACGACGTGTGGCTGGGTGTGGAGGCAGTAGGCGGGACGAATTGGCGAGGGGGTGTCGGTACACGTGGCTGCACCAGCAATGACTGCAAGGCTGCAATCTGGTGTGCAGGTAGCACGATGCCCCCAACAGCAGGCTGGGGCTGGGTCGGCAGGGTGGGAGGAGGCAGGGTGGTTGCCGGAGTGCCCTGGTACATCATTGTTGGATGCTGCTGTGCCACGGGTTGGGGTAGGGGCGCCGGAAAGCCAAAGCTCCTGTGGGCGTGGAGCAAGAGGTCCGGACCAGGCCGGGCCACTCCCTCCGCATGGGCAACCTTGAACCGGTCGATGGCTGCCAAGAGTTCCAACTTCAGTGTGGTGTTATAAGCTGGAGGCAGCCCCACACAGTCTTTGACCATGCCCTCCAGGGAGTAGCGCCAATACTTGTGGTCCTGGTCCTCGACCACATCGAACGCCTGACCCAGGTTCTGGCGCAGCTTCTCCGAATTTACGAGGACCTTGAACAAGGAACAACAGAACATTAAACACACGAAACATAATATTTTCATATTTAACCAAGTATTTATTTTAACCAATGAAATTTTGTGGTATTCTGGGAACCAAATATGTTCAAAGTTATTGTTGATAGTATGGTGTGAAATCATGACATCTTTAGTATTATTATTACTTAACTTTGGAAACAGAAACACTTTATCTAATAATAGCATGGAATTGCCATGGGGTGCCACCAATGAACAATGTAACTAATATTTCCTCTACTCACTTGCTCCAGGGTCCCGTATGTTGAAGTTGAAGGGACAGCACCAGGAGGCTTCCCCTTATTCACCTTCCGCGCAGGCTGGGCGATGGCTGGGGGTGTGTCCTCCTTCTCCTGACTGCCGGCAGAGGGGTCATCCACCTCGTAGACTGGGATGGGAGGTGTTGGGGTGCGGTCAGGGACAGGAACAGCAGCAGGCTCCGGTGCGGCAGCTTGGGCAGCAGACTGTTGGGACATGAATGTATAATTAGTAACATGTACATTATTTATGAACTTTAAAATAACATTCAACATAAGCATTCATCCTTGTAACCTTTAAAATAACATGAATAAACTGGTTTGAGTTATTATGCGTTTCATTAACAAAAATTTGAAGTTAACACGATAAATTGAACACAATAATAGCATCATTATAATCAAAATAATTACGAAAAAAACAAAAACTGACACTGTCACTGTGAAAGGGTTTGAAAACATAACAAATATCAACGTACCTCAGGCATACCAAGTGACCGGGGCTTCTTTTGACGGACGATGTGTGGCTTCATGAAGTGGAACATGTTGAGGATCCACTTTTCCATCTCCGGCAGTTGTTTGGCCCCATCACCACTCTTCAACTTGCTGAGCCGGCCGAACCTGGAGCGGAGAGATCCCCACCACGTCTTTAAATCGAAGGCGGTCATTGGTGGGTCCATGGTCGCAGCCTTCTCCGCCCATACAGCCTCGATATGCTCCTTGTTTTTGTGCCTGGGGTCACCCTTGTCATAAATGAAAGGCGCATCCAGCTCAATCCAATCAGCCAGCATACGCTCAGTCTCCTCCGTCAGTATGATGTTAGTCTTCTTCCGGCGCCGTTTCTTTGGTGGGGCCTGTACGCTGTTGGAAGGTGCAGGTTCTTCTTCTTCCTCCTCGTCTTCCTCACTCTCATCCACTTCAACCTCGAGCTCTCCACTATCGGGGCCGAGGTCGATAACAACTTCATCTTCATCAGGCGTCGAGAGGGCAGGCGGTGAGTTGGAGGGGCCAGGCTGAGAGGGGTCAGAGTTGGAGGGGCCAGGCTGAGAGGGGTCAAAAGGTGAGGTGGCAGGCGGTGAGGTGGCAGACGTCGAGGTGGCAGGGGAAGCCTTCCTGGCCTTCTTCACGCCTTTCTTATGCATGGTACAGGGCAGGGCAGGGCAGGGTGCAGAGGGTGGCAAGCAGGGCAGGGCAGGGTGCAGAGGGTGGCAAGCAGGTGGCAGGGTTGGCTTGTTGTTTGCTGCTCCGGTGTGGTGAGAGGTGTGATGGGAGTGTCCCCCGCTGGTCCTTATGTACCCCCCGTACAATGTTGCCGCGTCTTCCCGCCAACACGCAGTGCGGCGGTGCTGCCAGATGCGCCCGGGCTAACGTTAACTGTCCCGTTTGACGGGAATATTTTACGATTGACGGGAGCAGCTTACGTTTGACCGGGCGAGCTGCTACGTCTTACGGGGCTGCTCCCGTCAGACGTAGCCGATCGCCCGGTCAGACGTAGGATTTCCCGACTTTTGACATACGTGAGCGCGAGCCCTGTATCTTATTTGAAATCCAAAACATACCGGGCGGCCTTGGCCACACCAACCACCTCCCCGACCAGCGTGGCTACTCCCGCCATGCGTACCAACCCCCACGACTAGACACAATTTAATTTACGTTTTGCGTACTAAGCCCTTACGTTTTACGTATTCGGTTGCCAACTACCAATAAACCTTCGTACGGGAGCATATGGGAGCATATACGTGAATGTGTGACCCCAGCATTAGGCTAGGTATCATTTTGGTAACTCTACGTTGAACTCGTTCTAGCTTGTCTATATCTTTTTGGTAATAAGGGCACCAGGATTGAACGCAGTATTCAAGAAAAGGGCGGACTAAGGAATTGTAAAGGGTTAGGATAACTTCTTTGGATTTATGCTCAAATGACCTGCCTATAAAGCCAATTATTTTGTTTGCCTTCTTAACAACTTCTGAATATTGTTGGCTCGGTTTTAGGTTACTCGATATTGTTACTCCCAGATCGGTTTCTCTGTTTACATTTTTAAGCTGAGTGCCATTCATCGAATAGTTTGCTTTCTCATTTAGGTATCCGATATGTAGTACTTTACATTTATCCGCATTGAAACTCATTTGCCAAATTTGGGCCCAACATGACAATTTATCTAGATTGTGTTGCATATCGTCAACTTGTTCTTTTGAGAGTACGCTATTTGCAATGTTTGTATCGTCAGCAAATTTTGAGATTGTACAGGTCATCTATGTCGTTGATGTAAATTAGAAAGAGAATTGGTCCTAGTACCGATCCCTGGGGTACCCCGCTACATACATTGGTCCATTTAGATGCCTTACCGTTTATGACTACTCTTTGCTTTCTGTCGCTGAGCCAATTTTCTATCCATTTCAACACACCATCTTGTATTCCATGCGCTTTTAGTTTTAGCAGTAAACGTTTGTGGGGAGCTTTGTCAAAGGCCTTTTGAAAATCAAGGTATATAATATCTACAGCTTTACTCTCATCGTAGAGGTTGAGGATATCGTGGAAGAAGTCTAAGAGGTTTGTTAAACAGGAACGTTTTTTACGAAAGCCGTGTTGAGTATCTTTAAGTATGTTATTTTCCTCTAAGTGATTTACGAGTCTGTCTCTTATGAGTGTTTCTAAAATTTTACATACAACTGAGGTTAAGCTAATTGGACGATAGTTACTGGGTAAGGATTTGCTGCCTTTTTTTAATATTGGTGTTACGTTGGCTAGCTTCCACTGATCAGGCATATTTCCAGAGTGCAAGGATTTATTAAATAGCAATGTCAGTGGTTTGGAGAGCTCATCCTTAGCTTCCTTTAGGACTCTAGGTGAGATTTTATCAGGTCCAGGCGTTTTATTTACCTTGAGTTTATCTAAACAATTCAATACTTCTCTCTCTGTAACGGTGATATTGCTTAGAACATCTGAATTATCAATCTGAATCGGCGATGGTGTAGGGATATCACTGAGGTCTTCCGTTGTAAAGACTGATGCAAAGAAGTTATTGAGGGCATGACTCATTTGTACTTCATCTTTGGTGTATTCTCCATTTTCATCGACTAACGGTCCAACAGTTGAAGTAACTACTATTTTCTTTCTGATATAACTATAGAATTCTTTCGGGTTTGTTTTACTTTGATTCGCAACATGTAACTCCAGGGTCTTTTTACTTTGCTTAATTAACTTTTTGGCTTTGCGTCGTAGCTCTACAAATTTCACCCGTTCTTCGTCATTTTGTAATGATTTTAATCTATCATTAGCAAACTTTTTAGCAAGCAGACAGTTTGAAATATCTTTATTCCACCATTTGGGCTTATTATTAAGGCCTGGACGCCGTATTTTCGATGGTATGCAGTCCTGCACTGCTTTTAGGTAAGTGGTTTCGAATAATTCCCAAGATGTATTTATGTCGTTTTTGTTAATTAAAAAGCTCCAGTCAGTTTCTTTAAACATAGCTCTAAGTTTATGAAAGTTTGCTTTCTTGAAATTAGGGACTTTTTCGATGCTGCTATTTGGTTCGTTACTAGTAAACTTTAAAGTGAAAGTTATTGTACGATGGTCGCTGTTACTGAATTCATCACCAACATTCAAATTCTCTATTAATTCTTCTTTTGTTGCAAGTACAAGGTCAAGAACATTATTACCACGGGTCGGCGATCGAACAAATTGATAGAGTGAACTCTCTTGCAAGTTCGCATACAAGTCATGTCCGGAGTGTGAAGTAAGAGTATCGCCCCACTTGGTCACAGGTAAATTAAAGTCGCCAAAAAATACGGTATCTTGTGAGTTACTGAGTTACTTACATCTGCAATTTGTTCATAAATTTCTCGGTCAGTTTGCACTGATTGAGCTGGAGGTCTGTATATTAATGCAAGTATTATTTTTGTACCTTTATTATTCTTTATTAGCACAAAAGATGTGTCGACGTTCACAATTTGAGGTTTTGACAAGAGGGTCGGGTTAAGACTTTCTTTGATATAAAATAAAACGCCACCTCCATTTTTATTTATTCAGCTTTTCTCAAACATTACATAACCGGGAAGTGAATACTCTGCTAAAAAGTCTCTATCTTCTGTATTGAGCCAAGATTCTGTTATACCAATCACATCATAATTTTCAGTAAACACTAGTTCCTCTAAATCTGAAAATTTAGTGCGTATGCTACGAGCGTTTGCATAGAAAACCTTTAAAGTTGCGGTTTTAGAACTCACAGAACGTTCTTTAATCAAATTTTTGGTTCTGGTCGGATCTATGTTTACATTCATGGCTGTCATCGGTCCTCGGTCGTTATCCCTGGCGGTTTTGAATTTGGGTCGTGTTGGTGGAGCTTTATCCAAATTCGCGGTTCTTGACAGATTAGCATTTAATTCCTTCGCAGGTTGCCGCCCTCGCTGTCTTCGGTCCTCCTTCCTGGTTGTCCTGTGCTGAGTCGATTTCTTCTCCGAAAATCCTTCACTGCATCGTTGAGAAGACGCCCAAAACGTGCTGCTGCCACCTGGTTCAGATGAACTCCATCGTCCGAAAACAAATAGTCATCGTAGTAGAAATTGTCCCAGGTGTCGACGAATCCCACGTTTTCCTTCCTGCAGAGGTTTGCTAGACAACGATTTGTGCTGGTGGCTATGTTGTAAAATCGGCTCTCTACACCAAGCCGGGGGACGATTCCTGAGACGATGATCCTTGATGACTTCTCCTTAAATGACTTGATCAGCTGCTGGTACTTTAAAAGCAAATCTTCCGACCGGGTTCGCTGTACATCGTTGGATCCAACGTGGATGACGTACATTGTATTAGCAGGGGCCAGCTTAGATACTTCGTCAACTGCAGCAACTACGTCGTCCACACCACCACCAGGGATACAAAAACGTTTCCTGGTCTTAGGTGCTCTGGTGCAAAACTCTGTGAGCTGACCACGTATCATCGAGTCTCCCACGAGCCGGACTTCTTCTATTTCTGCTTCGTCATCTGAGTCTGTGAGTATCTGGAAGCGGTTTTGACACTCGGTAATCGGTATGGGTTTCCTGGTCTTGGTGCAAACGTTGTTCCTCACGACACACGGAAGTTGTCTTGAGGTGGAAGAGAGTCACTATTTGTTTCTTGAGTATCGGAACCATCAGCTGAAATGGCTACTGCAGGCGTTGAATTGTTGGCAGTTGACGTTGGGGCGTTGGTGGCTGCTGAAAAGTGAAAAGTTGAAAAGTGTGTGTTAACTATGGCTGGAATCAATTGTGTGTTGTTTTCGGTTTTATTTGAATGTATCAGTTTCATTGGCTGTATATATGTTACTATGTGCATTAATACTACTAATATATAATAATAATAATAAATCACTACCGGTATATTGCTAGCCACTTTACCTAGGCTATGCATTTTTGTGTTTACAGATCTGAGATCTAGGTCATACTACAGTCAAAAGTGAATAGGCCTAGTTGGTTCAATCAGAGCTGAATATTTTTTCCCTTTTATGTTATCCTATAATTAACTGTAACATTTGTGGATTCCAGCCACTCAAGTGATGAAAAGGTCATCTAAAAATTGTCAGGGACAGGGTGACTTCAGAATTAAGGAAATTATTTCGCACCTGCACCTCCAAAGATGAGTGCCAAGGTAAAGTGGCTGTTGTTAAGAATGAGGTGCCAGAATAACCCCAGATAACCCCCAAGCTGAACCCATCCAGACTTGTGTAAGTATCCCTAAATCAAGCTATTCTAGTTGGAAGAGACATCTTGGCAATTACATTTATATACTGGTACATAGAATAAAGAGTTTCTTCAAATTATCAAATATAATATGGAAAGAAATAGTTACCATAAAATACTAGCATTTGAAGAAAAACTATTTTCTGCATATAGGCTTTATACAATTACCATAGGCCTTGTAACTTACTGATGCTTGGCATCAGGCCCATCAATATTTATGTGTCTTATAAGTTTCTTACCAATATACCTATGAGACGCCATTTCAGTTTTTCTTCCTCTTTAGGCCTCAAAAATGCCCTTGAAACTTCTCAATTTTCATAGGCTAGCTTCGCTCGCCCCCCACCCACAAACCTATGCCAGGGCTACAACCCCCAACAAATTTGACCCCTGGTGACGCCACTGCACGTGTGGGGAGGATCCTCTCACACAGCATTTCTAGACAAAGTAGAAAAGAAAGCCTTCCCTCTCATTAACTCGCATCCACTCACCAATTCTCTGTAGTCTCTCTTCACTGCAATGTTGCATCTCTCTCACTATTCTACCGCTATTACAATAATGAGTGTTCCTCAGAGCTCTCTCACCCCCACTTCATAGAGCATGTAACACCCGTCTTGCAACACAATCCCACCCCTACTCTGTTCAACTCGCCAACCCAAGAGTGCAACAAAATTTTAAATTTTTCTTCTATTCAACTGCTGAGCTCTGGAACTCCCTCTCAGAATCAGTCTTTCCCTCATCCTATGACTTAAATTGCTTCAAAATCAATTATTTCCTTTTTTCTATACTTAAATTGCCTCTTAATATAGCCCAATAATTTCTGAGCTTTCTTCTCTACTTCAATGTACAGCTTGGAAAACTTTAGGTCACTGCTAATCAGAACACCAAAATCATTTTCCAATTCAGTCACTTCCAGAGGCATTCCCAAAAGAATAGCCTGACTTGGGGTTTGCTTGGCCGATATGCATCACCTTGCACTTTTCCAAGTTTAGAGACATCTGCCATGTCTCCGACCATTCACCCAGTCTGTTGAGGTCCATCCTGAGCTGTTCAACCCCTTTGGGGTCCTTCACATTCATTCCAAGCTTTATGCCATCTGGAAACTTGGGGATCACACTCAACAGAACAATATCGATGTCATTATTGACATACTGTATATGATAAACAGAAGTGGGCCAAGGACAGATCCCTGTGGAACTCCAGAAGTGACTGGAGTCCACTCAGAGGAAACACCATTGATTACCACTCGTTGTTGTCTACCTGTTAACCACCTTTATATCCAATTTGTGACCTCTGAATTGATACCTAGTGCACTCACTTTTGACATTAGCCTGCAATGAGGCACTTTATCAAAAGCTTTTTGAAAATCTAAGTAAAGGATGTCTATGGCTCTACTTTTGTCATACTCACTCAGCATTTTGTGGAAAAATTCCAGCAAATTGGTAAGAGATGATCGGTGTCGCCTGAATCCATGTTGGGAATCTGTAATTAAATTGTGGATTTCTAGGTAGTGTAAAGTCAGTAAAAATAGGTTAGCCTAAACAGAACCAGATGCAGAAATAACTTGAGCCGACCAGGCCAAGTGAGATATCTTTCTTGGTCTAACTGGTAAAGTGTCTGCCTCATAACCTAAGGGTCCCGGGTTCAATCCCAGTCCCTGGCATATTTTCGGGAGGCTATTTCAGCATCTAACGAAGTTTAGGTGTGTTGGTAAGATGGTTGAGAGTAAGATCGGAGCTCCATAAATCCTATTTCGGGTATGGTGTAAAAACATATTTCTATAGTAGCCAACTATCCAATCAACCCCAGTAAAAACCTGGTATAACAGTTAGTAAAGTCCACAAGATGCCTACCTTCAGCATCGGCAGTTCTTGCTTCCCAGTTTACTAGGCAATTGAAGTCACCTAAGATCACACTGGTTTTACCCTCAATAGCAGCACTAGGTCTTGTGTACAGAAGTTCATCCTTTTCAACATTTTGATGTGGAGGTCTGTACACCAGAACAATGCTATAGAATCAGATAGAGTTACCTAGGTTGAAGTCTACTCCAAACAGTTCATGTTCTGACCTGATCTTGCAGTCAATTGGATTTAGAAAATCTCTAATGTAAAAGAGAATTCCACCTCCTTCCTGCATGGTTCGGTCTTTGTAGAACATTCTATATCCAGGTATTTCAAATTCCCCAACATTATCTCTGGTATCACTATGAATCTAGGATTCAGTGATAACCACTACATCAAAGCATTCTGTAGACAAAAATGCCCAAAGTTTGGAGAATTTATTCCTAATTGACCTGGCATTAAATAATTCTACCTTAAGGGGATTCAGGTTTTTCTTAGAACTCCCTAGTTTACCCCGTTTCCCGAAGAGAAAGGGGTCTCTAGGGGTAGTGCATTTTCTTGCACACTATTTCTCTGTACACCATCAGAGGTATTGCAATTCCCTATATGGGGTGAATCCTCACCTGAGGTAGAAGAACCACTATCTAGTGGTTCAGAAATTGGCACCTGAGGTGTAGAGTCTAGAGGGAGTTGCGGGTCGTCTCTCAATCTGCTGAGGAATTCTACCATTCGTTGAGAGGTATGCTTGCTCTCAGAGGGACTATCTCATTCTTTTGTGGGATCTCTTTTTGTAAGTTTGAGATCAACTGCTGGTGAGGGCTTGCATTTTTCCTGCTGGGGGGCACTTTCAAAATTTTTGCTTGCCCTCAGCAAGCTGTACAGATGATGATTTTGTAAATCACCAAGTTTGATTTTAACGCTAATGTTCAAGTGCACACCATCATGGAGGTAGAGGTTGTTTCCCATAGAACTCATCAAATGGGTCCACAAATCTCACCCCTTTCTGGGTACACAGGTCAGCTAACCTACCATTTATGCCTATTGCTTTGCTGGTAGCACAATCCCCTCTGTACATCTTTGGCAAAATGCCAAGTATCATGCCTCTGTCTGTCTTGAATCGGAGCTCATTAGCTCGAGTCATGACCTCTCCTATTATTGACTCTATGGCACTGACTTTATTTCTTTTGAGAAACAGGTCATTACCACTGACCTGGGCTATTATTGCTGTCCCCTTAGACTTGGACCAGACTTTTTCCACTTTCTTTGTGATCTGGGAAGTCCTTGCACCTGCGAGGCTCTTCACCTTTTTCACATCTCGGCGAAACTTAACAAAATGAGACTCTTGGCCTTTGACCTAAGAATCCCCAGTCAAAATTGTTTTTGTCTCTTTGTCATTAACAAGACCAAACCTGCTTGACACATTACAATTGGTCCCTTTCTTGTTTGAATGATGCAAAATAAGCTTAACATTTTGCTGCCCACTCTGACTATCTATCTGACTCTGACTTGACTATCCGTTTTTCCTCTGTTCTATGAGGACTTAGGGAAGTCATGCTGAATTTTTGGCATGGTCTAGACTAGAGGATTGAATCTATTTGAGGTGTTAACCTCATATTCCTGTCTGGCCTTTTTCTTCTTTTTTCGTTGACTCTCTCCAAGCACTAGCTGTAGCAGGAATCGCAGAGAGAGAGAGATAAAGAGAGTTACAAGGAATAGTTAGTATCTCAGAGACCTTGCAGTTCATTCCGAGGAGATACTCGAAGTGGAAGGAGAGACTGTTTAGTGCACTACACTCATTACAGAGTGTGCAAACTATTATCTACCCTCTTCTTGAACTGCTCTACTGAAGAACTATTTACAACTTCGGAGGGAAGTTTGTCTCAGGTAGAACAGATCTTATATGTGAAAAAGTTTCCATAAATACTAGTGTTGAACCTTTTGAATTCTAAATTCCAACCATGGTTGCGTGTTGTATTCATATTGAGGCTAAACATTTTGCTATAATCCACATTGTCAAACCCATTAAGATAGAGAGAGAGAGAGAGAGAGAGAGAGAGAGAGAGAGAGAGAGAGAGAGAGAGAGAGAGAGAGAGAGAGAGAGAGAGAGATTTGATTTGATTTGATTTGATCGTTTTATTGAGAAAAGTACAAATGTTACACAAGTATCATAGTTACATTATCTCAAAAGGGCGAAGGTGCATACGCAATCTTCACCCTATTTCTGGCTTAAACTATGTCATTACATATATAGTTAGATGAGTAATACATTGATATTGAAGATTAATTTTAACACTACCTAAGTTTAGTATATACAGTATTATAATAAAGACATATCTAAAATACATGAGTCCCCGTTATAGACCTTGATCAGATTGTGTTTTGTTTTTAAACACGCATGCTGTCCCACAAGACCCCCAACTGAGCCCCGACCGTGTTAATCCCTCCTTAAACATCCTAGAGGGACCCTAACCGTCGTGACCCAGTCACCAGACCCCAGCACCCAAAACATACAGCCATACAGATTCAGATTCATATTCATATTATATTATTTCCATAAAATAATATTCGGTGGGAAGGTGCAAGTAGTCCTCCGGGAGGGACGTGCCGCATATCCGGAGGTACTTGTACATCAAGCCAATAGCCGAGAATATTGAGGACAATACAGCAGTATGGTTAGGGAGCGTAGGTTCGCTGACCCAGGGTGGCCTGTAAGGCACCACTAGAATGTACATGTGTTTAGTTGAAGAGCATAGCTACACATCAAATTATAGAGAGAGAGAGAGAGAGAGAAGGGGGGAGGGGGGGTCCCACTGTTACCCCCCACTAGTAACTCGTTATATATTTACCAGGTAGCCTATGTATTGTTTCGTGATCTTCGTGATACAGACCCACATGTGGTGTATGGTGCCAGTGATAATATATACAGTATAGTCTACCCATAAAGTACTAACTACCACCATACGATAACCCTTATCGATAAATGTATAACACTTGTGCGACCCCCTAGGCCTAAGTCCAGGTGCATGTGTGTGTGTGTAGGCCCTATCTGTGTGTGTGTGTGTGTGTGTGTCTCTTTGCGTGTGTGTGTGTGTAATAATAATAGTTATTATTATTTAAATAATAAAGGGTTTGTGTGCAGCCTACTATATTATTAGTACCGACCTGATCCACTGATGCACTAATATGCTTTTTTATATGCATCTCTGTTAAACCGTGTCTTATAATTTACATATATTGATTAAACCACGTAAGCTTACTACATATCATACCCTTGTCTGGTAAACCCTAGTATGTACTACTATATAGGCCTATTATATACCCTTATATAATATACCCTTCTGTGATTTATACCTTTATATATATATATATATATATATATATATATATATATATATATATATATATATATATATATATATATATATATATGAACATAGAACATAAGAAAATGGGAGTCTGCAAAAAGCCAATCGGCCCATACAAGGCAGATCCCTGTCACACCCAACCCCAATTACAAGGCCCAATTATAGACCCATCTCACTATTACCTTGAGTACTGACCCCACCAAAACGGTCAGAGATTAACACAAGATTACGGGGGTCTGCTGAGCGCCGATTGGCCCACACCTGGTAGATCCCCCTCACACCCAACCCATCTCGTCCATATGCCTATCTAATTTTATCTTAAAGCTCCCTATCATTCTTGATCCCACTATATCACTTGGTAGCCTATTCCACCCATCTACAACTCTGTTACCAAACCAATATTTGCCTATATCTTTTCTGAAACGAAATGTATCTAATTTGAAACCATTTGTACGAGTTATTTCGCTATCACTGAGCTTTAGTACATTTTTCATGTCTCCTTTATTAATTCCACTAACCCACTTGAATACCTCTATCATGTCACCTCTAACTCTGCGTCTCTCTAACGAATGTAAGCCTAATTTCTTCAACCTTTCTTCATACGGAAGATTTCTGAAGATTTCTAATATTATGGATAATTTTTGCCATTCTACGTTGTACTCTCTCCAATGAATCTATGTCCATTCTGTAATAAGGACACCAAAATTGAACAGCATAATCCATATGGGGTCTCACTAATGACAAGTAAAGTTTTAAGATAACATCAGCAGTTTTGTTACTCACACTCCTAGATATGAACCCAAGAATCCTGTTTGCCTTGTTACGAACGCTTATACATTGTTTTCTAGGCTTCAAATCATTGCTAACAAACACACCTAGATCTTTCTCACAGTCTGAGTTTTCTAATTCCATATTAGCTAGTTTATATTTAAAATTTGTATGCATCTTCCCTATCTTTAATACCTTGCATTTGTCAATGTTAAACTTCATCTGCCATTTTACTGACCATTCGTGTAAGATCTAGATCCCTTTGCAGACACTCTATATCTCTAACTGAATCAATTTTTCTCCCCATTTTGGTATCGTCTGCAAATTTACTTATCCTACTAGTTATACCTAAATCAAGAACATAAGAACATAAGAAAATGGGAGTCTGCAGAAAGCCGATTGGCCTAAGCAAGGCAGACCTCTGTCCCACACAACCCCAATTCAATTACAAAGCCCAATTATAGGCTCAACACTCTAATACCCTGAGGATCATCTTACCAAAACGGTAAGAGATTAACGCAGGATTATGGGGGTCTGCAGAGCGCTGATTGGCCCAACCCGGCTGATCCCCCTTCACACCCAACCCTTCTCGTCCATATGCTTATCCAATTATATCTTAAAGCTCCCTGAAATGCTAGGTTTTTCCAGGTTAAATAGGAATGGGAATTTCTCCCCAGGCTACCTTTAGGATCAACCTTTCCTGGTACCTGGCGCGGGGTACTACGAACCTCTGAAGGGAATTTAACCCCCCTAAAAACCCACAGGTTTTGAGATGCCTTGGGTGGGGTTCGAACCCTGGTTAGTGACGCACCACCATCACCACCAGGCCCGCGCGCTAACCCACTGTACTACCACGGACGTACAAAAGTATAGCAACCTTAGTCCGATTTTTAAGAACCACGGTGATGGTCTCTCGAGATGAGTTTATTGGACTTACCATCTACGACTATTTTCGAACCACGGTGATAGTCTCTCGAGACGAGTTTATTGGACTTACCATCTACGACTATTTTACGCTATACCTGACGTCAACTCGGGTTAGTATTATTGTGGGTGCGGGACATTTTCGAGGGCATTACACCACATTCCTTTTTAGTTAGGCTAGTCCCTAGCCTCGTAAGGTCGTAGGGTATCGTAGCCTTTTTACCTTAGCCATCTCAATTCTTGGTATAGGGTTCGCGTGACGGGTGCTCCACGTAGCTACCTGGTCACGATCCCACCGCTGCCACCAATGAAATGCTAGGTTTTTCCAGGTTAAATAGGAATGGGAATTTCTCCCCAGGCTACCTTTAGGATCAACCTTTCCTGGTACCTGGCGCGGGGTACGAACCTCTGAAGGGAATTTAACCCCCCTAAAAACCCACAGGTTTTGAGATGCCTTGGGTGGGGTTCGAACCCTGGTTAGTGACGCACCACCATCACCACCAGGCCCGCACGCTAACCCACTGTACTACCACGGACGTACACAAGTATAGCAACCTTAGTCCGATTTTTAAGAACCACGGTGATGGTCTCTCGAGATGAGTTTATTGGACTTACCATCTACGACTATTTTCGAACCACGGTGATAGTCTCTCGAGACGAGTTTATTGGACTTACCATCTACGACTATTTTACGCTATACCTGACGTCAACTCGGGTTAGTATTATTGTGGGTGCGGGACATTTTCGAGGGCATTACACTCCCTACCGTTTTAGATCCCACTATAGCACTTGGTAGTCCATTCCACCCATCTACAACTCTGTTACCAAACCAATATTTGCCTATATCTTTTCTGAAACAAAATTTATCTAATTTGAAACCATTGGTACGAGTTCTTTCGCTATCACTGAGCTTTAGTACATTTGTCATGTCCCCTTTGTTAATCCCACTAACCCACTTGAACACCTCTATCATATCCCCTCTAACTCTGCGTCTCTCTAACGAATGTAAACCTAATTTCTTCAACCTTTCTTCATACGGAAGATTTCTAATATTATGGATCATTTTTGCCATTCTACGTTGTACTCTCTCCAATGAATCTATGTCCATTCTGTAATAAGGACACCAAAATTGGACAGCATAATCCATATGGGGTCTCACTAATGACAAGTAAAGTTTTAAGATAACATCAGCAGTTCTGTTACTCACACTCCTAGAGATGAACCCGAGAATCCTGTTTGCCTTATTACGAACGCTTATACACTTTTTTCTAGGCTTCAAATCATTGCTAACAAACACACCTAGATCTTTCTCGCAGTCTGAATTTTCTAATTTTAAATTAGCTAGTTTATATTTAACATTTGTTTGCATCTTCCCTATCTTTAATACCTTGCATTTGTCAATGTTAAACTTCATCTGCCAATTTACTGACCATTCATGTAAGGTATCTAGATCCCTTTGGAGGCACTCTATATCGCTATCTGAATCAATTGATCTCCCCATTTTAGTATCGTCTGCGAATTTACTTATCCTACTAGTTATACCTAAATCTAGGTCATTTATGTATATAAGAAACAACAGGGGACCTAATACCGATCCCTGGGGGACACCACTTTTGACTGCTCCCCACTCTGACTTGGTACCATTTATGCGGACTCTCTGTTTCCTACCAATTAGCCATGACCTAATCCATCCCAACAACGATCCTCCTATTCCATGTGCCTCAACCTTTCTCATCAATCTCTCATGCGGGACTCTGTCGAAAGCTTTACTGAAATCTAAATAAATAATATCATAGGACTTGTCACTATCTACTGCTTCATATACCTCTGAGAAAAAGCTAAGCAAATTAGTAAGGCAAGAACGTCCCTGAGTGAATCCATGCTGAGAAGAATTGATTAAGTTAAATTTGTCTAAGTGGCTTCTAATTTTCCTAGCAATAATAGACTCTAGCAACTTTCCTATGATTGATGTGAGACTAATGGGACGGTAATTGGATGCTATCGATTTATCACCTTTTTTGAAGATCGGAACTACATTTTGCAAGCTTCCAAGCTTCTGGAACTAAACCTGTTTCTAATGACTTGTTAAATAAAAATGCTAATGGGCTACTTAACTCATCTCTGCATTCTTTTAATACTCTAACATATACCTCGTCAGGACCAGGCGATTTTTGAGGTTTCAGTCTGTCAATTTCCTTAAGCACATCATTTCTACTTATACTAACTGTACTTAACATATTTTCTATACTATCACTATATACCATATTGACTTCTGGAATCTGTGCCAAATTTTCATTAGTGAAAACGGAAAGAAACTGACTATTTAATGTACTGCACATTTCTAAATAATTTTCTGTTATTTCTCATATTGAAGTTTTTAGGGGGCCTATTACATGTCTAACTTTAGATTTATATAGTTGGTAAAAAGCTTTAGGGTTATTTTTTGAGTCACTGGCTATCCTTATTTCATAATTTCTTTTTGCTTTCCTGATTTCCTTTTTGACCTGTCTTGATAGAGTCTGATAGTATATATGTAAATGATTTTCGCCTTTCTTTATTTTTCTATATATTCCTTTCTTTTTTCCTATAAGATCTATTAGCTTATTAGTCATCCATTTTGGTTGGTTCTGTGTCGATCTAAATCTTCTTTTAGGGATATATTTATTTTGAGCATTGTGGAGTGAAGCAATAAACTGGTTATATGTAGGTGGCAAGTTTAACTCTGGCATATCCTGACTTAATTGCTTAACAATAGGGTCCACCCTTAAGTCTCCTCTTAGCCCACCATAATCGGTTTTTCTGAAATCTGGGATAAGTGTCGTATTCTCTTTAGCATTCCCTGTCCATTGTATATTAAAATAAATAGATTTATGATCGCTATTTCCTAGGTGGTCACCAATCTCTACATCATTTATCATATGTTCATTGTTACTGAAAACTAAATCAAGAATATTAATACCTCTAGTTGGTGTATCTATGAATTGAAATAAAAAACTATCTTGTACTACCTCAATAAACTCTACTGAATCGGAGTCGCCTATTTGGTGCTGCCAATCAATGTTCGGAAAATTAAAATCCCCCATAATGCACACATTGCTAAACCTTGATGCTATTTTTATTTCCTCCCATAACGATGTTCCGCCATTTCTACTCATATTAGGCGGTCTATATATAACTCCAATAACTATGGTCTCACTACCTTCGTTAACCTCTACCCAAACACTTTCATTATCATTATTTAGTCTAATACCTGATTTAATACAGCTTTTTAATGTACTCCTGACAAACACTGCTATACCCCTGCCCCTCCTACTTGTTCGGTCATATTTAAACAAACTATATCCTGGAATATCAAATTCTGCTAAAAAATGCCTAGATTCTGTATTAATCCACGTTTCAGTTAGCGCTATTATGTCTATATTTCTGTGCTAACGAGTGCTCTAAGTTCGTTCATTTTGTTACATAAACTCCTACAATTTGTATAATATACCCTCAACCTATTACTTTTATTTGCAACTAATTTTCTATTGTGTTTAGCTAACTTATTATTTCCTGTTGAACTACTAGCTCTAGACGGAAGTTCTACTCTATCAGTATTCTCATCTTTACTATCAGTTACATGTGTAGTGTTATCGATACTACTATTACACATCACTATATCCGCACTATCTTGACTGATTATTTCTATTTTACTCACTGGTTTGTCACATGAAGTACCTGCTCCATATGGAGACAGTATTTTACTTACACACCCAGGTTTTTTTAACGAAACCCAGCAACAATCTTGTCCAGTGAGCTGGCTAAGGTCGAAACTCCTAGTCGAGAAAGATGTACTCCATCCTGGGCTTACAGTTCATCCTTACCATAGAAGAGGGTCCAGTTATCTAGGAATAGTATTGACTTTGCCTTGCAATACTTCTCCAGCCGGCTATTTACACCAATAGCCCTGGAGGACCATTCCTTCCGTACCCCTCTTCTTGGCAGGATACTGTGTACCACAGGAAATCCACCCTTCTCCTTGATCCTCTCTAGCATTTCCTGGTACTTGGTCAGCAACTCCTCAGTCCTGCATCTCCATATGTCATTGGACCCCGCGTTGATGAAGATGATGGGGTCCTCCCCACCCACTTCTAGGACACCATCCATCTTCTCTGCCACCCTCCCGACTCCGGCTCCAGGTAGGCAGACAACTTTACTAACATGAGTGTTAGTAGCACCGTCAAGGTACCTAACCATTGAATCACCGACAATGAACTTAGCTTTTTTCCGTTATCGGCGTGTAGCAGGAGGTGTAGCAGCAGTTGTTGCAGCAACAGCAGCAGACTCCCCCTCCCCTCTCACTGCCTCGATGATCGCCACTTCCTCGCCATTACTCTCATCAGCCAAGGTGCTGAAGTTGTTGTGGGTCTTGAGTGGCTGCCTTTTCAGCTTGCAGGCCGTTGCACTGGTTGACACCACTTTCCAAGGGGCTTCACGATCCCTGGGAACACTTCCGGTAGCCTCACACTTCTTCTCCGCCATAGCTAGTCTCAAGGCCAAATTTTCATCTTTGAGACACTGAATCTCCTGCTCCACACTCTCCAGTCTTTCTTGCAAAGCAAGACAAAGCTGGAGAGTATGGGAGGAGACAGCAGACTCATCAACAACAGCCATCACTAAGAAAGTTCACTAGGACCTCACTAAGGTAAACAGGTACACTAGCGGTCACTGGGGACGTCCGCACTGGTCAAGGGTCAAGGTCATTTATGTATATAATAAACAACAGAGGACCTAATACAGATCCCTGGGGGACACCACTCTTGACTGATCCCCATTCTGACTTAGTACCATTTATGCTGACTCTCTGCTTCCTACCAATTAGCCATGACCTAATCCATCCTAACAACGCCCCATCTATTCCATGTGCCTCAACCTTTCTCATCAATCTCTCATGAGGGACTCTGTGGAAAGCTTTACTGAAATCTAAATATATAATATCATATGACTTGTCATTATCTACTGCTTCATATACCTCTGAGAAAAAACTAAGCAAATTAGTAAGGCAAGAACGTCCATGCTGAGAAGAATTGATTAACCCTCTCCGAAATATGACGCGATTTTGAGCCTATTAGGGATACTTTAAATCATTTGTTACCATCAGGGGTATTTAGAAACCTTTAGTTTAGTTACTTCAACCTCTGCAGTTGTCTTTGAGTTAGCTGTGGACAGAAAACTATTTTTGGAGAGGTAATTATAAGAGTGAGAGAACTCTATTTCTTATTGCTAATCTGGCAACCTCTGCGTCATATGAGTCTGAAGGGGTTAAGTTAAATGTTTCTAAGTGGTTTCTCATTTTCCTAGCAATAATTGACTCTAGTAGCTTTCCTATGATTGAAGTGAGACTAATGGGACGGTAATTGGATGCTATTGATTTATCACCTTTTTTGAAAATCGGAACTACATTTGCAAGCTTCCAAGCTTCTGGAACTAAACCTGTTTCTAATGAATTGTTAAAAAGAAATGTTAATGGGTAACTTAACTCATCTCTGCATTCTTTTAATACTCTAACATATACCTCATCGGGACCAGGCGATTTCTGAGGTTTCAGTCTATATATATATATATATATATATATATATAAGGAAAAGCAGGACCAGGGTTATGACGAACATCTTTATTGTTGCAACGTTTGTGAATAAACTAATAAATTCAAAGTTCAGATTTAATGTTTAATCATATAAATTAATAGACGTATTAGATTATCGCGAAATCTTCTTTAAATTTCGCGATAATCTAATGCGTCTATTAATTTATATGATTTAACGTTAAATCTGAACTTTGAATTTATTAGTTTATTCACAAATTTCACTTCGATGTCTGTAATTTTCTATGAAAGGCATGTATAATTTTAGTAATTATAACTATGTATTATAAAGGTATATTATTTTGTTTATTCTAGCCTGATGATGGTACGTGACTGTGCCGAAACGTTGCAACAATAAAGATGTTCGTCATAACCCTGGTCCTGTTTTTCCTTATTCGACTGCGCTTTCCACGCAATAAGCCCCTCACTGATATGTATTCAATTCACTGTCTCTCACTTCACACACTCACCCCAGTATTTACCGGAGGATAACAGGTTTTTCACAATACGTAGACGGAGGTCTTTAAAAAAAAAAACACAAAGTACAGCCTTCTATTTAGCATACCGTTTTCTATCTTTTACCTTTCTTTGGTATACTCTTCTACATAATCTTACCTTAATTTTATAAGCTCTTCGACATATAATAACTGTGTCTAGTGTTCCCTTTTATAGTCTGATACCTTTATCTAGTACACCATTCAATATAATACCTTTATCTAGTACACCATTCAATATAATACCTTTATCTAGTACACCATTCAATATAATACCTTTATCTAGTACACCATTCAATATAATACCTTTATCTAGTACACCATTCAATATAATACCTTTGTCTAGTACACCATTCAATATAATACCTTTATCTAGTACACCATTCAATATAATACCTTTATCTAGTACACCATTCAATATAATACCTTTATCTAGTACACCATTCAATATAATACCTTTATCTAGTACACCATTCAATATAATACCTTTATCTAGTACACCATTCAATATAATACCTTTATCTAGTACACCATTCAATATAATACCTTTATCTAGTACACCATTCAATATAATACCTTTATCTAGTACACCATTCAATATAATACCTTTGTCTAGTACACCATTCAATATAATACCTTTATCTAGTACACCATTCAATAATACCTTTATCTAGTACACCATTCAATATAATACCTTTGTCTAGTACACCATTCAATATAATACCTTTATCTAGTACACCATTCAATATAATACCTTTATCTAGTACACCATTCAATATAATACCTTTATCTAGTACACCATTCAATATAATACCTTTATCTAGTACACCATTCAATATAATACCTTTATCTAGTACACCATTCAATATAATACCTTTATCTAGTACACCATTCAATATAATACCTTTATCTAGTACACCATTCAATATAATACCTTTATCTAGTACACCATTCAATATAATACCTTTATCTAGTACACCATTCAATATAATACCTTTGTCTAGTACACCATTCAATATAATACCTTTGTCTAGTACACCATTCAATATAATACCTTTGTCTAGTACACCATTCAATATAATACCTTTGTCTAGTACACCATTCAATATAATACCTTTGTCTAGTACACCATTCAATATAATACCTTTGTCTAGTATATCCTTCAATGTTGATTTCCTTTATCTAGTAGGCCTATATCCTTTTTTATCAAGTATATATTCCCTTATATATATATATATATATATATATTATATCTTAGTTAGCCCACCCTTCTATTATATGTATATCCAGTGTGCTCTTCTAAATAGTATACATTATTCAATATACCCTTCTATTATATCTGTATTCAGTATACCAGGTACCTTCATCCAAGATAGCCTTATAAACATTATACCTGTTCTTGTATAATCTATACGGTTTATCATATTTATTTCTAGTATACCTACGGTAGCTATAAAACATGCCTTATGTAGCATACCCTTCTAATTCTATCATGCTTATGTCTAGTATAAACTTCTATATATTTTACTTATCTAGTATACCCTTCTCTAAATCTTATATTGTCCAGTCTACCATTTCACCGAGTTGTAGGGACTCCCAGGCGGTGGTTAGGGTCACAGAGGAAGAACCAGCCAAAAATCCGAACCTCCAGGACCGGAAACACATAAACCGGTTCTAACCCACCCTCCTGTACCACCCATAACACTCTTCAACACACCAGAACCAAACAGTCCTTAGATAACCACAGTTGTGTAATATTGCAAAAGGATTCATAAACTCGTGACGCAGGTATTTTTTTATATTTCTTATTGTAAGCATTTTTTTTTTTCATTTATCCATACATCATCGCTTAAGGTATTATTATGTTTTTTACACCAACCAACTTCACATCTAAACTCAATTAATGAAATCAACAAAGGGTCTTTCGCAGTATGGCTATTTTGTCCGAATAATGAAATTGACAGTGATAAATTCATCTTCTACCAAGATAACCTGGCGGAGAAGCCCCTCTCCCATTTCTATCCTTGCAAAGGATATGTTCAACCCAAACGAATAATTGGCAAGTCATTGTTTGGATGTATGGTGAATGGGGGGGAGGGGGGGCCGCAGGAGGGTGAGTAATCAGTAATTAGAAACGCTACCTTTCTTATTGAAATTTTGTTTTAACAAACAATATCTTCTCTATCTATCTATCTATTGCCGGACGCCGTGATCCCCGAAGGGGTGGGCACGAACGAAACGCCCCCACGCACCTCTGTCTACGGTCAGTCGACGCCCCTCCTCCCATCCAGCACCGCCTTCACTCATATACAATTCTTCACTCCATCCTTCCACTTCTCTTTCGGTTTACCTCTCCCTCTCTGTCCTTCCACCTCGCTCTAGTACACCCTCTTAGTCATTCTCTCACTTCCCATACATTCCATATGGTTGAACCATCTCAAGGTGTTCCATTTCACACTTTCCAGCACATCTACATCCACATCACACCTCTCTCTTACTTCCTTATTCGTCTGTCTATCCCTCCATGTAACTCTGCACGCACTTCTCAAGTAACTCATCGCCACCCCTCTCACTCTTTGTCTGAGTCTCTCTACCAACGTCCATGCTTCGTCCCGTAAGTCAATGTCGAGATTACCACACTGTCATGCAAGGACTTCTTTACTTCCATTATATACATTGCTTTGTATAATAACCCATGAAAAGTAGAATATGTAGAAGCTATTGGTAATTCTAAAGTTATAATGCAAATAAACTTATATGAATAATGATGAGTATAAGACTAATTACGCATAATAATTGTTTAATCACTTTTTATTTTAGACATTTGTTTTGTTATTTTCCAAATTTCTGAGTGTTTGTTCTCCTTTTCAGCGCTCTGGGGTGTTCAATTCTGTGTTTGCGCTTTCATTATCTGGCGCAATAGGGTGATGAGCTTGGCGCTCTCTGAACTTTCTCCTTTGTCGGATTCAATACTTTATATTTGGGCGGTTTCTTCTGTGTATTTTGTGTGGGTCAAGGCAATTTGTCTGATCGGAGCAATTGTGGCAGGGAGTTGACACTAGTCATGTACGCTTTGATGGTGTTCAGATCTTGATCTAAGTTTGTGCGTTCTATACATACAAAATGAGCTCAGATGTGAGGGGGGACGTGGTAGATGTTGGTCGCCCAGGCTAGTTGATTTAGGGCGGTCTGTTCTACGTCAGGGCGGGCTATTTTATATAGTCTGAGGAGCTTAAGTCTGAATTTGTCAAGGTCTTCATCTTGTGTTAGGGCTCTGATCCATGCTTCGGCTTCGTTTGGTGTCATTGAGGGTTTGAATGTGCTAGTAATTAGGTTTTTCGCTTCTTCCCATTTCATATTTACTCTGATTGAGTCGATAACCCTTTGGGCATGGACCTCCAAGAAGGTTACTGAGAGAAATACCTTTTCTTTATTATTTATCTCTGAGATAGTATTTAATGCACCTTGTGAAGCTGGATCCAGGCTCCTATTTCCTACGTCTCTGGGTCGTACAATATCAGTATGTGTTGTAAGTTCGCTACGGAAGCCATTCTGTTTATGTCTGCCTGTGATATATTTTTCTATTAAAACTTATGTATATTATCCCAACCCCTTGTCCGGTTACCGAGCTGAGACCACCGCTTGCCACCAATGTTATGCAATTCTATTACGGGTGGGGTCTACTGCAGGCTGAGCTGGATAACAAAAACAAATGATAGCATAGATATACAATGGGTTTATTAACACCTTACGAGCGGCCTAGGCGGTATATAATATGTAGCCACCAGCGGGGTGTTTTTAGCCAAAATAGGGCTGTTTACGTGATCATATTCATGCCTAAATAAGACCCAGAGCGTAAAACAAGTATCTATCCCTGAAAGGGCATAAACAGAGCTTTCCAATGACACCATAACGATCCTTTTATGATGGCTAGTTTTCTTGCAACAACCGCGCAACGCGAGTGCAAAAAGCATGTAATTCGGCACTTTCCCCATACAATTCCGTATATAGCGAGTGAGAGAGGGAGGAGGTGGGATTCGTGTCAGTAGGTTCTCCGCAGTGGTCTGGAGCAGTCATACGCTCGCTACTCTCCTGCCACCACTTGTCTCTCTCTCTCAGCAACATTACGTGCTGAAATTGCCACACGACCTATGTCGAGCGCCGCCAGATAGTCCAGATTTATTATACTCGACTTATGTTGCGCCCCGACAATTAGGGGTTAACATAGATAACGTGAACAATAATACAAGTAAAACACAGAATAATGGGACAGAAATATTCAATATGGTATCTGGTATAAGTACCATTTATACCGACTGTGCTCGTGGCAACAGGCAATATATCAACATATGTTACAACAGTATCTGAATCTCACATACAACAGACTTAACTCTTTAACAATTAAATATATATGCAGTATATACATATAAGCTTCAAGGTATTGGCAAGTCTTTGTATTTAGGAACAAGTATTTAACCTTCTAATAAATCAAGTCTTTAATCTTAGTCTGAGTATCTTCAATGGGACAACATTAATCTTTCAGTTGAAACATTGAAACGTTACTATCTTGTTGATAGCAATTGTCTAATCAGTGGGAGCGTGCTTACAGTGAACAGTGAACGGTTAACGGCAACAATAAATTAATCTGATAACGATTTCGTAATAGACTGTCTCAAGTCCTTCGTGATTACGTATGGTAAAAGTTGCTTAACCCGGAAACGGCGGAAAAGCTCTTAAGAAGTTTTACTGGGCAACGGCGGCAAAGCTCTTAAGAGGGAAGGCCTAAAAAAAACATTTTAAAAGGCCCCAGTAGCACTAAATAATTTTTTTTTTTTTTTTCCCCTATACCTCATATCACTCCTCCACATCCCCTCCTTCCCCCCTTTCCCCTCCCCCTTCAATTATCACCTATTTTCCCTGTTATTCCCTAATTCGTTGGAATATTTTTGTGCTAACATTAGCAAACTGTGTGGAGGATGTGCTTATGTGCCTAGCGAGTGTGTTGCACAAGGGAGAGTGTAAATGAGTGAGGCAGTCAGGCTTGAGGCCTCGTGAAGGGAGGGGTTGCCTTAATTTGCTCCATAATTCATGAATGGGCTGCTCCATGTTTATTCGCGATTTTGACCAGAAAAATTATATTTCCACTTGTCTTATTGTTGTTACAGGTTACTATCTTCATAGTGAAGGTAAAATAGGCGCATATGAATAAGTAATAACGATATTTATCGTAAAATGACGATTATAAGCATGAATGGAGCCTATTATGCTCGCCCAGAACAGTGGTGTTCAATACACCCAGCTCGCTGTTTATAGGTTAATATGTGTTCCAAAGAACCAGTTATGTAATTCTCTTCGGCAGCCTTTATACACCTGCAAGGAGCAACTAACCTGAACAGAATATGTACATATCTAGGCTCTTTATCTCTCGATTGACAGTTCCTATTATTCGTCCTGCTTTGGGTGCAACAAATCATAACTATGATTTATATTAATCACTTGGCAAGCTAGCTCATTTACTAAGCTAATGACCCCTAATGTCTAACTCATCAATCTCGTTACTGACACTGCAAACAAAGGCTCTACCTGCTAAGTGCTGAGCTATGCAAGGCTTCTTAAGAGTTATTTAATTAATGAGTTGATGGTTTCTAGGGGAGCTAATCTCGAAATTAATTGAGCAAGTTAAAGGCAATTAATCAAAAGGTCCTCCAGTGCTTCCTTGAGACCTTGCAATTCTATTAGTGCTGCTACAAGCACTCTATCGACCGTCTAACAGTCATATAGTTGCCTATTGCAACTTTCAGAAAGGGTGATGGAGCTGGTCATCCAGGGCCAGGGCGTCTTGTCTTCTTATCCCCTCGTCGTCGTTGGCTGTGCCTTCGTCTGTTCTTCCTTTCTGCGAGGTGGGGGGGGGAGGCTCTCCTCTATGGGACTGGGAAGGGTATCTAGGTTTCCCGTCTCAACTATTCCCTCAGGATTTGGGGTAGCTCCGTCTCCCTATGGTCAGTTCTTTGAAGTACTGATCCGGTGCGCCTAGGGTATGTCTTTGTATCAGGTGGCATAGTTCCAGCAGCTTCGGGTTGTTTATTGTGGGAGGTAGCTGCAGCAGTGGTGGCGGGAGGCTCGGGGGTAGTCTATCATTTAGTTTTTCAGTTGTCTTAATATCTTTATCTTTAGCGCCTCGTTGTGTGCCTTCCTTTATGACAGAGGCTGCAGATGGGGATAGCTGGAGGGAGAGAAGGTCCGTGTCCTTGGGAACAGCGAGCTGGTCTGTCTGTCTTGCGACCAACCGACCGACTGATGGCTGGAGTAAAGAAGGAAATAACTATTATAAGTGACTGGGGTGGGAGTTGGGAACAAGTATATTTAATTTTGTTGGAGGGCATTTGGTGGGCAGTTGGGATTGACAAGAGGTGAAGAAAAGCTTAAAAGTGAGAAAAAAGGCAATTAAAAGATTCTGGGCTCAACTAAAATGCTTCATTGTTTCATTACTATTATGATGATTTTTTATAAGTCGCTGTAGTTGGCCTCTTCGCATTTATTTGTATACAGTTTTATAGTTAAAACATTTGAGTCACTGCATGCCCATCCTAAGAACTTAGCTGTATAGTGTATCAGGCTCGCATATGAGGTTTGCTAAGCGCGTGTTCATTCTCGTCAAGCTTATTAATTTAAATCCACTGACGATGTCACAAAAATAATTTAGTTATTGATACAAGGAATAGAATTACGAATAGCTTAGGTTTAATTATCACCCTTAAAGTGTTCATTCATCCATTCAGTCACTCACCCATCCATCCGTGTATCCCCTCTACCTGTTCATTACCATCATCAACACCCTGTTGATGTCTGTCTGGCTGCAGGTAGGGGGTCCTTAGAAGGCCTGGTGGCGGGTGGCTTATTCCTCCGCCAGCCAATCACAGGGCCTCTCAGGTCAGGTCGTGAGCTGTCACTTGGGGGCAGGGAAACTTGAGTCCTTTCTCACTGCCCCAGTTTCTTGCTTCTTCTTCCTCTTTTGGCCAGCCAATCGGGTGAGTGCCTGGGCGAGCGTCTCTGCCAATCCGGTGGTCCGTCTGCCGTGATGTCATCCATTGGATGGCTTTTGCTCGTCCAATGGGGGGGGGGGGAGATCTGCGCATTTCCTCGTGGAGGGCTCATCCCCCAACTGGATCAAGGGCATTGGGGGCTCGGGGATCTGGAGTGTCATAAGGGAGGGAATTTTGGCTGGTTTTGTCTGTGACTGTTCCACCCGAGGCTGCTTCCCTGACTTGGGCGATCTCCCAACATAAACAAAATATCATAACAAGCGACAAGATATCGTAGCAGATAGGTATTGTTTCGGGAGTTATGAATGTGTGGTAAGAATAAAGCTGCTATTGTCAGGGTGTCAAACTGGACCAATGATGTTTTAGGACTGGATTGAGTGTGAGAGGGAAGTTGAATTGTTTTGGCCATTTAATCGCTTCCGGGGGCATAGATGCAACTATAGAGCATTACAGTACTTAAACTTTGTGAATAATTTCTCACGACAGCCTACTACTAGTTGATAATATAATACAATAATACTATTTATACTATGAATATATATAGTAAAGAAGAGAGTTGGGATGAACTTGTTATTCAACGCAAGGTTACACTGAAAAAAAGAAAAAAAAAAGTCCCCTGGGGAACTTCCCAACGAACAGGTAAGAATGTCGAGTCCCTACTATGTTTGTTCAAAGAGAGAGAGAGAGATTTATATACAAACACTAGACACACAGATCTTAAGATCCCTGCGAGGTGGCCAGGACTTAATCCTAGTAGTAATATCAACCCTAAGAGAAAGTGCAAGGAAATAATATCAAAGATGAAGGCTCTCTCACCACCCTCCGCCCCCTCCGGCAATTTGCCGTACATAAACATGACAACCGAAGTGAACAACCTTACAGGGTTTGGAAATCGCTTGAAAGAATTTATAGAATAGTTAGAAATGGAAAGGTTTTTGGCATGCATACCTTCACCTTTTTGTCTACTCTCTTCAACTGAAAACAGTGTTAATTTCTGCCGGGTTCTCTTGTCAATAATCATTTTCTACTCCAGATTAACTTCTCTGTGAGAGAGAGAGAGAGAGAGAGAGAGAGAGAGAGAGAGAGAGAGAGAGAGAGAGAGAGAGAGAGGCCAAACACAAGTAGGGAGGAAGAGGGAACCTCATAAAATTATGATATCATTCCCATTTTGTCATATTATATAATTTATATTACATGTAGCGCTTACAGTCATGGTCACCGGTCAGAGGTGGTGTCCTATATCCATGATAATATTTCAACCCGATCTGGATATCTCAATATATCAGTGAAAAGAAAAACAAATATTTACTGACACAACCAAAGCCTATATGTTCAAGGTTTGTCCACTGTAGTTCAGGATTATTTTTCTGTAATGACCCAAATAGAGGAAAAATATTTAAGTTTTCATATGAAGGTGGACACGTTAGTCCATGGGTGAACGCCGTGTTATGTAATATGCCAAAGGTTCGTTGGTGTGTGCTGGAAAACTGCTGCAGGCTGAATGGAAATTATCCCCTAAAGCTGGTGTTACATGAGTACTATAGCGGCGGATGTATCGGGCCACAGTATTAAGGGAGCCCAGCTCGATTTGTTTTCTCTTTCTCTCCTTCTCTCTTTGGCTTGTATCCATTCGGCTCCATTCAGCCTGCTGTTTTGAGACGTTTACCCCCATCCAGGTGTCAATATTTTCCTGGCGAGCGGTAGCGAGCCAGCATATATATATTTTTGTTTTACAGCAAGCTAAATTTGTAAATTTTTCAATAGAAAAATGTTTCCGGCGAAGCCGGATTTCTCCATACAATGCTGGCTCGCTATCGCTCGCCAGGAAGAAATCGACACCTGGATGGGGATAAACGTCTTAAAACAGTTGGCTGAATGGGGCCAAATGGATACAAGTCAGAGAAAGAGAGAAAAGGAGAGAAAGGGAAAAAAGCAGGTGACCCCCCTTAAAAGAGTAGCCAGAATCGAGTCTACTATCTGACAATGACGACTGTATCTTGTTTCTTGGAGCTCCTAATCGTGTACAGTGCAATTCATTACTAGCATAAGCAGCAAACATAAACCAAAATAAGGTGACAGTTTGTAGCGGACTCAACTCAAGGGTTTAGTACCAAACCTACATACTCCGATAATTATAAAATTAAGTGATAGGAGAGGCTGGGAATGCAATATCCCCCGGATGAATAACAGGGGTGCTATGGGCTCTCTGCGAGAGGGCTGGTTATCACACAGAAGCCCACGTCTCTTCAACAGACTCCCACGGCGAGTAAGATACATGAGGGGCGTCTCTTTAGACAACTTCAAGAGAGCCCTCGATGTCGAACTGCAAAAAGTGCCAGACGAGCCCATCTTCGCAAGGGAGCGTGCTGTCTCTTCAAACAGTCTGCTGCACCAAAACACAACCCACAACAAGGGGCGACGCACTCCTCGGTGCTGCTAGGAGAGTGGCGAACACAACCTTAGGTGACCTTAGGTGATACATGTAGCAGATAAACTTGCTGTGTGACGCCGGCTGTAGGGGGGTCACCGGCTGTTTTTTATCTTTCTCTCCTTTTCTCTCTTTCTCTGGCTTGTATCCATTCGGCCCCATTCAGCCAACTGTTTTAAGACGTTTATCCCCATCCAGGTGTCGATTTCTTCCTGGCGAGCGAGAGCGAGCCAGCATTCTATGGAGAAATCTGGCTTCGCCGGAGATATTTTTCTATCGAAAAATGTACAAATTTAGCTTGCTGTAAAAACAAATTATATATGATCTGATATGCTGGCTCGCTACCGCTCGCCAGGAAAATATTGACACCTGGATGGGAGTAAACGTCTTATAATAGTAGGCTGAATGGGGACGAATGGATACAAGCAAAAAAAAAAAAAAAAAAAAAAAAAAAAAAAAAAGCGAGGTGGGCCCCCTTAACCCTTACACGCTCATATGACGCAGAGGTTGCCAGATTAGCAATAAGAAATCGAGTTATCTCACTCTTATAATTACCTCTCCAAAATTAGTGTTCTGCCCACAGCTAACTCAAAGAAACTGCAGAGGTTGAAGTAACTAAACTAAAGGTTTCTAAATACCCCTGATGGTAAAAAAGGCTATAAAGTATCCCTAATAAGCTCAAAATTGCATCATATGTCGGAGAGGGTTAAGCAAGGCAGTTACTTTAGCCCCTCCGAGTTTGGGGTTAGGCCTATAAGGAAGTTAAAGTTGTAGACGTTGATAATACAAAGAAATACTACAGTACAGTATATGGAGGTTTGTAATGAATGGAAATTATGATGACTTTTGTTAAGTGTACTTAAGAGTAGGCTTCAAACGTACATGCATATGGATGGTAAGGAAACCTTTGATGATTTATTCATAGTAGGCCTACATTGTCAGGAACACGAATATTATATTCAAACAATTCCATTGCGCTCATTTAACTGTTTACTGCATAGCCTACCACTAGCAGACTGTATGACTCAGATGAGTATCCAACGAAGGTATTGCACTAACGATAAATCTTTGACTCAAAAACATACTAATGTTGTAGGTTAGCTCCCGAGTGATTCTAATATGTAGGCCTACACAATGAACTCTACGGTGTTACAGGGGTCAATGTACTGTACTGCCAGATATATGGAAAAGCTATTATTCCAATTTCTGGGACATATAACCAACATTGGCATCATCCGAGAAGTTTATGGAGGAAATTGAAATGGTATAGTGACCCGTTACGAGGCTAGTTAAATTCATGGCTTAGGAGAAGGAAGTAGAGAGGAAAATGATAGTGAGGGAGTAGTTTGGCGCCACTCTGTCGGGACCCCTCCGTTGTACCCATTACCCCCCTCCCCCTATACATCTCCCCCCTTCCCTCCTCCGTCCCCTTTCACCCCTACGACTACATCCTCCCCACTCACCTCCCTAATCCCCCCTTTCCTCCCTATCCTCCACCTATAACCCCGTTTAATGACCACCACGTACAGTAGGAGCCAAAACTCCTCTTGCGAATTTGGCGGGAAATTGCATAATTCGAAGATCATTATGGGCTACACATTACCAGGGCATTGTATAATAGTATACAAGAACCTGTGGCTAGCGCTCATATATTCCAATTATAATTTCCTCAAGTTAATTAACATTTTCAGCCCCGAGAGACCGCACATTACATATTTGTTTACTTATCGAGGTTAGATGGAAACTTTTGAGCCTCCCTGTAGCCTACACTACGCAGCAGAAATAGTTTCGTTCGACTCTTCGCACAACACGATATCCTGTTTTTCCTGAATTTCACGTATTGTGCCTTGAATTTCTTTTTGGGATACAGTTTCACCGCGATTTAGGGTTTGAGTCACACGAACGTTTTATTTCAAATTGGCTTTCAAAGCTTCTGAATCACAGTTTTATTAAGAAATGAAGATTAAGCCAATATCACACGAACGCTTTTTCCTACAATGTAGGCCTATACTATCAACTCAGGTCTGGCAGCTTTGACGAAGTATTTTAAAATAATATGTTTACCAAAATTAATCTGTCTTCAGTCTAGTTTCTGATACCAGTATAATAGATACCAGAATGTTGCCGGGAATATATTGACCATCGAAAATTGACGTAAACACTCGATACAAAAACGCTCGTACAGTATAGTTGACAGAATTCTTATAAAGTGTAGCCTATATCAGAAGCAACTAGATCTGAGTTGTGGATTGAAGTGGATGGAAACACCACTCCTGTGACTGTTTAGGGATTTTAGGCCAAGGTGTCACAAGGTAGGTGGGTTTGTAAAATATGATATCTTACCCAGCGAGTTTTGGAAAGCTTGGAGTGACGTTCTGGAGCCTTCACAGCCTAATTATTCTGGTCCAGAGATCGCTTACAATCCGAAGATCGTAAACTTGCCACCGTAAACTTTTTTTTCGGGGGGTTGGGGGGGGGGGGGGGGGGATCAGTTCATAGCATGATGATCTACTTTTTATAAAATTTCAAAGGCCTAATATAGTGACTTCCGTAGCATTTGACGAACATAAATACTCGCATTTAATGTTTGTTATTAATATAACATTTTGATTGACAGTTCATATCATCAGTTCTGTCCTATAACATAATGGGTGCTGACTATAACATAACAGTGCTTTATTGTTTTGGTTACCTAATAATTCATAATAATTAAAATTATAAATTAAGCTATCAATATTGATTGGTTATAGGAATCTTAAGTCAAAACTATAAATCTGAGTTAGTGAATAATGATCTACCACAAAAAGCTATGAGAAGTTATAGGCCTAATTATGTTTGTAGATTTAGATTTATATATTCTAGACTCAACCAGGAAACCCTATTGTAAACAGTAGGGAGGTTGCAAGGTAACTGTTATGCCCTGTTTTTCTACAGGTTTAACTTGGGTAATGTGAGTTCTGAATGACTGGGTATAGAAGGCTGCATGCACAATACAAGGTATGAGGAATAGAGAACACAAAATAAACACAGTAACACGACACAAGTTCACGTTTATTGAAATAAAGAGCATAGAAAGATAGTTATATTTGCACAAAACAAATGATAGAAGGGAACTGCTAGCATTTGCGGATTTGGATGGAGCCTAGTCTCCCACTTCCAACGTTCAGGTATATTCTTCTGATCACGGGTTTAATTAGCAAGTTTATATTTTACTGGAAGACCTCAATATTCGTATAATTCACTGTCACTGATTTTACCTCTTGCTGGCTGGTCGCGTGCCCACGTAGCAACTCACAGTTAGGATTAGACGCGTATATTATAGAACACGGAAATCTCTAGCAACCTCATGGGGGTACTGAACTAAGTTTGATATTCTTAATGCAGAAATATGTAGAACACGAATCAGTGGGCGAACGTTAGATATCACTAGAGTTTTAATATCTGAATAAGGTAATTACGAGAGTCAAGGTCGCCTGTAAATAAAAAACACTGATCGCTTAGTACGTCCCAAATGGAATGGTTAAATATGAATTACACTGGGCAAGGTCTTAGCCACTTTATAGAAAGTTAATAGGTGCGTATCAAGCTAGTACTATAACACTTAGTACTAGTAACATGAATCTTGAATAGTATGGGTAGATCTGGTCCTGGTTATCTTGCTTCCGGTGATGTTGGGGGCTAACGACTGGTTCCTCGGCCGTCCAGATGGTCCAAAATGTAGGAAGTTCTCAAGTCGGATCTCTTGATGATCGTTGCTGGCTACACACTTATATACCCACGAATTTGTGTGAAGGTTATAAGGTGCACGTTAGGACTTGTACATGGACAGATGCTTCTATCAGTCTTCTCTGCCACGGAGTCTGCCGGATCTGGAATCTCTCAACTCCGGAACAACACAAGGGCAGAGCTAGAGGTAAACTGCAGGGTAGTGACCACTGGTTGGTGTCTAGCTTTCAACTGATTTGACTGGGGGCGGGAGGTAGATTTATAGGCTCGGTTCTGGACCCTGCAGACAGTAGGGATCTCGAGTCTTATGGACTTAATTGAGCTCTCAATAGATATGGGGACTAGGTAAGATGGTATTTACTGTTGTGGCACAGGGCGATAGGAAGCCTTTATATTTTCATATAACTGAGCCTTAGTAAGAGGTACTATTTTGGCTATACTGGACGTATTTAGGGGAGAGAGACTGGATCTACTTTGCGAGGAGGATGGGGACAGCTGTGATAGGAGTGTCTCTCTAGATTGTTCAATCTTCATTCTATGGTATAGCTGAGGTGCTAATTTAGTGATCAGAGCATGCAAGAAAGGTAAATGGTTTATTGTGAGGTAATAGAGGTTAGTAAAGGTGTTAGTCATTCATGGTTAGTTCATTGATAGGAAGAATTCCTGTGCTACCTGGCAATGACTCGAGAGTCAAAACAGGGGCCAGGTATACCTCCGCGGGGGTGGGGGTCTCCCTCCTCGGGTGGGCAAAAAGGGGGAGCTGGGCGCCCTCTCTGATATAGTCGTCCGGCGGCTGTGGCTAGGGGCTTGCCATATCACCAGTGTTTGTAATAACCCTCTGTGTATGAGACAGATGTGAGTGTCTTTAATACCAAAACCGAAGGTGCCTTAGCTAGCTGGTTTTACTCGGCTGGTTGTTAATTGTAGGGTTTGCTGGATATGGTGGAGACTGGGTTGCTAACTCTGCCACATTTATCTGGAAGTATGACAATAGAAGTTAGTTACTGGCGGGGCGGCTAGCCTCGCACCGACGACCATTGGGTGCAGGGTTGTGAATGTGTTGTAAGAGAATAGATGGCATGCAAGGGGCTAGTAAAGTTCTAATGTTGTTCTGGCCTACTAAGTGAAGGTAGGCTGGATAGGAGTATATATATAAAAGGTTGGAGAGCGTTAGTAACGGACAATTCAAGGATCTTCAAGAGGTATGAGAGAGAGGCTAGGTCGGACAAGAGTCGAGAAGCGCGGGTGTCTTAATGAGAGGGGGGGGAGAGTTCAAGGGCTACAGGGAAATTTTGGCCCTAAGGTCCCTGGGCGTGGGGGTGGCATTAGGCTACAATTGATATGGAAGTTTGAAAAGGCAGTAGAATACGTTAGCCAAATGCTACCGGGGAATGCAACTATGGGGTGGTATATGAGTCTGGAAAAGATAGAGTTATGTGATCAGTCAGAGGGTTATGGATACTATTAGTTGGCCCTGGGAACTGCGTTTTCTATTAAATATAAAATACCAACCACAGTGGCAGTTCGTAGGGGTACTTAGTTATTGTTTCGGGGTACTTATGACAGATACTGATAACCAGGTTATCTTATATAATCTCTGGTTGGGGTAAGAGGTGTAAGACACGAAGTAAATTGGCGTAGTGTGGACTGTGGATACGAAGGAGGCAAGGGGAAGACGTATGACAATTGTGGAAAGTAAATGGAAAAAGGTGAACACAATGGCGGATAAAAATACTTAACCTGAGGGTTGCATACATAGATTTATGGGGGGATGGGTCTTCAGAAGCTTAGTCTGGCAAGACAAGATGTTAGGGAATGTTAATATTAATACTTAGTTACTAGAGGAGCAATGCAAGGGGCGACTGAGCACGGGTTACATATATCTATACTCGTCATGGAAAATGATATAAGAGATCTAGGGACAGCGTGGGTGCTTTAACTTCTAAGATATATAACATCTACTTCTCGGATGCAAGAACATACATAGATATAATTATGGCTGTCTGATGTGTTGGCATTGGCTCAACGTCGGGACAGGCATGGGTGTTTTTAATATGAATGTATATTCCTGTTCATCATCTTTGTAGTTAATAAGTGTAGGACACGAGGGGTTAGTGTACGTGAGGTGTGGAAAATGGTCGGTTTTAGAAAAGGTAAATGGGTGTGTCCTGGAGCTGTTTAGCCCTGCGGGCTTGGGCCTGCCTGGAATGGCGGGCTCGGTCAGCTGGTCCTTTCGTTCTGTGGACCTTTCTTCCGGGTGTTTCTGTGTGGTGTTCGCTCGTGGCTTCTGTGGTGGGCTTCTTGTTCTGGGGCATTTTACTTCCCTCTCCTTCATTATAGGCTCGTCCTCGAGCCTCAAGGGTGAAGTTAAAAGAATCATAGTAATGGTGGGTCATTTTCAGGGTATTTAGAAAGTTCCACCAAACACGAGAGCGACGGTCAGGTTTCTTTTGCAGGTCAATGTATACCTGTAAGAATGTGTCCTCTGTGTTGTGGCGGGCGGCTGCCCGGGCTTGGTGTGGGTGTGGTACACGGGCCAAGTGTCCAGTGGGGGTCTTTACTTTAACCTTTCGTATGAATGGTTTGTAGCTTTCCCCCGTGGGGGTCGGAGTGAGGTGTGTGGGGTTGACAGGAAGTCTGTTTAGTGTGGTGAATGGGTTACTAACCGAAAGGGGATTCGCGCGTGACAACAGGGCTGGGGACGAAGGGGGAATGTGAGTCTGGGTTGTATTTGGTTTTCTTAGGCGGTGTTGTAGGTTGGGAATATATAGTGAGGCAATGCGCAAAATCGGTGTAGGTAAGGTGGGTGAAGGAGGTGTGTGGGAAGGAGGGGGTGTGTGTGTTGTGTGGCTTGGGTCCTTAGTGTCAGAACGGGGTGTTATTTTTGTATCGCTGTCTTTAAATCTGATGGGTCTGTTGATTATTCTACCTCTGGCGGTCCTGGTGGGAAGGTAGATGTTTGTCGTGGGACTTGAGTCGCTCGACGATGTTTTATAGTGAGGGGAAGCATGTTTTATAGGTAAATGACATGTGGGAGTTTTCTCGGGGGTGAGTTTGGGGGGGGGTTTCTTAGGGGGGGTTGGTTGGGGGTTCGGTGAGATGAGGAGGTTGGTCGGTGTGTGGGGGGGGTGGTGGGGATCGTGGAGGGGAAAGGGGCGGATGCGGGGGGGGCTAGACGGGTGGGTAAGGAGTGTAGATTTAAGTTGGAGGGTTGGGGGTAGGGGCGTGTGTTGTTTGATGAGGTTGGTGATTTGCTGGTGATTATTCGTCTTCTTTCCCTTTGTGGGGGAGAATTCGACGAAGAAGAAGAAGAGGAGGAGGAGGAGGAGGAGGGTAGTGGTCTGGCAGCCCTACGGAACTTGGTTAGTAGGGTGTGTTTTCTGGAGGTTTTAAACGATGTTTGTCGTGGGCGTAAGTTGTAGCGTGAGGTTACTGAGGTAGATTGTGTGGTGCGGTTGGGTGTGTACTTGGTTTGGGGTGGCGGTGGTGGTTTTCTCACTGTGGTGCCTGGTGGAGGTATGTCAGGGCTAGACGGGAGGGTTTCTGTTGTGGTCGGGGTTGTGGGTGGAGGTTTTTGTACTTGGATAAGTTGGGGAGGAACTTGACTATCAGAAGTGAAAGAAGGTGTCATGGTGGAAGAGGGTGTGATATTGGGGGCTTGGGGTTTGTGGAGGTTAGTTGGGGGGGTATGGTGAGAAAAGATTTGTCGGTTCGGTGCTGGAGGGCTTAGGTCCTTAGGGGTTTGTATGGGAATATTCGTAGCGTGAGTGAGGGGGTGAGTAGGGGTATTTACTTTAGGGTCGGACGTGTGGGGTGGGGTAATGTCTTGTGGCTTTAGAGGTTTAAACGCTCGGACGAATCTAGTTCGGAGCGTGCGAGTTACGCCGTGATAGTCGATGGTGACTTGAAAGGCATTTGGGACTTGTATTACGGTGTAGGGTCCGACATAGCGAGGGCCTAACTTGTTGGTGATAGGGAGGTTGGCTACCATTACGGTGTCATGGATGGCGAAAGGGTTTTTTTCATCGATGTTGTCAGTTTTGGTGTCTTGACAGATCTGGGCAGTATGGAGGGTGTTTTGCAGATGTTGCAATGGGTCAATTGTGGAGGTGGTGGAGGGAAGGTGAGCGTGGTGGTGGAATGGCAGTAACAGGGGGGGTACACCGTAAACACGTTCATGAGGGGAAATACCGTCTTCCCGAGGACAGGTGTTCATACCCCACTGTATCATTTTTAGTTGTGATGGCCAGTCTGAGGTATTAAGAGCAATCATTCTTGTACGTAACTGGTTGTTGATGGTGCGATGGCTGCGTTCGCAGATAGCATTTCCTTGAGGCCAGTACGGGGATGAGTGTTTAATCCTGATACCGCATTGTTGGGTGAATTGTTTCCAAACGTGTCCACTAAACTCGGGGGCATTGTCCGATAGAAGAGCAAGGGGAAGGCCGAATATAGGGAACACTTCGGTGGCAAGCAGTGTGGCGACTGTGGTGGCTGTGTGGTCTTTAACTGGGCAGGCTATTAGAAATTTTGAATAGACGTCTACAAATGTGACGATATAGCGGTTGCCAGCGTAAGAAGGGAACGGGCCCATGATGTCGAGGGATAGGACTTGGAACGGTTTGTTGGCAGAAATGGTACCAGCTGGGCCTGGGGTGCGTGATCTATCCTTTCCCAATAAACACGGTTTGCAGGATTCTGCCACTCGTTGTGCAATTTTGGAGGGGTTGGGGGTCCAGTATTGGTCTGTGAAGATCTTTAACATTTTCTTTTGTCCAAGGTGTATGCCGTTTCCCTCGTGGATGGCAATCATGTAGTCGTGGGCTATGGTGGGGTCCAAGATTATGTGACCAGTGTCTGTGGCAAGTTGATCTCCCCAGCGAGTCAGTCTCCTGAAGACGTTTAACGGTATCCAGGGGGGTCTGATTCGTGCTTCCCAAGATTGAATTAGGGAGGGGGCTGGGGGGGCATTCTGTCGGGAGGTGGGGGTAGATACCAATTGAGTGTTTTGTAAGGCGGCTAGGTTGGTGGGGGGGTCTTTTGGTACTGGCAAACGTGACAGGGCGTCTGCATTAGTATGGAGTTTGCCGGGACGATATTGTATTGTAAAGTCGTAGTCCTCTAGTGTCTCTCTCCAACGTACCAAAATGGCTGAGTTGGTTTCGCACCTACGCAGCCATTGTAAAGATTGATGGTCGGTAATTATTTCGAGTTTTGCGCCTAACACAAATGACCGGAAGTGGCTGAGTGCCCAAATGATCCCTAAGCACTCTCTCTTGGTGGCTGCGTAATTCTGTTGGGGTGGGGTGAGTGTGCAGCTGGCATACGCTATCACATGTTCCTTTCCATCTCTGAATTGAGCTAATACTGCACCTATGGCGTACAGAGATACGTCGGTATAAAGACGGAAAGGTTTCTGGTAGTCAGGGAAAACGACAATAGGGGCTTGGATTAGCTTTTGCTTCAAAGTGTTAAACGCGAGGTCTCTTTCAGGTGTCCAGGCGAACGGGGTGTCTTTGTGGGTAAGTTGGTGGAGGGGTCTGGCTATGGTGGCAAAGTGGTGGACGAAACGTCTGTAGTACGTGGCTAAACCTAGAAACGAACGTACTCCTTTAACCGTGGTGGGTGGGGTTTGGTTTTGTATGGCTTGAAGTTTCTTTGGGTCTGGCGCAATACCATGTTCAGATATCACGTGTCCGAGAAAATCTACCTTATTCCGGGCAATCACGCACTTTGAGGGTTTTAATTTCAACCCGGCGGCTCGGATTCTTTGCAGGACTTGTCTCAACCTGAGGAGGTGTTCTTCCCAGGTTGGAGAGTACACAATAATATCGTCCAGATAGGCTAGGCAGGTTTCCCAGGTTAGGCCATGCAATACCGTTTCCATCAAACGGGAGAAAGTGGCGGGTCCGTTACAGAGGCCAAAAGGTAGGACGTTAAATTCATAGTGATGGCCACCACTAGTGGAAAATGCTGTTTTCTTTTGGTCCTCGGCCTTGATAGGCACTTGCCAATACCCTGCTTGCAAGTCGAGGGTAGTGAACCATTTGGATCCGTATAGGGAGTCAAGGGAATCGTCTATTCGGGGTAAGGGCGTAGCGTCTTTAATGGTTATGTCATTTAACCTCCTGTAGTCGACGCAAAAACGGGTTGTCCCATCTTTCTTTTTGACTAAGACAACAGGGGAAGACCAGGGGCTAATGGACGGGGTGGCAATCCCGGCCTCTAACATTTCCTGGACTTGGCGTTCCTCTTCCTGACGTTGTATGGGGTTCTTTCTACGGGATGGTTGTCGTATGGGGGGGCCTGTGGTGTTAATGATGTGTTGTTCTACATCCGTCTGTCCGATTTCGGTGGTTTGTTGGGCAAAGACGTCACTGAATTCCATCAGTAGGTCGTACATGCCGTTCTTTTGGTGGTCAGATAGTGTCTCAGGAAGAGGGGGCAATTGGAGGCTGGTAGGGGTGTCGTTACAATGTATGGGGAGGTCATCGAAAGTTTCGAGATCTCCTATAATGAGACCTTTCGGTAATGTCAGGGGTTCCTCTGAGATATTAGCCACGAGAATGTGGTTGATACGAGCGGGAATGATGGCGGGTTGTAAGAGGCAGCGATGGGGGTTGGGGGATGTGTTAGTGGGGGAAAATACCATGTGAGTTTGGGGTATGGGCCGCAGGTTCACCCATTTTTGATGGTGGGGGGGAATTTGGCATTTATCCTGAACTACCGCTGGGCTAATGATGGTGGGGGATTGACTGGCGAGCAGGTGCTTGGTACTTATAAGGGGGGCAAGGTCACTTTGGTGGGGGTCACGCGTGAGGGGGGGATTAACGGCGCGTGTGAGAGGATCAGTGGGGCGCGGTGTGAGGGGGTTAGAAAACGGGATTTGTTGGAGGGACTGCGGAGGGTTGGTGGGGGAAGCGTTGTCGGTGGCAGTAACAGTTTGTTTAGAGGTTATCTGGGGTTGGTGGGTTTGTCTGTCATGAGGGGGTGAGTCAAGTGTGGGGTTTTGAAGTTTATTAGGGGTGTGAATTGTGGGGGGGTGGAAGGGAGCTACTGACGAAAAACTGTCACAAGGGGGATTGGGGGGGTGGTGGAATAGCTGGGCATTTCTGGGGGCATGGTGAGAACATGGTTGTGTCCCTCGGTCAGCACGCGTGAGGGGGGGATTAACGGCGCGTGCGGGTGGTTCAGAAGGGTGCGAGGTGAGCGAGTTAGAAAAGGGGATCTGGTGGGGGCACTGCGGAGGGTTGGTGGGGAAAAAGTTAGGTGTAGAACATGGGTTATTGGTGTAGGACTGGTGTATTGATTTGGGGTTGTTAACATTTCTGGGGGCATGGGGGAAACATTGTTGGGTACATTGGTCGGCATTTTCTCTGGAAACATGTGTACATAAACATTGGATAGAATTAGGGTTACATATATCAGAGTCTGTCCTGAAAACATGGGAGGATTTATTCTGGGCAGAGTTACGAGAATTGAGGGGATTACCGAGGGGGAGTTGCTTGGACTTGTCTTCTTTCGTTTGTTGAGGCATTTTTTTACTGAATTGAGTGAGGTTTTGAGAGATCTCGGGGCAAGGGGGGGTTTTAGGAGTAACCTTAGTGCTAGCTGCAACTTGGTAACCCTGAATCAGGTTTTGTTGAGGGGGAGGTTGTTTTTTCTTTTTGGGAATGGGTTTCTGCGTGATTGGTTTGTCAGAGGCTTTGGGCTGGAATTTGTTTTTGAATGAGATCAGCCTTTGGCCGCAGTCAATCTGGGCCTCTAGTTTTTGAAGGAGGTCAAGTCCAAGGAAACCATCATAATGTTTACAGTTGGAGGAAAATACTGTAAATGTGTGATAACAACGAGCATGGGGGCCAGGAGTGGTTACTGATAGGGGTAAAGTGTCTCCTAGGAGATTTAAGTAAGTATCAGCAGCTGAGATGAGTTCTGTTTTGGTGTTTAACAAAGGGCCAAATCGTCGGGGATGTTTTTCATAGTAAGATTTGAACAAACATGACTTGGCAGCTCCCGTGTCGATTAGCAAGCGGACAGGAATGTCCTTGATTTTGGCCATGTAATAAATGGGGGCAGTGCGACTAGTTATGGCGTCCCCGCCGAGCCCATCGTGGGCGGGGGATACTTTAAAAATCCTGGGGGTCGGTATCTACCTCTTCCAGGGTTTCCTCGGTATCATCTGAGGTCATGGTATGGGGGGCAATTTCTTCCTCTTGTCCCCACTCCTCTTCATTTACAGAAATGCGAGGAGTAGAGGGGCGGGGTTTGGCAGAGTCACGAATTTGGTGGAGGGCACACTGAGCATTACAGGCAGGGAATTCATAGGGGTTGATAATGACTAAGGTAGGATTTTTACTTTGGTAGGTGTTGTAGTTGCTGTTCCGGTTGAAGATTCTGCGTGGCTGGGACGGTTGGAACCGGGGTCTACTGGGTTGGGGCTTGCCGGAAGGGTAGGTGGGTCTGTTGTTGAAAGATGAGGCTGGGTAGGCATTCTTGGGGTTTTGGTGGTTGGTTTGCTGCGGGTGCGTGGGAAACCTCTTGATTGCAGCGATTTGGGTGGGTGCTTCTGTGCGCACGGCCAAAATACGTCGGATCGTGATGAGGTCTTTTTTGTATTCGACGAAATCGTGCACCCGGAAATGGTCTTTTACTGCTGAGGGCAATATTGACACAAGGTTGACCAGAATTTGCTGTTCTTGTTGGATTTTGGTCAACGTGGGGAAAGAATTTTTTATGTGTTGGGCAAGCTTACTGACTGTGGCATCTAAATCGCCTTCGAATTTCGTGTCTAGGATACGGGTGTGGGCCACGAAAACGCCCAACGAAGGTTTAATGGCTTCTATCACTATTGTGCGAAATTCGTTCCAGGTGAGATCAGGGCGCACTTGATAGGCCACCAGGGAAACGGCTTTTCCCAGGTGTGGTAATGTTACGGCTATTTTATGTGCGTCCGTGGTATAAGTAATGTCAACTAAGGATTTCACTATGTCCATGAATACTTCGATCCCATAATTTGTTTCCTCATACTTTGGGATGAAAACGTAGTTAGGTTGCGCCATGATGTTCTCGTGTTCTAGCTGTTCCAAACTTGCAATGTAATGCAACCTTTTATCCGAATCAAGAACCACCGCTGTCGCCAATGTTATGCCCTGTTTTTCTACAGGTTTAACTTGGGTAATGTGAGTTCTGAATGACTGGGTATAGAAGGCTGCATGCATAATACAAGGTATGAGGAATAGAGAACACAAAATAAACACAGTAACACGACACAAGTTCACGTTTATTGAAATAAAGAGCATAGAAAGATAGTTATATTTGCACAAAACAAATGATAGAAGGGAACTGCTAGCATTTGCGGATTTGGATGGAGCCTAGTCTCCCACTTCCAACGTTCAGGTATATTCTTCTGATCACGGGTTTAATTAGCAAGTTTATATTTTACTGGAAGACCTCAATATATTCGTATAATTCACTGTCACTGATTTTACCTCTTGCTGGCTGGTCGCGTGCCCACGTAGCAACTCACAGTTAGGATTAGACGCGTATATTATAGAACACGGAAATCTCTAGCAACCTCATGGGGGTACTGAACTAAGTTTGATATTCTTAATGCAGAAATATGTAGAACACGAATCAGTGGGCGAACGTTAGATATCACTAGAGTTTTAATATCTGAATAAGGTAATTACGAGAGTCAAGGTCGCCTGTAAATAAAAAACACTGATCGCTTAGTACGTCCCAAATGGAATGGTTAAATATGAATTACACTGGGCAAGGTCTTAGCCACTTTATAGAAAGTTAATAGGTGCGTATCAAGCTAGTACTATAACACTTAGTACTAGTAACATGAATCTTGAATAGTATGGGTAGATCTGGTCCTGGTTATCTTGCTTCCGGTGATGTTGGGGGCTAACGACTGGTTCCTCGGCCGTCCAGATGGTCCAAAATGTAGGAAGTTCTCAAGTCGGATCTCTTGATGATCGTTGCTGGCTACACACTTATATACCCACGAATTTGTGTGAAGGTTATAAGGTGCACGTTAGGACTTGTACATGGACAGATGCTTCTATCAGTCTTCTCTGCCACGGAGTCTGCCGGATCTGGAATCTCTCAACTCCGGAACAACACAAGGGCAGAGCTAGAGGTAAACTGCAGGGTAGTGACCACTGGTTGGTGTCTAGCTTTCAACTGATTTGACTGGGGGCGGGAGGTAGATTTATAGGCTCGGTTCTGGACCCTGCAGACAGTAGGGATCTCGAGTCTTATGGACTTAATTGAGCTCTCAATAGATATGGGGACTAGGTAAGATGGTATTTACTGTTGTGGCACAGGGCGATAGGAAGCCTTTATATTTTCATATAACTGAGCCTTAGTAAGAGGTACTATTTTGGCTATACTGGACGTATTTAGGGGAGAGAGACTGGATCTACTTTGCGAGGAGGATGGGGACAGCTGTGATAGGAGTGTCTCTCTAGATTGTTCAATCTTCATTCTATGGTATAGCTGAGGTGCTAATTTAGTGATCAGAGCATGCAAGAAAGGTAAATGGTTTATTGTGAGGTAATAGAGGTTAGTAAAGGTGTTAGTCATTCATGGTTAGTTCATTGATAGGAAGAATTCCTGTGCTACCTGGCAATGACTCGAGAGTCAAAACAGGGGCCAGGTATACCTCCGCGGGGGTGGGGGTCTCCCTCCTCGGGTGGGCAAAAAGGGGGAGCTGGGCGCCCTCTCTGATATAGTCGTCCGGCGGCTGTGGCTAGGGGCTTGCCATATCACCAGTGTTTGTAATAACCCTCTGTGTATGAGACAGATGTGAGTGTCTTTAATACCAAAACCGAAGGTGCCTTAGCTAGCTGGTTTTACTCGGCTGGTTGTTAATTGTAGGGTTTGCTGGATATGGTGGAGACTGGGTTGCTAACTCTGCCACATTTATCTGGAAGTATGACAATAGAAGTTAGTTACTGGCGGGGCGGCTAGCCTCGCACCGACGACCATTGGGTGCAGGGTTGTGAATGTGTTGTAAGAGAATAGATGGCATGCAAGGGGCTAGTAAAGTTCTAATGTTGTTCTGGCCTACTAAGTGAAGGTAGGCTGGATAGGAGTATATATATAAAAGGTTGGAGAGCGTTAGTAACGGACAATTCAAGGATCTTCAAGAGGTATGAGAGAGAGGCTAGGTCGGACAAGAGTCGAGAAGCGCGGGTGTCTTAATGAGAGGGGGGGGAGAGTTCAAGGGCTACAGGGAAATTTTGGCCCCTAAGGTCCCTGGGCGTGGGGGTGGCATTAGGCTACAATTGATATGGAAGTTTGAAAAGGCAGTAGAATACGTTAGCCAAATGCTACCGGGGAATGCAACTATGGGGTGGTATATGAGTCTGGAAAAGATAGAGTTATGTGATCAGTCAGAGGGTTATGGATACTATTAGTTGGCCCTGGGAACTGCGTTTTCTATTAAATATAAAATACCAACCACAGTGGCAGTTCGTAGGGGTACTTAGTTATTGTTTCGGGGTACTTATGACAGATACTGATAACCAGGTTATCTTATATAATCTCTGGTTGGGGTAAGAGGTGTAAGACACGAAGTAAATTGGCGTAGTGTGGACTGTGGATACGAAGGAGGCAAGGGGAAGACGTATGACAATTGTGGAAAGTAAATGGAAAAAGGTGAACACAATGGCGGATAAAAATACTTAACCTGAGGGTTGCATACATAGATTTATGGGGGGATGGGTCTTCAGAAGCTTAGTCTGGCAAGACAAGATGTTAGGGAATGTTAATATTAATACTTAGTTACTAGAGGAGCAATGCAAGGGGCGACTGAGCACGGGTTACATATATCTATACTCGTCATGGAAAATGATATAAGAGATCTAGGGACAGCGTGGGTGCTTTAACTTCTAAGATATATAACATCTACTTCTCGGATGCAAGAACATACATAGATATAATTATGGCTGTCTGATGTGTTGGCATTGGCTCAACGTCGGGACAGGCATGGGTGTTTTTAATATGAATGTATATTCCTGTTCATCATCTTTGTAGTTAATAAGTGTAGGACACGAGGGGTTAGTGTACGTGAGGTGTGGAAAATGGTCGGTTTTAGAAAAGGTAAATGGGTGTGTCCTGGAGCTGTTTAGCCCTGCGGGCTTGGGCCTGCCTGGAATGGCGGGCTCGGTCAGCTGGTCCTTTCGTTCTGTGGACCTTTCTTCCGGGTGTTTCTGTGTGGTGTTCGCTCGTGGCTTCTGTGGTGGGCTTCTTGTTCTGGGGCATTTTAGTAACAACTCTGCATACTGTGTTAATCATGGTTTACAAGGGCAAATATGTAGGTTGACAAACGGTAGGTTATTTAATGGGGCCCACCTTGTTTATTTTTTTGTCTCTCTCTCTCTGGGTTGTATCCATTCGGCCCCATTCAGCCTACTGTTTTAAGGTGTTTACCCCCATCCAGGTGTCAATATTGTCTTTGCGAGCGGTAGCGAGCCGACATATATATATATATATATGTATAATTTTTGTTTACAGCAAGCTAAATTTGTAAATTTTCCGGCGTAGCCGGATTTCTCCATACAATACTGGCTCGCTATCGCTCGCCAGGAAGAAATCGACACCTAGATGGGGATAAACGTCTTAAAACAGTTGGCTGAATGGGGCCGAATGGATACAAGCCAGAGGAAAAAAGAAAGGGAGATAAAGAGAAAAAACAAAAAACCCTTAAAACCAGTGCTTAAACATTACTACAAAGACTGTCTTGGTTTACTGCTGACGGTAAATTTATTATTTTAGCAGTTGATTTATCGGTAAGCAATGGAAAAATAGTAAACTACTTTGTCTCTTCCTCACTAAATTTTCATAATTGCCGACTTGCGAGTTTCGTTCTATAATGAAGTTGGAGTAGTAGACAACAATATTTAACATAATTTACAGCTAAAATACGGTCGTAGTACATATATAAATACATAAAACCCAATTCAACATACTATTTATCCATCAGAAACGTACATTATTATTGCATTTCTGTTTAATATCGGTGTTCACGGCTCCAACTTCCTTATAGCCTGAAACTCGCAAGTGGTCAATTGACAACACATTTCGCTACACAATCTTCGTTATACCCGACTAATCAAGATGGTGGCATGGCAGTTTACCGTCAGTTGCAAACAAACGTACTATAGTTGAAATGCTAGGTTTTTCCAGGGTTAAATAGGAAGGGAAATATCCCCAGGCTACCTTTAGGATCAACCTTTCCTGGTACCTGGCGCGGGGTACGAACCTCTGAAGGGAATTTAACCCCCCCTAAAAACCCACAAGTTTTGAGATGCCTTGGGTGAGGTTCGAACCCTGGTTAGTGACGCACCATCATCACCACCAGGCCCGCGCGCTAACCCACTGTACTACCACGGACGTACTAAAAGTATAGCAACCTTAGTCCGATTTTTAAGAACCAGGTGATAGTCTCGTGGTGTTTTTCACGTGATGAGTTTATTGGACTTACCATCTACGACTATTTTACGCTATACCTGACGTCAACTCGGGTTAGTATTATTGTGGGTGCGGGACATTTTCGAGGGCATTACAATAGTAGTAACTAAATTATCGTTAGCGGTTCAGCTGCACTAACTGTTTTGTGTGGGTTACGTAACTCTTGGTCACGAGATACACACAATATATCGGGCGAGGTGTGTATGTGTGTGTGTTGGCAATGGCAGCAGTTGGACCTATGTTAATGTGAAGCTTCTTGGCTGATGTTTGGTGGTGAATCCTGGTGTTTACCGTGCGAGGAATTTGTGGCTATATATGTATACAATATATATATATATATATATATATATATATATATATATATATATATATATAAATATTATATTTATATATAGAGAGAGAGAGAGAGAGAGAGAGAGAGAGAGGGAGGGGGGGGTGGCACAGTTGGGCAGTGATACGTTTGGGCCGCCGCGCACCATGCTCGCTGAAACACAAACATCCTCCCTATCAACGGACAAAGTGTTGACTTTCGGTTTTAAGTACCTGTTTTCGACGGCAATTAATAGAAAAACAATGTTGACCCAGGCCAACCATGGTCGGAAACTGTGTTGACTGACGCATGACGTCAATGTTGACTTTTTGAAAACATTGGATGTAGATAGATAATTGTTTACCACATTAACGCAGTATAATCTTCGAGAACTTTTGAATAACACCGATTGGAGAGAGAAAGAGAGAGAGTGAGAGTGAGTGAGAGAGAAAGAGAGTGAGAGTGAGTGAGTGTGTGTGTGTGTGTGTGTGTATTGACACTTGGCAGACTGGAGGTCCTACTGATACATAGGCCTATGGAGCTCACTCATGTATAAATACAGAACTTTGCTACATCAATGAAAGTTAGAAAATGTATTTAAATGCACATGAATTTATGACACCTATAATAACCCATTATGATGTAGTGTCGCGGTACAATTTGAAGCCTCGAGAAATTTAAGGGAACCTCTGAAATTCAAATATCAATTCAGCCCAAGACAGCTTCGAATATGAATGTACCAGAAACATTAACCTCGACTGTTCCCTGACTCATGATAGTACAAAGTTTATTTTGTGAAAAAAAAAAAAAAAAAAAAGAGGTTTATTTTTTGTGCGCTATATTTCCAGAGCTAAAAATCATGTGCTATCATTGTTCCTGTGCCATTGTGTGAGTATCTACTGTAGGCTACTAATATAGTGTATTAAATTAGTTACTTATTTAGTTCAACCAGAAATTGTGCAAAGGAAACAAATATACCCCAGCACATTTTCTGCACCCCTCCTGTGAGTTGTGTCTGAGCGTGGGAACACATCCGCCCAGTCCCACCATACCAAAATAATAAAAACTTGGCTGGAATATGATCAGCTCGCCTCCACTGGCTAGAACTTAACACATTCTATCTAATGGCGGATTTTACGTATTATTCTAGCAACCTCCTGACTAATTAATTGAATTATACACTACAAAATTCAAAGGGTATGACATAAAATGTATAATATCATTGTGTATATTGATACCTTTATATCCATATATTAGATGGGTGTTACTTATAATATACTAATTTAAGGGCATAGTATTATGGACACTTTAATTACCTTGTTTATACCTTCTATAAACCCATATTCGTTGACAGTGTACACATTTTCTTTGAGTCTGAGAAAAGAAAGCTTAACCATTGCGCGCATTGCAGGACGCGATTGATTCCTTACAGGGATACTTTAAACCTTTGCGACCATCAAGGGTGTTTACAAACCTTTAGTTTAATTACTTCAACCTCTGCAGTTGACTTTGAGCGAGTTGTGGGCAGAAAACTAATTTTGGAGAGGTAATTATGAGATTAAGATAATTCTATTTATTAATACTAAACGGCAAGCCCTGGACCTGAATGGGATAATATTGATCTCGGCTATGAATTTAGCTCCACAAATCATCCCTAGGTTAATAAATAGCGTCAGGATATACTTACTGTACACTGTACACAACATAATGGGTCTAAATTGTCCATAATAATCTACCCATTTAAAGGGATATTGGTGGAAATAACCTCATCTTATACAAGGACAAAAAGGTAAATCATTATCAATATACCAAATGACTTAATACACCTATTTAATACTTGTTAATTGCCTTGATTTGTTCACAGTGTAGTTATAATAAAATAATAAAGTAGTTACTTGATTGAAGGTGCTATGTTGGAGAGGTGCCAAGTGAGTTATCAGTGATCACACCACCGGTCGTACTTTAAGGGACCCCACCTCGTTTTTGTTCTCATTCTCTCCCTCTCTCTTTGGCTTGTATCCATTCGGCCCTATTCAGCCTACTGTTTTAAGACGTTTGCCCCCATCCAGGTGTCAATATTTTCCTGGCGAGCGGTAGCGAGCCAGCATATAGGCTATATATATTTTCTGACAGCAAGCTAAATTTGTACATTTTTCGATAGCAAAATGTCTCCGGCGAAGCCGGATTTCTCAATTCAAAGCTGGCTCGCTATCGCTCGCCAGGAAGAAATCGACACCTGGATGGGGATAAACGTCTTAAAACAGTTGGCTTAATGGGCCTGAATGGATAAAAGCCAGAGAAAGAGAGAACAGGAGAGAAAGAGAAAACAAAAACAGGTGACTCCCTTAACCCGTACAGCCCCAGTGACGTGCCTGACGCGTCGGCGATGTATGTAACGCACAGCCCCAGAGACGCGCCTGGCGCGTCACCCTAATTGCGCCGACCGTAACCTCAGGTGTAGCCACTCAAGAGGGCTCAGATTTGTATGGGAACTGTGTACGTATCCCACGCAACCGTGCCGATGGTTGAAAACTCTCAAAGTCCACGTGCGTGCGCGCGAGCGCGCAATAGATTTATTTCTATAAAATCCAATAATGATGATAGAATAATCTAAACACCGCCATCATGTTCAGCGGACATATATATATACTTTTGTTTTGAGAGTAAGCTAAATTTGTACATTTTTCGATAGAAAAATGTCTCCGGCGAAGCCGGATTTCTCCATACAATGCTGGCTCCCTATCGCTCACCAGGAAGAAATCGACACCTGGATGGGGATAAACGTCTTAAAACAGGGGCCGAACGGATACAAGGCAAAGAGAGAGGGAGAGAAATAGAAAACAAATACAAAAACGAGGAGAGAGGGAGAGAAAGAGAAAACAACAAACAGCGAGGTGGGCTCAATGTTTGCGTTAGTTACGGCTTAACAATTGAGCCCACCTCGCTTTTTTTAGTTTACTCTTTCTCTCTCTCTGTCCTCGTTTTTTTTTTTTTTTTTATTTCTCTCCCTCTCTCTTTGCCTTGTATCCGTTCGGCCCCGTTCAGCCTAGCGAGCCAACATATACATTTTTTGTTTTGAGAGCAAGCTAAATTTGTACATTATTTGATAGAAAAATGTCTCCGGCGAAGCATTGCCAACCTCCGAATTAAGGGGAGATGGGTCGTTTTTCTGGTCCCCTTTCTTCCTCATGGTTAACCCCATTAGTTTTCATATTTTATGATGTTCGGCCCATTAGTTTGGCGTGACATGCTAATTCCACTCTGCAATTAGCACATTCACGTTACATTCGCTCAGCTGCGCACACCTCGCCGATCTCGCCGACATATGTGCGATGCCAACGATGAATCGTTCATTCATCGCAAGAATTTGTGCCTTAAAAAAATACTCTTATCACCTCGCCGAAGTAAACGCCGAACCATCGCTTGGATCGCCGAAGACATCGCAGAACATACGGCGAGTATTCTTTCATCCTCGCATGATCTCGCAAGAGATTTTTGAAAATGTGACATGCCTTGCAGAGGTTCATCGGCGAAACATCGCTCACTTCCCCGATAACGTCGCCGATGTCGGCGATTGCGTCGCCGGCATCGGCGACATCTTCGCCCAGTATAATTTGTCATCTGTTTGTAACGGTCGAAATCGTGAAGGTCGCACGTATTCTTGCGAATTTGACAAAACGAAGGCATCGGCGACGAAAATCGTGACTTGTCTCACCAGTGGGAAAGGGGCAATAAGGGAGAAGGTATATACTGAGAAAGCTCTGAAGAACACTGATTATATTAATAGCGGTAGAAGTGTAAGAGAGATGCAACATTACTGTGTGTAGAGAGAGATTGTAGGGAATTAGCAAGAGGTGAATTGATGAGACAAGATGCTTTTGATTCTACCCTTTCGAGAGTGCGGTATGGGGGGAACCTCCCCACACATGCGAACAATACTCGATACATGGGCGCACTGTGCCTCTGTACAGAGCAAGAAGCTATGTGGGAGTGAAGAACCCACAGAGACGGTTAAGAACACCTAACTTCTGGGAAGCTGTTTTAGCAAGAGTGGTAATATGATCTTTCCATGAAAGGTCAGAAGAAAAAGAAACACCAAGAATACTGAGAGAAGAATAAGGGTTGATTTCTGTATTATTGAAGAGTAAGGGATAATCGTGTGGAAGATTGTGACGGGTAGATAGAAGAAGAAATTGGGGTTTGGAAGCATTGAAAGTAACAATATTAAGGTAGAGTAATTAACATAATTATAAGTGGATACCACAAGAGGTACAATTGTGAAGTTCATTAATGAATAGCAGCAAGAGAACTGGAGACAGAACAGAACCCTGATTCCCTGAGGAACACCGGAATTGATAGGTTGAGGAAGTGGATGATTACCGTTCACAATCACAGCTATGGAATGGCCAGAAAGGAAATTTAAGGTAAAGGCACAGATGATGAGATAGAAACCGAATAAAGGTAGTTTAGAAAATAGAGATTTTAGCCAGAACCTACCGAGGGCTTTCGATATGTCTAGTGCAAAAGAAAAGATCTCACCGAAGTCCCGAAAGGAGGATAACCAAGAGTTAGTAAGATAAATTAGAGTCGCGGCGGTCAAGTGGAGAACATGCTCACATGTGAAATAGCTTGACCTATGTTCGATCCCAGCCGTGGCGGACATTTAGTGAGTGTGGTAGTACGTCCTAGCATGTATATCATGTTCGTACCCAGTCGGGTGACATCTCGACGACGTATACAGACTATTAACACATACCAAAGCCATTCAAACAGCTTCCTCTATCTACAACACCCCTTCTCTGCTGTCTACACTCTCCCAGCCGTATGGTCCTAGTGTACTGTCTGATGGCGTTAATGGGTTTCTAAATGTAAGAGAAAGGGAGATCTCCAGTAGACCGGCTCTTAAGGAACCATACTGGTGATCTGGAAGTAGATTTTTGGAAGACAAATGCTTAAGACATTTTGAATGAAGAATAGATTTTAAAAACTACAGATGCAAGAAATGAGCAATTGGACGATTGTTAGAGGGTTGAGAGTGGTTACCCTTCTTTGTGACAGGTTGAATGAGAGCAAACTTCCAGCAAGAAGGGAAGATGTTAGAGGAAAGACAGAGACGGAAGATATTGCCTTAGCAGGAGTCAGTCACATTTTATTAAACAGAACAATTAATAGTTCTACTGTATATGGTACAACTAATACATTTATTGAACACCTAATTGCGCCCAGTAAATAACAACAATGTACGTCTTCGAAGTGTTACTTACTTTCCCCAATGAGCATGATCTAGTAAAAAGGCATAGAATAAACCCTAACACAATACTTGTAATCCTATTGGTTCAGGTTTGATTTCTGATGTATATGGAGGGGGGGAGGTACTATTTGTGAATTAATTATTGTTGTACAGTAATTTTAGTTTCAATTGTTTATCATTAGCCCTCCGTCATATCATAAAGTACCCTTGTTGTTCCCAACAGACTGCAAAGTATGAGTGTACCCAAAACTCAATAAATATAGTTGACATCAGTACCAGTTTAGGTATAGGTATAAGTATAGAGCTGAGCGAGATACTTTTTGTTATCTATTGAAAACTATAATAGTGATGAGCAGCCTTCCTAAGTGTCATCTATTGAATGCCTTCCAGATTTCGTTGTCAATCAGCCATGGAATTCACCGGTTAAACTGGATTAGGATAAGTTAGTGTGATCAACCTGGTAAAAGAAAAGTAGCGCAAGAGCACAAACACATGGAAACTTGGATAATATGCTTCCAGGTGTCACATGTACTCAGGTCCGTCCAAACAATGTCCCTGTATGATAATCCCCTGACTCGCACCAAGCCCCAACTTGATATCCTAGTCAGGGTCCAGAGAATATAGGGTCAACCCACGCGCAGGTACCTGTGAATGAGTGACGTCACAGTCCCCACGCTCTGCCTGAACCCCTCATATAAGACATCTTGTTTTTGTGATATATTGAACTATGCGTGTAAATAGAATCTTATTTAATGTTACAGGACAAAAGAAAACATTAAAATATATCAAGCTTAGTATATTTTACAATTAAATGTGCATAAATATGAGGTAATATATTATGGATGATAGCGAGCATACCAATGAATAACATATAGGCTATAGGCTACACCAAGAAAGTGCTTACATTAACTTCATATGAGAGAGACAGAGAGTGGGAGTGGTTGATACCTGATTAGGGGCTACTTATTCCTAAGGAAGGGCATATTATAATGTCATTAGTGAAGGAACGGACACGCACACAGACTTGTGTTTGTGTGTGTGGACAAGCGGTGATGTGTGTGTGTGTGTGTGTGTTGATCTGAGTGAAAATCTGTGAGTGTATGAGTGTATGGGATAGTGGGAATGAGTGTGTGTGTGCGTATCTTGCTCACCTTTATCATGACAGAAGGACTGCATTTTACAAACCATGAGTGTGTGTGTTGAATTCTAGCTTGTCAATGTTAAGCTGATAAATCTTTTTAATGTCCTATGAATTTTCTGCCAAGTAGGAGGGACACACACACATACTTACGCACACTCACTCACACACACACACTCACGCACATACACTTACGCACACTCACTCACACACACACATGCATTTTACAAACTCATGTGTGTGTGTGGGTTGGGGTTAGTTTCTAGCTTGTCAATGTTAAGCTGAATATTTTTCCTAACGTCATACACACACAGTCACACACACGCACTGCATTTCATAAACTGTGTGCGCGTGTGTGTGTGGGTTGGGGTTAATTCTAGCTTGTTAATGTTAAGCAGAATAGTGTTCCTAACGTCATACACACACACACACACACGCACTGCATTTTACAAACTGTGGGTGTGTGTGTGCGCGCGCGCTTTTGAATTCTACCTTGCCCATATTAAGCTGATGATTGTTTCTACTGTCATATTACCAGCTGCCAAATTATCACACCCACATTAGAATTAGAATTAAAACAGCAAGCTACAAGGGCTATGTATTCATTGATTAGTAAACAGCAAGCTACAAGGGCTATGTATTCATTGATTAGTAAACAGCAAGCTACAAGGGCTATGTATTCATTGATTAGTAAACAGCAAGCTACAAGGGCTATGTATTCATTGATTAGTAAACAGCAAGCTACAAGGGCTATGTATTCATTGATTAGTAAACAGCAAGCTACAAGGGCTATGTATTCATTGATTAGTAAACAGCAAGCTACAAGGGCTATGTATTCATTGATTAGTAAACAGCAAGCTACAAGGGCTATGTATTCATTGATTAGTAAACAGCAAGCTACAAGGGCTATGTATTCATTGATTAGTAAACAGAAAGCTACAAGGGCTATGTATTCATTGATTAGTAAACAGCAAGCTACAAGGGCTATGTATTCATTGATTAGTAAACAGCAAGCTACAAGGGCTATGTATTCATTGATTAGTAAACAGCAAGCTACAAGGGCTATGTATTCATTGATTAGTAAACAGCAAGCTACAAGGGCTATGTATTCATTGATTAGTAAACAGCAAGCTACAAGGGCTATGTATTCATTGATTAGTAAACAGCAAGCTACAAGGGCTATGTATTCATTGATTAGTAAATGCAGACAATTTAATTTACCAGTTGATATACAGCTGGAATTGTTTAAAGCAATGGTTAGACCAGTTATGTTGTACTGTATGCTGCTGAGGTATGGGGACATTATGTTATTAGAAAATTAGAACAGCTTCATTTGAGGTTTTTAAAGCATACATTACATGTTCATAAGTTCACTAGTAATGACATGTTGTATGGTGAACTTGGTGAATATCCTATAGACATAAATATTAAGTGTTCAATGATCGGTTACTGGGTGAGATTAATTACTGGTAAAACAAGTACGGTACCCGGTACGTTAAGTTATATAATGTACAAGTGTTTGTTACATTTGGATCAGGTTGGTGTTTATACTTCACCTTGGTTGAATTGTGTTAAAAGTATTTGTAATGACTGTGGGATGTCTGGAGTCTGGTTGTCACACAATGTAATAACCCCAGCCTGGTTCAGATTGGCAATAGAACAACAGCTTAAAGATCAATGGATAACGAAATGGAATAGTAATTTGTCAAGTAGGGCCATTTGTAGTAGCTATAGAACTTATACATTTGTCTTCAGTATGAAGGATTAACTTGTGAAATTGGATAAGGGAGAGAGACTAGCTATAAGTAAACTGAGAGCAAGTAATAATAAATTACCAGTTAATACTGGTAGACACAGAAATATTGATAGAGAAGACAAGGTATGTACTAAATGTAATGAGAATGTGGTGCGGGACGAATATCATTTGTTGTTTATATGTCAAAATGAGGATATTGTACAGTTAAGGAATATATATATTTCTCATTACTACAAGCATAACCCAACACAGTATAAATATATACTGTTAATGAATAATACTAACTTAAAATGTATGAAGAATCTGTCACCTCTTCTCAAAAGAACGTTTAATATGTATAGATAGATCATGTCTTAGGACATTTAATATAGTTTGTTTAAGATGTACCAGTGTATTTACGTGTACGCTAATTTAGTTAGCAAAGGCATATTGTACATGTGTAATATGTAAGGGGCTGTGCTCCATACTTTTTGTAAAAGTCTGAGCAAAATAAACTCAATTCAATTCAATTAAATTCACACACACACACGCACACATACACACACACGCACTCATTGTATTTGTCTCAACTTCTGATTTTGTTAGTTAAGCCTTTGAGTACCAGCTACGTGTGTTATATTGTATTCTAGCTAGGATATATTAATAAGATATTATGCAGCTTCGGAAGGATCTACGGTAGTTAAAAAGGTTGGTTGAGATAGTTGGAAGCCATATTATTGCTAGAGGTCCTTCCTAATCTGAATACAATGGTCTAATAGTGGCTACACTATAAAGAAAAGGACATCTCCGGTACTTTATGGGTTAACTGTATAGTAACTAACATCATTGTTTTTATGCTATATATTTCAAGATAGGTATCTTAGCATTCATAATTCCAAATCATTATCATACCACACACAACTAGAATTATAAAACATCCGCTTTGTTTCACCTGTATGTTCGTGATTGAGTTCTCAAAGTGAATGAACTGACCGACCTCCCACTGACCCCTAGCCTCTGTCCCCACTGTAGGGAGAATGACGTCATGCGCGAAAGACAGCGCGTTTTCTTTGAGCGGTGGGTTGACCCTATATTCTCTGGACCCTGATCCTAGTGGTGAAACTTAACACCCGGCTAGCCACGGCCTTCTATATACACATAGAAGGCCGTGGGCTAGCCCATAGTTGACCAGCCAAGTGAGGAAATAGGCTTATGTGGTAGACCTGGATATTCACCAAGCTGTTACTTCTGGTTTGGGGTTTTATCACATTCTTAGTGAAATGTGAGATGTCAACAAACAAAGTGCCATTTTTTTCTTTGTTATAGTAATTTTGGCGTATGGCATTGGTGACCCTATCGGCCGCTACGAAGGAGAAAGAATTACTATCACTGCATACCACTTGCGTGATCGTAAATGTCGACTATAAATGGGATGGAGCTAAGGCTGGAAACCTTTGCCGCCAAGTACATTTCCACGAAAAAAGAAAGAAATTATAATGTAAAACTTGCAAAATAAACAAACAAAAACTGGGATGACACAAGATAAACGCAAAGGAACTAATCAAAATCGCTAGGTGGAAATAACGCTTGATAAAATAAAATTTGAAATAAAAGAACACAATCCACCACATAGGGCGTACATCACTACATGCGCAAGTTATTCTGGTTCCCATGCAAAAACAGACAGGAGTAGAGACATCACCAAACTGGCGTCTTGTGCTTCTGTGGTCCACGTGGGACACATGGCTAACGTATAAATTAAAATACTATTGATGTTTGTTTTTGTAGCCTTAATTTGGTAGAACTATATGAGAGATATCCACGAAAAGAAGGTAATTCGAATAATTTGTTTTAGGAGAAAACACGAACATACAAATTAATTATTTTTAAAACTAAAGCTACTAAAAATGAATGACATTAAGACATGCTGCTGCTCTTTACTTGTTTACAAATCTATCCATAATATTATAAACAACATGTTTCACTTCCGTATAAATGATAGATACCAACTAAGAAACAATACTAATCTAAACATTCCATTCATGAGATCCAATCAATCCCAATCATCAATTAGATACCACGGAGCGAAGGAATCATCTGACACTCAATATTCGAAATGAACTATTTCAAGGTTTAAAAAGTCGCTTAAGTCATTCTTGCTTATTAAATACCAAGATTGATAAATGTAAGTCATATTGTATTAATTCATGTGTAGTGAATTGCGTGCAAAGTGTAAATATGCTTGTATTATGTAGCTAATGTGTGTATGCCTGTAAATATGTGGGTGTGTTTGACAGTGTGAATGGATATTTTGAAGCTGCAATTTCTCGTTGGTTCTCGTATTTTCTTTAGTTTCAAGTATTTTATTTTAAACGCAATTACATATATATATTTGTTTTTCTCCTCGTTGTTAATGTTCTCACATAATTATGTTAACAAAACAATATGAAAAACATTCAAATGTAATTTTCTTGTAGAGAATGCGAAGGGTCTGCGAGTTTCTGTGGATGACTGTGCTTAGATATCTATACTGTGAAAATGAGGATCAAATAAGTATATGCATGTCTGTTTGTATTGTACATAGGTGAATTTTGTGCATAAAATCATATGTAATGTTGTCTGTGTTACTTTATAACTATATTATATGTTTAAATGTGTAGCCTATATTTGTCGGTGTGTATGTGTATAATTGTTTATGAATGAGACGTATGTGGGTGCATGGGTCATATAATGCTTAACCCGGGAGCTGCCGGGAGACTCTTAAGAGTTCCCCCGGCGCACTGCGGGGAGACTCTTAAGAGCAGAGACTTTGAACACGTACCAAAACCGCGCGTTTATAGCCAGGCGGCTGAAAATTGGTGTGGGTATAGTACTACATGTCAACTCTTGATACCACCCCGCCAAACGCTCGCCCCGCACTCGTGCAAGCACCACCGCGCCAGTAACCACGCACTAGTCATGGAGCCTAAACGTCCCTCACGCTCGCTCCCTGATGACACAACCAGCCCTCCTTCTGGTGGTGTTAGCCGCCATGGAAGGCAGAGGGTGGCTGCCAAAGACCCTAGCTACCAGTACGACACGCCCTACAGCTCAGAGGACGAATCACCAGCACCAAAAGCACGTAAAACACGTGCAAGCAGGGCAATGGCACAGAGGTCATTGGTCTTTCGGGACACTGCCACCACGACCCAGGCCACTGCAACAACCACTACCACCACCACTGCCACCACTGCCACCCCTGCCACCCCTGCCACCGGTACCAGCGACGCAGGAGGCCGCCCTAGGGCTGCATTACCTGCGGGGGCAGGAAAAATGAAAGGCACGGGCGTAGGGAAAAGAACCCGTACGCCAGCCACAGTGCCCCTACCACCACCAACACCACCAGCCGCCCCTGGCCCGGCTGCCCCTGCCGCCCCTGCTGCCCCTGCCGCCCCTGCCGCCCCTGCTGCCCCTGCCGCCCCTGCTGCCCCTGCCCAAGGAACAGGGAAGGGGAAGGGGAAAGGGAGAGGGAAAGCGACTGGGAAAGCGACTGCTGGCCCTGGTGTCCCTGCCGGCCCTGCTGCCCCTGCCCCCCCTGCTGCCCCTGCCGCCCCTGCCGCCCCTGCCGCCCCTGCCCAAGGAACAGGGAAGGGGAAGGGGAAAGGGAGTGGGAAAGCGACTGCTGGCCCTGGTGTCCCTGCCTGCCCTGCTGCCCCTGCCGCCCCTGCCGCCCCTGCCGCCCCTGCCCAAGGAACAGGGAAGGGGAAGGGGAAAGCGACTGGGAAAGCGACTGCTGGCCCTGGTGTCCCTGCCGGCCCTGCTGCCCTGTTGCCCCTGCCGCCCATGCCGCCCCTGCCCAAGGAACAGAGAGAAGGGCGACAGGCACCACCATCATCTTGCCATCAAGGCCACGCACCACTGCTGCCCCTGCCGCCGCCGCCCCTGCCGCCGCCGCCCCTGCCGCCGCCCCTGCCGCCGCCCCTGCCACCACCTCTGCTGTCCCTGTCCATAAGACTCCCGCACGTGCCAAAGTGACCCGGAAAACTCTTACACCATCTAAGTATGCCGCCCTGCTGTTTGATGGTGATTCGCAGGACATTGGCAGCCCGGGTTTCGACGACGAAGCCCTAGCACGGGACCAAGGGTGGGGGGATTTGGGAGTGGACAGTGGGAGTGAGTCCGACGTCGGTGACGAAAACGAGGAAGGGCATCGTCTGTCAAGTGAAGAGGAGGGTAATGATGATGAAGTGCTGTATCGCGACCATGGAAGCGATATTTCAGACGCAGAAGCAGACGACATTCCGATCCCTGGCATGCCTTCGTTCGATTGGTCTGACGGGGTCAATTTTGTACCTGACGTGCCCCAGTTCAATCCTGGGACGTCAGGAACAACTGACGACTGGCCCTGTGATGATCAAGCGAACGAAAGCGACTTCTTCCTCGCTTTTTTCGACATGGAGGTAATGACGTACATCGTTGCCCAAACAAACGCCTACTACAGGTGGGTGTTTGGCAGATTGGACGTCCTTTCTCCAAAAGCGAGAATACGAGGCTGGGTGGATACGACTGTGGAAGAATTTCTGACGTTCTTTGCCTTGTTGTTCCTCATGCCTCTGATCAAGAAGCATGTGTTGCAACACTATTGGAAGCACGACCCTCTCATCGCCACCCCAACTTTCAATAAGTTCATGACTCGTGACAGATTTTTGTTGCTGCTAAGATTTATGCACTTTGCAGACAACGAAAATCCTAACAGGATTGACAGGATATGGAAAGTTCGGGATGTGTTCACCATGTTGTTGGAGAGGTATAGGAAATACTTTTACCCCTTCCTCAATTTGGTGATTGATGAGTCGCTCGTGCTCTTCAAAGGACGTCTTGTTTTCAAGCAGTATATCCCCTTGAAGAGGCATAGGTTCGGAATCAAGCTCTTCGTGTTGTGCGACTGTGAAACTGGAATAGTGCTTGACATGATCGTGTATACAGGAACTGACATTGACGTACCGAAAGCCGCTGCCAATGACCCCATGGGCATGTCAGGTGCCATCGTCAGGAAAATGTTGGCACCTTACCTGGGCAAAGGCCACATCATCTACACTGACAACTGGTATACTTCTCCTGCTCTCTGCCAGTTTCTTTATGACAACCAAACGGGGTCATGTGGGACTGTCAGAAAGACAAGAAAGTTTATGCCAAAGTTCACAGGTGATGTCATTCCTCTCACAGATGCCTCCTCCAGTGACACACCTTCAGAAGACGACCTGGCCCAGGAACACCGCGAGAGGCATGTGCGAAGAAGGCGACGAAAGGGGCAGAAATACAAGCAGCTCGAGAAGTGTGAGAAACTGATAGCCCTGAAGTGGAAGGATAAGCGAGACGTCCACCTGCTTTCCACCGTCCACACAGGTGCCCAGGTGGATTCTGGCAAAATCCACTACCGAACCAGGAAGACAATCTACAAGCCCGACATGGTAGTGGACTACACCAAAAACATGCGCCTGGTGGACAAGTCTGACTGTCAGCTGTCAGGCGTTGAGTGTCTGAGGAAGACTGTGAAGTGGTATCACAAGCTCTTCCTCCACCTAGTTGACATAACGATGCTGAACGCCTACAACTTGTGGTTGGTGAAGAAGGATATGGCCCCAAACCAGAAGCTGAAATTCCGGGAGTTCGTGTACAACGTCTCCTACCAACTCCTGGAGAAGTATGGCACCACCACTCACAGACGTACGGCATGGCGTGGGGATCATGTTCCTGACCGCATCCAGCTGGGTGTCGAAAGACACTACACAACCAACACCGAGCTGATTGGCACTCGTCACAGGCAGGTGCAGTGCTCCGTCTGCAGCTCCAGTGTGAGGAAACCCCATGTAACCAAAAGAGTCACCTCAATGTGCGCCGAGTGCAAAGTTGCACTCTGCCTGGGTGACTGCTTCAGGGACTACCACACCTTCAAGAACTACTGAGTGTCGGCCCCTGCCCTGCCCTGCCCTGCCCTGGACTCGCCCCGTGCCCTGCCCTGGACTCGCCTCCTGCCCTGCCCTGCCCTGGACTCGCGCCCTACCTTACCTGACCTGACCTAATTGATCACGCTACCTCATAATGTAACATATATATTATATAATGTATAAGTTCCAAAGATGTCCCTGTGATATAGCTTTTACATTATATAATTGTATGTTTCATTATTTAGTTTATAAGTTTCAAAGATTTACATGTAATATGCCTTATTTTTTTAGTATATCAATATATATGTTTGTTATTAGCCTAAGTAATGTGTATATAATTATTTTCTTACCTCAAATGAATTGTACAAAAATAAATATGTTTCAATAAATCATGTCAAACCTACTATGATAATAAAATAAAACAATAAAAAAAGAAAAAAGAAAACAAGGTCATGTCATTGTATTCTTACAATATGATATATTCTATGAATATTTCATATTGTTTGAATACAATGGCATGATCTTGTAAAAAAAAAAAATTATAAATTTTTTTCTAGACAATATAAAACCTTCCCCATAACCCCCTCCTGGATTCGATCCCACTACCCTACGACACTTTGAGTTTTCCAGTCCACGACCTTACCAACCATGCCACAGGAGCTCATACCAAATATCACTCAAAACTTCGTGTCTACAATCGAAATGACAATATACAAAAAAAAATGAATTATCCCACCAATTTACGTTTGTAAATTGATGGGATTATCAATTATATCATGCCAAGGTTTATAATAGTTTGTCTCTGTCAAGAATTAGTAATTATATAACTTTATTCTGTCAAAAATTGCCCAAACACTCAGCAAAATTGCCCCTCTCAGTGTGACTCCACTCATTTTCACACGGTCAGGCGGTCACGAGGTGACCCTTGCCGCTCCTTGATTCTCCAGCTACAGCAGCTCTGTCTGGGAACAAAATTGGTATAAATACAATAATGGATAAAATACTCTTCACAAATACATTTGTATTGTATAATATTGTAAATAAAAATGAATAATAACTGTGTGGGTGTCGAAAATTGCTCAACCAGCTTTCTTATGTCTCGCCTACGCGCGTATATTGGATTATACATAGTCATGACTGTCATACAAATAATTGCAGTAGGTCTCGAATATACATTTAGATTGCATATTACTTCGAAATAAATAAGTAAACGTTTCTCTGGTGGCAATCTACCCTTTCGCAGGTGTAAGGAGACACCAGTCTATATTTAGCCCTCTATCACAACAGGCAATCTGCCTGTGTTGACTCAGCACCGTCGCTGGTGGTCTATAAATATAGTACTTTATTTACAGTCAATGGCCTACATGTTTCTGTGGTACTTCACATGTGTCTAAAATGCAATGTCTGCTTGCATAAAAATGCAATTCTGAAGTCCATTTATATGTACGACATACGCATGTCTCAGTTTCTCTCTCTCTCTCTCTCTCCATTCCTGACTCATGTTATTGTAGACCTGTTGATGGCAACGAACACCAGCCATCTGGTAGACATAAGGGTCAAAATACCAAACATCAATACGCCTGGGGCGCCTCCACAATTATCACTAAGCTGGTTATCTATCTAGAGATCTGCCTGACTTCCATCTCTCCACGACTCACTCACTCACTGCACCCCTGCATGCCTCCCTCCCACCCACCCCCAACCCCCCCTTTCAGGCTTCCGTCTGCTAGAAACACATTCACAATTTGCGTAAATATCGCATCAATTGGGCTATATGCGGTATATTCCTTGTTATATGGGACGCCTACATATGTACACGTCTTTATTATAGCATGAGAGTGCTCTAAATACAAGATTGACGTGATATTTATGGCGTAACACACCCTCTCCCCCTTTCATTCCCACCACAACTCACTCACACCTTGGTTCACGCATAGAAACTCATTGGTAATGTGCGTAAATATCGCATGAATTGGTTTATATGCGGTATATATTTTGATATATGGCACGTATACATACGTACAAGTCTGTATTATAGCGTGACAGTGCTCTACGTACAAGATATACGTGATATGTATGGCGTAAACCACACTCTCAGCTCATAAATTGCCGCCAAACCTCCAACACATCTTCATTCCTGCCTAAATATTCTCTTATAATTCCCTTATATATTGCAATTTTTGGTCACTATGAGGCATATTCATTGTTATATGGGTGCCCTACACACGTATACATACTCTAAATAGCCTAAAAGGGCTCGAAAAAGGAGATATACGTGATAATACGCGGTAACCCACCCCCTCCTCCCTCTCCTTCTATCCCCTGCGCGCGTAAATATTCGGCAGGGAAATCTCGCCGCTCGATGACAATCTAGCCGCGCGGTGCCATTCGCTCCACATTTTTCAACTACGGACCGTTCCCCTACCCCCCCCAGACATTTTTTGGGGGGTCAAATATATATGGGCCGATGCACGCAAACATTCCCTACACGATGATGTACTTTTTATCGAAATTGGCAATAGGTCCCAAAATCATCATAGGTGCGCACAGTCTTACCCTGTAGAAAACCCCCTGTGCGCCGCGGAGAGGTTAAGTATAGTTTTTTTTAGATCCATAAATATGGATACATGTCGAAACAAATGTACACCGTGAGAGTGGGCGCTCGGTTGTGGCGGGGGTGGTGCACATAGGGGGTGTTTGTAATTGTGTGTCTGTGTACCGAGCAGCACTGTTTGTGTGTAGGCCTACCATTCCTGTTACGGTCGGGTGATCATTTTTTTGCAGTTTATATTTAATATATAATATTAAGTCATCCAAGGTGTTATTGTTATTGTTATAAGGTGCCTTTTAAGAGAGTATATACTCTCGAAAGGCTCAGTCTGTATTCTATGTTTATGTTAAATCTCACTTGTATCCATTTTTGACTAAATAAATATTTCAATTTCAATTTCAATTTCAAACTATATCGTCAAAGGCATTGCTTGTTTCTTCAAATAGGGATTATTATAAAACATAAACAAACAGGGTGAAACTATATATTCAATCTCATGTATTACTGATTATTTCTGAATGTGATCCCTTTTTGGTGTTATTGAAAAGAATGAAATCAAAGACGTAAACAAACAAGATGTGACGTTTTATTCACTTGTATAATATAGTTAATGTTGGTTAGTTATATTTCTAAATCGGGGTGATGGCTGGTACTGTCCAGAGTGAGGCTTATGGTGGGGTCACACATTCTCGTATATTGCTCCCGTCAGCTCCCGTCCGGCGTAATCGCCAATTTATGTAAAGACGCGAGTAGTTCCTGCCGTGAACGCCCGTTCTTACCACGACTATTGCACTTCCCGACAGACGTACCGTAACGGGGCCAGTGTTACGTCAGACGTAATGGAGTCGTATTGAACTACGTACGTGTTTGCGACGTGCGTAAGCATAGCCCCATTCGACCGCATGGGCTGCCCGATTTGCGGGAACACAGGCCACGCCCCCACAAGACCGGCGTAGCTGAGGCCGCACGTCTTGGGATTTGTTAGGCCGTACCTGGACCGGTTCCGGCCAATCGTAGGCACACCCCGTCTGACCAAACACAGACAAAGACAGTCTTTGTCAACCACGTCTGTCGGGGTTGCAATCTGGGAAGTACAAAAGGGCAGGACTGGCCACACCTTTCCCATCCAGTGTCACCCAGCAGCAGCAGAGACAGCCAGCAGAGATCAGCCAGCCAATCAAGATGCCTGATACTCCTAGTGCCACCACCAAGCTCACTGGCCACGTTAAGTGGTTCAATGCACTAAAGGGCTTTGGTTTTATCACCTACAGTGGAGGTGACATTTTTGTCCACTCCACTGGCATCTCCAAACCCAATCCTCTCCATCATGTGCCCTCTCTTGCCACCAATGAGAGGGTATCATTTACCATCAAGAGGAGAAGGCGAGGAGATGAGGCCATCAATGTCATGGGCCCTGATGGAGAGATCCTGAAGGGTTCCAGGCATGGTAGAAGAGGTAAGAGGGAGGACTACCACCAAGCCACAGCAGCAGTCAGTTGTTCAACACCGGACTTGGTCCAGGTTGTTGTTACAACTGCAGTGACCCTCTGCAAAGGGGATCACAAGCTGCTTCAGGAGTATCTTCCAACACTCCTGAAGGCTAATAACCTCCCTCCCATCATCATTCTACCTCTTCCAGGACCATCTGCACCACCCAGCCTCATTCCCACTCAGGTTATGAGGCAAAGAAGCCACCCGAGAAGGAGACTGGACATCCAGAAGCCTCTCTCAAGACCTCCACCACCACCACAAACAGTCTCTGCATCACCACCGCCATCACCAGTCAATGTCGCCGGCCCAGCAGCAGCCTCGACTCCAGCACCTGCCACCCAAGATCCAGTGGCAACCAACTCCTCCGCATCGTCTGAGTACTCCGATTCCACCACAGGAGAAGACGTCGATGTGGAGGGGTTGGAGGAGGGAGAAGAGGACATCGACCTGGGAATGACCACCAGCGAGCTGGAGAAGAACATCATCGACTTGACTGCAGAGATCCAGCAGACTGCAGCAGCAGGAAGACGTCCCCCTATAGCGGCCCAGAAGAAGCTGACCAAGTTGCTACACTTATCATTCCAGCAAAAATAGTAAATAGACAATGGAGCATTCTTGGTTGAGCCCGAGAACTTTTCATCTCCTACTGTACTTCGCACTTCTCCACTTTATCTTCCTCTCTCCAAAACTCTCCAATCTCCTACTTTACTCAAGCCATCATCATCATCATCATCACCTTTCCCATTCCCACTCATTCCTCTGCACCATGAACAACATCACGGAATTCATCCTGGAGGAGTTCAAATTTGTGAGCTCCTTAATCAAACCGGAGATTAGGCATAACACGCGGCTCATACAATGCATCCTTGCCTACATAGAAGTCTTAAAACTACTTGCAATAGCAAACTCCATCCATCAAGAGGAACAAGAGAAGAAGAAGGAAAGGACCAAGAGGACAGTGTGGGTGTGGCTCCTGCGCCTCCGTCAGGATAATGTTGGTGCTCTTCCGGCGCCGTTTTATTGGTACTGTTGACTATTCCTGTCCCTGTCCCTGTTCAACGTCGTCGGGGTTTTCCTCACTTTCATCCACGTCCAACACCTCCATCATCGTCGGGTATATTCATCAACACTTCACCGTCAGAGGGGTTAATCGGCGAGGTTCCAGACGACGAGGGGACAGCCGGTGAGGTTGCAGAGCTTTCCCGTCTTTTGACATACGTGAGGGCGAGCCACGTATTTGATTCCACTCGAATCAACAACCGCGCGGCCTCGGCCGCACCCACAACATTCCCGACCCACGTGGGCTACTCGTTTCTACTCTCGCCATGCGTGAGTACCCCCCCCGACTGGCCGCAATTTAATTTACGTTTTGCGTATTATGCCCTTACGCTTTACGTAATCGGTTGCCAACTACCAATATACCTTCGTTTACAAAAGACGGAAACTGACGGGAGCAATATACGTGAATGTGTGACCCCACCATTACCATCCTCTACCTAACCTTAGCCATTTCTGTACATCTCTTTTTCTGTACTATTTTTACTACTTCGGGGCTAGGAATCCTCCTACCCTTGTGAATTTGACAGAGAAATGGTCAGGGAACGCGAAAGTGGTCCCGGACCCTAAGAATTGGGATATTAAATGTTGTTTCTGTTCGGGCTCTGTCTCGAGTCGGCCACCCCCAGCTATGGGGTATGTGCCTGAGTATAATAAATACATACATACATACTGTACATTACTTCGAAACGAGACAGATTTGTATAGCCCATCTACAGTTTTGTCATATTTGTAGTTAGCTTATGTTTGTTTTAGTGAATATTTAATAGCACAATTTGGTAGAAGCTCCTTTGCACTCTCAGTGTTTTAAGTTTATGCAGCGTATGATAAACGTTAAACCAAGCTGTCACTGGGAATCGACACTGAAATTGGGTGACACATCTCATTGTCGCTAAACTAATGAGGTGAAACGTCTTATAATCTCAAAAACGGCCCACCGTGAATCAAATTGGTTTAAAGTGAAAGGGACCAGAGGTGACAATCATTATCTGAACTTATTAGCACCCACCGGGCCACCTACCTCACTACCAATATACCACAACTATTGTTTACCATGTCCAGACCCTTACCCACCGTATTGTGCACGTTCTTTGGACTGTACAAATATCAAGGTATACAAATGATATGAAGAAGGTACTGTATATAAAATCATTGGGTATATTGATAGTGACCTTTCTATCTTTGTATGCAATTGGTTTAATGTTACCAATATACCTTTATAGGGATATCTGATTATGGACCCTTCAGTTACTCTGTGCATACCCATATTATTAACAGTGTGGTTGAATTGTTCTGGAATCCACTAAAAGGGTTAAACTGAGGCAGACCAGAAGTACCAATCTTCATCTGTACCCATTGTCACCCATCTGTCTCACTCACACTCACATTACACTCCTACTTGTTTTTACCCATGTCCATATATATTTATATATATATAACAGGTGTCATGCGAGCGCTTATTTCAGCAATTTTCAATGAGCAAGTTGGTTCTCGTAATATGTTGAGGCTATTTCACATTGGCATCGGAAACTAGACTGACGGTATATATTTTAGGTAGCTGAATTATAATATAACTTAAATTTTAAATCTGCCAGACTACAATTGCCCGTAAAACTTGACGGCAAAGCATTCTTGTGACACCGCCCGCTACCCACTGTATTTTGCTTGTTCTTTTGATGCTTGGGTAAGACTTTTTTGTGGTTTGTCCTTGTAGCGTTGTGCGGGTGGTTGGCTGTCGTCCTTTATAGCCTGTTCTAGATTGGCACATTGCAGGATCCTTTACTTTGTGGGAGCCATAGAAGGCTGTTCTTGGGCAGCATAATGTTTTAGGGTTGTGCAGGGAAATTAGGGGGTGGAAATACGATCGGAAGAAGGATTAAGATTGATCTACGTAAGACGAGTTTTCAATGTTGATGATTGGTACTGTTTGGGGAGAACACGCACATACACACACTCACAGTCTCACACACACACACACACACACACATACGAAAAGACACGCTTTGTTAAGTGTGTGTGTGTGTGTGTGTGTTTATGTGCGTGTTCATAGAGGAGCGGAGGAGGGGGCACAATGGGGTGGTGGTCATCAAATCTTAATTATGAATTGATATCTTTAAGCGATTTTATATTTGAGCTAAATGAAGGTAGATATTGAGTTTCGTGATAGTAAAAGCAACCATTTGCATATTGTAAATGCCAAACAATAGGACTACCTTGCCCTTTTACTATATATTATTTTGTATCAATGTATTATTTTAGGGGAAAATGGAGGTGATTAATATAGGCACGACACTCTTGAAAGCTTGATCAACATGTACAGTATAATACGCTTAATTTGTGTGTACAAAGTCAGTCAACATCTGTTTACAGACAAGCAGACACACATACATACACAAACAATTAGACAACTAAAAATATCAGGATGACAGATAAGTAAACCATTTGACAAATAGAATACACACCAACCGACGTCATAACCTCCCATCAACGTCTGTACCTCTAATACCAACAGGACCAATAGGAAGCGGCCCCAGTGTGAAGATGATAGTGGGGGTATAGGTGTGTGTGTGGGTGTGTGTTCATAGGAGACATACAGCTAAACACAGCAGAAAGCCCAATAATAAAACAGAAAGGTAAACAGACAAACACCAACGACAACATATTCAACTTCTGCAGTTCCAACACCAACAGCGTCCATACTCCATACTGGGTTCGTGTGTGTTTGTGTGTTTTGTTTGGGGGGGGGAGTTATTTCATTTTTGTTTTCTATTTTTATAATATTATATATTGTATGTTTTTAGTTTGCTCCCTAGACCTCTATCAAGCTTTAAAAGAAACACCCGCAAGAATCCCCTTCGAAATAAATTTATAAATTTTTCGGTAGAAACATTGTACCGGCCGAAGGCCGCTTCCTAATATATTACTGATATACCACAACAGAAACCGCTAACCCCGCAATCTGGCCCAGTTACCCCCCTCCAAAATAACTCAGTGAACGACCATAGAGCACGACCCCAAAATACTACAGTTCCCCTTTTAAAAAGAACAGCTCTCCACATTATCACAAGAAGCCCCCTTAAAACCCTCCCAACACCGAAGAGGCGGCGCCTATCAGAGGGACCGGATGTGACGTCACCCGCTCAGCTCGACCCAGGATTGGCCGGCCTGTCCGACTCACCTACCAATCAGGACGCCATGACGTAACCCACCAGCCACCCTTCTGATTGGTTCCTGGAAGGCATCCGGAGACGAATCAGGAGGGCCCTTCCACTACCCTCATCACCGAGACCAGAGCGACACATCGGCCCCATAGATACTACACACCAACGTGTCCTTTTTCCCTGTACATTCTCTAGAACATAAAGCACCTAGAAAGTGGATAGGTATCCAGGCCAGGTAGGGGAAGTTATCTCAACCTCCCCTCCTGAGTTCTGGATGCTTTCTGGCTCCATAGGTGCTCCCTGGCCCTACTGAGTGCTAAATAAACTCCTGCAGTGTTATCCGACTTGCCTAAAGGGGCCCTCACACAGTCAGGAGTGCGAGCTAGTGGGAGTCTAACAGGAGTCGCTAGAGTCACTAAGAGCCATCGATTTTCACCGCGAGCGAGTGGGAGTCTAACAGGAGTCGCTAGTCACTAGGAGTCATCAATTTTCACCGCGAATAGGACCGCGAGTCCGAATTGTCCCCTACTCCTAGTGACTCTAGCTCGCACTCCTGACTGTGTGAGGGCCCCTTTACTTCCAACGGCTAATCCCGGCCAAGTGAGAATCTAGGTGCTTCCTGGCCCTAGATGTTATGCCCTGTTTTTCTACAGGATTAACTTGGGTAATGTGAGTTCTAACTGACTGGGTATAGAAGGCTGCATGCACAAAACAAGGTATGAGGAATAGAGAAACACAAAATAAACACACGGTAACAAGACACACGATCACTTTTATTGATGAACACACTTCTACAGTTTCCTTGATGATGATTAATATGAAGCATAAGAAGGTATGAATACTCGTACAAGACAAATGATAGAATTGAACAACTAGCATTAAGTGGATCTGGATGGAGCCTAGTCTCCCACTTCCAACGTTCAGGTATTAATCTTCTGATCACTGGCTATATTCACAAGTTGATATACTGGAGACCATAAATGTTACTTATAGATTCATATTCACTATTAGATTTATCACTGGTAGCTCTGATGCACAAGTAGTAGTTCACAGACTAAATTAGACACGCGTATTTTACAGCACGGGAATTCTAGTAACCTCAGGGGGGTACTGATCCAAGTTTTATATTCTTGTATCAGAAATACATAGAATGCAAATCAGTGGGCGAACATTCAGATATCACTAGGGTTTCACTTCTATGTAATAATATCTGGATATATGGGTAATTACGAGAGTTAATATCGCCTGTTAATTAATAAACACTGATAGGCTTAGCACTTCCTAATGGAATGGTTATATATGAATTATACTGGGGCAAAGATATAGCCACTTCATAGAAATATTAATAAGTGAGTCTCTAAATAGCACTGTAACACTGTAGTGCTGATAGAGTGAATCTTGGGTCGTATTTGATTGGTCTGGTCCTGGTTATCTTGCGTCCGTGAGGTTGGGGGCTAGCGACTGGTTCCGCGGCCGTCCAGATGGTTCATATGTAGAAGTTCTCAAGACGGATCTCTTGGCGATCGTTGCTGGCTACACTCTTATATCCCCACTGGTTTATGTGAAGGTTATAAGGTGCACATAAATTTCTTTTATGTGGACAGATTCTTCTATCTCAATCTGCCACGGAGTCTGCCGGCTCTGGAACTCAATTCTCAGGAACAAAACAAGGGCAGAGCTAGAGGTCAACTTAAGGGACCAGCCACTGGTTGGTGTCTATCTTTCAACTGATTTTACTGGGGACTGGAGCTTGATTTATAGGTGTGGTTTTGGACCCTGTCGGCCATAGGGATCTCGAGTTTTGATGGACTTATTTGAGCTCTCAATTGATACGGGAACTAGGTCAGGGGGTGATTACTGTTGTGGCACATGGCTGTATGGAGCCTTCATACTGTAATATAACTGAGCCTTAGTAAGAGGTACTATTTTGGCTATACTGGAAGTATTTAGGGGAGAAAGACCGGATCTACTTTGCGAGGAGGTTTGGGACAGCTGTGCTAGGAGCGTCTCTCTTAAATTGCTCAGTCTTCGTTCTAGGGTATAGCTGAGGTGCTAATTTGGTTATCGGAGTATGCAAGAAAGGTTAATGGTTTATTGTGGGTTAATAGAGGTTAGTAAGGGTGTTAGTCATACATGGTTAGTTCATTGATAGGAAGAATTCCTGTGCTACCTGGCAATGACCCGGAAGTCAAAACAGGGGTCAGGTATACCTCCGCAGGGGTAGGGGTCTCCCTCCTCGGTTGGGTGAAAGGGGTAGGTGCGCATCCCTTCTCTGTGATGGTCGTCGGGGCGGCTGTGGCTGGGGGCTTGCCATATCACAAGGGTTTGTAATAACCCTCTGTTTATGAGACAGATGTGGGTGTTCGTAATACCAAAACCGAAGGTGCCTTGATCAGCTGGTTTACTTGGTTAGGTTGTTAATTGCATGGGTGGTTGGATGTGGTGGAGACTGGGTTGCTAACTCTGCCACATTGATCTGGAAGTATGGCAATAGAAGTTAGTCACTGGCGAGGCGGCTAGCCTCGCACGGACGATCATTTGGTACAGGGTTGTGAGGGAATAGATGGCATGCAAAGGGTTAGTAAAGTTCTAATGGTGTTCCTTCCTACTGGGGGAAGGTAGGCTGGATAGGAGTATATATACAAAAGGTTTGAGAATGTTAGTAACGGAAAAGTTAAGGATATTCAGGGGGTATGCTGGAGAGGCTATGTCGGAAGGGAGTTGAGGAGCGTGGGGGGTTAACGAGAGGGAGAGGGTTAAGGGGGGTTACGTGGAAGTTTGACCCTAAGGTCTCTGGGCGTAGGGGTGGCATTAGGCTACAGTTGGTATCGTAGCCTGAGGGTTAATGACAGGGAAGGTACGTTAGCCAAACGCTACCGGGGGACGAGCAATAAGTGGTGGTATATGAGTTTGGAAATGATAGAATCATGTGGACTGGGCTGTGGGGAAGAGGAGGTTAACTGTAGGTGTGTGCTTGACTGTGGATAAAAGTAGAGAAAAACATGGTGTATTATTACTCGTCAATACGATGGTTATGGACACTGTTACTCTGACACTATTTCTTGCTGATTCTAGTTGTTCCTGGGAACTGCGTTTTCTATGACATATATATCAAAGAAAGCGGCAGTTCGTAGGGGTAGCTTCGGTATTGTTTTGTGGTGGAAAGGCGTCGAGACAATGGTAAAAGAGGGTGGTATATACAATCTCTGGTTGGGGTAAGAATTAGAGTTACTGCATGGTGGCTAACATCTGCAGTCATTTCTGTCTAGGTCTTACAGGAATAATGGTTATATACACTGGTGTACCTGTGGGTATCATAGTTTCTTATCAATTATGACATGGGGTTTTAACAGATTACTTCTCGGATGGAAGAACATACATAGATTTATGGGGGCGGTTGGTCTTCAGAAACTTAGTCTGGCAAGACAAGGTATTTTAGGGGGTTAACATATACTTCTCGGATGGAAGAACATACATAGATTTATGGGGGCGGTTGGTCTTCAGAAACTTAGTCTGGCAAGACAGGGGGTTAACATATTACTTCTTGGATGGAAAAACATACATAGATTTAGGCCTGTCTGAACTGGTTGGCATTGGCTCAACCTAGGGACAGGGCATGGGTGTATTACATTAAGGTGTATTCATGTTCATCATCATGTAGGTAGAGGTGTAAGACACGAGGGGTAGTGTATACTCAATCCCACCCCTACTCTGTGCAACTCTCCAACCCAAGAGTGAAACGTTACTCTCAAACTTTCTTCTACTCAACAGCTGAGCTCTGGAACTCTCTCCCAGAATCAGTCTTTCCCTCTTCCTATGACTTAAATTGCTTCAAACTCCGTGTGTCCAGGCATTTTGGCTCGAACGTCCCTTGATTTTGGCCCTGTCACTCTTTCAACTATGGGGGAGGCACTCGCTATAGGCAGTTATGCCTTTTGCCTCCCTCAATCACATAGAAAAAAAAAAAAAACAAAAAAAAAAATATGCGAGGTGGGGGAAGGGTCAGTGGTTAGAAGTGATAGGCAGGTGTGGTTTGGAGCTGCTTAGCCCTGCGGGCTTCGGCCTGTCTTAACTGGTTGGCTTGGTCACCTGGTCCTTTCGTTCTGTGGGCCTTTCCTTCGGGTGTTTCTGTTCCCGTTTCCTGGTGGTGCTCGCTCGTGGCTTCCGTGGTGGGCTTCTCGTTCTGGGGCATTTTACTAGATTACCTGACAGTTATTCTGTTCAGGTAGGACCTAGAGTGCTCCCTGGCGTCTTGGTAGCTTGTACTGTATAATTATAAGCTATTATTGCAATTATATAGACAAGCTTTACAATAATTGTGACCTGGCTTTCAGGCCCCCTTTACCATAATTAATTAAGAACATAAGAACATAAGAAAATGGGAGTCTGCAGAAAGCCGATTGGCCTAAGCAAGGCAGATCCCTGTCCCACACAACCCCAAATCAATTACAAAGCCCAATTATAGGCTCAACACTCTAATACCCTGAGGATCATCCTACCAAAACGGTTAGAGATTAACGCAGGATTATGGGGGTCTGCAGAGCGCTGATTGGCCCAACCCGGCTGATCCCCCTTCACACCCAACCCTTCTCGTCCATATGCTTATCCAATTTTATCTTAAAGCTCCCTACAGTTTTAGATCCCACTATAGCACTTGGTAGTCCATTCCACCCATCTACAACTCTGTTACCAAACCAATATTTGCCTATATCTTTTCTGAAACGAAATTTATCTAATTTGAAACCATTGGTACGAGTTCTTTCGCTATCACTGAGCTTTAGTACATTTGTCATGTCCCCTTTGTTAATCCCACTAACCCACTTGAACACCTCTATCATATCCCCTCTAACTCTGCGTCTCTCTAACGAATGTAAACCTAATTTCTTCAACCTTTCTTCATACGGAAGATTTCTAATATTATGGATCATTTTTGTCATTCTACGCTGTACTCTCTCCAATGAATCTATGTCCATTCTGTAATAAGGACACCAAAATTGGACAGCATAATCCATATGGGGTCTCACTAATGACAAGTAAAGTTTTAAGATAACATCAGCAGTTCTGTTACTCACACTCCTAGAGATGAACCCGAGAATCCTGTTTGCCTTATTACGAACGCCTATACACTGTTTTCTAGGCTTCAAATCATTGCTAACAAACACACCTAGATCTTTCTCGCAGTCTGAATTTTCTAATTCTAAATTAGCTAGTTTATATTTAACATTTGTTTGCATCTTCCCTATCTTTAATACCTTGCATTTGTCAATGTTAAACTTCATCTGCCAATTTACTGACCATTCATGTAAGGTATCTAGATCCCTTTGGAGGCACTCTATATCGCTATCTGAATCAATTGATCTCCCCATTTTAGTATCGTCTGCGAATTTACTTATCCTACTAGTTATACCTAAATCTAGGTCATTTATGTATATAAGAAACAACAGGGGACCTAATACCGATCCCTGGGGGACACCACTTTTGACTGCTCCCCACTCTGACTTGGTACCATTTATGCTGACTCTCTGTTTCCTACCAATTAGCCATGACCTAATCCATCCCAACAACGCCCCACCTATTCCATGTGCCTCAACCTTTCTCATCAATCTCTCATGAGGGACTCTGTCGAAAGCTTTACTGAAATCTAAATATATAATATCGTATGCCTTGTCATTATCTACTGCTTCATATACCTCTGAGAAAAAACTAAGCAAATTAGTTAGGCAAGAACGTCCCTGTGTGAATCCATGCTGAGAAGAATTGATTAAGTTAAATGTTTCTAAGTGGTTTCTCATTTTCCTAGCAATAATTGACTCTAGTAGCTTTCCTATGATTGAAGTGAGACTAATGGGACGGTAATTGGATGCTATTGATTTATCACCTTTTTTGAAAATCGGAACTACATTTGCAAGCTTCCAAGCTTCTGGAACTATACCTGTTTCTAATGAATTGTTAAAAAGAAATGTTAATGGGTAACTTAACTCATCTCTGCATTCTTTTAATACTCTGGCATATACCTCATCGGGACCAGGCGATTTCTGAGGTTTCAGTCTGTCAATTTCCTTAAGCACATCATTTCTACTTATAGTAACCGTACTTAACCTATTTTCTATACTATCTCTATACACCTTACGGACTTCTGGAATCTGTGCCAAATTTTCATTAGTGAAAACGGATAGAAACTGACTATTTAATGTACTGCACATTTCTAAATCACTTTCTGTCATTTCTCCTATCGAAGTTTTAAGGGGGCCTATTTTATCTCTAACTTTAGATTTATATAGCTGGTAAAAAGCCTTAGGGTTATTTTTTGAGTCATTGGCTATCCTGATTTCATAATTTCTTTTGTCTGTCCTTATACATTTTTTAACCTCTCTTGATAGATTCTGATAGTAAGCAAGTAGGTGAATTTCGCCTTTCTTTATTTTTCTATATATTCCTCTCTTTTGTCCTAGAAGATCTAATAGTCTATTATTCATCCATTTGGGTTGGTTCTGTGTTGATCTAAATTTTCTTTTGGGGATATATTTATTTTGCGCATTGTGGAGTGAAGAAATAAAATTATTATATGTAGCTGTCAAATTATCCTGAGTTAAGACAGGTATCTGAGAGAGAGTATGTTCATTAGCGCACCTGGGTCCACTTAATAGTTTAACCATAGGATCGACTCTTAAGGCTCGTCTTAATCCACCATAATTGGCTTTTCTGAAATCTGGGATAAGTGTCGTATTCTCTTTAGCCTTTCCTGTCCATTGTATGTTAAAATAAATTGATTTATGATCACTATTTCCTAGTTGGTCTCCTATCTCTACATTATTTATCATTTGTTCATTATTACTGAGAACTAAATCGAGGATATTATTACCTCTAGTAGGCGAGTCTATGAATTGAAATAAAAAACTATCCTGTACCGCCTCAATAAACTCTGTTGAATCTGAGTCGCCGATTTGATGCTGCCAATCAATATTCGGAAAATTGAAATCCCCTATAATACACACATTGCTAAACCTTGATGCTATTTTCACTTCCTGCCATAAAGCTGTACCTTCGTTTCTACTCATATTTGGTGGTCTATAAATAACTCCAATAATTATGGTCTCACTACCTTCGCTAACCTCAACCCAAACACTTTCGTTATCAGTATTTAGTCTAATACCTGATTTAATACAGCTTTTTAAAGAACTCCTGACAAACACTGCTATTCCGCCGCCCCTCCTACTTGTTCGGTCGCGTTTAAACAAACTATATCCTGGTATATGGAATTCTGCTAAAAAATGTCTTGATTCTGTATTAATCCATGTTTCAGTCAGTGCTATAATGTCTATATTTTCGTTGCTAACAAGTGCTCTAAGTTCATCCATTTTGTTACATAAACTCCTACAGTTTGTATAATATAATCGCAATGAATTTATTTTACTGGTATCGGATTTACCTTTATTTCTAACTGAATTCCCATCTTCTGTTACACCTTTAATATTTCTACTAGCAGTACAATTAAAATCCTGTGACTGATATTTTCTATTCCTATCTGATGTACCAGTACGGCAATTTACCCTATCTAGACAATTATTCTTACTCATATTCTCAGGCTTTATTTTCAGCGAAACCCCGCGACAATCCTATCTATTGACCTAGCTAAATTTGCCACCCCTAGCCGAGAAAGATGAACCCCGTCCTGTGCGTACAACTGATTTTTACCATAGAAACGGGTCCAGTTATCAAGGAATGGTATTGCATTTGCATTACAGTATTTTTCCAGCCGACAATTGATACCAATTGCCCTAGATGACCATTCCTTGCTGACCCCTCTCCGTGGCAAGATACTGTGTACTACAGGTATGCCTCCCTTCCTCCTAACTTTATCTAACACCTCCCTGTACTGCCGAAGCAGTACTTCCGTCCTACCTTTACCAACATCATTGCTCCCTGTACTGAGACAGATAATGGGGCTATCTCCAATATCTTTCATGATGTAATCAATGTCCTCTAACACCTTCCCAACCCCGGCACCAGGCAGACAGACAAGCTTCCTAATATCAGTACAGGTGGACCTAGCTAAGTGTCTGACCATGGAGTCCCCAACAATTGAGAAGGACTTGCCTCTCCTTGTCGATGACTTGGTAGCAGCTGCGGCAGCGGCAGGAACTCCTGGGGCAGCAGTTGAAGGTAATTAATGAAGGTAATGAAGGTAATTAATATCAGTTTGCCAATTAAGCTCTCACACGTTATCCAAAACGTAATTATTCATCTATAGGAATATTGTTACACGTTTGTCTGACTCCTTAGTTACCAAACCACTGCATACCTATAGGTGAGGAGCTCTGCCACACACTCACTTTACACTAAACTCCAGCTATTTATTCCCCCACACAATTGAGTCAATCTAGGAGTTCATTCATCCTCATTTACGTCTCTCAGTGTATGTGCTAATTGTATGTATATATTTGTGGATGTCCTATTGATACCTGGTACTTGCACTTTTACCTTAACTATGTGTTGAATATTATTTATGCATTGTCTTTGTGTCTGTAAATAATAATACATGCATACCAACCTATCTAACCTTAAATAATAAACTTGTACACCATTCTATTGTATTCTCTCAACACCTCCCCCTCGGCACATCAGGACCCCGCAACATACGGTAAAGTTTATGCAAATCTCTCTAATAGAAGTTGGTATCTTAATTGCAGGCTCGCTAGTGCTCGCCAGGGAAAAATTGACACCTTAAAGACACGAAGGGTCTTAATATTGACAAAGTAATGTGGCGAAAGGTCTTAAACTCACCAAACTAATGGGGCGAACGTCTTAAAATCTCAAAACTTAATGGGGCTAAGCATGAGGGAGAATGGGGTCAAGAAAAAACAAATACTTTCCCTTATATGCGTGTGTTTTAAAATGTGTGTCGCTGTGTGTGTGTGTGTGTGTGTGAGAGAGAGAGAGAGAGGGTGGGGGTCATAAGGACACAGCTAAACATACTAACAATCATAGCCTACCTGCAAACAGAAGAATACCAAGACAGAAAGGTAAACAAAGAGACACCAATGACAACATAACCTCCACCAGATCCAATGCCAACAAGACGTATAGAAAGCAGCCCCTTGTGAAGCTTGTTGATCCATAGACTACTCAGGGTCCACGTGTGTTGTGTGTTGAGGCATCCCAGGGTTCGTTTGGTCCACAGGGTGCAGATGTAGGTGTACAGGTGTTTGTGTATATGTGTGTGTGTGTGTCTGTATATGACTGTGTGTGCTTGTTTATGTTAGATTAGATTAGATGTGATTCGGGAAGTTTTGCCTTAACAAAGGCACTTTGTTTGGTTGTATGTGACAATGGGTGCGGGTTATAAAAAGGGTTTGTGTTTATGTGTTTGATATGTACTGCATACGTAGATGCACTGGTGGAACGACATGTGTGTGTGTGTGAGTAAGAGAGTGTGTGTGTGTGTTTAGAATGGTATGTATTTATGTGCATTGCTGTATGTGACTGGGTGTTTATTTTTAAGAGTCTGTGTGTATTGTGTGTATTAAGGGGCCTTCCCACATCAAGGAGTGTGGAACCGACTGTAACCGACTAGTGACTCTGTATGGAGTCTCCATGGAGGCCTGGAGATAGCCTGTCGTACCCCTAATGAGTCTGCAGCACCACCAATGAGTCGGTTACACCCCTGGGCGGCAATAAAATGTTCAAACTTGTTTGAAATTTGAGTACCGACTGTGAAAAGTCGGATAGAGTCGGTACGGACTCCTAATAAGTCTGTCCGAGTTTTAACGAGTCTTAGTGACTCCTAACAAGTCTGTTACACTCTGTTGTGTCAGAGTGCAGTTATCTCTCGGAACAGTCATAGTCTACAGATATAAGGACTGTGGAAACAGTCACAAGCGCGTCCTCCTCGACTCACCACCGCCATGTCACTTAATAGCATCAATGGTATACACATTAGTAGGTTACACAGATTCAATAGTATATAATACACGCATATAGTAACATTTGAGCAGGTTATCTCGCAGTTATTATGTTTTACTACTTATAAATAAACTCAATAACCTGCTGGTTACCATTGCTTTATTAACATAACATAAATAGGAAGTCTGCAGAGAGGTGATTGTCACACACAAGGCAGATCACTTTCAAGCACAACCCATCTCTTCCATATACTGTCGTGACTTTCCCGCCAAAACTCCCGCAGATCGTGTCCTGATATAATGTCTATCTCACAATAGCCAGAGAAAAGGAAACAAATAGGTAATCGGATCTTGAAAGGGTTAGGCTAAGTAAGGTAGGCTTACATAAAAACATAGGAAAATGGGAGCCTGCAGAAAGCCGATTGGCCCACACATGGCAGATCCCTCTCACACCCAACCCTAATTATAGACCCAACTCACTAACAAACTAACTCATATACACGCATATAATAACATTTGAACAGGTTATCTCGCAATTATTATGCTTTACTACTTATAAATACAGTAAACTCAATAGCCTGCTGGTAACCATTTCTCTATTAACATAACATAAATAAACGGAAGTCTGCAGAGAGGCGATTGGCACACACAAGGGAGATCCCTCTCACACCCAACCCTAATTATAAGCCCAACTCACTAACAAACTAACTCATATACACGCATATAATAACATTTGAACAGGTTATCTTGCAGTTATTATGCTTTAATACTTATAAATATACTCAATAACCTACTGGTGGCCATCTCTCTATTAACATAACATAAAAATAACGAAAGTCTGCAGAGAGGCGGTTGGCACACAGAGTGTTAGTCTGTCCTAGTCTGTCTTACTCTATTCTACCCCGTTTTAGTCTGTAATGACTGATGTAGTTGGCATGTATAACCGACTGCACTCTGTCACACTCCTGACAAAGTCTGTTAAGACTTAGACTAGGACAGAATGTTAGTCTGTCCTAGTCTGTTCTACCCGGTAATGACTCCGATGTACAACCGACTGCACTCTGTCACACTCCTGACAAACTCAGACTAGAACAGAGTGTTAGTCTGTCCTAGTCTGTTCTACCCCGTTTTAGTCTGTAATGACTCTGATGTAGTTGGCATGTATAACCGACTGCACTCTGTCACACTCCTGACAAAGTCTGTTAACCCGGGAGCTGCGGGGAGACTCTTAAGAGTTCCCCCGGCGCACTGCGGGGAGACTCTTAAGAGTCAGAGAAAACAAAAATCAACTTTTGACATCGAAAAAAAAAAAAAAATTTATATATTTTTTTTTTATTTTTTTTTTTTTTTTGGCCCCTGGGCCATGCAAAATCTCAGTCCTCTACCTCCCCTCCTTCCCCACTTTCCTCCTCTCCTTCAGTTATCACCTATTTTCCCTGTTATTCCCTTATTCTGAGGTATATTTTCGTGCTAACATTAGAAATCCGATTGGAGGGTGTGGTCATCACTGATAGCAAGCGAGTGCAAGAGAGAGAGAGAGAGAGTATCGATCGACTGTGTCTCAGTGGCCTTGGGGGAAATTGGCGGGAAAGCAGATTGCCTCACCCATACATTATACAACTCGCGGGCTATATCTCCGATTTTGACCATCCAAACGCTGTTTTCACTCGTTTTATTGTTGTTTCAGGTTAATACCTTTATAATCAACCCATAATAGGCGCATATGGATAAGTATTAATGCTATTAATGGCACAATGAATATTTTAGTGACGGAAACACCTCAAATACGTCAGCACAGGGGGACGTTTCAAAGTGTTAAGACACAGACTAGGACAGAGTGTTAGTCTGTCCTACCCCATTTTACTCGGTGTATTTATCCCACTCGGAAGCAGTCGATATTTCTCACGGAGTAGCACAGACTTGACACTCCTAGAGAGTCGGTACCAAAAGTCTTTGATGTGGGAAGGCCCCTTTAGAGGGGAGGGGAATGTGTGTGCCTGTGGATTGGCTGGTGTGTATGTGTGTGTGCTTACGCATGTGTGAAGGGAGGATATGATGTATGGTGAGGGTGGCGGTTTTGTGAGTGTTCGTTTGTTTTAAAGTGTGTGTGTGTGAGAGAGAGAGAGAGAGTGTGTTTAATGTAATGAGTGTATTATATAATTTTAGCATGAGTGAGTGTCTGACGTGTATTATTATGTACAGGGTGGCGCAGAATTAGGTTGCCCAGTTGACTCAGATGACCGGATTCTGCACCACCCTGTATATTTATTATGTATGTATGTGCGTATTTGTATTTTGTTAAGGTGTATTTTTTTGTTCTATGTGAGTGAGGGAGGCAAAAGGCAGAGCTGCCTGTAACGAGTGCCTCCCCCAGAGTTGAAAGAGTGGCAGGGCCAAAATCAAGGGATGTTCGAGCCAAAATGCCTGGACACACGGAGTTTGAAGCAATTTAACATAGGAAGAGGGAAAGACTGATTCTGGGAGAGAGTTCCAGAGCTCAGTTGTTGAATAGAAACAAAATGAGAGTAAAGTTTCACTCTTGGGTTAGAGAGTTGCACAGAGTAGGGGTGGGATTGTGTTGCAAGATGGGTACCATGTGCCCTACGTAGAGGAGGTGGTATACACTGGAAGAGCTCTGAGGAACACTGATTATTATAGTAGCGATAGAATAGCGAGAGAGATGCAACATTGCGGCGGAGAGAGAGAGATTGCAGAGAAGTTGGTGAGTGGACGGTTAATGATACAAAAGGCCTTCCTTTCTACTTTGTCAAGGAGTGCGGTGTGAGAGGATCATCCCCACACATGTGTACTGTAAAGTGTGTACTGTAAAGTCTATGGCATAATATAATGTAGTGTGTGTGTGACAGTGTGTTATTGTTTGTTCATGTGGATTTTGACATAAATCCGTAGCATTATGCTGGGATCACACATTCCCGTATATGCTCCCGTACGAAGGTTTATTGGTAGTTGGCAACCAATTACGTAAAACGTAAGGGCATATTACGCAAAACGTAAGTGAAATTGTGTACAGTCTGGGGGGTTGGTACGCATGACGGGAGTAGCCACGCGGGTCGGGGAGGTGCTGGGCGCGAGCTAGGCTGCGCCATTTCTTTTGAAATTCTAATCACGGTCGTGGCTCGTGCTCCCGTATGTCAAAAGTCGGGAAATTTTACGACCGTCCGGGCCATCTCGGCTGTCTGACGGGAGCAGCCCCGTCAGACGTAAGATGCTCTGCCGTCAGACGTAAGCGGCTCCCGTCAATCGTAAAAAATTCCCGTCAAACGGGAAAGTTTACGTTCGTCCGGGCGCATCTGGCAACAGCGCCGCACTGCGGGTTGGCGGGAAGACGCGGCAACGTTGTACGGGGGGGTATATAAGGGCCGGCGGGACGCATTGCCGTCACACCTCTCACCACACCGCAAGAAGCAACCACCACCACCTCCAGCCAACCCTGCCACCCTCTGCACGCTTCACCTGCCCTGCCGTCCGTCACCATGCTGAAGAGGAACATGAAGAAGGCCAGGAAGCCTTCCCCTGCTCCCTTGACGCCTGCCGCCTCGACGCCTGCCACCTCTCCGCCTGCCACCTCGACGCCTGCCACCTCTCCGCCTGCCACCTATCCGGCTGTCTCCTCTCCGCCTGCCACTTCTCTTCCTGCCACCCGGGTGAAGTTCCTGTATAGTTCTGGACATTCTCTGGCCAACTCTTGCATCAGGTTCTCATAATGGCCATGCTCAAGCCTTCGTTGCAGATATGGCCACACCCACACTCTCCTCTTGCTCCTTTCCTTCTTCTCTTGTTCCTCTTGATAGATGAAGTTTGCTATTGCAAGTAGTTCCAAGATTTCGATGTAGGAAAGGATCCATTGCATTAGCCGCGTGTTATGCCTGTTCTTCGGTTTTATTAGGGAGTTCACAAAATTGAACTCTTCCAGGATGAATTCCGCGATGTTGTTCATGGTGCCGATGAAGGACTGGGAATGGGAATGGTGTGGCCATTCCTGCCCTTTTGTAGTTCCCAGATTCCAACCCAGACCTACGTGGTTGACAAAGACTGTCTTTGTCTGTGTTTGGACAGACGATTGTCCGGAAACGGTCGAGGTAAGTCCTAAAAAGTCCCAAGACATATGGCCTCAGCTACGCAGGTCTTGTGGGGGCGTGGCATGGGCGTGGCCTGTGTTTCCGCAAATCGGGCAGCCCATGCGGACTAACGGGGACATGCTTACGCAAGTCGCAAACACGTACGTAGTTCATTACGACTACATTACGACTGACGTAACAATGGCCCCGTCACGTACGTCTGTCGGGAAAATGCAATAATCATGGTGATACGGGCGTACACGGCCGGACTACGCCCGACAGAACAAAAAATTGGCGATTACGCCTGACGGGAGCTGTCGGGAGCAATATACGGGAATGTGTGATCCCAGCATTACTCTATAGAACATGAGCAGATAAACTGAAGGTATTGGATATATTGAACACTGAATATACTGTAGCTAGTGTAGATATCACGTAGCCTATGTGAAAATGTTTGCTGCTACACAAAATCTTAACGAAGAAAAATAACAGATTTTGAAAACACCAATAGCCAATTTAAGGTTATCTATCAGGGTCCCAAATGTAGGTAAGAATTAAGTAATGGCGAAAAATATTATTTGTTCTCCAGACATTGTTGCACACACCGCTCCAGATCCTCTCTTGCGTTGTTTGCTTGCTGGGGTGGGTTGATTTCCATGGTAGGACCAGGCAGCCAAAATTCTTTCTTTCGATGGCCAAACAGTGTCTTCGCCACCAACTAGTTAACTTTTATTCTCACTGAAAAGGCCTTGTATACAATTCGAAGCCCAGCACCGAACCAAGGCTAAATCAGTTGTTGAGTCAGAGCAATTAATAGATGGTTCTTGGGAACAGCCCCGAACCAATTCCCTTGATCGGTCTAATACCTGATCAACTGCCAAGCCCCGAACAATGGCACAAGAAGTCTTGGTTGGGATAGATCGCTGGCGGTGGTCTTTGTTTCAGCAGCTATGTCTCGGGTGGTACTTTTCCCTGTAAGAAATGCCTGGTAGTGTCGGCCCGCTAGTGGTGGCAGCTGCGGGGCAGAGCCTGGTACGGGCAAGAAGGGCCTATACAGTTGGGGGGGGGGGGGTTGGCTCTTGCAACCTTCTGATGTGGCTGCGATTGCCGCTATTCTTGTGGTGGTTCACGGCTTTATTATACCCACTGGTTGTCTTCTTTCCTTCCTGCTCCAATATCTATATATATTTGTATATATTATATATATATATATATATATATATATATATATATATATATAGAGAGAGAGAGAGAGAGAGATGAGTGAAAACAAGGCCTGCAAGATAAACTAAGGGAGATTAGGCTAGTGTATATTATATTTTCCTGTGTAAAACTGTGTGGAAAAGTGTTAGTGTGACTCAACATGTAGGGTATACACTGTACTGTATACAAGTTACTGGTATGACGGGTCTGTAACACGATCACCGCTTGTATCAGCAGCCTGGAACCTGTCTGGAGTCAAGGTAGAATGTGTCTGGGACCGGATTTTTATTTACTCACTCTACTTACTGAGTTTGGGGGTGGCTGAAATGTAACCTGTCTACGGAAAGATAATAGCACTGTTGTGAAATATATGGGGAATGATAATAGCACTGTTGTGAAATATATGGGGAATGATAATAGCACTGTTGTGAAATATATGGGGAATGATAATAGCACTGTTGTGAAATATATGGGGAATGATAATAGCACTGTTGTGAAATATATGGGGAATGATAATAGCACTGTTGTGAAATATATGGGGAATGATAATAGCACTGTTGTGAAATATATGGGGAATGTGTAAATGATTATAGCACTGTTGTGAAATATATGGGGGATGTGCTAAATGATAATAGCTGTTGTGAAATATATGGGGAATGATAATAGCACTGTTGTGAAATATATGGGGAATGATAATAGCACTGTTGTGAAATATATGGGGAATGATAATAGCACTGTTGTGAAATATATGGGGAATGATAATAGCACTGTTGTGAAATATATGGGGAATGATAATAGCACTGTTGTGAAATATATGGGGAATGTGTACATGATAATAGCACTGTTGTGAAATATATGGGGAATGTGTAATGATAATAGCACTGTTGTGAAATATATGGGGAATGATAATAGCACTGTTGTGAAATATATGGGGAATGATAATAGCACTGTTGTGAAATATATGGGGAATGATAATAGCACTGTTGTGAAATATATGGGGAATGATAATAGCACTGTTGTGAAATATATGGGGAATGATAATAGCACTGTTGTGAAATATATGGGGAATGTGTAAATGATAATAGCACTGTTGTGAAATATATGGGGAATGTGTAAATGATAATAGCACTGTTGTGAAATATATGGGGAATGTGTAAATGATAATAGCACTGTTGTGAAATATATGGGGAATGTGTAAATGATAATAGCACTGTGTGAAATATATGGGGAATGTGTAAATGATAATAGCACTGTTGTGAATATATGGGGAATGATAATAGCACTGTTGTGAAATATATGGGGAATGATAATAGCACTGTTGTGAAATATATGGGGAATGTGTAAATGATAATAGCACTGTTGTGAAATATATGGGGAATGTGTAAATGATAATAGCACTGTTGTGAAATATATGGGGAATGTGTAAATGATAATAGCACTGTGTGAAATATATGGGGAATGTGTAAATGATAATAGCACTGTTGTGAAATATATGGGGAATGATAATAGCACTGTTGTGAAATATATGGGGAATGATAATAGCACTGTTGTGAAATATATGGGGAATGTGTAAATGATAATAGCACTGTTGTGAAATATATGGGGAATGATAATAGCACTGTTGTGAAATATATGGGGAATGATAATAGCACTGTTGTGAAATATATGGGGAATGTGTAAATGATAATAGCACTGTTGTGAAATATATGGGGAATGTGTAAATGATAATAGCACTGTTGTGAAATATATGGGGAATGTGTAAATGATAATAGCACTGTTGTGAAATATATGGGGAATGTGTAAATGATAATAGCACTGTTGTGAAATATATGGGGAATGATAATAGCACTGTTGTGAAATATATGGGGAATGTGTAAATGATAATAGCACTGTTGTGAAATATATGGGGAATGTGTAAATGATAATAGCACTGTTGTGAAATATATGGGGAATGATAATAGCACTGTTGTGAAATATATGGGGAATGTGTAAATGATAATAGCACTGTTGTGAAATATATGGGGAATGTGTAAATGATAATAGCACTGTTGTGAAATATATGGGGAATGTGTAAATGATAATAGCACTGTTGTGAAATATATGGGGAATGTGTAAATGATAATAGCACTGTTGTGAAATATATGGGGAATGTGTAAATGATAATAGCACTGTTGTGAAATATATGGGGAATGATAATAGCACTGTTGTGAAATATATGGGGAATGTGTAAATGATAATAGCACTGTTGTGAAATATATGGGGAATGTGTAAATGATAATAGCACTGTTGTGAAATATATGGGGAATGATAATAGCACTGTTGTGAAATATATGGGGAATGTGTAAATGATAATAGCACTGTTGTGAAATATATGGGAATGTGTAAATGATAATAGCACTGTTGTGAAATATATGGGGAATGTGTAAATGATAATAGCACTGTTGTGAAATATATGGGGAATGTGTAAATGATAATAGCACTGTTGTGAAATATATGGGGAATGTGTAAATGATAATAGCACTGTTGTGAAATATATGGGAATGTGTAAATGATAATAGCACTGTTGTGAAATATATGGGGAATGATAATAGCACTGTTGTGAAATATATGGGGAATGTGTAAATGATAATAGCACTGTTGTGAAATATATGGGGAATGTGTAAATGATAATAGCACTGTTGTGAAATATATGGGGAATGATAATAGCACTGTTGTGAAATATATGGGGAATGTGTAAATGATAATAGCACTGTTGTGAAATATATGGGGAATGTGTAAATGATAATAGCACTGTTGTGAAATATATGGGGAATGTGTAAATGATAATAGCACTGTTGTGAAATATATGGGGAATGTGTAAATGATAATAGCACTGTTGTGAAATATATGGGGAATGTGTAAATGATAATAGCACTGTTGTGAAATATATGGGGAATGTGTAAATGATAATAGCACTGTTGTGAAATATATGGGGAATGATAATAGCACTGTTGTGAAATATATGGGGAATGTGTAAATGATAATAGCACTGTTGTGAAATATATGGGGAATGTGTAAATGATAATAGCACTGTTGTGAAATATATGGGGAATGATAATAGCACTGTTGTGAAATATATGGGGAATGTGTAAATGATAATAGCACTGTTGTGAAATATATGGGGAATGTGTGTAAATGATAATAGCACTGTTGTGAAATATATGGGGAATGATAATAGCACTGTTGTGAAATATATGGGGAATGTGTAAATGATAATAGCACTGTTGTGAAATATATGGGGAATGTGTAAATGATAATAGCACTGTTGTGAAATATATGGGGAATGTGTAAATGATAATAGCACTGTTGTGAAATATATGGGGAATGTGTAAATGATAATAGCACTGTTGTGAAATATATGGGGAATGATAATAGCACTGTTGTGAAATATATGGGGAATGTGTAAATGATAATAGCACTGTTGTGAAATATATGGGGAATGTGTAAATGATAATAGCACTGTTGTGAAATATATGGGGAATGTGTAAATGATAATAGCACTGTTGTGAAATATATGGGGAATGATAATAGCACTGTTGTGAAATATATGGGGAATGTGTAAATGATAATAGCACTGTTGTGAAATATATGGGGAATGTGTAAATGATAATAGCACTGTTGTGAAATATATGGGGAATGTGTAAATGATAATAGCACTGTTGTGAAATATATGGGGAATGTGTAAATGATAATAGCACTGTTGTGAAATATATGGGGAATGTGTAAATGATAATAGCACTGTTGTGAAATATATGGGGAATGTGTAAATGATAATAGCACTGTTGTGAAATATATGGGGAATGATAATAGCACTGTTGTGAAATATATGGGGAATGATAATAGCACTGTTGTGAAATATATGGGGAATGATAATAGCACTGTTGTGAAATATATGGGGAATGATAATAGCACTGTTGTGAAATATATGGGGAATGATAATAGCACTGTTGTGAAATATATGGGGAATGATAATAGCACTGTTGTGAAATATATGGGGAATGTGTAAATGTTAGTATTTTGAATGAGTAAGTGTGTTGGGCTATGTGGGTGTTTTGAATGAGTAAGTGTGTTGGGCTATGTGGGTGTTGGGCTATGTGGGTGTTGGGCTATGTGGGTGTTGGGCTATGTGGGTGTTTTTGGAGCGTGTGTCTATGTGCGTATATACAGTAAAGGTAGTGTGACTGCATGTATATACAGTAAAGGTAGTGTGACTGCATGTATATACAGTAAAGGTAGTGTGACTGCATGTATATACAGTAAAGGTAGTGTGACTGCATGTATATACAGTAAAGGTAGTGTGACTGCATGTATATACAGTAAAGGTAGTGTGACTGCATGTATATACAGTAAAGGTAGTGTGACTGCATGTATATACAGTAAAGGTAGTGTGACTGCATGTATATACAGTAAAGGTAGTGTGACTGCATGTATATACAGTAAAGGTAGTGTGACTGCATGTATATACAGTAAAGGTAGTGTGACTGCATGTATATACAGTAAAGGTAGTGTGACTGCATGTATATACAGTAAAGGTAGTGTGACTGCATGTATATACAGTAAAGGTAGTGTGACTGCATGTATATACAGTAAAGGTAGTGTGACTGCATGTATATAAAGGTAGTGTGACTGCATGTATATACAGTAAAGGTAGTGTGACTGCATGTATATACAGTAAAGGTAGTGTGACTGCATGTATATACAGTAAAGGTAGTGTGACTGCATGTATATACAGTAAAGGTAGTGTGACTGCATGTATATACAGTAAAGGTAGTGTGACTGCATGTATATACAGTAAAGGTAGTGTGACTGCATGTATATACAGTAAAGGTAGTGTGACTGCATGTATTAGGACAGGACATGCATATGGTAAAGGTAGTTACAGTGTCAATCACACACACATTCACGTATATTCATATCTCTCTCTCTCTCTCTCTCTCTCTCTCTCTGTATATATATATATATATGTAATATATGTATGTATACAGTAGATATATATATATATATATACTGTATATATATATATTTTGTTTTTTTTTGTTTTTTTTTCCTATATTCCAACTACTAGTACCCTCTCGGGCATAGGCTGAGAGCCTGTACATTCCACCGCTCAACACGGTGAAGCCCGTGAGGTCTTGTTCCAGTCTGGGGAGTGAGACATGTGAAGCATCCATCATGGCTCGAAGCAGCTCCATCTCTGAAGCGGCTGGTTGCTTCGCCCAAGCGCTTCACCGTCTCATCCTCCAGACTCAGACCCTCACTCTCAGAATGCCACCTATTGAGCAGTGAACTCACTAGGCATTGTCCCCCTGTAACATATTTTGAATATGGGAATATTCATACAGTGTTATTTAATCAGGGAACAATGAGGGTATATTTTTGGCATTTCGGTTGGCTTTGTGGTAATGCACTGATACTAGGTACAGCACAAATTCAATCCCAATAATATCTTCCCATTGACATATCGGGATTTGAACCCGGGTCCATTGGATTACCAATCCAGTGGCATATATATACACTGTATATATATATATATATATATATATATATATATATATACAGGTATATATCTATTTTATTTGTATATATATTTTTCACCTATGTGTATGAAGGAGACAAAAGGCAGGCTGCCTGTAACGAGTGTCTCCCCCAAAGCCAAAAAAGTGACAGATAGCCAAATTCAAAGGACGTTGGGATCATAATGCCTGAACACATGAAGTTTAAAGCAGCCTAAGTCATAGGATGAAGGAAAGATTGATCAAGGGAGAGAGTTCCAGAGTTCACTTGTTGAATAGAAGAAATACTGAGAAAATTTGCTAATTCGTGGGTTGGAGAGCTGGACAGAAAAGGAGTGGGACTGTGTTGAAAGACGGGTGCCTCGCACATGCTGCAAGGGAGGGGGGATGCACTGAGAGAGCTTTGAAGAACACTGTGATTTTTATAATAGCGATAGAAGATTGACAAACATGCAACATTGCGGTGTGTAGAAAAATATTGTAGGGAAATAGTAAGAGGAAGTGAGTTGATGAGGCGAAATGCTTTTGATTCTACTCTTTCGAGAAGTGTGGTATGGGTAGAACCTCCCCACACATGCGAACAATACTCAATGCATGGGCACACTGTGCCCCTATACAGAACAAGAAAGTATTGAGAGAAGATGAAGGCTTGATTTGTGTATTTTTGAAGAGTAACTGATAGTCTTGTGGAAGTTTACCAATAGAGGGAGAAATTGGGTCTTGGAGGCATTGAAAATAAAAATAAATTCTCTGCCCCAATCAGAAATAATTGTTAAATCAAAAGATAGGCGTGCCATGGCCCTATTTCGTGAGTTTAAAAGTGATTGCAAGCTAGGTTGTTGTGAAAAACTAGTTGAATAGTGTAAGGCAGAGTCATCAGCATATGAATGGATAGGACTAGAGGTACAGTTGAGGAGATCATTAACCCTCTGACGCACGTGAGGACGCGATCGCGTCCTAAGGCACTTGTGCCCTGGCGCACGTGTGGACGCGATCGTGTCCTTAGCCCGGCAAAGGCAATTTGAAACGTTCTGCCATGCGGAGGTATTTTGGTTCATTCCCGATGAAAATTGCCATTTTACCATAAATATCGTTAGTACTTATTTATATGTGCCTATTTTACATTTAATATGAAAATATTAACATTTAAGAGCAATAAAACAAGTGGGAATAGTATTTGGGGGGTGAAAAAGACGTATTATTGCTGGCCGGTCCATTCATGAGGGGAGAGCCACGGCGGCATGTATCCTCTCCTCCACAGTTCTCAAGCGACACTGACGGCTCTAAGTAGAAGTCTCTCTGTTGCAAGGATCTTTAGATGCCTCGCCCATGCTATAGAGACCCCGGGAAGGAAATTTGCGCCGAAAATTACCCTATAAAACGGGGGAATAAGAGGAAAAATAGGTGACAATTGAGGAGAGGGGAAAAGGGGGGGAATGGGATGGGGGATCACATATGTAGGAATGGTAGCAAGTAATGGAGGGGAATTATCTCACCTAATCACATATTGTTTGTTTTGAGTGACACATACTGGGGTGTGTTAAAAGGCTTTTTTTAGGCCTTGGATCTTATGAAGACCTTCGCCTTTGCCCACCAAACCTCTTATGAGGATTTTCGTCTTTCTCAGGTTAAGCCATTTACGAAATTCAGTAAAACCATACTAAAGACGCGATCGCGTCCATTTAGGATGCGATATATCTGGTATACTATTCCATATGTGGGGGTATCTGGCACCAATTCATAGCTGGGTGAATGGGAACAAAGAGACAAATTAGCTGCCCCAGACCGTGTGTCGCCTGTCCATGGAAACTTAAAACTTATTCAGACCTGAGAGGGTTAATGAATATTAGAAAGATAATTGGAGACAGGACAGAACCCTGAGGAACACCGGAGTTGATAGTGTTATTCCCAGTGTTAAAGTATCAGCAGTGAAAGCAACCCCTATAACAACGATAACAACAGCAGCCACCTCGAATAATAGGACTAGGAGCGAGAGCGTGAAAGGACATATCAACCACCCACAAGCCTTACCTAAGGAGCATTCCAAACAGGAGGGTTCTGGTTAGACCCCCTATTCACATCTAGGTGCTCTCTCATCAGGACCATCAGAGAGAAAGGGAAACCATCAATGCCCTTGCTGCCCTAAGAGGAGAAAGTCCCATCCTACCAGGAAGAATCGACTATGGCAGAAAAACTGAGAGAAGACCATTCTCCCACGCTAGGCATGAAGCTAGCTCTCCAGGTCATTCTACTGGATCCCAGCCTAAGTTTGATACTAGGTCTCCTCCTAAGTTTGTTACTAGGGGTAATTTTATGGTTGATGTAATAATAGTGACTTGTGCAACTAACCAGGGTAACCTATTGTTCCTGAGAATAACCTCTACAGTGCCTGCTGATCGGAGTGGTTCGGTACCTCCTTGGGATTGCGGTCTGTTACCTTTTCCCTTCGAGTGCAAGGACAGGAAAGAAAGAAGACACCTGGCCCTGAGACACCTGCAGAGAGAAGCCCGTCCGTGAAACCACCCCACCTCGCCAAGATACCAGAAGTTCTGTTTCCTCGCTCTCTACACCAGGTAAGTATATTGTGTTTGAATAAGTTTAAATTTGTCTCTTTTGCAGAGTCACTATTCTTTTGAATGAATAAAAACCCTTCAGGTAACACAACACATCTCCTATCCTGGCCCAACTATATTATATGATATACTGTACATACCATGATCGGACCTTTTCCGTGCCGACGTCGTTGAAAGTATAATACAATAAATTAATTTCACCATTCCAACACGTGTGACACATATAATTGTAGTCATACATAATAATTATTCCTGAAAATAGAAAACTCTGTCTATGAGGACAGACCGTGCTAGAACATAGAATATAGCCAAAGTCGAGACAAGAGAGAAACCGTTAAAGAAAGAGAAACTAATAAAAGTGTGTAGATATCCAAGTAGTGCGATCCTTAAAATAGTAGTAAATCTATCAAATACGCAAATTACCATTTTTCCTTAGTAGTAATCTTTCAGAATTATCATTTACTAAATAACCATAAGCCCCCATAATCTAATTGCCCATGTGTTGAATTATTTCCATAATTTTGGCTCGCCACATGTTAGAGTAAACTTGCTCAGGTGTAGCCCCAGACCACGTGTAGGCTCCAGATTATAGGTTTGAGTCCCGGAGGGAAGAATGAAAACCTAATATTTAGTAGTGGCCCCGAAATCATTGACATATGTCTATTAGTATAATAGTCCCCTTTCAAGCACCCGCGGATAGCATGTTTGAAACACCCGCCGCAGGGGAAAGAGTCCTAACATCATAAGTGTGACGCTAATTCTCTTATGGAATCGTCTTTATGATTGGGTACTCACTACGAAAAAACTTTGTAAAAAAGAAAAAAGAAAAATTAATTTAAATTTGTTATATTAAGGCTTTCCAACTCGTGGATGTCTTTTGTGGATTCTAGACGAGACGCTGAACCGAGCGTCGCCATTCCTTCTTCAATGATATATCAAGATTAAACTCAAGACATCAAACGAATGGGAAGGGGATGGAAGGGAGGGCCCTACATCATCAATGATTTCGGGGCCACTACTAAATATTAGGTTTTCATTCTTCTCTCCGGGACTCAAACCTATAATTTATTAGTGGCCCCTCCATCATTGATGATATGCCTGATATCTCAAGACTGGAGGGGGACATTCGTGACAATAGCAAAACCACTAACAAACAACCATAGGTAGAGACAAAGAACCATATAACAAACTTGTCTTTATTGTTTACATACAATAAAAGTAGAAAAATGGAAAGAAAGCAGTGCGTTACTTCGAAGAAGATCTGCTTAAAATTACCATACAGATACATCTGTTAAAGAACATCACATTAAGATTCAATAACAAATAAAATCCAAGAACATTCTTTTATTCCTGTCCAATATTGTAAAGGCACAAATAAATCATTTGAGTAGCCTATATCTTATGTCCTTAAATTAATTTGTACATATCATATATTTTGTACAATTTTAAACTTAATATCCTATAATTGCAACTATGATAGATATCTTCTAAAAATAAAAATATAATTTTGAGCTGTATAACCAGCTTGACTTATCAAGTATCACAGCTCGTGACCTTATCACATAGTCCGGCGGAGGGTCTAGTGGTCTTGAGCTCTCTAGCACCCCCCCCCCCCTTCTTTTTCACCATTAAGATTAAACTTAACTTTAGTAGCACATAGACCAACTAGACCCGCTGACGTAAGGCCACACAGGTCAGTTTTGGTTTATCCAAAGCCACAGCCAGGTACCGCGTCAAGAAAATATGATTGGAAGCCCACAGTTTTGTGTTAGCTATATCATCAATTGAATAATTTTGCAAAAACCTTAACGAGACAGCCCATTTTCTGATGTCGTGGGCCCTGCCCACTACACCAGGGTTACTTTCACGAATTACATCTACGAGCAAAGAAGCCAATTTTTTTCTCGTGATGCGAGTACCTGTACTATTGACCCATAAGGCTCTCTGTTGTTGGGGCTGCGACACCCTCATAAACTTGATTAAAGCCTGCACCGGGCATAAGACCCCCCCCCCCCCCCCGTATGCCCCCGTTTAAGAGCCGGGATCGTAAACTCAGAGAACACATGATCACAATGTTCGTTCTTAGCAACGAACGTGGGAGATGGAGCAATTTGTAAATTTTCATTAAGTCTCCCAAACCTGAGGCAATTAGGTTCGTTGCTCATCGCCGCCAGCTCAGACACCCTGTTACCTGTAGCCAAAGCCATAAGGAACACAGCCTTCTTTAATAATGAGTCAAAATCCGGCGCGAGATTATACTTGCGCGAATGAAGCAAAGACAAAGCTTTGTCCAGTGACCAGGTAGGCATGAGCTGACGGGGTGGTGGACGAATATTGAAACATGCCCTCATGAACCCTTTCTCCTCCGCCTGCGGTATGGATAGACCTGTAAGGTCGTAAAAGGGAGTTCTAATGGCAGACAGATGATTCTTCAGCGTAACTACAGAAAGGCGTTGTTGTTCAAACAAATAGTCTAAGTACTTAAAAACCAAAGCTACTGATGCATCCGTTTGCGCCGTTTCTATTAACCAGGTTGTGAACGTTTTCCAATGCGATTGACATTGTCTCCTGGTAGACATAGTACAGTATACTGATTATGAAATTTATTAGTAACACTCTCTCCATATGGAGTTAACCATTTGGCATTTTGAATGTCCAAAAGGCAAAAGTCAGCGAGGTCTCTAGGTTGCCAATTGTCTCCAAGTGGAAGGACGAGGCCGGGAGCGACACCGGGTTCTCGCACCACGTTTTCAACTGGTGGTACCACACCTGAGCCGGCCAAAGAGGCGCGATCATCGAGACTACGCCCCGGTAACCCCGTAGTTTGTGAACTACCTGACACATGAGTGAAGCGTCGGGAGGCGGAAAAAGCTAGATGGAATTCCACTTGTTCCAGTCCTCCAACAATGCGTCTGGACCCCCCGCCGGAGTCAGTCCCCGGCGGGTTAGGTAGAGAGGGAGTCTGTGGTTCTCCTCGGACGCGAATAGATCCACTTGTGGACGGTACGGCTCTGCAATCATCTTGTTAAAGATGCTTTGCTTGATTGCCCAGTCTACTTTGGTGCTCTGTCGCCGGGACAGCGCGTCTGCCCAGATGTTCGCTACGCCTGGGAGGTATGATGCATGAAGATGAATGCTCAGCTCTTCGGCCAGAGCAAAAATCTTCTCTGACAATTCTAGCAACCTCCGAGACCTCGTTGACCCTTGCTTTTGAATGCAGTGCACCGCATTCAAATTGTCCATTCGAAAAGCTACTGATTTCCCCCGCAAGGAGGAGCCGTGAGTTTGAAGGAAAAACAAAGGGACTAAAAGCTCTTGCTCGTTGATATGAAAATTCTCGGTTTGAGACCAAAGACCTTGACCCTGATGGCCTAGGCTCGACTCATAACCCCAGCCTATTGTCCCTGAAGCATCTGTGTCTACCCATACCGTAGGTGGGGGAGAAACCCACGTCATTATTGAGTGCAACATTTCTCTCCTCGCCCAGACCGACAGTAAGTTGTGAATTAATGGAGGAATTTTCCACAATTTTCCCGCCGGCAATAGCGGGAAATATTTGTTTCCTTCCAAGATTAATATCTTTACTTTCAACCGGCTCAACTTTACAGTTAGTTGAATCCAGTTGAGAGAGCCAACAAGAGACTCCCAGGTCCTTCTCGTCGTGCTCAGACTGTGGAGAAACACAAACAATTTCTTTCGAAATCTGTTGCGGTTGTCCACACTCTGACTGAGAGTAAGGTTGGCTGTGTCCCAGACCAGCCCTATCCACTGAATTACCCGTGTGGGAACAAGATGTGACTTTGCCAAGTTGACCTTGAACCCTAGGGACTGTACATGATTGATAATGTGATTGACATGGATTTTGCATAAACTCACTGACTCCGCCACTATCAGCCATCGTCCAAGTACCACAACACCTTGATCCCCTGATTTAACATTGGCATGAGGGCCTGCCGGACTAATTTTGTGAATATTCTCAGTGCCAGGTTCAACCCGAATGGCATTCTTTGAAAGACAAAGTCTCTTGCCTGATCCTCAAGGCGAGGAATTTCTGGAACCTTTTGTTGATAGGGGCATGCCAATAGGCGTCTGTCAGGTCTAACGAGCACATCCAACCTTGTGGCGGAAGTGTTAGCCTGATGTGATTCACAGTGAGCATCCTGAAGGGTGAATTGTGAATGTGGTTGTTCAAACACGATAGATCGACTACTGGTCGCATTTGAACACTGTCCCTCTTTGGCACGAGAAAAAGTCTGGAAGTGAAAATAGGGCAAGTTGGATCGACCTGGACAATGACATGCTTGGTGATCATTTCCTGGACTAGTGACTCCACCTCTAAAGAAACATGATTGACTTCTCGAGTCTGACGTAAACGAGGTCGCCGGAGCCACCGCCAGGTGATGCCCTTGCGTACCACTGTCCGTGCCCAAGTTCGCCGGGGCCATGCCCGGTGACACGCCCGAAATGACCCAGTTACTTGACTGGGCCTGTCCGGCGGAACTACCCTCTGATCTAAGTCGCCCTCGATAGGCCCCGGGAGAGAGAGAGTTTGAATAACTAGTTTTTTACTGGTGGTGGGGTAGGGGTAGACGGTTGATTGGTTTTGGCCGGTGTCGCTCCCTGACCTGACTTGTGTTGTGACTTATTCTTATTATGCCACTTGCCTGAATGTTTTCCCTGTTTAGGCTTGTGCTGAGTACTTCCCTGCGCTGGGGGAGACATGGGGCCCTGAAAGGGCTGCTTAGCACCAGTAGGTTGTGACTTACCTCCGCCTTTAGGTTTGGAGTACGGTTTCTTAAAGTACTCCTTCCTAGCCTGGGAAGTACTCGGCTGCAAGCTGTCAACCATATTTTACACTGCCTTCCAAGTCTCAAGGTATAGCAAAGAGGCAGTTAACACAGGGGAAAGGGTTACCCGGCGACCAATGTCGTCCGGTAACTTCTTTACCAGATACACTCTTAAGCCCTGACGTGCACGAACAGCCTCCAACAAGGCTATTCGGATGTCACTCAAGGACTGGATGGAATTCTGTAAAAGAAGCCACTGGGATAGTTCGGTGGCCTTCCTTTCATTCTGGTCAGAAATAGCGGCTATGGTCCTTGTGAGGGACTGGGCTATTTGGCGGCTCAAAATAAATTGTGAAAATACTCTAAAAGCTTTATTCCTCAATTTAAAATCTCTGTCTAAGTGTGCCGGCGGGGGGGTAGAAAAGGGTTCCTGCAAGTCATAGAGAGACAGTTTGGGAGCCGACAGGAATTCAAAAAGAGCAGGAGACACCCCTCCGGCTTTATTGATAGGCATTGAGAACCAAATGTGGTTATCCTGAGGTATTTGGTGGGAGGATTTTGACGTGATAGTAGCTGCAAACTGTTGCGCCTTAGCCTCCCAGTCCACCCACGGGCCTAGACCTACCTGCCCCACCTGCAAAACTGGATTGTGAGACTGATCTAGAACCGGAGTTGTATCCAACTCCGGCGTTAGCGTATAGAGTGATTTAATATCGTTCACGCCATCAGACTTTGTCCAATCAGCAAAGAGTCGTGCAGAGGAGGCAGGAGGTAATGCCGGAGTAGCAGAATACACAAAAAATTCAGGTGAAAAAACATTAGGAATAGCTTTGATAGTTACATCCAATAAATGACCTTGTGTATCTTTGGCCCTCAGCTTCTTACTCTTACTCATCTCTATTACTCACTCACTAGGAACTGGGATTTCCCCCGATATGGTTGTCTGTGCAATGCTCGGGATTTTTGCTATGACTTGAATCCACGGACAGTCGGGACCATACAAAAGAGGCATAGGGCCTTTTCTATGGGGAAGTTTATCAAGAGGAGGGGGAGTAATGTCCGTTATACCATGAACATTGGTAGTTGTTAATGAGGCGGGCAGCTGCCGTGCCACTCGCCGTAGTGTTCGACGGGATGACGTTAAAAGGGGGAAGTGACATATTAGGTGGCACAACTCTGGTTGGCTCTAGAGGCCGCACAATTGACCCTATCGGGGAAGCTCCCGGCGTAGCTGTGGGAGTATCCTGAGATTTTGGAACATTGTATTGGCGCATAACCTTGTGTAAAATATAATCGAGATCATCAGTTGTTATTCATTTACTATGGGATCCCTTTGAAGATTCTGACCCCACTTCAGACCCTTCCTCAGTATGTCTGGGTTGTGCTGAGGACAGTTCAATGTCCTCCGGCTCATCCTGCACTTCTAAAAGTTCCGGCGGTTGTTGCCGCGGTACAGACCCTTGGCCATTCACCGGCCATACTAAGTCAGGGACCGATGAAGGGATGGTCTCAATAATATCACTGTCCCTAACATCATCCTGAAAACGAACACTGGGTTCCACATTTGAGGGTTCAGACTGTCTCCATACACTTCGTCCCTGATCAGAAGGAGGTTGGGAATCTGATATCGCTTGGCTCACCTGGGAACTGTCATAGTCGTGGTGTCTGCAGGTTGAATAGCCACGGTATTGTTCTGCTAACACTCTTTGTGAAACTATAGGAGGCCTACTCACTGGCAAGTTTAAGTTCAATTTAGGGATAGCAAATTGTACCTCCTGAGGTACACCTAAAGACTCCCTAGATTCCTCCCTGGGAGTTGACTCAGTCCCCTCCGTCCCTACCTCCGAGCTGCCAGATTAGACGTTAGACAATGTGGAGGTAGAGGCGGAGGGGAGTGACCGTGACTCCGGCGTTAGCCGGTGCAGCGACTGCGTCTCCTCCGTGCGGGAACTTTTATGACCCTTTTCTGATTTCTTGTGGCTAGCTGCCGCCGCATCATCTATGTGTCTCTTGTGGGACCTAGAAGACTCCACCGAGGACTGCCTGGACTGCCTCAGGGGAGACCTTGATCTGGACCTAGAGTGGTCACTCGGCGAAGGAGAACGTCCCCTCTTGTGGCGGCCAGGGGGGGGTTGCCTTACTTGAGTCACTACTATCCCCGCTACTCACTAACTCTTTTGATAGAATTTTAGGTTTAGCTTTAGATTTAGAAGTAGACTTAGCCGGCGTTAATTTTAGAACAGGCGACTTAATTACTAAGTGCTCCCAGAGAGCTTCATCGTCGCAATGGGCAATGTCTTTTGCATAGGCATTGAAAATGTTCTTAATTTATTTAAGTGCTACTAGACACGAATTATCTTTTTACCAAATAATGCGGAACGTAGTTCAGAACAAATGGAACAATTCTTAGAAACCCAAATGCCCCGAGATCTATCGAGGCACTTTACACATTTTACGTAGAGTTTATGTGCAAAAACTGGGATTAGAGAGCAAGTAGGTGTAGCACAGAGATTGACTAGAGGTATGATGGAGCTAAACAAAAAAAACGCCGGGATCGGCCCCTTCCCCTGCCGACCTGTGCTGCTACTGATGTGCTGTGATCTGGGAATAGAAAATTTCCAGGAATCAATGCTCATAAGGATAAACCGATAGGTACACACATCATAACACCCACAAAAACGCCGGAAAATTAGCTATAGACCAACCGCTACTCTAACCTTCCGCTGTAATTGTATGCGAAAAAACCCTGAAGGTTTCTTCGTCTTTTGAACTGCTTACCTGTGACAAAGTGTCACCGGCCCATATTAACCTTGTCAATTAACTATCGGATCGTCTATTAGGACCTGAGGGATAGTCAATTACCTCACTGGACTGTTCCGCCGGGCGTTATAAGTCAATCATGCCGCGTGAGGCTATCGGTCTGGGCGAGTTCACTCGGCCGGGCCGAGATACTTCCCTTAGGAATCTGCATTTCCGCCGGATGTCCAGTGGTACCGCACACCACGCCGGGTTATTTGGTTAATTCCTTTCTCGCCTGCAAGGCGAGTATCCGGCATCAATGCACAGAAAGATCGCCGGAAGAAAAAAACAAACTTTTGGAAGTACCGACTTATCTGAGAAAGTCAGCCACCCACAAAAAAACCCACCAAATCAGTCAGAACATCTCCTGACATCCTGTTAACACATATAATATCACCACATGAAAACGAGGGTCACATCTTAGGGCTAAACATAGTATTAATGAAGCATTAAAATAATACCCCTAGCCTACTAACAATACCCCTACTGAGGCTGGCCACGAGGCTCATAGTAATCATCACATTGAATCTGTTACTCTTACCTCTGAAGATAGTAGCAGCGCGCGGAGAAAACCCCACGACCGAGGGGATGCGCAGACACGGACTCTGGAAAGTTCCACACCACGTGTGATAACTCTTGGACCAGAGCTTCTGCTAAGATAAACAAAATAATGCAACTACCTCATAGAGATGGCCTGAAGCATTGCCCCGCAGATATAATAGCCTCCTAACTAACTGGTAATTAGCAAAGCTAAGGCGCAGAAACACAAACAAAAACACACAAGGAGCGGGCCCAAAGGGGCCTATATGGTGCCTCCACATAATACCCTAATTTAACACTTCCCTGCGGGCATACCAATGGGGCTGCCTGTTCTAGCTAGTCTAAACCTATTCTATTACAACTCAGATATATACAAATGAGCAAAAGACTCACTAGAGTTGAGCGAACGAAGAATAAAGCAGAGCACAGGCAGCGCACGTCTGAACAGGATGTGCGCAGGGAAAGGAAGGAGGAATGGAGACGCTCGGTTCAGCGTCTCGGCTAGAATCCACAAAAGACATCCACGAGCTGGAAAGCCTTACTATAACAAATTTTAAGTTAATTTTAATTTTTTATTTGTTACAAAGTTTTTTCGTAGTGAGTACCCAATCGTAAAGACGATTCCATAAGAGAATTACCGTTACACTTATGATGTTAGGACTCTTTCCCTTGCGGCGGGTGTTTCAAACATGCTAACCGCGGGTACTTGAAAGGGGACTATTATACTAATAGGCATATCGTCAATGATGGAGGGGCCACTAATAAATATACATCACTATTCATTTATGTTATTCTGTTGTTTGTGTATTATTGTGTATTAATGTTGTATGTATTTTCTTTGTGTTATTACCTCCTGTGAATAAAATACTGTTTTCTACTATTCATATAACTTAATTTCCTTGTGTTTATTCGTAGCTGCATACCACTTACTTTTATTTCTTCCTGTTGAGTAAGACCCACAAAGACTATATTTGTCCTAGCATAATAGATAGGTTGAGGAATTGAGTGATTGCCATCCACATCTGCAGCTGTGGAGCGGTCAGAAAGGAAATTAGAGACAAAGGGCACGGATAGAGGGATAGAAACCGAAGGAGGGTAGTTTGGAAATTAGAAATTTGTGCCAGATTCTATCGAAGGCTTTTGATATGTCTAGCACAATAGAAAAAGTCCCACCGAAGTCCCGAAGGGAGGATGACGAAGAGTTAGTTAGATAAGCAAGGAGATAACCATTAAAGCAGCCCTTAATGAAACCATTCTGGCAATCTGAAAATAGATTATGGGAAGATAAATGAATAAGAAATCTTTAATTAGAATAGTTACAAAAACTTTAGAAATGCAAGAAATGAGAGCAATTGGATGATAGTTGGAGGGTTGGGAGCGGTCACCCATCTTTGGGACAGGTTGAATGAGAGCAAACTTCCAGCAAAAAGGAAAGACATTAGAGGAAAGACAGAGACAAAAAAGTTTGCCTAGGCAGGGATTCAGCACAGAAGAACAGTTTATGAGTCCAACAGCAGGAACACCATGCTGTCCATACGCATTCTTAGTATTAAACCGAGGAGCACATAAGTGAGGTAGTCAAAAGTGCCGCGTATGCGCAAATAAACACTTCGATTCTGACAGAATTTGATATATTTCCCATATAAAGCATTATTTTTCTCCATGTGCGTTTATTTTACTTATTTGATGAACATAATATTATGAACATTGAAGAGTGGTAAAAGAAGTGGGAATAGTAATTGAATGGCGAAAAACACATATTTTCGCCGGGCGGTCGTATTCTGGGGCAGCCGGTTGGGAGACATACATCTCTCCTCTGAAACATTTCGCAAGCTACTGAGCATCCCTGGAGAGATCTCAGACTGCTATAGGGTCTCTATACTGTATGACTCATCCCTGTCTCCAAGCCCGCCTGACGATAGTTGGCACGGAAAATAACCGATAAACGAGGGAAATAATAGGAAAATAGCCGAAAATTAATGAGTGGGGGAAAAGGTAGGAAAGGGGGGGGGCACATGTGGAGGAGTGGTAGGAGGTACTAGAGGGGATTTATCTCATTAAATCACATATTGCTTTGTTTTGAGTGCACATGGGGTGTGTTGGAAGTTATTTTTATGGTCTTGCTTCTGTGAGGCCTATCACAGGGAAGAGGGGGGGGGGCACATGTGGAGTAGTGGTAGGAGGTACTGGAGGGGAATGATCTCATCAAATCACATATTACTTTGTTTTGAGTGCACAAGGGGCGTGTTGGAAGTTTTTTTTTATGGTCTTGCTTCAGTGAGGCCTATCGCGTATGTTATACAGATATTTCTGTGAGGCTTATCGTGATTGCCAGGTTAAACCCAGGGAGGGTAGAAAGTACATCCTTAGAAGAGATTACCTATAAATGCTTCCTCCTTATTGCAGACAGCAGTAGAACAAGCATGAGTAAACCATGATTTTTGTGAGTTAGTTTGAAAGAAAGAAAATGGGATGTATACATCCATGCCTGAAAGGATTACCTCAGTAATGCGCTCGCTCGGCACTCTGAGGCTCCCCCAGCCATACATACACACACACACACACACACACACACACATATATATATATATATATATATATATATATATATATAGAGAGAGAGAGAGAGAGAGAGAGAGAGAGAGAAAGCGGCCTTTGACATGAACATTTGTCTACCAAAAAATGCATAGACTTATCTTGAACGTGGTCTGGGGTGATTTTTTTTTGATTCTGGGAAGGGATCTTTTTTAGTCTAAGGGATAAACGAAAAATATAATGCTCTAAAATTAGAAAAACAATTAATACCCTCAATAAAAATTAAACAAAGTATCATAATATACCCCAAAACGTCGCACCATATAGTATTAAGCGACAAAGGTTCAAGTTCTGTACTCTGATATGGGTGTTGGCCTCTCACATGGGTTCCAATCCTGAGCATTAACAGTTGATATTATAAGGGGACACTCGAACACCCGGTCCATTAAAATAACCAGCAACTTACAACATAGCCCATACAAGGGTCTTTGTTTCAATGGAACATAAGAAAATGGGAGTCTGCAGAAAGCCGATCGGCCCACACAAGGCAGATCCCTGTTTTTTTTATTGTTTCATCTCCTGTTCGCTGTCCTTATCTAACTCAAGAATAAGAATGCTCACAGATGCAGACATTGTGTTTGAGTCAAAGATAAATGGTTTGAAATGAGACACAGGTCATCCAAAAGATGATATTTGCTCAACATGGTCATCCGAGATCAACAGGTAAAAACAGTAAGTATTTGACATTACTGTGAAGGGCCTTGGCAAGATGTTAAACAGTCACTATGGCTCATATCACCATAGCAGTAAACGGACAATACTCTTTATGTACTTAAGGGCGGTCACCGTTTTTTTTTTTATCTTTCTCTCCTTTTCTCTCTTTCCCTGGCTTTTATCCATTCAGCCAACTGTTTTAAGACGTTTATCCCCATCCAGGTGTCGATTTCTTCCTGGCGAGCGATAGCGAACCAGCATTGTATAGAGAAATTCGGCTTCGCCGGAGACATTTTTCTATCGAAAAATGTACAAATTTAGCTTGCTGTCAGAACAAAAATATATATATATGCTGGATCGCTATCGCTCGCCAGGAGAATATTGACATCTGGATGGGGTTAAACGTCTTAAAACAGTAGGCTGCATGGATGGAGCCGAATGGATACAAGCCAAAGAGAGGGAGAGAAAGAGAAAAAAAGCGAGGTGGGCTCCCTTAAAGGAATTAGCACCTACAAAGGCGGTAGTAAAGTTCCATTGTTTTACAAGGGTCAATATTCGCTATATGAGCTCTTTGTGATCCAGCTTAACCCTCTAGCTGTTATTAGTTTCCAGCGGGATTAGGACTTTTTCGTTGTTAATGTTTTTGAACTACAATGTGTGTGTGTGTGTGTGTGAGAGAGAGAGAGAGAGATACTCTGTATGTGGTATATATATATATATATATATATATATATATATATATATATATATATATATATATATATATATATATATATATATATATATATAGAAGCGATGCTCTCTTCACGGGGGAAGCGGAGGCGTATAATAGATAGAAAAACCAGCGCTGGGATGAACATCTTTATTGTGGGACGTTTCGGCTTACACACAAGCCATCTTCAGCCTAAAGTAAGACAAAAAGGGCCTACATAAATATTGCATATTATTAATGGTTAATATTTAAAACGTGTAGGAGAATTATGATTATAATTATAATTAGATTATATACCAAAATTAAGTAGGTTGGCAACACGAAATACAAGTAAATTGTACGAAAAGGGGGAGACAATATTGAAAACAACAACAGTGTAGAAATGGGTTTGCATTAAAGTAGAATATATATATATATATATATATATATATATATATATATATATATATATATATATATATATATATATATGTATATATATGGGTTACTCTACTGGTGATCTTCCATATCTTACTAACTCCTGGTCATCCTCCTTTCGAGACTTCGGTGAGACCTTTTCAATTGCACTAGACATAATACAAAAGGCCTTCGATAGAGTCTGGCACAAATCTCGAATGTCTAAACTACCCTCCTTCGGTTTCTATCCCTTCATCTGTGCCTCACCTTTAATTTTTTTTCTGGCCTTTTCATAGCTGCGGTTGTGGACGGCCATCGTTCACTTCCTCATCCTATCAACTCCAGTTATCCTGAGGGTTCTGTCCTATCGGTGTCTCTTTTTCTTCTGATCTTTCTTGGAAAGACCATAGTACCACTCTTGCTAAAACGGCTTCACAGAAGTTGGGTGTGCTCAACCGCCTCAAGGGGTTCTTTACCCCTGCACAGCTTCTTGCTCTCTGCAGGGGCACAGTGTGCCCAAATATTGAATATTGTTCACATGTATGGGGAGGATCTTCTCACACATCATTTCTAGACAAAGTAGAAAAGAAAGCTTTTCGTCTCATTAACTCGCGTCCACTCACCGGTTTCAATCTCTCTCACTGCAATCTTTCTCTCTTCGCCGCAATGTTGCATCTCTCTCGCTATTATATCGCTATTACAATAATCAGTGTTCCTCAGAGCTCTCTCAGTGTATACCACCTCTACGTAGAGCACGTAGCAGCTGTCTTGCAACACAATTCCACCCCTACTCTGTATAACTCTCCAATCCAAAACTGAAATGATATTCCCAATCTTTCTTCTATTCAACAGCTGAGCTCTGGAACTCTCTCCCTGAATCCATCTTTCCCTCATCCTATGATTTAAATTGCTCCAAACTCCATGTGTCCTGGCATTTTGACTCGAACATTCCTTGATTTTGGCCCTGTCACTCTTTTAACTCTGGGGGAGGCACTCGTCACAGGCAGTTTTGCCTTTTGTCTCCTTCATCGACATAGAAAAATAAATGGAGAGAAGAATTAAGGATTGTAATTGTTAGTGTACAATCTGCAGGTGTTGTGGAGGCGTAACGTTAACTAGAAGATAGTTATATCTCAGTTGTCGTGGGCGGAATCTTCTACGATGACAAAAGGTATAACTAACCTAGGCAAGATGGAAAAGGGGATAGCGTGTGGGGATTGTAATAAAAACTGACGTAATAAGGGATCCTGAAACAGGGAACAAGCAAATACTATGGTTAACCTTTTTTTTTTACAAACCAATATATTTGCCAGGTGTGGCAGATAAGTCAGGATTGCATTTCCCTATCTTAGTCACAGGTGAGTAACAGTTAGGGTAATCTATAAGTTTTGTTTCGTCTTTTTCTTTCTTTGGGTCACCAGCTGGCGGCTGCGACTGGCTCTTTGGTCCTGTCGTCTCGGCTGCTTCCAGCGAGGGCTGCAGGCTAGCTCAGCTGCGGCTCAGTCTGATCTCAGCTGCTACGTGGGCCTTGTAAAACGCCGGGTATAGACTGACCTTGTAAAGGGTTAGTTTGGCCTTGTAAAGCGAAGGGTTTTTGGTCTTGTAAAGCACTGGGAGGGGTACCTTGTAAAGCGCCGGATTGGTCTTTTAAAGCACCAGGTAATTGACCTTGTTAAGTGTGAATGAACTATGAGAAGATTAGCTACCAAACAACTCAAACATTCTGTATTTGGTGGATTTCTCACTTCTATTCTTCGGCTTGGCCTTGGAAGCCATAAGGTCACTCTCATATAAGCGTGGAGGGGCGTTCTTTTTGCTTTGGACAGGTTGGTTCAGGTGTAAAGAGCTGGATTGGTGACAGGTGAGGTACTGGAGGAGTGGTGACATCAGCGATGGTAGGTTCGGCGGCGGAGCTAGGCAGGTGAGGTGAGACGGAGTGTGGAACAACAGTCTTCTGGGTTGGAGAAAATATTGGGTGGTGGACTTGGTTATTCTTCTCTGGTTTTGTAATGGCGGATGCTATTCTTGTACTCCAACAGGGTTGTTGCGTTGGAGTACTTCTTGGAGCTGCGATCTCTGGCTTCACGAGGATGGATGCTATTCTGATGGGTGTATTTCCTAGAGAAATACACCCTATAATAATAATAAATCATAGTAATAATAATAAATATATTTATAAAATAATTCCAATAACAAACAATAATAATACTAACATTTATATTCTCCCCACTGTATGACAATCCAAACAAGGGGGTGTGTCAATGTTGTTTCTGTTGTTCACTTAGTTAGCGTGCTCTCCCGAAAGGCGTTGTCACACCAGCGTTTTTTCCCGGCAATTATAGATGAGCAACTGTTTTTCATGGCAACATTTTGGGAATCTTTTTAGATTGGTATCGGAAGGTATAGTTTGTTTTTCTATTTGTTGGATTTTGTTATTATTATTATTATTATTATTATTTATTCTATTTATTATTATCATTATTATCTTTAGCTGATGAAAATTTGCCATATTCCCATTTTGATTATTCAGCTGTTACGAAAGATTTTTGTAGCGAAATATATTGTTACTGTATTTCATTGTTATTGTTTTGAAAATGTGGCATTAATATAATATCGAAGATAGTGTATATACTCAGGCACATACCCCATAGTTGGGGGTGGGCGACTCGAGACAGAGACTGAATGGAAAACAATTTTAAAGCTCCAATTATTAGGGTCCGGGATCACTAATTACACGTTCTCTCGCCCGGAGATAGTAGTATATATTTTTCCATTAAGTATCGAGAAACCATCTTCTAAGCACATGGACACTTTTTATAATGTGTTCTGGCTAACAGTAGACGATTTTATTCAACTTAAGAATAACCTCTTGAACATAAAGGGGTTTAATCTAACACAACACACTTTTTGACGCCTACAGATCCATCCTAAACTGCATATAAACATCTAAACATAGCTAAAATAAAGTGAAAAAGCCCCTACTGAGAGGATTAATGTCTTGTAGATGGAGGGAGGTGAGTTGGGAAAATGACTTGCCTTTCTTGTCCATGCGAGTAATCTTTTTTTGTTCAGCCATTCACCAGACAATAGTCATTGATCCAGCTATAACGTATCCCCTTCCATACGTTTAATACTTTAAAAGCTCGTATCTCTTTACTCATCTTTATCATTCACCCTCTTCTTATTCTGGCAATCAATAGGCGATATTATGCAGCTTAGGAAGGAAATAATTTTATGCAAGTCAAAGGGCTAATTGAGATAGTTTGTAGTCTTTCGGGATCTAAGATTAAAACTCTTACTATATCATGATGACTTTTGGGGGATTTCTTATGTGTACCCTATTTTGATTCATAAACATATTTCCTAATCTGAATTAAATCGTGTAAGGATAGCCAAAATAATGGAAAATCATGTCATCGTCTACAAGGATCTAATGTCAACCAGAATTGTATGAACATTGTGTGTATAGAGAGAGTGAATGGGGAGAATGCCTATCTGTTCAATACGGGGTCTTTGGGTCTCACTGCATAAATATAGTTAACCCTGTCAGTTTTCGAAGACGCTTTATCCACTTCACATTAGACGATTTTACTCAGGTTTGGAAGGCCCTCTAGGAATAATATGGGTAAAATCTATCTCAGTTAACCCTCGGACTCCCGCAATTCCTTCCTAAACTGAATACTGTACATTTATTTTATTTTTTTCTATATTCCAACTACTCCCTCTCGGGCATAGGGTGAGAGCCTGCACACTCAACCGCTGAACACGGTGAGGCCCGTGAGGTCTTGTTCCAGTCTAGGGAGTGAGACATGCGAAGCACCCCGGCTCGAAGCAATTCCATCTCTGAAGCTGCTCCGCCTCCGCCTCTGCGCTTCACCGTCTCATTCCCCAGACTCGGACCCTCACTCTCAGAACGCCACCTATTGAGCAATTAACTCACTAGGCATTGCCCCCCTGTAGCATATTTTGAATATGGGAATATTCATACAGTGCTATTTAATCAGGGAACAATGCGTGTTTTTTTTTTTTTTCTTGTTTGGCATTTCGGTGTGCTGTGGTAATGCACTGATACTAGGTACAGCACAAATTCCATCCCAATAATATCTTCCCATTGACATATTGGGATTCGAACCCGGGTACATTGGATTACCAGTCCAGTGGCAAGACCACTCTGCCACACTTCCCCTACTAATAGACAGAATGAGAGGAAGAAACGCGTCCTCGTATCTTGAAAAGGTTATTCTCCCCAATGTCTTAAAATATCACATTATTAAATAAATGTATACCGGTATAACACCAAGGCGGCATTATACATGTACAGTCGTGGCCATAAATAATCACCCACCTTCCTCTCCCTCTCCGGGTTCGGTCTTTCTGTTTCTATCCTACTACTATAAGGGGTGGAGGGAGGTAAGGGTGTGGAGGTCTCAGGTGGCGCACGATGGGTGGAGAGGTGGGTGGGTGTGGAGGTGGAGTGGAGAAAGTACTGGTAGGCTAAATTAGTAAGTAATACAAATTGAGAAATATATTGACGGTATGTGCTCAAACGCTCTCAATTAACCCCATCATTAACAGTTCGCATTAGTCTTACAGTAATAGACTGCAAAGTATTGATGATTAGGCTACACTTAATACCCAGCTTTACTTAGTTTGTGATTAGATGACTAGTCAGGAAATGTGGTTAAATGACTTGTTAGGCAAAGTGCTTATTAGATTATAATGTAAAATTTGCAAAATAAACAAACCAAAACAGGGACGACACAATATAAAGACAACAGAACTTATCAAAATCACTATATGGAAATAACGATTTAGAAAACTACAATTTTGAAATAAAAGAACACAAACCACCACATATAATGCACATCACTATATGAGTAAGTGAATTTGATTCCCAGGCAAATAGTCGCACATATATTAACATACTCTCGTCATATTCAAGGAATTATTATTCAATTTGGGAAGTTCAGGACGTTCTGGTAAATTATGTATAAATAAAGAAACTACAATTTAAGTAAACAATTATTATATTCAAACAAATTTGCAATTTGACAAGATATTAACAACAGTACAAAATGCACACAGCACTCACAAATGATAGGGCTATCGGGCAAGTAGCCTACCTGTGAGCATAGGCAAGAACACATGACCCCTAGCTACCCTACAAATGCACACAGCACTCACAAATGATAGGGCTATCGGGCAAGTAGCCTACCTGTGAGCATAGGCAAGAACACATGACCCTAGCTACCCTACAAATGCACACAGCACTCACAAGTGATAGGGCTATCGGGCAAGTAGCCTACCTGTGAGCATAGGCAAGAACACATGACCCCTAGCTACCCTACAAATGCACACAGCACTCACAAATGATAGGGCTATCGGGCAAGTAGCCTACCTGTGAGCATAGGCAAGAACACATGACCCCTAGCTACCCTACAAATGCACACAGCACTCACAAGTGATAGGGCTATCGGGCAAGTAGCCTACCTGTGAGCATAGGCAAGAACACATGACCCCTAGCTACCCTACAAATGCACACAGCACTCACAAATGATAGGGCTATCGGGCAAGTAGCCTACCTGTGAGCATAGGCAAGAACACATGACCCCTAGCTACCCTACAAATGCACACAGCACTCACAAGTGATAGGGCTATCGGGCAAGTAGCCTACCTGTGAGCATAGGCAAGAACACATGACCCCTAGCTACCCTACAAATGCACACAGCACTCACAAATGATAGGGCTATCGGGCAAGTAGCCTACCTGTGAGCATAGGCAAGAACACATGACCCCTAGCTACCCTACAAATGCACACAGCACTCACAAGTGATAGGGCTATCGGGCAAGTAGCCTACCTGTGAGCATAGGCAAGAACACATGACCCCTAGCTACCCTACAAATGCACACAGCACTCACAAATGATAGGGCTATCGGGCAAGTAGCCTACCTGTGAGCATAGGCAAGAACACATGACCCCTAGCTACCCTACAAATAACCTACATTTATAGTACAAATATATTAAGGATATTATAAAGGCAAGCAATTGATACTATCAAAAGTGATTAGATACACTACAAAAAAGTATAATAATTGCAAAATATGAAGAAACAACATATTTAAACAAAGAGTGCTCTTTTAACAAGAACAATGAATTATATAAAAACAAATCAATAATGACAATGGAAGCAGATAAGCAATCAATAAATACAGACAAACATTAAGCAGAGGTTATACGAGCAACCTCAAGTTAAAAATGCTCGATTAACATTATTGATATCAAATTTTAGAATGCAGTCACAATAATTGACCTTAAAAATATTAAATTTAATCAACAATTTACTTGCAATTTTCTTTAGCTCATAATCTATCTCTAGGACACAAAGGGTAAAATAGTATCTCAATAAATCATTTAAATACCTTGGTCCGTTTTGTTTCTATATTCCAACTACTACCTCCGGCATAGGCTGAGAGCCTGTACATTCATCCGTTATAGGCGGTGGGCCAGATAGGGTCAGCGTGCACCTCCCAACGAAACTGTGTTTTTCTGAAGCCCCTGAACTTCCTGAACACGAATATGAATGTTAACATTGAACATTTTGGGATGCAATACCCGTTTCAGCCATTTATTTGATATTTCCCAACTTACATGGACATTCCATAGTTTTGGTCGTAGAGGCAAAATTCGGAAGCTAGCCCCAATCTCTCTAACACCCATTCCAATAACTCCGCCTTAGTGTCAGAGATTGCGTTATCAATATCCAACTTGTCCGCCACTAGTTTAAGCTCCTGCTTAGACAGACTAGAGACATTTTCATAAGTGGGATCTGAGCGAAGAAACCCTTCTACGTCCTCATCGCTCATAAGAAACATCTTGCCCTGGTTTAAGTGATCCGATTAAAGCAAAAACAAAATCGAGGTCATGTACCAGAAACAAGAGATGAGTAGCAATACAGTACACCAATAAATCGTCTGAGTGTGATTCCAGTGAAAAACAAAAATACAAAGATTTTTAAAAATGCTTAAGTTCGATTCCCGGTGAACAAAAAGACAGGTCCCTAGTGTGGGTACAAGTTCGTTAAATCCTAAGCAAGGTCGCCAAATTCTTGTTACGATCCTACAATGCTGAACCCAAGAGATTAAAATTCAAGCAAGGGCAACTAGCATGCTGTTGCATTTCAGAAGGCCAAAAGGGTTAATGTCTCAGATAATCACAAATTAATGAAGAAGGATGATATTAAACACTTCTAATTTTCGTACTAATTATAATTACTAATAACTAGGGAAAACGAACAGGTTGATAAGCATGATGATTCAGTTAATCACAGCAAAGAATGGTAATGGGCTAAGCGCCGAGTGAAGGCCTCGAGTAAATGCACTCGTTACAAGGAATGAACACTACACAAAAAGAACATTTTGAAGAACAGTTAATCAACACCTAGCACACTGAACAGCAAACTGAATCACACTCAATCACAGACCAATATATGATACCATGTAGTATCACCAGTTAACACGCTAGGAGAACGTGTGCACTCTAGAACACTAATCAGTGTTCGTTACACACTACACAACACCAAATGAAACTCAGAGCTCCTCACAACACTAGGGCTCATTACACATACACAATAATACACCAATGCTGTCTCATCTCCCCTTCAAAGGACAAAACAGTGCACTACCTACTTGTCTTAACGCACAAACCAGCAGACAACACGTCACGCATGTCCAAGGGTGTACCCAGACCAGCGTGAACAGGAGCACTTCTCCCACCTCTGCCTCGTCGGGCTCTCCGCGCTTCTCCCACCTCTGCCTCGTCGGGCTCTCCAACAGCTACTAACTCTCAACTCTTCCCTCCCTATACACATCTCTTCCCAAGCTCTATTTTCGGCAAGACCTGTCGTGGGAAATGTAGATCTTCCCACGCCTACATGCTCCATGTGCATAGACTCCCACGGGTGGTGCTTGCGACACTGGACACTGGACACTGGACACTGGACCCTATCGGTGTAGATTAAGGTGGGTCGCCTGTCTCTCTCCTCCCTCCGTCTCTGCTACCACACTGCTCCCTTACAATAGATATAGAACTGTTGTATCTACATAGAACTGAAATAGGTTATAGTGTATTGGACTAGGTAAAGGGAGCCCACCTCGCCTTTTTCTCTTTCTCTCCCTCTCTCTTTGGCTTGTATCCATTCGGCCCCATTCAGCCTACTGTTTTAAGACGTTTACCCCCATTCAGGTATCAATATTTTCCTGGCGAGCGGTAGCGAGCCAGCATACATATTTTTTTGTTTTGACAGAAAGCTAAATTGTACATATTTCGATAGAAAAATTTCTCCGGCGAAGCCGGATTTCTCCATACAATGCTGGCTCACTATCGCTCGCCAGGAAGAAATCGACACCTAATGGCGATAAACGTCTTAAAACAGTTGGCTGAATAGGACCGAACGGATACAAGCCAGGGAAAGAAAGAAAATGAGAGAAAGATAACCCCCCCCCCTTAAGTTAATAAGAGGTAGGTGCCATAATACTATACAGTGCACCCTAAGCCACTCATTATGTTATGTGCAAAGTTGGCCTATTCCAGGCCAAATTAATATTGTGATGCCTGCAGCTCAGCAGAACGCCACGTAGGCTCAGCCGCTCGCTTGGCCACTCGCTAGCACTCGCCGGGGCAAGGTATTTGGCTACAGTCTATCTACAATGTTGTTCTTTCTTTCATAGTGTTCGTGTTGTTACAGACAGTCCCGTGGAGGTCTTTATTTTCGTCTGTGACAACGGGAAGCATTTTATATCATGAGTTGAACATAGGATGCATTGTATATAGTTAAGGAGAGTGAATAATATAGGCAGTGGGGTGGTAGTGTGTGCGTGCGTATACATGGGCTGCCTCCCCCCTCGCTTTGTAGGCTCGCGCGCGTGCCGTCTCACGCCTCTTGATTGGCTGGTGGTTCCTGGCGCCTTCTGCAGCCCTGCTGCCTGGTGACGTAGCAGCCTGTGATTGGCTGACCACCATGCCTTTGTGTGTGATCCTGGAGGGGTCCCGAGGAGTTCCTTCCTCAGAGCTTTCCTGACTAGCATACCCTTCACATGTCCCTTGCCCCCCTGTCTCCCGACTTCTACCTATAGAGCACTTTCTCTCTCTCTCAACTTCTTACCTCTCATTTTTCTACTCTATTTAATATCATAACTTCCCTTTGGTTCTGCACGATTTCATATATCGGCCATCGTATTATATGCTGAAGCTCTCAGATAACACATGTTTAGTTAGGCATTTTGGAAGGGTTACCATTTTTGTCTGTAAAGGTTCGACACACTCACGGTGTCTCCCTTCCTGTATCTTGGTGGTCTGCTGGGGGATTTAATCCAACCAATCTAAACAGGCAGTTTTACCAGCAGTTACTAATTTTACATTGGTGCCACATGTATAATCCCTAACAACGAAAATATATTATTTTCGGTATTAAGTACCTTAAGTCGGTTTGAAATGCTCAGGCTCTTTCTACATGTACAAAAAAGCTTTTTGTTTTTATAATTAATTCGCTTATTAGTAAATTCAATGGACATTGTATACAGCTTGGCAACATGGCTACCGCGACGTTGTCAGACGTCGGCCAAAAAAACTCATCACAAATTTCACGTGATGGCGCGCTGCCAGGCGCACAAAATGTTTACTCTCACTTCATTTCTTTCCTGACTTTGACACCATCCACAATGGAAGCCGCTCCAAATCGCCCCACCCACTTGCATAGTCTGACAAAACAGATGGTATACAACGTTCACCAATACTTCAAGACAGAGAAGGAGATTGGACGCACTTTTATTGCTGTAACAAACGCTACTTCTCGGACAGCTGCAGCCACAAAACTGGGTGAAAGAACAATTGCAAGAATAACCAAAGAAGCAAGGATTAATGAAGGAGGGAGGGGGAGAGAAAGGGAAGGAGGGAGGGGGAGAGAAAGGGAAGGAGGGAAGAGGAGAGAAAGGGAAAGAGGGAGGGGGAGAGAAAGGGAAGGAGGGAGGGGGAGAGAAAGGGAAGGAGGGAAGAGGAGAGAAAGGGAAGGAGGGAAGAGGAGAGAAAGGGAAAGAGGGAGGGGGAGAGAAAGGGAAGGAGGGAGGGGGAGAGAAAGGGAAGGAGGTGTGTAGGGTGAGTGAGAGAGAGATAAATAGTACTGTAATATAATTTATTATAGCAATAATAATCAATGCATTCATGTGGGCTACACAGTCTTACACACACATACAGTATATAGAGAGAGAGCCGATCTCCCTACATTAACCTTGAACGGGGGAGGTAGCGAGAGTAATTTGGAAAGGTTGTCGTACGGAAAGGGTCAAGTGGACAGGTGTTAGGGATTATACATGTGGCACCAATGTAAAATTAGTAACTGCTGGTAAAACTGCCTGTTTAGATCGGCTGGACTATAGACTGGGATAAGGCTACTGGTGTTGTGATTTCCGATGTGTACTACTAGGTTTTGTTGAACCTGTACAATCGCAACGGAGACGTGGGAACCCTAGATGGTCTTTCTGACTGTGTACCTTGTGAGTTTAGCACTGTGTTGCGAGTGAGGGCTTTTGCCTCTGCCACCCAACACTGTGCTAACTCGTTTGCTTTGACTTTGAGAGGGTCGCCAGGAGAGAACCAGATACTAGCGATCTGGATCTCTCAAGAGAGCACCCCGTCAATTAACGTAATTTGGCCGCACAGCCTTAAGGACTTCGCTAGGCTACGAGCCGCTTGCTCAGCCATTGTTTCCTAGCCTACTACATCCCAGCTAGACTTTATTCGCCTAGCAGACACCAGATTTAGATTATAAACTCTTTCTGTTATGTATGCATTATTATTCACGGCATTTATTAGTCTAGGTTGTTGTTGAGTTGCACAACCCTAGTAGGCTGTTTCGTTGATGAGGAAGTACTTCTTTTGCTGTTATGAGTTCCTACTATTGCGCAGTTATTATTATTCCCGTGCCAGTTATCCCTATATGTCCTTACAATAATTGTCATATCCTGTTCCTGCTTTTTACTACAGTTCAAAATCCGATACGATCATCTTACCCCAGCATCAGACTTTCTTCAGAAGATTCCTGCTCGATGCTTTGGGACTTTCGTTCACTTTCTTTAGTATAGGAGTGACAGTTCATTATTGTTTAGAGTAACTTTAAATATACCTTCTTCTAGTTTGCATTAAATCATTGCAGTGATTTAATTAAGATCTCTATCTTTTCCTAGTATACCTTATTACCGTAATTGTATGTTGTTGTGATCAGGCTGTATCGGAGATCATCAGCCTGTAGTAGTAGTGCACTTATACTGAGTTATAGGATACCCCGTTATCGCAGATTTAACTCTGGAGGGTATAGGTGTTTTTGTGCGCCGGCATTATAAGTTCAGGGGTTGGATCTAGTGTTACTGTTGTGGCTGCGTGCCTTTCTAGTCCATTGATTAAGAGCCCTTGTTTTATACGAGCCCCGGTCGTAACAAATGGTGACCTTGCTTAGGATTTTGTGAACTTAGAGAAATATTGCATGAGTGTTGTGGTCATTTGTTTTTGTTTAAAGGAATATAGTGGACACGTGGAATTTTTTTTGGCAAGTAGTATAACACTTATGAGTCTTCGAGCATCTTGTATTTTTGAGTGAATAGTGCTGCATAAGAGTTTAAGTACTTCTTTTTTGTTATAAACGTTGAGAATTTTCGGTGGACACTATGTCGGACGACGGATCAGTGTACAGTGAGGACATAGTACGGGAAACAGAAACTGAGGTGCAGCAGCGGGCTTTGTTAGATGACATTAGAGTTATAGCTAGTGAGGAGGATGCAAGGAAGTTTCTGGAGATACCTATTACTGCTGACCGGGTGTCGGGGATTGATCGGTATGGTCTCCAGTGTTTGGCCACGGTCATGGGGCATGTGGACACTAGCAGCATGTCGAGAGGTGACCTGGTGGCCTGTGTGCTCGGCGGGGTGCGTGGGGCTTCAGGTGGAGCGGGAGCTGGGGCACCTTCGGCCCAGCCCCCATTCCACTCGACTCCTACCATGGCGCCCCCTCGGGCTACGGAGTCGGGTACGTTCCCGCAGGCCGATAGTCACTGGCAGCGTGGTTTGTCGCAGGGTGGGTCTCCAATTGTTGCATCTCCTCCTCCTTAAGGTTTAACTGCAGATATGCTCTTCCAGCTTGAGATGGCTAAGATGCAGCTGCAGCAGAAGCGGGAATCTGAGCAGCAGCAACGGGAGTTTGAGATGGCTAAGATTCAGGCTGAGGAGAGAAGGGCCAGATATGAGACTGAGGCTGAGGAGAGAAGGGCCAGATATGAGACTGAGCTCGAGCAACGAAAGCATGAGGCTGAGCTCGAGCAACGGCAGCGAGAGAATGAGACTGAGGAGAGAAAGGCGAAGTACTGTGCAGACATAGATCTTCAGAAGTCTAGGGTGGAGTCGACAGGGCAGCGTCTCGGTTCTGGGAATCGAGGTCTTGATCAGTCGTTATCGCACCTGCTCAAGTTGGTCCCTGTATTTGATGAGTCGGGTGTCACTGAATTTTGTATGCATTTCGAGAAGAAGTGCCGGGAGCACCAATGGCCCGAGGTTAAGTGGGCAGCCCTTGTTTCCTCTAGATTGGTTGGCAAAGGACTCAAGGCATATGATGCGTTGCCCTTGGAGTCGTGCATCAATTACGAGGTATTGAAGGAGGCTGTCCTGCGGGCATATGAGTTACAACCAGAGACGTACAGATTGAAGTTCCGGGGTGTAACGAAGGGTCGTGAGTGCACCTTTCTTGAGCATGCCCGGGATCTGTCCGATGCATTTAGAAACTGGCTGCGTTCTGAGAAGGCATCGACGTTTGAGGAGTTGAAACAGCTGATGCTTCTAGAACAATTTTTTAAGTGTACAGGCAGCGATCTGACTTTGAATCTTAAAGAGAAAACCCAAGAACTCTTCAGGAGGCAGCTGAGATGGCTGACCTTCGGATGTCACTGATTCGTGGGTGCGGGTCTGCACAACGGAACAATGCAGATAACAAGGGGCGCAACACTCCACCCCCCCGAGTCAGTGATACACCATATAACCATTACAACAAGAGCAACGATACTAAGTCTGACCATAAACCTAATACCGTCCCGTTTAAGAAGGGTCAGGGCCCTTCCCCACCTCAAGGGAAGCCCAAGGGGGAGTTAGAGTGTTTTCATTGTCATGAGAAGGGCCATTTTGCAAGAGCCTGTCCAAGCAAGCTACCTAATGCAGTCGTGTCTTTGGCTCACAACATTGGGGTGTCCCCGAAGTCGTCTGAGTTTGCCCGGGGTATAACGTCAGAGGCTGGGACACAGCCAGTGGAGAAGAATCCGGAAGGCTCGAACCCTGTCCGCGATGTCTTTTGTGACCATCGAGGGCATGGCTGCGTGAAGTGGGCTGGTAAGAAGCATGGAGTTGAGCTGTTGCGAGACACGGGTGCCTCTCAGACTTTGTTGAAGAACTTTACTGGTAGACCAATAAACGTGGCACGGGTGGTTGTGGTGCAGGGTATCAATGCTGTCAAGTCATACCCGTTGGACAGGATGGAACTGGAGGTGGATGGTGTGACGCGAGAGTTGGATGTGGGTGTTGTGGAGAACTTGCCTGTTGGGGGCGTCGACCTCATTCTCGGCCGCGGTGCCTACTTCTGAGGTTTCACCCTTAGTCGTTGCCGAAAAGCCGGCCGACGTGAGTAGGGAGGAACAGGAGTGGGTAGAGAAGTGTCATGTACAACCTATGGCGTGCGTTGTTACTGGACCTCTCGCATCCAAAGTGTCACAGCCTATTCCTCAGTCTTCTGACCAACGGAGGAACGGTCGGAAGAAGACGGCTAACGTTGGTAAAAGTTTGGAGAGTTTAGTACCAGCAGCGCTTCTTGGCGACTCAGTATTGGCACCATTGTTGGAGTCTGGAGAGGCCCCAGGACCTGTCACATCTAGTGAGGAGGTAGGGCAGGAAGAGACTCCGAGGCAGCAACGTTACACACCGAGAGAAAAAAGGGTTGCTCAGTTTGATATTGGGGGAGGACTTGGGTTGCTTCGGAAGCATCTAGACAGGTTGGTTCCCTCAGATATTTGTAAACTGCAGTTGGAGGATCCAGAAGTTCAGAAGTGTGGTAATGGTGCTGTCGAGATCAAACACGAGGACGGGGAAACATGTCATGTGAACCTGTTGGAGGAGTTTGTGAGGCAACCACCTGAGCAGCCTACTGTCCCTGCGTTGGTCTGCAGCGGCCAAGGTGGAGAAGGAGAGGGGGGCAGTAGGGCACAGGTGGAGGAGAGTAGGGATTGTCATGTCTCGGCGGAGCAGTGGGCGGGGGACACGAGTCTGGTGGCTGTGGAAGCGCTAGAGCACCTGCCTGAGCAGCAGTGTGCAGCGCTCCAGCACCAGCTCGGTTCATACCCCACTGGTCGTGCCGAGCCCCTGAGCCTCACAACTCAGGCGGTGCAAGATGTTCCGCGGACAGGTCACGTGAATGTTGGGAGACCGTTAGCCTCGTTGTTTCGGTCGTTCAAGGTGGGCGACGAGGCTTGGACATGGTTGTCAGGTCAAGGTCGACCCATGTCTGCCAAGGGTGGTGGTCAAAAGGAGGACTTTGAGCAGATTGGTAAGGTTGGCTGTGGCATAGAAGTGCCCGGTCATCGCATAGCCTCCCAATGCTGCTCTAGTCGAATGCAACAGCCCTACCATAGACCGACTGTATCTGGCCATGTCGCTAAAAGCGGTGATGCTGCGCAGGCAGATGTAGTCGTAAGGAATGCGGGGGTGCGCATGTACGGTATCGCCGCCATCGGCGGGGAAGCCTTAGCAATAATGAACTATGGGAGTGACTGCACAGGTGGTACTGATTGTCCCTCTCATGACCTGGCTGTTCTAGGGACGAAGGTGGAGAAGGAGGGAGACTACAGGTTAGAAGCTGCGGTCTCGGCTGGGTTGTAGGAGGGCACTAGGATTGTTATTCTGCGAGGTAAGTTGTTTACTAGGCTGTGGCAGTGCATCTGCATGTTTGTTGCTTCTCCAGGCCTGATGTACAGGGTAGAATCCGACATGCAGGCTGGAGATAGTGCAAGGCTCAGTTTAATTCCCTACCGTATAAATCCTGCTCGACAGCCTGTGGTGCAAGCAGAGCTGGATTACGTGTTGACGAAGGGTCTGAGGGATAAGGAATGTCGTGAGTGGTCGTTGCCTGTAACTTTGCAACCTGTGTTAAGTGGCAAGATCAGTGTGTGTGCATTATCCCTGACAGACACCTATCCATTGCCCAAGGGTCTGAGGGATAAGGAATGTTGTGAGTGGTCGTTGCCTGTAACTTTGCAACCTGTGTTAAGTGGCAAGATCAGTGAGTGTGTTGATTGCGAGAGTGTGTGTGCATTATCCCTGACAGACGCCTATACCTTATCGAGAGTTGACGACACCATAGACTGCCTTGAGGCTGCATCGCCTATCACGAAGGTAGAACTAGTGAAAGGTTATTGGCAGGCCCCGTTGCCGGAAAGAGCGAAGAGAAATGCCAGTCTTGTGATGAACTGGGCAGTTGATCAGTGTCAGGTGTTGTTGTGCTGCCAGAAAACAAGTTGGATGTGTGGCATGCTAAGGGCACTGATAATGTTTTGGCTGATTGTTTGTCACGGGAGGGTTTGTTTGCGGGAGAACCCTCGCCGTTCAGTCAGTGTGTGTTGAGAGTGGAGTAAAATTGGCTTGCCCCTGTAAGTGCTGCCACCAAAAACATATTAAAAAATGAAAATTCTATAAAAACTCTTTCTTTAATAGTTAATTTTTTTAAGTATGTTATAGCTAAAGTTCTGAGTCGAACCTGTGCTTCTCTCAGAAGGCTGGGCTAGTAGAAGCTCGCTCTAGGAGCATAGCAGTATGAATTGAGCTATTGTGTTGGGAGGGGTTGTATTTTTTTTTTATGAGAACTGAGCTTTGCCTTCTTTGTTACGAAGTGGTTAGGGGTGGCGAATCTTATCGGGGTTCTGCTTGTCAGATATAGAGCTCATGGTTGAGCGTCTAATATCTTGGGTGGGGTGTGACGCCTGCAGCTCAGCAGAACGCCACGTGGGCTCAGCCACTCGCTTGGCCACTCGCTAGCACTCGCCGGGGCAAGGTATTTGGCTACAGTCTATCTACAATGTTGTTCTTTCTTTCATAGTGTTCGTGTTGTTACAGACAGTCCCGTGGAGGTCTTTATTTTCGTCTGTGACAACGGGAAGCATTTTATATCATGAGTTGAACATAGGATGCATTGTATATAGTTAAGGAGAGTGAATAATATAGGCAGTGGGGTGGTAGTGTGTGCGTGCGTATACATGGGCTGCCTCCCCCCTCGCTTTGTAGGCTCGCGCGCGTGCCGTCTCACGCCTCTTGATTGGCTGGTGGTTCCTGGCGCCTTCTGCAGCCCTGCTGCCTGGTGACGTAGCAGCCTGTGATTGGCTGACCACCATGCCTTTGTGTGTGATCCTGGAGGGGTCCCGAGGAGTTCCTTCCTCAGAGCTTTCCTGACTAGCATACCCTTCACATGTCCCTTGCCCCCCTGTCTCCCGACTTCTACCTATAGAGCACTTTCTCTCTCTCTCAACTTCTTACCTCTCATTCTTCTACTCTATTTAATATCATAACTTCCGTTTGGTTCTGCACGATTTCATATATCGGCCATCGTATTATATGCTGAAGCTCTCATATAACACATGTTTAGTTAGGCATTTTGGAAGGGTTACCATTTTTGTCTGTAGAGGTTCGACACAGTCACGGTGTCTCCCTTCCTGTATCTTGGTGGTCTGCTGGGGGATTTAATGCTAGACTGGGATAAGGCTACTGGTGTTGTGATATCCGATGTGTACTAGGTTTTGTTGAACCTGTACAATCGCAACGGAGACGTGGGAAGCCTAGATGGTCTTTCTGACTGTGTAACTTGTGAGTTTAGCACTGTGTTGCGAGTGAGTGCTTTTGCCTCTGCCACCCAACACTGTGCTAACTCGTTTGCTTTGACTTTGAGAGGGTCGCCAGGAGAGAACCAGATACTAGCGATCTGGATCTCTCAAGAGAGCACCCCATCAATTAACATAATTTGGCCGCACAGCCTTAAGGACTTCGCTAGGCTACGAGCCGCCATGCTCAGCCATTGTTTCCTAGCCTACTACATCCCAGCTAGACTTTATTCGCCTAGCAGACACCAGATTTAGATTATAAACTCTTTCCAGTTAACCCTATATGTCCTTACAATAATTGTCATATCCTGTTCCTGCTTTATACTACAGTTCAAAATCCGATACGATCATCTTACCCCAGCATCAGACTTTCTTCAGAAGATTCCTGCTCGATGCTTTGGGACTTTCGTTCACTTTCTTTAGTATAGGAGTGACAGTTCATTATTGTTTAGAGTAACTTTAAATATACCTTCTTCTAGTTTGCATTAAATCATTGCAGTGATTTAATTAAGATCTCTATCTTTTCCTAGTATACCTTATTACCGTAATTGTATGTTGTTGTGATCAGGCTGTATCGGAGATCATCAGCCTGTAGTAGTAGTGCACTTATACTGAGTTATAGGATACCCCGTTATCGCAGATTTAACTCTGGAGGGTATAGGTGTTTTTGTGCGCCGGCATTATAAGTTCAGGGGTTGGATCTAGTGTTACCGTTGTGGCTGTGTGCCTTTCTAGTCCATTGATTAACCCTTAACTGGCGGCGCGCAACATATGTCGAGTGAAAGAAATTTGGACTATGTGGCGGTTCACAACTTATGTCGTGTGCCATTTTCAGCACGTAATGTTGCTGAGAGAGAGAGATAAGTGGTGGCAGGAGAGTAGCAAGCATATGACTGCTCCAGACCACTGCGGCGGACCTACTGACATGAATCCCACCCTCCCCCACCCTCACGCACTCGCTCCACAGGGAATTATGTAGGGAAACTACCTAATTACATGGTTTTTGCACTCGAGTTGCGCGATCATTGCAAGAAAACTAGCGGTCGTACAAGAATGGTTGGGGTGCCATTGGAAAGCTCTGTTTATGCCCTTTCTGGGATAGATACTTGTTTTACGCTTTGGGTCTTATTTAGGCATGAAAATGATCACGTAAACAACCCTATTTAGGGTAAAATCACCCCGCTGGGCGGTACATATAAATTACCGCCTAGGCCGCTCGTTAGGTATTAAGATCCCTTGTTTTATACGAGCCCCGGTCGTAACAATATCCTCATGAATTTATGCCTAACATGTTTGTTTCATTTCGTAAAATAGGTTCATAATTGTTATGATCTAAGACCGTCTAAGATCTAAGAACCGTCCTGGTGGTGTAATGGTTAGTAAAATGCCCCAGAACGAGAAGCCCACCACAGAAGCCACGAACGAACACCACACAGAAACACCCAAAGGAAAGGTCCACAGAACGAAAGGACCAGCTGACCGAGCCAGCCATTTCAGACAGGCCCAAGCCCGCAGGGCTAAGCAGCTCCAGGCTGCAGCCATTTACCTTTTCTAAACTGACCATTTTCCACACCTCACGTACACTAACCCCCTCGTGTCCTACACTCCTAACTACAAAGATGATGAACAGGAATATACATTCATATTAAAAACACCCATGCCCTGACCCGACGTTGAGCCAATGCCAACACATCAGACAGCCATAATTATATCTATGTATGTTCTTATATCCGAGAAGTAGATGTTATATATCTTAGAAGTTAAAACACCCACGCTTGTCCCTAGACCTCGTATATCATTTCCCATGACGAGTATAGATATATGTAACCCGTGCTCAGTCGCCCCTTGCATTGTTCCTCTAGTAACTAGTCTATAATATTAACTGCCACCAGCATTGATATGACATAGCGGCACTGTCCTTGTGTCGTATTGTGCCAAGTACAGATCAACCAGGTTTCATCACCTTATTAGGACGACGACTATAATGTCATCGTTCATCGATGTATGCAATACTTAGTTTAAGTATTAATATTAACATTCCCTAACATCTTGTCTTGCCAGACTAAGCTTCTGAAGACCCATCGCCCCATAAATCTATGTATTCAATCCTTAGGTTAAGTATTTTTATCCGCCATTGTGTTCACCTTTTTCCATTTACTTTCCCACAATTGTCATACGTCTTCCCCTTGCCTCCTTCGTATCCACAGTCCACACTACGCCAATTTACTTCTTGTCTTACACCTCTTACCCCAACCAGAGATTGTATAAGATAACCTGGTTACCAGTATCTGTCATAAGTACCCCGAAACAATAACAAAGTACCCCTGCGAACTGCCGCTGTTGTTGGTATTTATATTTAATAGAAAACGCAGTTCCCAGGGCCAACTAATAGTATCCATAACCCTCGGACTGATCACATAACTCTATCTTTTCCAGACTCATATACCACCCCATAGTTGCATTCCCCGGTAGCATTTGGCTAACGTATTCTACTGCCTTTTCAAACTTCCATATCAATTGTAGCCTAATGCCACCCCCACGCCCAGGAACCTTAGGGGCAAAATTTCCCTGTAGCCCTTGAACTCTCCCCCCCCTCTCATTAAGACACCCGCGCTTCTCGACTCTTGTCCGACCTTGCCTCTCTCTCATACCTCTTGAAGATCCTTGAATTGTCCGTTGCTAACGCTCTCCAACCTTTTATATATATACTCCTATCCAGCCTACCTTCACTTAGTAGGCCAGAACAACATTAGAACTTTACTAGGTCCTTGCATGCCATCTATTCTCTTACAACACATTCACAACCCTGCACCCAATGGTCGTCGGTGCGAGGCTAGCCGCCCCGCCAGTAACTAACTTCTATTGCCATACTTCCAGATAAATGTGGCAGAGTTAGCAACCCAGTCTCCACCACATCCAGCAAACCCTACAATTAACAACCAGCCGAGTAAAACCAGCTAGCTAAGGCACCTTCGGTTTTGGTATTAAGGACACCCACATCTGTCTCATACACAGAGGGTTATTACAAACACTGGTGATATGGCAAGCCCCTAGCCACAGCCGCCGGACGACTATCACAGAGAGAGGGCGCCCAGCTCCCCCTTTTTGCCCACCCGAGGAGGGAGACCCCCACCCCCGCGGAGGTATACCTGGCCCCTGTTTTGACTTTCGAGTCATTGCCAGGTAGCACAGGAATTCTTCCTATCAATGAACTAACCATGCATGACTAACACCTTTACTAACCTCTATTAACTCACAATAAACCATTTACCTTTCTTGCATGCTCTGATCACTAAATTAGCACCTCAGCTATACCATAGAATGAAGATTGAACAATCTAGAGAGACGCTCCTATCACAGCTGTCCCCATCCTCCTCGCAAAGTAGATCCAGTCTCTCTCCCCTAAATACGTCCAGTATAGCCAAAATAGTACCTCTTACTAAGGCTCAGTTATATGAAAATATAAAGGCTTCCTATCGCCCTGTGCCACAACAGTAATTACCATCTTACCTAGTCCCCATATCTATTGAGAGCTCAATTAAGTCCATAAGACTCGAGATCCCTACTGTCTACAGGGTCCAGAACCGAGCCTATAAATCTAACTCCCGCCCCCAGTCAAATCAGTTGAAAGCTAGACACCAACCAGGGGTCACTACCCTGCAGTTAACTTCTAGCTCTGCCCTTGTGTTGTTCCGGAGTGAGATCCCAGAGCCGGCAGACTCCGTGGCAGATTTGGATAGAAGGACCTGCCCACGTATTTAAGAACTTCACACATATGGGCCCCCTGGACGGCCGCGGAACCAGTCGTTAGCCCCCAACATCATGGACGCAAGATAACCAGGACCAGACCCATCAGATGCTACCTAAGATTCCCTTTAGCAGTACTACATATTACTGTGCTGTTTAGAGAGTCACTAATTAATATTTCTACGAAGTGGCTATCTCTTTGCCCCAGTATAATTCATATAACCATTCAATTAGGAAGTGCTAAGCGTATCAGTGTTCATTATTTAACCTGACAAGCGCGATATAGACCTAGGTGCTAGGGTAGTTATTTGTGCATTTCTAGCCCTGGATTCTGACAGAATTCGTTATATTTACAATATAAAGCATTATTTGTTTTCGGTATGCTTTTATTTTACATATATGATGTATATATGAACCTTCAAGAGTGCTAAAATAAGTGGGAAAAGCATTTGGGTGGTGAAAAACGAAGATATTGGCCACCCGGTCATAATCTCAGGCGAGAGAGAGCCACAGGCAGCCCTCCCCTCTCGCTGTCTGGGAGTCAACTGAGACGAGCGGGGCGGTGTGTGCCGGTGTCTGGGTGTTGCATAACGATCTTTTATGCAACCAACTTGTGCTACATTATCGCGGGAGAGAAAAATAACCGATAAATGATGATAATAAGAGGATAAATAGGTGATAATTGAGGAGGGGGGGGAGGGGGAATAAGGTGGGGAAGGAGGGGAGGGGGAGGGGTGAGAAACACATGGATGAGTACTAGAGGGGAATTATCTCACCTAGAGACAAAATCCTTTGTTTTGATAGGCCCTTTTTTTTTTTGGAAGGCTTTTTTTATGGTCTTGCTTCCGTGAGGCCTATCGCGTTCCCTATAGGAAGCCTTCCGTGAGGCCTATCATGCTTGCCGGGTTAACAGGCGATACTAACTCTCGTAATCAACCATATGCCCAGATATTATTACCTAGAAGGAAACCCTAGTAATATCTGAAGGTTCGCCCACTGATTTGCGTTCTATGTATTTCTGAGACAAGAATAGAAAACTTAGATCAGTACCCCTGAGGTTACTAGAATTCCCGTGCTCTAAAATACGCGTGTCTAATCTAGTCCGTGAACTACTACTTGTGCACCAGAGCTGCCAGTAAGAAATCTAACAGTGAATATGATTCTATAAGTAACATTGATGGTCTTCGGTATATAAACCTGTTAAATCAAAGCCAGTGATCAGAAGATTAATACCTGAACGTTGGAAGTGGGAGACTAGGCTCCATCCAGATCCACTTATGCTAGTGTTGTTCGATTCTATTATATTGTCTTACACAAGTATTCTGCAGTGGTATATCAATAAACGTGATCGTGTAACTTGCTACCATGTGTTTCTTTGTGTTCTCTATTCCTCATATCTTGTATTGTGCATGCAGCCTTATATACCCAGTCAATTAGAACTCACATTACCCAAGTTAAACCTGTAGAAAAACAGGGCATAACAGTTAAGGTGGCAAAAATCTGTGTGTGATAACCCGGGTTCGAATTCCGGTGGATCATATATACTTTAATTAATTTCATTGGGGGTGTGGTGGTGAGATTAATAAAAATAACACAAGTTCCACCCTTAAATATTCGAATTTATCTCGGATCAAATCGAAACTCCCAATCAATTTTGTATATATTTGCATTTCGGAGGCTTGCTTATGCTGTTCATGGAGTCAGAAAGCGCCAGAATGTGTGTCCTAGAGTGTACGCTCTATGACACAAAGCCTGGCCTGATAAAACAAATTATATTTAAAATGCCCCAGAACGAGAAGCCCACCACGGAAGCCACGAGCGAACACCACCAGGAAACGGGAACAGAAACACCCGAAGGAAAGGCCCACAGAACGAAAGGACCAGGTGACCAAGCCAACCAGTTAAGACAGGTCGAAGCCCGCAGGGCTACGCAGCTCCAAACCACACCTGCCTATCACTTCTAACCACTGACCTTTCCCCCACCTCGCGTATACACTACCCCTCGTGTCCTACACCTCTACCTACATGATGATGAACATGAATACACCTTAATGTAATACACCCATGCCCTGTCCCTAGGTTGAGCCAATGCCAACCAGTTCAGACAGGCCTAAATCTATGTATGTTTTTCCATCCAAGAAGTAATATGTTAACCCCCTGTCTTGCCAGACTAAGTTTCTGAAGACCAACCGCCCCCATAAATCTATGTATGTTCTTCCATCCGAGAAGTAATATGTTAACCCCCTAAAATACCTTGTCTTGCCAGACTAAGTTTCTGAAGACCAACCGCCCCCATAAATCTACGTATGTTCTTCCATCCGAGAAGTAATCTGTTAAAACCCCATGTCATAATTGATAAGAAACTATGATACCCACGGGTACACCAGTGTATATATAACCATTATTCCTGTAAGACCTAGACAGAAATGACTGCAGATGTTAGCCACCATGCAGTAACTCTAATTCTTACCCCAATCAGAGATTGTATACACCACCCTCTTTTACCATTGTCTCGACGCCTTTCCACCACGAAACAATACCGAAGCTACCCCTACGAACTGCCGCTTTCTTTGATATATATGTCATAGAAAACGCAGTTCCCAAGAACAACTAGAATCAGCAAGAAATAGTGTCAGAGTAGCAGTGTCCATAACCATCGTATTGACGAGTAATAATACACCATGTTTTTCTCTACTTTTATCCACAGTCAAGCACACACCTACAGTTAACCTCCTCTTCCCCACAGCCCACAGTCCACATGATTCTATCATTTCCAAACTCATATACCACCACTTATTGCTCATCCCCGGTAGCGTTTGGCTAACGTACCTTCCCTGTCATTAACCCCCAGGCTACGATACCAACTGTAGCCAAATGCCACCCCTACGCCCAGAGACCTTAGGGTCAAACTTCCACGTAACCCCCCTTAACCCTCTCCCTCTCGTTAACCCCCCACGCTCCTCAACTCCCTTCCGACCTAGCCTCTCCAGCATACCCCTGAATATCCTTAACTTTTCCGTTACTAACATTCTCAAACCTTTTGTATATATACTCCTATCCAGCCTACCTTCCCCCAGTAGGAAGGAACACCATTAGAACTTTACTAACCCTTTGCATGCCATCTATTCCCTCACAACCCTGTACCAATGATCGTCCGTGCGAGGCTAGCCGCCTCACCAGTGACTAACTTCTATTGCCATACTTCCAGATCAATGTGGCAGAGTTAGCAACCCAGTCTCCACCACATCCAACCACCCATGCAATTAACAACCTAACCAAGTAAACCAGCTGATCAAGGCACCTTCGGTTTTGGTATTACGAACACCCACATCTGTCTCATAAACAGAGGGTTATTACGAACCCTTGTGATATGGCAAGCCCCCAGCCACAGCCGCCCCGACGACCATCACAGAGAAGGGACGCGCACCTACCCCTTTCACCCACCCGAGGAGGGAGACCCCTACCCCTGCGGAGGTATACCTGACCCCTGTTTTGACTTCCGGGTCATTGCCAGGTAGCACAGGAATTCTTCCTATCAATGAACTAACCATGTATGACTAACACCCTTACTAACCTCTATTAACCCACAATAAACCATTAACCTTTCTTGCATACTCCGATAACCAAATTAGCACCTCAGCTATACCCTAGAACGAAGACTGAGCAATTTAAGAGAGACGCTCCTAGCACAGCTGTCCCAAACCTCCTCGCAAAGTAGATCCGGTCTTTCTCCCCTAAATACTTCCAGTATAGCCAAAATAGTACCTCTTACTAAGGCTCAGTTATATTACAGTATGAAGGCTCCATACAGCCATGTGCCACAACAGTAATCACCCCTGACCTAGTTCCCGTATCAATTGAGAGCTCAAATAAGTCCATCAAAACTCGAGATCCCTATGGCCGACAGGGTCCAAAACCACACCTATAAATCAAGCTCCAGCCCCCTGTAAAATCAGTTGAAAGATAGACACCAACCAGTGGCTGGTCCCTTAAGTTGACCTCTAGCTCTGCCCTTGTTTTGTTCCTGAGAATTGAGTTCCAGAGCCGGCAGACTCCGTGACAGATTGAGATAGAAGAATCTGTCCACGTAAAAGAAATCTACATGCACCTTATAACCTTCACATAAACCAGTGGGGATATAAGAGTGTAGCCAGCAACGATCCCCAAGAGATCCATCTTGAGAACTTCTACATATGGACCATCTGGACGGCCGCGGAACCCGTCGCTAGCCCCCAACCTCACGGACGCAAGATAACCAGGACCAGACCAATCAAATACGACCCAAGATTCACTCTATCAGCACTACAGTGTTACAGTGCTATTTAGAGACTCACTTATTAATATTTCTATGAAGTGGCTATATCTTTGCCCCAGTATAATTCATATATAACCATTCCATTAGGAAGTGCTAAGCGTATCAGTGTTTATTAATTAACAGGCGATATTAACTCTCGTAATTACCCATATATCCAGATATTATTACATAGAAGTGAAACCCTAGTGATATCTGAATGTTCGCCCACTGATTTGCATTCTATGTATTTCTGATACAAGAATATAAAACTTAGATCAGTACCCCCCTGAGGTTACTAGAATTCCTGTGCTCTAAAATATGTGTGTCTAATCTAGTCTGTGAACTACTACTTGTGCATCAGAGCTACAAGTGATAAATCTAATAGTAAATATGAATCTATAAGTAACATTTATGGTCTCCAGTATATCAACTTGTGAATAAAGCCAGTGATCAGAAGATTAATACCTGAACGTTGGAAGTGGGAGACTAGGCTCCATCCAGATCCACTTAATGCTAGTTGTTCAATTCTATCATTTGTCTTGTACGAGTATTCATACCTTCTTATGCTTCATATTAATCATCATCAAGGAAACTGTAGAAGTGTGTTCATCAATAAAAGTGATCGTGTGTCTCGTTACCGTGTGTTTATTTTGTGTTCTCTATTCCTCATACCTTGTTTTGTGCATGCAGCCTTCTATACCCAGTCAGTTAGAACTCACATTACCCAAGTTAATTCTGTAGAAAAACAGGGCATAACAATATTTGTATGAGGAAGACAAAAGGCAAAGCTGCCTGTAACAAGTGTCTCCCCCAAAGTTGAAAGAGTGACAGAGTCAAATTAAGGGCGGTTGGTGGTCATCTTAAAATAAAAACAATCGGTGTATTGGAAATAAGTGTGGTGTGCTTGTTTAGTGTAGTGAAATACATAGGAGGGGATGGTGTTTGTGAGAGCTAACTGGATTACTCCTTGTGTAGGCGAGACACACATAAACAGTGAGGTAGGCCAGACACATGAAACAAGGGTTCCAGCAACTCCTTATCACACGCCTATGAGGCCTCCCCTTCTCGATTGGTGTCTACAATCTCTCCACTTGATATGAACCCTTGACTAGCATAAACGAACTTCCGAAACTTACCGTAAACATTAGGTTAAGGGGACATGGGCCGTTTTTCTGGTCCCTGTTTTCCCTCGTGTTTAGCACCATTAGTTTCGATATTTTAAGACGTTTGGCCCATTAGTTTGTCGATTTTCACACATTTCGCCCTATTTCTTCGTCAATATTTAGGCCTTTCGTGCTATTTAGGTGTCGATTTTTTCCCTGGCGAACGATAGTGAGCCTGTAATGTTGGAAGAACCGGCCTTTGGCCGGACAATGTGTCTACCGAAAAATTTACAAATTAATCTAGAAGGGGGATCTAATGGACGTTTTTTTTTTTTTTTTTTGATGGAGGTCTAGGGAGGAAACTAGAAAAATAGTGAATACATGCAAAAAGTGAACCATCCCCCCTTAAAAGTGAACCATCCCCCCTTAATAATTTATAACAAGATTCCATTTAGTTCGGGATAGCTTATACAATTATTATACTGTTTAGTTCGGGATAGCTTATACAATTATTATACTGTTTAGTTCGGGATAGCTTATACAATTATTATACTGTTTAGTTCGGGATAGCTTATACAATTATTATACTGTTTAGTTCGGGATAGCTTATACAATTATTATACTGTTTAGTTCGGGATAGCTTATACAATTATTATACTGTTTAGTTCGGGATAGCTTATACAATTATTATACTGTTTAGTTCGGGATAGCTTATACAATAATTATTATACTGTTTAGTTCGGGATAGCTTATACAATTATTATACTGTTTAGTTCGGGATAGCTTATACAATTATTATACTGTTTAGTTCGGGATAGCTTATACAATTATTATACTGTTTAGTTCGGGATAGCTTATACAATAATTATTATACTGTTTAGTTCGGGATAGCTTATACAATTATTATACTGTTTTTTTCCCCAGCTGATGGTAAATTGAATCCCTGGTTTTCCGATAATTGATGGAAATATATGAAGCTACTATGGCTGTGTGTCATATTAATGCCAAGTTTTCATAATTATCATAATATTTCGCGACAAAATCTACCTTATAGCTGAGTAACAAAGATAGAAACATGACAATTTACCCTCAGCTTGAAAAAAAAATATATATTTTAGTTCTGTTCTAAAGTGTAGGAGCTGCCCTACATTGGTTGGTAAAAGAAAAACGTATCTAAGCCTCTCCGTGCGTCAACACTGCTAGGCTACTATCGACCAGGGACTAAGATGTTACGTAAATACACTGTGACCTTCCCTTCACTGCCTACGCCTCACTATACAATCTCTCTAGGTTTTATACCATTCTCTCCCTACTTCACTTCTCTTTCCTTCCCTCCTCTCCTTATATTATACCTTTAGGCGGTGTCACACGAGCGATTTTTCCGTCAATGTTTACGAGCAATTTTAGTATGGCAAGGCTTAAAATTACAGGTATATCAGAAATCTGCCACTTAACATAATCTACCTTCATTCTAGTTTCCGATCCCAGTGTGAAAAAAAAATCAAAATTGCACGAAACAAAAACTTGCTCATCGAAAATTGCCGGAAAAACCGCTCGTGTGACACCGGCCTTACTCTATCTCCTTATGTCTACTACATACTCCTTTCTATTCCTCTATATCTTTATTCCCTCCCATCCCTTCCCTATACCCACCTCTACATCTGCCTATATTAAGGGAGCCAACCTCACTTTGTTCTCTTTCTCTCCCTCTATCTCTCTTTGGCTTGTATCTATTCGGCCTCATTCAGCCTACTGTTTTAAGACGTTTACCCCATCCAAGTATCAATATTTTCCTGGCGAGCGGTAGCGAGCCAGCATATATATTTATATTTTTGTTTTGACAGCAAGCTAAATTTGTACATTTTTCGATAGAAAAAATTCTCCGGCAAAGCCGGATTTATCCATACAATGCTGGCTCGCTATCGTTCGCCAGGAAGAAATCGACACCTGGATGGAGATAAACGTCTTAAAACAGTTGGCTGAATGGGGCCGAATGGATACAAGCCAGGGAAAGTGTAAACATCTACCTCTTTCTCTCCCTACTTCACATATCTTCCCTTCCTTTCCCTGTTCTGCCTATGTCCCCCTCTACATCTTCCTATGTCTAGTTATTTCTCTCTCTACTTCACTTCCCTTTCTTTCCCTGTTCTGCCTATGTCCCCCTCTACATCTTCCTATGTCTAGTTATTTCTCTCTCTACTTCACTTCCCTTTCTTTTCCTGTTCTGCCTATGTCCCCCTCTACATCTTCCTATGTCTAGTTATTTCTCTCTCTACTTCACTCCTTTCTCCTGTTCTGCCTATGTCCCCCTCTACATCTTCCTATGTCTAGTTATTCTCTCTACTTCACTTCCCTTTCTTTCCTGTTCTGCCTATGTCCCCTCTACATCTTCCTATGTCTAGTTATTTCTCTCTCTACTTCACTTCCTTTCTTTTCTGTTCTGCCTATGTCCCTCTACATCTTCCTATGTCTAGTTATTTCTCTCTCTACTTCACTTCCCTTTCTTTTCCTGTTCTGCCTATGTCCCCCTCTACATCTTCCTATGTCTAGTTATTTCTCTCTCTACTTCACTTCCCTTTCTTTTCCTGTTCTGCCTATGTCCCCCTCTACATCTTCCTATGTCTAGTTATTTCTCTCTCTACTTCACTTCCCTTTCTTTCCCTGTTCTGGCTATGCCTCACTATACACCTCCCTATGTCTACTGTTTGCTTTCTCTACCTCTCTTCACTTCTTTTCCTTTCCTTTCCTTCCTCTATATCTCCCTATATCTGCTATCGACTTCCTTCTCTCCCTGTTCTTCCCTCTATATCTTCCTATATCTACTCCCTTCCCTCCCTATATATATCCTACCTTGTCCCTTCCTCAATATCTCCCTATATCTACTATTAACTCCCTTTCCTTCCTCTAAATCTCCTTGTATCTACTGTCTACTCCCTTCCCTCCCTATATATACTATCTACTCCCTTCCTTCCCTATATCTACATTTCCCTTACCTTCCTCTACATCTCCCTATATCTACTATCTGCTCCCTTCCCTCCCTCTACATCTAGTATCTACTCCCTTCCCTCCCTTTATACCTCCCTCTATCTACTATCTACTCCCTTCTCTCCCTCAACATCAAATATCTACTATATACTCCCTTCTCTTCCTCTACATATAATATCTACTCCCTTCCCTCCCTATATCTACTATCTACTCCCTTATCTCCCTCAACATATAATATCTACTATCTACTCCCTTCCCTCCCTCAACATCTACTATCTACTCCCTTGTCTCCCTCTACATCTACTATCTACTCCCTTCTATCCCTCAACATCTAATATCTACTATCTACTCCCTTCTCTCCCTCAACATCTAATATCTACTATCTACTCCCTTATCTCCCTCTGCATCTAATATCTACTATATACTCCCTTCTCTCCCTCAACATCTACTATCTACTCCCTTCTCTCCCTCTACATCTAATATCTACTATATACTCCCTTATCTCCCTCAACATCTAATATCTACTATATACTCCCTTCTCTCCCTCAACATCTAATATCTACTATCTACTCCCTTCTCTCCCTCTACATCTACTATCTACTCCCTTCTCTCCCTCTACATCTACTATCTACTCCCTTCTCTCCCTCTACATCTAATATCTACTCCCTTCTCTCCCTCAACATCTAATATCTACTATCTACTCCCTTCTCTCCCTCAACATCTAATATCTACTATCTACTCCCTTATCTCACTCTACATCTAACATCTACTCCCTTCTCTCTCTCAACATCTAATATCTACTATCTACTCCCTTCTCTCCCTCAACATCTAACATCTACTATCTACTCCCTTCTCTCCCTCTATATCTAATATCTACTATATACTCCCTTCTCTCCCTCTACATCTAATATCTACTCCCTTATCTCCCTCTACATCTACTATCTACTCCCTTCTCTCCCTCAACATCTAATATCTACTCCCTTCTCTCCCTCTACATCTACTATCTACTCCCTTCTCTCCCTCTACATCTAATATCTACTCCCTTCTCTCCCTCAACATCTAATATCTACTATCTACTCCCTTATCTCCCTCTACATCTAATATCTACTATCTACTCACTTCTCTCCCTCAACATCTAATATCTACTCCCTTCTCTCCCTCAACATCTAATATCTACTATCTACTCCCTTCTCTCCCTCTACATCTAATATCTACTCCCTTATCTCCCTCTACTTCTAATATCTACTATCTACTCCCTTCTCTCCCTCAACATCTAATATCTACTATCTACTCCCTTATCTCCCTCAACATCTAATATCTACTATCTACTCCCTTCTCTCCCTCAACATCTACTGTCTACTCCCTCTACATCTAATATCTACTATATACTCCCTTATCTCCCTCAACATCTAATATCTACTATCTACTCCCTTCTCTCCCTCAACATCTAATATCTACTCCCTTATCTCCCTCTACATCTAATATATACTCCCTTCTCTCCCTCAACATCTAATATCTAATATCTACTCCCTTATCTCCCTCAACATCTAATATCTACTCCCTTATCTCCCTCAACATCTAATATCTACTATCTACTCCCTTCTCTCCCTCAACATCTAATATCTACTACCTTATCTCCCTCTACATCTAATATCTACTCCCTTCTCTCCCTCAACGTCTAATATCTAATATCTACTCCCTTATCTCCCTCAACATCTAATATCTACTCCCTTATCTCCCTCAACATCTAATATCTACTATCTACTCCCTTATCTCCCTCTACATCTAATATCTACTATCTACTCCCTTAACTCCCTCTACATCTAATATCTACTATATACTCCCTTATCTCCCTCTACGTCTAAAATCTACTCCCTTCTCTCCCCTTATTCCCTTGCTCACTTCCCTCCCTTCGCTTCTCCTCTCCATTCCCTTCCCTTCCCTTTCTACCCCCCTTCCTGTACACTGTACAGTTACCAAAACACTAACCTCGCACAAAGACTATATAACCACCACACCAATGCATAGTGATAATACAAATAAATGGTCCCTTCAAACTTTCGCATTACATAAAAGTCAAGTCATAAGCTATGTACAGTATAAAGTTGTGAGAGCATTATAATCTGACATTCATTCACACCACTTGTCCTGGGCGCATGTCTTAAGGGAGGTATGTCGTTTGTCTGGACCCCTTGTCCTTCATGTTTAACCCCATTAGTTTTGACATTTTAAGACGTTCGCCCCATTAGTTTGTCGAATTTAAGACCTTTCGTCCCATTTCTTTGTCAACATTAGGAATTTTTGTGCCATTTATGTGTCAGCACGATGAAAATTTGTCATCAGTTTTGGTTACTGTTAGACGATTTTGTGTAGCTTGTAATCTACCTTCAGGACTCAAAATGGTAACCACGATCTCAACAAACTCTCCTAATAAAATAGGTCCCTTTTAAACTACATAAAATCGTCTAATGTAGCCAGAATAAAAGGTAAACTGGTGTCATCGTGCTGAAGGGATTAACTTCTCTACGTCTACCTTTCTTGACCTAAGCCGACAGCAGTGTCTCACGAGTCATTTGTCGACAATTTTCGATTGATATTTTTCTAGTGGAAGTCACACGAGCGCTTTTTCAGGCCATGTTTAATTGGTAACCGTATAGTAATAATACTATGTACCAAGACTGTGCTGTGCTACAATAATATACACACCGGCTAGGCTAATCATTTAATTGGTAACCGTATAGTAATAACACTATGTACCAAGACTGTGCTGTGCTACAATAATATACACACCGGCTAGGCTAATCATTTAATTGGTAACCGTATAGTAATAACACTATGTACCAAGACTGTGCTGTGCTACAATAATATACACACCGGCTAGGCTAATCATTTAATTGGTAACCGTATAGTAATAACACTATGTACCAAGACTGTGCTGTGCTACAATAATACACACCGGCTAGGCTAATCATTTAATTGGTAACCGTATAGTAATAACACTATGTACCAAGACTGTGCTGTGCTACAATAATATACACACCGGCTAGGCTAATCATTTAATTGGTAACCGTATAGTAATAACACTATGTACCAAGACTGTGCTGTGCTACAATAATATACACACCGGCTAGGCTAATCATTTAATTGGTAACCGTATAGTAATAACACTATGTACCAAGACTGTGCTGTGCTACAATAATATACACACCGGCTAGGCTAATCATTTAATTGGTAACCGTATAGTAATAACACTATGTACCAAGACTGTGCTGTGCTACAATAATATACACACCGGCTAGGCTAATCATTTTTTTAAGCAGTCATTAATACTATACAGTATATTTAAGATGGCTTCAAAATTATATATCTATTTATCTATCCATATATCTATCTATTTATCTCTCTCTCTCTCTCTCTAATATATATATATATATATATATATATATATATTTTATATAGATATATATATATATATAAATATAAATATATATATATATATATATTATTCTCTATATATATATATATATAATATATATATATATATATATATATATATATATATATATATATATATATATATATATATATATATATATATATTGTTGATTCATTTATTCATATATTTATTTCATTTGTATTTATTTAATACCATATAGCCTATTAAAATAATAATAATAATAATGGTGAGAAAAATGTTGGTGTGAGTGGTGTGCCTCTATCGACCCTGAACTAAGATGTTACGTAAACACTAAACACATGCTGTATATGACCTTCCCTCCCCTCCCTACCTCACTCTATAGCTCACTCGTTTGGTGTTTTTGTTGGTGGCCCTTTCATTACGACATCACTTATGTTATGTTTGTTGTTGCTATCATTAGAAGTTTGTATGCATATTAGAAAGTATATTTTATTAAAGGTTAATCAAAATAGAAACCCCCTCCCCCTTTGTTGTATTATATAGGCCTTTCCTAAGGTGAATAAATTAGCTTTATGTTAACCAGACTAATTAGATTAGTTAAGCATGACTCCATTGTGACATGTTATTATTTTTGTAATATTCTGGTTACCATTTGGGTATTATACTCAGTAGGCACTTTTGGAATGAATGAGTTATGTGCAATTCAGTTAACCCGTTGACTCTTACAAGTCTTTGTTAAATATAATACAATCGGTGACCGGTCAACTCAACAACCAGTAGCTCTCAACCAGTACCAAATCAACCAATACGGTTAGGTTAGGTTAGGTTAGGTTAGGTTAGTACTATATTTTGGCACTGGTGTGGTTGGTCTTGGTTGATTTGGCATTGGTTGAGAGCTACTGGTTGATATGGTCTACTGGTTGAGATGACATGGAACCAATACAATCAACTAATAATGGCTAGAATATAATGTATAAGGAAGAAATGTGTCGGCGTATATAGTGCAAGGGTTAATGGGAGTTAGGTAAAAAGAGTGCTACAGGTATACTGTATGGGGAACATTAATCTGTAAGGCGAGAAAGATAAATGAGTATGGTTTAGGCTTATGTTGTGTGTGAGAGAGAGAGAGAGAGAGAGAGAAAACAAAACAAATTAGTATGGTTTAGTTTTTATAATATTGTGTGTGTGTGATAAATGAGTATGGTTTAGTTTTTATATATTGTGTGTGTGTGTGTGATAAATGAGTATGGTTTAGTTTTTTTTATATTGTGTGTGTGTGTGTGATAAATGAGTATGGTTTAGTTTTTATATATTGTGTGTGTGTGTGTGTGATAAATGAGTATGGTTTAGTTTTTATATATTGTGTGTGTGTGTGATAAATGAGTATGGTTTAGTTTGTATATATTGTGTGTGTGTGTGATAAATGAGTATGGTTTATTTTGTTTATATTGTGAGTGTGTGTGATAAATGAGTATGGTTTAGTTTTTATATATTGTGTGTGTGTGTGATAAATGAGTATGGTTTATTTTGTTTATATTGTGTGTGTGTGATAAATGAGTATGGTTTAGTTTTTATATATTGTGTGTGTGTGTGTGATAAATGAGTATGGTTTAGTTTTTATATATTGTGTGTGTGTGTGTGATAAATGAGTATGGTTTAGTTTTTATATATTGTGTGTGTGTGTGTGATAAATGAGTATGGTTTAGTTTTTATATATTGTGTGTGTGTGTGATAAATGAGTATGGTTTAGTTTTTTTATATTGTGTATAATAATAATAATAATAATAATAAACGGTTTATTAAAGAATGGCAGCCTCATGAGCTGAAAATACACATTTTACAATTTAGTGGATGAACATGAGATGTACAGATATGAGGATGGTAAGCTCAGTTTACAAACAAAATAAATAAATACAATAATGATGCATGTGCAGAATACAAATTATCATAAAATAACCATGAGAGTAAGTGATATACAGTACATATACACATTTATTTACTTACTCACATACAGAACATACGTATATACACGTATGTGCGCACATACATATACATACATATATAGGAACATAAGAACATGCAGTAAGTGTGCACATGTCCGTATACACAAACGCTCACGTATGCACACAAACATACATACATACAGAAACTGTTTTGGTATGGTCAGGGTAAAGAGGGTGCAGCAATTCAAGTCCGTATATGGTCCGTATGGTAAGGTACAGCCTACTACAATGGGAGGTTAATCCTCGGTAGTGTAGGTGTGTGTGTGTGTGTGTGTGTGTGACAGAAGGCGAAATATGCAAGAGCTGGGCGTTCTATTGTTAAGGGTGGAAATACATGGATGAAGATACTCGAACACTTAATAATAGATAATGCTTATGCATAGATTTATAATCAGAAGTTGCGCTAGTGAGCAATATGTTCTCGCTCATATGTACGTATATTTACATACATATGTGCATATGACCATATAAATACACGTACAGTACATATATATATTATATACCTTATATTCTCAACCGGGCTCGAACCATTGACAGCACATACACACAGACATACATATACATAAATATATGCACATTACATGCATATATGCTCTTCTCTTATCCTACCTGATACTCTCAGCCGGGCTCGAACCACAAACAGTATACACTATAGACACATATATATATACATAAATAACGCATACATACATACACATATACACACACATACATACACATATACTGCACATACATAGATACATATATACACATATACATAAAACATGTATACACACACACACACACACACATGTGTGTGTGTGTGTGTGTATGTGACAAATGAGTATGGTTTAGTTTTATATATATTGTGTGTGTGTGACAAATGAGTATGGTTTAGTTTTTATGCTGTGTGAGTGTGAGAAATACGTATGGTTTAGTTTGTATGTCGTGTGTGCATGTGTGTGTGTGTGTGGGGGGGGGGAGGATGCGTATGGTTTAGTGTTTTGTGTCGTGTGTGCATCTGTGTGTGAGAGAGAAAAGTGTGCATGATTTAGCCTAGTGTGTGTGTGAGAGAGAGAGAACGAGATGAGTATGGTTTAGTTTTTATGTTGCGTATGAGAGAGAAAGAGAGGTGAGTATGGTTTACATTTTATGTTGTATGTGTGTGTTGGGGGGGGGGGGGGGGGGGGTCGGTTATTTTCGTATTTATTCATCTATTTATTTACTCAGATGCGTATGTGTGTGTTTGTGTTTCCTGTGTGTGTTTTTTCGGCAAATGTTGATACCCACTCTCATGCAGTCGATGTCACACGAGCACTTATGCTAACCATTTGTGAGGTGCGTTTATATTCTGGCTATAGTATCTCATGTTATTATTGTTTAATCATGCTAACAGAGCCAGCGAGATTGCTTGATGTACGTAATTATATAAAATAGTGTACATGATATGATTATATAACTGTATAATAATAGCAGTTTCGGCTGTTACTACAACAGCTACTACTACTACTACTACTACTACTACCCTCCCCTCTCTCTCTCTCTCTGCTAATACATGCACAACAACAAAGAAATACTATACAGTAGAGAAGCGTCGTTGCAAATCGAACAGACGCGCGCCGGGGGTCAGAGAAAGAGAGAGAGAGAGAGAGAGATTCACATGTACACACACAGACATACTGTATACATAATAAGTAAATAGTTTAATAGAACTATAGTTAATGCATTATAAGTAGGCCATAAATCGTGTCCCCTAACCTCTATAACTCAAAAAGGGCTAGAGCAAATTGTCTCTGGTGGTGTAATGGTTAAGGTGGCAAAAATCTGCGTGTGATAACCCAGGTTCGAATTCCGGTGGATCACATTATATACTTTAATTGATTTCATTGGGGGTGTTTGGTGTTCTGGTGAAATTAATAAAATATAGATATACATATTCCCTGGCTAACGTTTCCCAAATGGTAGATATATTAGCACGATTATCTAGTAGTTTTTGAGTTATAGAGATTAATGATCAAGATTATTGAACAGACTATTGGTACTGTACACATACAGTATATGCAGGTTATGATATAACCTGTATATACTGTATATACCTGTATATGAGGTGGGATAGACATATTATGTCTATCCCACCTCCCATGTTGATCATCCAATACTCGAAGCCAAGCAGTCTGGGCACCATGTCAATGAATATTGCAAGAGAGAAACAGGGGGGGAGAGAGAGAGGAGTGGGTGTAGAAGAGAGAGAGAGGGGGGTAGGGGGTACAGAAGGAGAGTGGGAAGAAGTGTGTGTGTGTGGTGGGGGGGGGGGGTGAGAAAATAAGGGAGGGAGGGAAGGAGAGGTTACGAACAGAACAAAAAAGGGATAAGCTGGGAGGGAAATATAGAACAATGAGAGCAAGAAAGAAGGAAGACGAGAGGGAGGGAACATACTAATATATACAGAGAATTGCTGTTTACTTTCTTTTTGTTATTATATATTGTTTTAATTATTGTTTTTAAATATAAATGCACATATATGTGTATGCATACTACTATACATGCTGCATATACAACGGCGGATGAATGAGAGAGAAGGATAAAGGGAAGGGAAGAGGGAGGGATGGAGGATGGAGAAGCCCTTGGAATACATAGACTGGACAACTTTTGAACACGACGCCATTTTTGAGACTTGAACATATAGCTTAAAAGTTTATATACCATTGTTCGATGACCAGCTAGGGATTCATATAGTTATATAATTTATATGCTACATACTTATTCCGACGCAGATAATGAGATGAACAAATTAGTATGGAAAAACAAGTATTAACGATGGTTTATAATGCTGAAATTACAAATTGGCGGCAGTTGTCCAGTCTGTGCTTATGAAGGATCACTGTGTAAAGGGGGGGGGGGGGGTCAGACGGCGTTGCTAGGATCTGCAGGGGAGGCAAAAAAGCCATTTATAGGGAGCCCCAGTTAATGTTGTTTGTAGAAGGACCCGTATGAACTGTTTTGTAGGGTTACATGATATATGTGCTTACTTATTTATATAAATAACCCTTTAAGGATACAATGGAGTCATTCTCCATGTTATTATGGCTCTCACTGGCCTATTTAATTCAGCTTAGAACGTATCTATTGGAGTTCTAAGGCATCTTATAGAATAGCTTTTACCTCTCTGATCCCGAGTGGTCGAAGCCAAGCTGAATAAAACCGTCTTATGATAGCCAGAAGAATATGAAAGAAGGCGTCACGGCACTGAAGGGGTTAAGTTGCCAATGGCTGTAACTTGTGTTGAAAATTGTGCCCTCTACATTGCTATCGATCCATGAAATACCGGAGTTTGGCTCAAGGACTACGGTAGGCAACAAAGCTTCCACTGTAAATGGTTATTCGAATTCCCCTCATAAATACATGGACAGTACACCCTCCAATCCTGTCCACTGTTCACATTTAAACGGTTATTTTCAAAAATTCGGGTCTAACAATTTCTGAATTAAAGATTTATATCAACTATCAGCAAACTATACAAAACAAAACAAAACTTCAGCTTAGTAGAAATTGTCAGTGCAAAAGATTCGATGAAATAGCCTAATACTATAGGTAGCGCCAGCGAACTCGACAATAATCTTGCCCCTTAACTTCTTATAAATCGAAATGAATGAATGCAATAGGGCTGAGGTTTCTATCATTTAGGAAGAGTCCACCAGGAAATAATTGTGGATATTTAGTCAGTTTGCTCTTGGCCCTTTTGAGTTACAGAGAGGTCATGGATCAAAATTATTGTCAAGTTCGTTGGCGCTACCCTTACCTTCTAGAATGTACGGTATCAATAGGCTACCCTGTTCATTATAGGTAGGCCAGAAATCCCGAACCCAATCTCTAATAACTCAAAAAGGACCTGCATAATGGAGCTGTTATTTCTACCATTCGGAAAGAGTCGACCAGTAAATAGGTGTAGAAATTACAGCCCATTAGTTCTAGCCCTTTCTGAGTTGCAAGACGTTAGAGTTAAGATTTCTGGCCTAATTGTTGATATTGAACAAGAGCAGACTTAATTATAATCTTACATTTAAATAGAGCCACAATATGTTGCTAGAGTATTAACATTGCAGACCCAGAGTTGCCGAAATAACGCTAATTTTATGTACAGTCCAAGTCACATGGGCGCATATTCTAGCAACTGTCTAGTAGGCAACACAATTGGATGTCTTTTTGCATTGGTGTCGGCAACTAAAGTGAAGGGGCTATTAGTACAGTTGGCATATTCTGATAATAATTGAATTCAGACATTTCCATCCAAAAGTTGATAATAAAAGATGCCGAAAAAACTGCTAGTGTGACTCTGCCTTGACTCCCGAACATTCCCGCCATTCGGAGAACCACATGCTGTCCAGCAAACCATTTAGCGGTGATTTTTCCTCGGGCTTCGTAATATTTCACACCCTCGGTTTAGCATTTTTTCAATTTGGTGAATCCAGTATAGCGTCCTGTAATTGTTTTCCTCAAGTCCTAAGCGTGGTAGGAGGGTCGAAATACCTTGTAGGCCTAGATCCTTTAAGAACAATTTGGCGTTGGTTTGGCGGCAACGAAGCACGTTAATTTAGCTGTTCAAATGTAGGAAGGTTGGTGTGTTGGGATCCGTGTACAGTTTGGTGATAATGGGGTCAGATTCGTTGTTACCAGGTGATGTGACGCACTTATGGAGAGATTAACATGTTTTTTGTAGGGCTTAATATTCGAGCTCTTTTCTATACCCAGGACGATCATGGCGCTTCCAATCAATAATCTACCAACCTGTCCTAACTAAGCCATTTAACCTAATCTTACGGTACCTAATTTAATATAAAGTTATCTTACCTATCCTACTTTGGTTCGATTTTATTAGTTTCAGTTAGGTTAAGGTAGATAGTTTACTAGAAATAAAATTAACACGATTGTCCTGTACAAGTACCAAGTGCTAAAGAGACTTGGTACAGTACCTCACCGAGATGGAACTGTTTATACATTTGAAAATAACGCTATTAAATATGATTAACCCCCTACAAACATACAGTATACACAGTACCGCGCCGATGCTCTCATGTATTGTTCTTTTGCCCCGTTACATGTATATAGACATGAAATAATATACAAGAGATTAATTAAGAGGGATACACGCAGGGATGGTTTACTGCAGTTCAGATTATGCTAGGTGTCGCCATATGCACGAAATGGTCCGTATCGATGAGACGCAAATTGACAATCAGGATTTGAATGGAGAATACATTGAAATTGCCCCGTTGCGAGTTTAGTTCCACGTGTATGGCGGGAGCGAGGTGAAGAGAGCGTGGGGGAGGGGGGATATGCAGTGTTACGTAACAGAGAGGGGGTGAGGGTGGAGGGAGAGGGGACGTAAGGGAGGGGGGAGTGGCTATAAATGTAGGAAAAGAGAGAGAGAGAGACGCTGAAATCCAATGAAGGGAGAGAGTGAGAGAGAGTATGTAGGAAAGGGTAGTGACACTGGCGAATCATAGGGGTAAGAATTTGAGGAAAGAGTTGCCAGAATCCAGAGAGAGAGAGAGAGAGAGTGTGTGTGTGAAACGTAAGGGCTAGAGTTAAGAGGGGAGATGCCAGAATCCAAGGACGAGAGAGAGAGAGAGTGTGTGTGTGTGTGTATGATATGTAAGGGCTAGAGTTAAGAGGGGAGATGCCAGTTTCCAAGGACGAGAGAGAGAGAGATAATAAACAAAAAATCATGGCAAGAATGACGTTCCACCATAGATTATAACTTAAAACTAATGTTGAAAAATGCTTAAAGCAACGAAGAAAAATTATATAAACACACTTGAAAGAAATTAAAAATGTGCTAAATAAACATACGAACAACAATCGAACAAAGGAAATGGGATATACAAATATACTCATAGCTGACGATCGATAAGTAAAGGTAAATTAGATATGGTGTAGGGAGGAGAGGGGTGAGGTGGGGAGGAGGAGGAGGTAAAGGAGGTGGGGGGAGGGCATGGAAGGTTATAGGAAGGCGAGAGTATGGAGGGTTGAGGAAGTGGGGGATAAAAGGGTTTGGATGGGAGGAAGGACAGAGGGATTGGAAGAGGAGGGGAGGAAGGGAGAGATGAGAGTAATGTTTATTGTATTGATCAATTCGTAATATCCCAGCAGTTTGTAGGCTACTCATGACTGCATTGGTATTAGCCAATCTACCCTAACATAATGCAGCTTTAAATACTATAATCTGTGTATTTTTTATATAAACATAAAGTTTCTATATTAATTAAAATGTCGATGCGGTACTAAATGTACTGTTATGTAGGAAGGTATTTAGCAGAGAAGCTGTGTTGCCACATTGTACCGTATGTACTGCACAGTTGCTTAAGCCGATATCACACGAGCGCTTTTTCACTCAACATTTATCCTTAACACTGGTCTGGCAGCTTATGAAGTAAACATTTAGATTATTTCCGTTACCTAAATTCATCTACCATCAGTCTAGTTTCCGATACCAGGACAAAATACTCCAGAAATGTAGCCAGAAAAATGTTGATCATCGAATGTTGACTATAAAATCTCTCGCGTGTGATACCGGCTTTACATGAGTTCTCTCCTGTATGATTTCATGCACGAAAATAGTTTTATTTATAAATATAATATATCGTCATGCAAAAAGCAACTTATATCACCTTTTCCCTACTATTATTTTCTGGGTAATTCCCTCTATAATCGTGAGCATTAGTAGCTACGCATCCATTTGAACCCGACCAGCTTGTTTTCTCTTTTTCTCATGTTCTCTTTGTCACTGGCTTGTATACATTCGGACCCATTCAGCCAACTGTTTTAAGAGGTTTATCCCCATCCAGGTGTCGATTTCTTTCTGGCGAGCGATAGCGAGCCAGCTTTGTATGGAGAAATCCGGCTTCGCCGGAGAAATTTTTCTATCGAAAAATGTACAAATTTAGATTGCTGTAAAAACAAAAATACATATATGTTGGCTCGCTACCCCTCGCCAGGAAAATATTGACACCTAGATGGGGGTAAAAGTCTTAAAACAGTAGGCTTAATGGGGCCGAATGGATACAAGCCAAAGAGAGAGGGAGATAAAGATAACAAAAAAAGAGGTGGACTCCCACAAAGTTGTACAAAATATCCCCCAAAGGCTTCAGATGTTGGTGGTAAAGGTTCAAAGGTTGGAGTGGGTGTATACTTATTATGGGTTGTGAGTGTACCTTGTTCCTGGGCCTGTCCTTTGCAACGGTCGTCCCCATGACCTTCAACACTTTCTTTTATATTTTTTGGGGGGTGGAGATCGGACGGGAGTCCGATATAATGAGAGTGAGAGTGATAATGAGAGAGAGGAAGGAAGGATGAGGGAGAGGAGAGAAAGAAGAATGGAAGGTGGAACACAGAGAAGAGAGGATGGGTACACTGTAAATAATTATCATATTGTCTTTGTCCCAGTTTTGGTTTGTTTAGTTTGCAAGTTTTACATTTTAATTTTAATTAAAGAAGGTATGGATGGAGTAATTAAAGTGACCCTAATAATTTACCTTTTAACCCCTTCTGTACCGGCGACGTATTTTGTATTTGGTTTCAGCTACATTTAGACGATTATATGAAGCTTACTAAGGATATATGGTAGCTAGAAGGATTGATTGAGATAGTCTGTAGCCTTTTCATGGGTAGACATCCTTCCCAAGCTGAATAATAACGTCTAATAGGTGCCAGAATATAATGAAAAGGACGTCATCGATACTGAAGGTATAGTTCCAGAAGCTTGGAAGCTTGCAAATGTAGTTCCGATCTTCAAAAAAGGTGATAAATCCATAGCATCAAATTATCGTCCCATTAGTCTCACTTCAATCATAGGAAAGCTACTAGAGTCAATTATTGCTAGGAAAATGAGAAACCACTTAGAAACATTTAACTTAATCAATTCTTCTCACCATGGATTCACTCAGGGACGTTCTTGCCTTACTAATTTGCTTAGCTTTTTCTCAGAGGTATATGAAGCAGTAGATAATGACAAGTCATATGATATTATATATTTAGATTTCAGTAAAGCTTTCGACAGAGTCCCTCATGAGAGATTGATGAGAAAGGTTGAACACATGGAATAGATGGGGCGTTGTTAGGATGGATTAGGTCATGGCTAATTGGTAGGAAGCAGAGAGTCAGCATAAATGGTACTAAGTCAGAGTGGGGATCAGTTAAGAGTGGTGTCCCCCAGGGATCTGTATTGGGTCCTCTGTTATTTATCGTATACATAAATGACCTTGATTTAGGTATAACTAGTAGGATAAGTAAATTCGCAGACGATACCAAAATAGGGAGACCAATAGATTCAGATAGCGACATAGAGTGCCTCCAAAGGGATCTAGATACCTTACACGAATGGTCAGTAAAGTGGCAGATGAATTTTAACATTGACAAATGCAAGGTATTACAGATAGGGAAGACGAATACTAATGCAAAATATAAACTAGCTAAAGCTGAATTAGAAAACTCAGACTGCGAGAAAGATTTGGGTGTGTTTGTTAGCAACGATTTGAAACCTAGAAAACAGTGTATAAGCGTACGTAACAAGGCAAACAGGGTTCTGGGGTTAATCTCAAGGAGTGTGAGTAACAGAACTGCCGATGTTATCTTGAAACTTTACTTGTCATTAGTAAGACCTCATATGGATTATGCTGTCCAATTTTGGTGTCCTTATTACAGAATGGATATAGATTCCTTGGAGAGAGTACAGCGAAGAATTTTGTTATTTTGTTAATCCCACTAACCCACTTGAACACCTCTATCATATCCCCTCTAACTCTGCGTCTCTCTAACGAATGTAAGCCTAATTTCTTCAACCTTTCTTTATACGGCAGATTTCTAATATTATGGATCATTTTTGTCATTCTACGTTGTACTCTCTCCAATGAATCTATGTCCATTCTGTAATAAGGACACCAAAATTGAACAGCATAATCCATATGGGGTCTCACTAATGACAAGTAAAGTTTTAAGATAACATCAGCAGTTCTGTTACTCACACTCCTAGAGATGAACCCGAGAATCCTGTTTGCCTTGTTTCGAACGCTTATACACTGTTTTCTAGGCTTCAAATAATTGCTAACAAACACACCTTGATCTTTCTCACAATTCGAGTTTTCTAATTCCATATTAGCTAGTTTATATTTAACATTTGTATGCATCTTTCCTATCTTTAATACCTTGCATTTGTCAATGTTAAACTTCATCTGCCAATTTACTGACCATTCGTGTAAGGTACCCTTTGGAGGCACTCTATATCTCTATCTGAATCAATTGTTCTCCCCATTTTGGTATCGTCTGCAAATTTACTTATCCTACTAGTTATACCTAAATCAAGGTCATTTATGTATATAACAAACAACAGAGGACCTAATACAGATCCCTGGGGGACACCACTTTTGACTGGTCCCCATTCTGACTTCGTACCATTTATGGTACGAAGTCAGTAAAGTAATATACCGAAGTAATATACCCAATTATATTACATTTACCTTTGTATACCTTTATGTTTGTACAGTTTATGAATAGATTGAAAAGGATTGCCTAGAACAGTTAGAGGAAAGGAGAAGAGATAAAAATGCAAAGCGGGGTAAGAAGGAAAATATGTATAGGGGAGAGGAGGATAGGATATAGGTAGGCTAGGGGAAGTAGAAGGAAGCATACTTGTAGTGGATGGGAGGACAGGAAGGATAGAAGGAGAATGGAGGGAATGGAAGGTGACAATGAGGGATAGAACAATGGTAGGGGCAAAAAAGGTCGGGACAGAATGATGAAAGGAAGAATAAAAGGGAGTGGAGGCTTGAGGAAGAAAAATGGACAACAGACGAGAATGGTGAAGACAATGATGAACACAAAGGAGGGGGGACAGGTAGAGATAGGTTGAGATGGTTCACAAAGGAAGGGGGACAGGTAGAGATAGGTTGAGATGGTTAAGACAATGATGAACACAAAGGAGGGGGGACAGGTAGAGATAGGTTGAGATGGTTAAGACAATGATGAACACAAAGGAGGGGGGACAGGTAGAGATAGGTTGAGATGGTTAAGACAATGATGAACACAAAGGAGGGGGGACAGGTAGAGATAGGTTGAGATGGTTAAGACAATGATGAACACAAAGGAGGGGGGACAGGTAGAGATAGGTTGAGATGGTTTAAGACAATGATGAACACAAAGGAGGGGGGACAGGTAGAGATAGTTGAGATGGATAACACAATAATGAACACAAAGGAAGGGGGACAGGTAGAGATAGGTTGAGATGGTTAAGACAATGATGAACACAAAGGAAGGGGGACAGGTAGAGATAGGTTGAGATGGTTAAGACAATGATGAACACAAAGGAGGGGGAAGGTAGAGATAGGTTGAGATGGTTAAGACAATGATGAACACAAAGGAGGGGGGACAGGTAGAGATAGGTTGAGATGGTTAAGACAATGATGAACACAAAGGAGGGGGGACAGGTAGAGATAGGTTGAGATGGTTAAGACAATGATGAACACAAGGAGGGGGGACAGGTAGAGATAGGTTGAGATGGTTAAGACAATGATGAACACAAAGGAGGGGGGACAGGTAGAGATAGGTTGAGATGGTTAAGACAATGATGAACACAAAGGAGGGGGGACAGGTAGAGATAGGTTGAGATGGTTAAGACAATTATGAACACAAAGGAAGGGGGACAGGTAGAGATAGGTTGAGATGGTTAAGACAATGATGAACACAAAGGAGGGGGGACAGGTAGAGATAGGTTGAGATGGTTAAGACAATGATGAACACAAAGGAGGGGGGACAGGTAGAGATAAGTTGAGATGGTTAAGGGGACAGCGCTTATTTTGGGGGTCTATTTATATATTCAGTTATTTTATAGTTTCCTCCCTAGACCCCCATAAAACTTAAAAAAAAAAACATCCATTAGATTCCCCTTCGAGATTAATTTGGAAATTTTTCGGTAGAAAAACGTCACGGCCTAAGGCTGGTTCCTTCACAATTACGGGCTCGCTATCGCTCGCCAGGAAAAACAAATGATACCTAAAGGGCACGAAAGGTCTTAATATTGACAAAGAAATGGGGTGAATGGTCTTAAAATCGACAAACTAATGGGTTAAAATCTCAAAACTAATGGAGATAAGCGTGAGGAAAAAAGATGACCTGAAAAAGGGCCCATCTCCCCTTAATTAATAGGACGGGTATGGGAGGGAGGAGAGGGAAATAGTTTTAAATAGATGGTTACGTAAGAAAGATATTGAGAGAAAGGATAGAGAAGAACATAAGAAACCGGGAGTCTTCAGAAAGCCGACTGGCCCACACAAGACAGATATCATTCACACCCAGTCCATCACATCCATTTGCCTATCCAGTCTATGGCCTATCTATTTTTTTCTTGAATGTATGTTATTATTTTATTCTTGGTTGAACATTTATATCAAACAATCATGTTGTGCATATTGATTGGTGTAGGACTTGGTACAGGTTGTGGTAACTCGGACTTAGGAACTTGATTGTCCGAAGGTATATGGTATTACAGGTGGATTACGTGTGTACTGTCAAGTTACTGTGAACTGGGTTGACATATTGTATATTGGGACGTTGATAAGTTTGTTTATTGTGTGTATAAGTATTGATTAAGGGGGGTCACCGGCTTTTTTTCTCTTTCTCTCACTTTCTCTCTTTCCCTGGCTTGTATCCATTCGGCCCCATTCAGCCAACTGTTTTAAGACGTTTATCCCCATCCAGGTGTCTATTTCTTCCAGGCGAGCGATAGGGAGCCAGCATTGTATGGAGAAATCAGGCTTCGCCGGAGACATTTTTCTATCGAAAAATTTACAAATTTAGCTTGCTGTCAAAACAAAAATCTATATATGCTGGCTCGCTACCGCTCGCCAGGAAAATATTGACAACTGGATGGGGGTAAACGTCTTAAAACAGTAGGCTGAATGGGGCCGAGTAGATACAAGCCAAAGAGAGAGGGAGAGAAAGATAAAACAAAAAAAGCGAGGTGGGCTCCCTTAACATGTTGTATAACCCCGACAATAGATGCCCAACGTGAAGACTGATCATGTGAGCCCTGTAGTAGCCTTAGACTTAGACTGATCATGTGAGCCCTGTAGTAGCCTTAGACTTAGACTGATCATGTGAGCCCTGTAGTAGCCTTAGACTTAGACTGATCATGTGAGCCCTGTAGTAGCCTTAGACTTAGACTGATCATGTGAGCCCTGTAGTAGCCTTAGACTTAGACTGATCATGTGAGCCCTGTAGTAGCCTTAGACTTAGACTGATCATGTGAGCCCTGTAGTAGCCTTAGACTTAGACTGATCATGTGAGCCCTGTAGTAGCCTTAGACTTAGACTGATCATGTGAGCCCTGTAGTAGCCTTAGACTTAGACTGATCATGTGAGCCCTGTAGTAGCCTTAGACTTAGACTGATCATGTGAGCCCTGTAGTAGCCTTAGACTTAGACTGATCATGTGAGCCCTGTAGTAGCCTTAGACTTAGACTGATCATGTGAGCCCTGTAGTAGCCTTAGACTTAGAGTATACATAAAGCTGTAGGGCCTATTGTTATTAGTGTCCCAAGTGTTTCTGTCAACTGCATGCTCCTGTGGTTACATTGGATGAACCTAGTAATATTGTGTCACTTAATGGAGTATGCACAACAAAAAGCTATATTTATTTTTGTTTAGCCTTCGTATGGAAGATTTCTAATATCATAGATATTTTGTTTTCATTCTTTCTTTATAGGCATACTGCTTCCAGGGAAGCTATGTCATTACTTCAAAAAAGACACCAACATTGAACAGCATAATCCATAAGTGACTAATGCCAGGTAAAGTTTCCAGATTACGTCTACTGTTATGTTATTTAGGATAGAAGGACGGCTACAGTAGAACGATATGACGTGTTATGTTATTAAGGATAGAAGGACGGCTACAGTAGAACGATATGACGTGTTATGTTATTAAGGATAGAAGGACGGCTACAGTAGAACGATATAACGATATGACGTGTTATGTTATTAAGGATAGAAGGACGGCTACAGTAGAACGATATGACGTGTTATGTTATTAAGGATAGAAGGACGGCTACAGTAGAACGATATGACGTGTTATGTTATTAAGGATAGAAGGACGGCTACAGTAGAACGATATGACGTGTAAGACATAGAGGAAGGGGAGTGATGGGAGGGCTAGATAAAGCGGGGGAGAGGAGGGTAGGGACACAGAAAGAGAGAGGGGAAAAGGAGGAGAGGGAGAGGAAAAACAAGTGAAGGGAAGAAGGAGCATAGAAGACAGGGGGGGATATATTGAAGACAAGACAGAAAGGAATAGAGAGGAGGAGAGAAAAAAGAGAGTGGTGAAAGATAGAGAGAGGGTGGAGGAGGTGAGGGGGGAGATGTGGATGAGGGGAAAGGTAGGAAGTCGATAAAATGGGGGGGAGGGATGGGGTGAACTGGTGTGTGTGTGTGAGAGAGAGAGGGTGGAGAAGGAGAGGGAGGTGAGGGGGGAGGATGTGGATGAGGGGCAAGGTAGGAAGTCGATAAAATGGGGGGGGGAGGAGGGATGGGGTGAACAGGTGTGTGTGTGTGAGAGAGAGAGAGAGAGAGAAGGTGGGGAGGGGTGAACAAGGATAAATGGAGTAAAATACATAGGAATAAAAGTTAAGAGGGAAGGTGCCTTCATCCAAGAATGAGAGAGAGTGTGTGTGCCTACATAGGCCGTATAGATTACTTGGGAAAGGTGAAAGTCGACAAAGAATGAGGGGAGGGTGGATACAGGTGTGTGTACTTACTCTAGTTGTATTGCGGGAGTGAGCATGCTCGTTATTTCCCGCCTCCTATATGTGTAGGTGTTATATGTATCGTTGGAATGGCTGTGGATGTGTGTGTAGTCTGTATTTTTAGCCAATTGGCGACATCGGAAACGAAGGCTTAGGGTGGATCTGTATGGTACCATTCTCACTATAGACGGCACCGTCTCGCCCGAAGGCTTAGGTAGCCATCAGCTTAGGTGAACCATATGATACCCATCTCGCCTTGTACCATTTTGCCAACCCCAGATGGGACGTCACAACGTCGTCCACTTATTCCAGGTACCTATTTTACAGCTAGGTGAACTGAGGCTAACACATGAAAGGAGACAAGCCCAATTTGTCTCCGCCCGGCCGAGGATTGAACCCCCGACCCCTCGTGTGTGAGACGAGAGCTCTACCTACTAGGCTACGGGCTGTGTGTGTGTGTGTGTAAGTTAGAGAAAGAGATTTATGTGTATGTAAAGCCCTGTACCCGAAAATCCCGCAATCACATAACTACCCGAGTTAACGTCGGGGATAGCGTAAAATAGTCGTTGTTGGTAGAGAAGTTTAATAAACCCATCACGTGTATCAACACAAGACTATCACCAGGTTCTTTCAAGGAGAACTAGGGTTGCTATCCTATTGTACGTCTGTGGTAGTACAGTGGTTAGCGCGCGAGTTGGTAGGCCTATGCCTAATGACCCGGGTTCGAAACCGCGCCAGGCCTAGAGATTTTCGGGAGGGGTAAATTCCCTTCTCACCCAGCATTTCAGTGTACATGAGTTTGTGTGTGTGAGAGAGTGACGTGTACATGATTGTGTGTGCAAGAGTGACGTGTACATGAGTCTGTGTGAAAAGAGTGACGTGATCGTGATTGTTTTTGGTGCGAGAGAGTTACGTGTACATGACTGTGTGTGTGAGATTGACGTGTGCATAAAGCCTGGTTCACACATAGCCGAGTCGGTGCGCGAGTCCAACACGAGTGATGAAATTTTGCTATTCGGCAATGACTCGTCGAGACTCCTCAACACTTGTGTTAGACTCGTGTATACTCTTTGTTTACTCGACACACTCGTGGGTACTCGCCACGGGGTCCAAAAATTTCATGCATGCATGAAATTTTGGCGAGTACCCACGAGTGTGGCCTACATATGTGTAGACTCGTGTACATACGTGTTAACTCGTGTTGAACTCTGAATAACTTCATTATTCGTGTTAACTCGTGTTGACTTGTGTAAACCCGTGTAACACTCTTTGCTGATTCGTCGCTTTTCGTCATCATTTCGCCGTTGACGAATCAACACGTGTCTACACGTAACAACACGTATGTAACACACATGCAACACGTATCAACAAGAGTACAAAGCACGAATGTGAATGCCAAAATATGGTGGCACCATGATGCAAGAGTTTACACGATTCAAACACGAGTAAAAACACGAGTAAACAAGAGTATACACGAACCACTGAGAACAGAACACGAGTGTAACACGAAAAAGCGAGTGTCATTTGAAATACCGTTATTTCAAAAATGTTGGACGAACCAACGAGAGTTTACACGACTCTATACGGATGTAACGTGAGTCAACACGTGTACAACAGATATCCAACGAGAGTCAACGCGTACCTAAACGAAGCTACACGAATCGTGGAGTGTAGCCCGAGTGCTGGCAACACCGTGTGAAGAGGTGGCAACAACGCCACTCACACAGACGCCTCCCACACCCTATAAAGTGCCCCCACCCACGCTGCCTCGTCCCAGTCCACCGCCGCACCAGTAACCGACCACAACCTTGACCTGCCTCGCTGACCTCCCTATCTGCTGCACATCCACCCACGCTGCCCTTCATCATGGTCCCTGAAAAGCCTGAAAAGAAGAAGGTCCCTGCCAAGTCATGTGCTGAAGTTTTTTTTTTTTTTTTTTTTTTTTTTCTATGTGATTGAGGGAGGCAAAAGGCATAACTGCCTATAGCGAGTGCCTCCCCCATAGTTGAAAGAGTGACAGGGCCAAAATCAAGGGACGTTCGAGCCATGGACACACGGAGTTTGAAGCAATTTAAGTCATAGGAAGAGGGAAAGACTGATTCTGGGAGAGAGTTCCAGAGCTCAGCTGTTGAGTAGAAGAAAGTTTGAGAGTAACGTTTCACTCTTGGATTGGAGAGTTGCACAGAGTAGGGGTGGGATTGAGTTGCAAGACGGGTACCACGTGCCCTACGTAAAGGAGGTGGTATGCACTGGGATAGCTCTGAGGAACACTGATTATTATAGTAGCGATAGAATAGCGAGAGAGATGCAACATTGCGGCGGAGAGAGAGAGATTGCAGAGAGTTGGTGAGTGGACGGGAGTTAATGATACGAAAGGCCTTCCTTTCAACTTTGTCTAGGAGAGCGGTGTGAGAGGAACCTCCCCACACATGTGAACAATACTCAATACAAGGGCGCACTATGCCCCTGTACAGAGCAAGAAGCTGTGCAGGGGAAAAGAACCCCCTAAGGCGGTTGAGCACACCCAGCTTCTGGGAGGCTGCCTTAGCAAGACTGGTAATATGGTCCTTCCAAATGAGAGCAGAAGAAAAAGAGACACCAAGAATATTGAGAGAAGATGAAGGGTTGATTTTTGTATTGTTGATGAATAAGGGATAGTCCGCTGGGAGATCCTGACGGGTAGATAGATGGAGAAATTGGGTTTTGGAAGCATTAAAGTTAACAAGGTTTTCTCTGCCCCAATTGGAAATAGTATTTAGATCAGAATTTAAGAGTTCTATGGCTTCATTACGTTTGTCGTTGAGGGATTGCTGGCTGGGGCGTTCTGAAAAACTAATGGAGTAGTGTAAGGTTGAGTCGTCTGCGTATGAATGGATGGGAATTAAGGTACAGTTAACCCGGGGGCTGCGGGGAGACTCTTAAGAGTTCCCCCGGCGCACTGCGGGGAGACTCTTAAGAGTCAGAGAAAATAAAAATCAACTTTTGACATCGAAAAAAAAATATTTTTTTATATTTTTTTTTTTTTATTTATTTTTTTTTTTTTGGCCCCTGGGCCATGCAAAATCTCAGTCCTCTACCTCCCCTCCTTCCCCACTTTCCTCCTCTCCTTCAGTTATCACCTATTTCCCTTCCCTTATCTGAGGTATATTTTCGTGCTAACATTAGAAATCCGATTGGAGGGTGTGGTCATCACTGATAGCAAGCGAGTGCAAGAGAGAGAGAGAGAGTATCGATCGACTGTGTCTCAGTGGCCTTGGGGGAAATTGGCGGGAAGCAGATTGCCTCACCCATACATTATACAACTCGCGGGCTATATCTCCGATTTTGACCATCCAAACGCTGTTTTCACTCGTTTTATTGTTGTTTCAGGTAATACCTTTATAATCAACCCATAATAGGCGCATATGGATAAATATTAATGCTATTAATGGCACAATGAATATTTTAGTGACGGAAACACCTCAAATACGTCAGCACAGGGGGACGTTTCAATTCCAATTACCCCCATGCGCACTTCAGAGGTTAAGGAGAACATTTATAAAAATTAGAAAGAGAATAGGAGATAGGACAGAGCCCTGAGGAACACCGGAGTTTATAGGGTGAGGAAGTGAACAATGGCCGTCCACAACCGCGGCTATGGAACGGCCGGAAAGGAAATTAGAGACAAAGGCACAGATGGAGGGATAGAAACCGAAGGAGGGTAGTTTAGAAATTAAAGATTTATGCCAGACTCTATCGAAGGCTTTCGATATGTCTAGTGCAATAGAAAAAGTCTCGCCGAAGTCCCGAAAGGAGGATGACCAAGAGTTAGTAAGATATGAAAGAAGATCACCAGTAGAGCGACCCTTAAGGAAGCCATACTGGCGATCTGAGAGCAGATTATGAGAAGAGAAATGCTTAAGAAATTTGGAAGCAAGAATAGTTTCAAAAACTTTAGAAAGACAAGAGATAAGAGCAATTGGACGATAGTTGGAGGGTTGAGAGCGGTCACCCTTCTTTGGGACAGGTTGAATGTGAGCAAACTTCCAGCATGAAGCGAAGACGTTAGAGGATAGACAGAGACGAAAGAGTTTGCCTAGGCAGGGAGACAGCACGGAAGCACAGTTTTTTGAGAACAACAGGAGGAACACCGTCCGGACCGTACGCCTTATTAGTGTTAAGCCCAGAGAGGGTAGAAAGTACATCTTTAGAAGAGATTAGGATATTAGGCATAAGTAAGAGAGAGGAGGGCGGAGAGGGAGGAATAGCACCGGAATCATCCAAGGTGGAGTTTCTAGCAAAAGTTTGAGCGAAGTGTTTAGCTTTGTCAGAGGAAGAAGTGATGGTTGTGCCATCAGAGTGGGAAAGGGGAGGGAAAGACGAGGAAGAGAAATTGTTGGATAGGTTTTTGGCTAGATGCCAGAAAGCTTGGGAAGAGCTAGAGTTGGATAGTTCAGTGCATTTATTATTGATGAAAGAGTGTTTGGCAAGTCGAAGAACAGATTTGGCTTGATTCCGGGCAGAAACATATGAAGAATGAGAGTCTTGAGTTTTAAGGCGTCGGTACCGTTTGAATGCTTCCTCCTTATTGCGGACAGCAGTAGAACAGGCGTGAGTAAACCAAGATTTTTTAGCATTAGTCTGAGAGAAAGAGAATGGAATGTATGCTTCCATGCCCGATAGGATTACCTCGGTAATGCGTTCAGCACTCTCCGAGGGTCCTCGGCCATGGAAGCAGAAATCATTCCATGGGAAATCAAAGAAGTACTGCCGAAGAGCCTCCCAGTCGGCAGCGCCAAAGTGCCACAAGCGCCGCCGGCTAGGAGGATCGGGTGGCTGTACTGGAGAGATAGGACAGGTGACAGAGATAAGTTTATGGTCGGAGGAGCCCAGAGGAGAGAAAAGATCGACAGTATAAGAAGAAGGGTTAGAAGTTAGAAACAAGTCAAGAATGTTGGGCCGATCTCCGATGCGATCCGGGATACGGGTGGGTTGCTGAACTAACTGCTCTAGGTCATTTAGGATAGAAAAGACGTAGGCTTGTTCACCAGGTGGATCAGTAGTGTGAGAGGAGAGCCAATGGCGGTGGTGAACGTTGAAATCTCCTAAGATGGAGATTTCTGAGAAAGGAGAAATGGATAGAATGTGTTCCACTGTAGAGTTTAGATAGTCAAAGAATTTCGGAAAGTTGGTAGAGTTAGGGGAAAGATAGACAGCACAGAAATATTTAGTAAGAGAATGACAGGAAAGTTTGAGCCATAAAGTTGAGAATTCAGAGGAGTCGAAATCGGGAACACGAGAGCAAGTGAGTTTGTTGTGCACATATGCACAACATCCGCCTTTGGCTTTGAAACTAGGATAGAGAAAGTAGGAGGATACAGAGAAGGGGTTGCTGGAAGTTGCTACAGACACCTGAGTTTCGGTGAGGAAGAGAAGATCAGGTTTGTAGGAGGAGAGATGGTGCTCAACAGAGTGAAAGTTAGAGTAAAGTCCGCGAATATTGCAGAAATTAATAGAAAGAGTAACAGGCCGAGGTCCAGGTAATTGTGTGGGGTCGTCAGGGGATGGTCGGTCGGGTGAGGGGGCATTTATGGGGACTCCGAGGCTGGGCTACAATTCATATTTTTGTTTTTTTTAATTTTGGTGTGGAGGAATGAAGTGTGGTGTGCATGTTTAGTGTAGTGAAGTGGATAGGAGGAGGAGGTGTTTGTGAGAGCTAGCTGGATTGCTCTCAGTGTAAATGAGGTACGCTGGCCAACAAGCGTGTCGTCGCCAAGCCGCCGCCTGAGCCCAGCCAACCACGTGACACAGCAGCCACCCCATGCCGCCCACCCCCGCCAAAGCACAACCAACGTAGTGCGTCGCCCAGCTCAGATGACATCATACCAGACAGCCAGGCCGCTGCTACTAGTAGTGATCGTCAGGACATATCCGATTCGTTCGATCCAGATGATACCCTCATGGACGATGAAGAGGCAGTGATGGACGACAGCCAAGAGGAGCCCGAGGATACGGAGGCCATGTCTGGTGGTGACGATGAACAAGGCGACTCACAGGACATGGCCGATGATATCCCCGTGTATGGGGCTATCAAGAAGAACAAGCTTACCAGGATCCTGTTCCACGACGAGACTGAGGACATGCTGGTAGAGTGGGTGAACGACAACCCCATGCTGTACCAGAAACGTCTCAAGGAGTTCAAAGACAGCCGCAAGAAGGTGCGGATGTTTGAACAGAAGGCTCACAGCCTGGTACCTCGTGTCACAGGTAAGTACCCCATAATAAAGTGTGCATTATGTTATTGTAGTGATAATGTGTGTTTTGATACCTTTTTGTTGTGTTCTTGGTTCGATTTCATGTGTTTCATACGTTAAATTCATCCTGCACTATTTAAAATATGTTAAGAGTTGCATATATGAAATGCTGTGCTGCCAATATCACCCACATTCCATTCAATGTCTGTTTACATCCTTGAATCTATATTTGATTATGTACCAATTTTTTACCTGCTCACGCCGATATGTGAAGCATTTATACAATATGTCCAATGCCCAATTAATGTTTCTGTTTCCGCAGGAACTCAGCTGAAAAATTGGGTGACGGGTATGCGGACCCGGTATGCTAAGCTCACCGACGAGAAGAGTGGTGCGGGCACCCCTGGCACCAGCGATGGGCGGCCAAGGTCTGCCCGTGATGAGTGGATACTAGAAAAGTTCTCCTTCCTGAAAGGGCACATTTCCCGTGTCAAAACCCGGGTCACAGCTACGGTGAGAACACTAATATACATACCTAACTTACATTTGTGACAATAATAAATAAATGGGAAAATATAAGACCAAGTTATAACCAGCCAGAAAATATATAAGTTCTCCTGTTAAGAAAAGAACATTGTAATAATATGCTCCCATTTATATAATATTGGGGGTTGTAACATATCTAAAGTTTCAATATATATTTAGTGCTTTATTCCAGGTATACATATATAAAGAAGGATTTATATAAAAATCAAATGTCTTTATGTATTAATATTTATTGTCAAGTTACATATGCTATCAATCATAGCTTAATTATTGCTTTGAAATACTATATTTATGCCTTTCTTTCAGTTCCAAGAGTCCAAGCAGGCCGCCCAGCCCCCTACTTCCGCGCCAGAGGTGGTGGTGGTAGACGACCCAGAGAGTGGTGGAGAGGACTCCGCCATGCCCCCACCATCCGGGACAGGGATGACTGCTGGCTCCAGCACCAAAAAGCGCCGCAAAAGTGCTGACGCGAGCTCACCTGTGGAGGTAAATATGAAAGCATTGTTAACATAATTCATAACTATAGTATTCATATTAAATATATTTTTGTGGATGCTGTATATTGGCCAGACGAGCCCACCTGTGGAGGTAAATATGAAAGCATTGTTAACATAATTCATAACTATAGTATTCATATTAAATATATTTTTGTGGATGCTGTATATTGGCCAGACGAGCCCACCTGTGGAGGTAAATATGAAAGCATTGTTAATATCATCGATAACGAGATTATTTATATAATAATGGCTGTAGAACATGCGTCAACTGTGGAGGAAGATAATGATAAACTGTTAATGATTATAAGTTAGCATGGCATGCATATATTAATATATAATAACCGCATGTTTCTAAACAACACATTTTTGTTTTTCTAGGTGGATCAGAAACGGGACGAGCTGAGGAGAGACATGGCCGGGCTGATGTCGACCCTGGCAGGCAAGCAGACGAGGTACTCCAACTTCGTCTCCTACTTGGAGGAGCAGCTGGACATGTTGCCTAACCCAGTAGGTGACACATTGTCACGAAAAATTATGATGCTTGTGCTGCAGGCCAGGGAAGATATGGATGGCAGCCCACAGGCGTCACCCTCTCACCCATCTCTCTCGCCTCAGGCCACCACAGCAACCCAAGCTACCAACCCCACCCCAGCAGGCAGGACCTTCGTCTGTAGTACCACGTGGGCCCCCAGGTTCTCAGATATGATGGCCTCGTTCAGGTCACCTGTACCTGACTGGTGGGCGGGCTCTATGACCCCCACACATGGCAACAACCTCCCGGTTCCTTCAACCCCCAGCAGACCGCCAACACCTGGTGGATTTCTGCAATACACCAGAATGAACCCGGCAGCCACCACCCCCAGGCCTGCGGATGACGAGGTGTGAGTTGGGGTGTTAACATGTTCAATGAAGTCATGAACCCCATTGATGGGGAGGACGAGTCATTACATTATTATACAGGTGTTTATTAGTATTAAGGAACCTTTATATTTTTGATAAATAAATAAAATGAAGGTCTTTTGAGATGTTGTTTTGGATTCACCTATTAGTTAGTTATTTTATCTATAAGTTTCACAGAAAAAAGTTTTACCGAAATAAATATAAGATTATATATAAATGTATAATATATAAATAATATAATAATGAAACATATAAATGTATAATATATAAATAATATAATAATGAGACAGAAAAATAGAAAACAAATACCATAATATGAGACAAATAGAAATAAGGTCACAGTAATTCATAGACAAATGTAAATTGAAACTTATGTCGAATATAATTATCAATGACTCTGAAAACACACAGAAAAGGTGACACAGAAGTATATAAATAATTATCAATGTATTAATATATAAAGAACATATAATAATCATACTGAAATATATATATTATTAAAACAAAAGACAAATAAGAAACCAATAGCAGATGTTACACAAAAAGAAAACAAAATACATATATATAGAGAGCGAGAGAGAATATAATGATGAGACTGAATAATAATTAATTATATTACCTATATATGAGATTAATATAAATAAAATTACAGATATATATATATATATATACATAAACTAGATCTTACCCAAACAGGAGACTAATATAAAACCAAACATAGTATTAACCTTATATCATACAGTCCTGCCAGGGGACACTTCCCCTTGCTGAGGAATAGTAGTCCGTGAGGTGCTGGCGTTGAAGCTTGGCCTGGGCTGTCACGACATTCCCGGAGAGTCTCTGCAGGGGACTCATCCTCTCCACATCCTCCCTCCACGCCCCAGGAATGACAGCATGCGTCACAGGGTCCTCATCGTCTAATATGTTGGCGTCATGACCAGGGTACCGCAGCCGCATCAGGTTGTGCATGCAACAGCAGGCCAGAACCACTGACTCAACATGGGATGGGTGGAGGGCTATATTGGATAGGAGGCACCGGAACCTGAGATTGGGAGAGAATGGTTAGGATGATGTATATTTATACTTGACTGAAGTTATAGTTGATATTATGAGGGTGGCATATAAAATGCCTTGTTATATCAAATGTCGCCTCTACGAAACCTGTGTTTGTTGGAAATAACATTACATTACCATCACATTAAATGACATTAACATGACATGGCATGACATTACCATAACATGACATTAACATAACATGACATTATGCTTACCTGGAGGACATGATGCCAAAAGCATTCTCCACAACGCGGCGAGCCCTGGACAGACGGTAATTGAAGATGCGTTGAGGTACAGTGAGCTGGCGGGTAGAGTGTGGCTTCATCAACCACCTTCACATGGGGAATGCGTCGTCACCAACCAGGAAGTAGGGAACAGGGGTGTCGTCGTTGGGCAGAGGTTCGGCAGCAGGGAGTCCCAGGGTGCACCCATCCAATGCTGCTCTGATGTTTGTTCTTAGAAAAACACCTCCATCTGAGCAGCAACCGTGATTGCCAATGTCGCAGTACAGGAATTTGTAGTCTGCGTCTACAATAGCCATGAGCACGATGGAGTGGAAGCCCTTATAGTTGTAAAATTCCGTTCCGCCATGGGGAGGGCATCGGATGGCGCAGTGCTTTCCGTCGATGGCACCAACGGCATGGTGGAAATCCCACCGTTTGGAGAACTCCCTGGCAATCGCCTTCCACTCCGCCGGGGTCCTGGGGCAACGTATAAGCTCCTGCTGGTACTCTGCGATGATGGCTTCACATGTCTCAGGCACTATGAGGGAGATGGTGTTCCGGGCCACACGGAACGCGTACTGCAGGCTAGGATAGGAGTCACCCGTGGCCAGGTAGCGGAGTGTGATTGCCAATCTCAGCCCAGGTGACAAAGCCTCCCTCCAAAACGTGTCCTGCTTCTCTATCCTGGGCCCGACACGCTCCACCAACTCCTTAAACATGATTTTGTCCACACGCAGGAAGTTCCGGTATGATTTGGGGTCCTCCACCTCAAACTCCTTCAGGAGTTATTCGTAAATACCGAACTCTGGCCGTCTCAGTAACCAACTCCTGGCCCAAACTGTCCTTGCTTTCCTTTTCCGTTGACGTTGGCGTTCAGCTAGCGCCTCTGCTTCCTCGATGTCTAGGAGATCCATCCGCATCTTCATGAGTCTCACCATAGCTGACGCGCTGCGCCGATTGATGGTCATGGTGGGTGGGTGGGTGTGTCCTCCGTGGTGATGAGTGGTTGTGTGGCAATGGGTGGTGGTGGGGGCTGCCTTTATATAACTTTCGTGCACAGTGGTTGTCACTCTCAATGACTCTTGGTGGGCTCTCGGCAAGTCTTGCACACTCGTGACGACTCGTGTAAACTCGTGTTGTCTTTCGTGTTGTTTCGTATAACATCCGTGTTCATCCGTGTAACAATCGCGTTGATTCGTGTTGACTCGCGTTGACTCGTGCTAGACTCGTCCATACTCTTTGTTTACGTGCTCTGGAATGTGGCCGTTATTTTTCAAATTTTTGGACACTCGTGTTTGGTTCGTGTTAAACTCGTTTTGATTCTCAGTTACTCGTACAGACTCTTGCATGGACACGTGTTAACTCGTATTGACTCAAGTTAACTCGTGTTACACTCTCCTTGACTCAGGAGCAATTGCTACTCGCGACCGACTCGGCCTCCAGCGATGGCGATAATCGACGAGTGTGACTCGTGTTGGACTCGCGCACCGACTCGGCTATGTGTGAACCAGGCTTTAGTCTGTGTGAGACGAGTGATGTGTTCATGAATGTTGTTTTTGTGTGAGAGTGACGTGTACATGAGTTTGTATGTGCGAGAGTGATGTGTACATGATGTGGAAGAGAGAGTGTTTTGTACAGAGTTTGCAGGAGCCCGGAAAAGAGAGAGAGAGAGAGAGAGTTACGCCTATTACCACTTTATAGAAAGAGAGACTAGAGGAGCACCTATCGATAGTAAGGAAAGGGGTAGTAAGTAGAGGGGTACTCGGGAGAGGGCATAATTCCACTTATGCTGGCGGAGGAACGCGCTCTACCGATCGCCTCCTAAATGGAATAACTTATTTCTTGGCACCTATCCTATCTGCTCACCAAATTTCGTGAAAATCGGTTCATAACTTTTTGAGATAGACAAACGGAGGCAAATACACAAACTCGTTGGCGGAGGTAATGAAGATATGAATGTTCACGTGTATCGGGAATTTAGATAACTGTTAAATTATATATCACTGGTACATGAAATATCCCAACAAATAGTTATAATATAATTACCAACAAGGTATTCGTCGATGGGTGTAATCCAGTCCCCCACACGCGGCTAATTCAATTGCATGACATGTAGGAATGTTCACATAATACAATATCGATACAATGAACTTAGCTTAAGAGGACTGGTGATGTAGGACTGTTGTTAATATTGTTGTAGATTAATATTTGTAGCACATGGTGAACTGTGGGTTGAGTCAGAGCCGGGGGAGGAGATGTGACTGTTTGGTGTTGATTGAGAGACTAAAGGGCCGGCCTCCGATCGCTTCGCGAAATTACATATGGCTGCCGGCTCATAATAATTATAACCCATAACTTGGTTTCATAATACATCTAGAGCTGATGTAGATATTTATACATTACAGTTAATATTTAACCTAACTTAAGAATAAACTACAATACACAAAGAACCAGCCGAAATCGTACAAGCGATACGATACCGCCAAATTCAAATGTCCTATTGGACCAAAACCTGTCGGGATCATTACCCTATTCCCGACATATTGCCCGCCACCAAAAATGATATACAGGAACAAAAAAGGACATCGAAGTCAAAGATCACCTTGTTGGATCTTTGATCTCCAAAGATCCACGGAACTCATAGCCGTCCTCCTTTTGGGACGAGCGCCACCTGAAGCCTGAGGAGGATCATCCTTCTCATCATCTGCTGCCCCACCTTGAGGAGCACTGTCACCAGCACTCTCCCGCGGAGGGGTATCAGTAGAGACGCCAGGATAATCCGGCAGTTCTACATCCTGCTCCAAGGGATATAACCTCACGACTGGGCGAGTAGTAACCCCAGTCGAAGTTCGTATTTTAGCAACCCTTATAAGACCATCAATGCCCTGGAACAAATCGATAATCCTCCCAAGCTTCCAAAATAACCTAGGACGCTCATCATGAATCAGGACGATATCCCCGATACGAGGCCATCGTTGATTCGTCCCTTTGATCTTATGAGAGTGACGCTCGCGAAGAGACAGCAAATATTCTTGGGTCCACCGTTTCCATAGATCGTCGGACACCTTGTTTACATACTGGAAGCGACGACGTGTGGCGTCAGCATTGCCGAACGTAGGGTCATGCAGATCTTCGTCATTTACGGACGATCTAGGAAAGGTATTAAGGGTTCGTCCACGTGTCATCATGGAAGGCGAAATGGGTAAGAGGTCATCAACATCTGCCGAGGTATAGGTCAAGGGCCTGTCGTTGACTAACATCTCAATCTCTATTAAGATGGTTTGCAACTCCCGTCTGGTCACCAGTGCCCTTCCTAATACCTTCTTCAAGGCAGATTTGACGATACCGATTGTTCTCTCCCAAATCGCCCCGAACCATGGTGCACGTGCTGGTATAAATCTCCATTGACAACCCTTTCCAGTGAGGGTAGCCACAACCTGCGGGTCATCCATTAAACTCTGGATATTTAGAGGCCCCGACAAAACAAGTCGCATTATCGCTCATAATAATTTGAGGGAAACCATTGCGGCCTGCAAAGCGTCTTAGAGTATGCAAAAACCCCTCACTGGATAGGTCGTCAATCAATTCAATATGAATCGCTCTGGTTACCGCACATGTGAATAGGACGGCATATACCTTTATGATAGTACCAGGCGATTCCTAACATGAATCGCTCCGGTGTAGTCCTCCCAGGTTACCTGAAATGGTTCAGTCCTTTGTACCTGAACTCAGGTAAGGGAGGTAGATCAACTGGGGAGTAAGGCTTACCCTGTAATCTTTTACAGATCGTACAGCTATTGTGGATCCCTTTAATTGCCTGTCGCATCTTAGGGATCCACCAACATTGTCGCATATACGCCAGAACATAATTTACGCCAAAATGTAGGCAGGTCCGATGGCATTGGCGAATCAACAGTTTGGTAATCAAATGAGAGGAGCTAAGGAGGACAGGATATTTCGCAGAATCAATAATGTCCGCCTTTTGTATCCTGCCTCTACACTTAATTATGCCTCCTTCCATATATAATCCTAGCTGCCTCATTAAGTTAGAGGGTTTGGCCTTTGACTCCTTGCTCAGGATTTGATGTTCAGTAGGATAAGATTCCTTTTGTACTAAACATATTAGTTTTGCTTCTGCTGATCTAAATTCATGGAGTCTGATATGCTTCGAATCTTCACTAAGGAAAGACCCGTGAGCCCGACTTCTCATGTTGTTAATGAAACGGTATATCCATGCAAATACCCGTATTACTTGATCATAGCTGCCGTAACGTTCCCACTCTAACAACTTGTTATCCTGATGTGTAGTACTCACATTCGAACTACTTAACACATCATCTTGGGGCCGACTTGAAGGATCAGATATGTATTCCCTGAAATCCTGAGGCCATTCAGTTGGAGACGTAAGCCATGGAGGTCCATGCCACCAAATAGAGGAAGACATAAACTGCTGTGCTGAGATCCCCCGGGAAATTACGTCACTGGGGTTATCCCTGGTGCTCACATAGCGAAATGTAGCGGTAGGAACTAAGTTATGAATCTCATCAGTGCGATTAGAAACATAAACAGGTAACACTTTCTGGCTATGTACCCATGAAAGCGCTATTTGACTGTCGCTCCAGACATAGACGTTATTAATCTGTAGTATGTCTGTATAAGCATCCAGTGTAAACTTTACTAGACGAGCAGACAGAAGCAATGCAGTAAGTTCTAATTTAGGAACTGTAATCTTCTTTATAGGGGCTACTTTGGCCTTCGCTATAGCCAGCGTCGCTTCACTACCATTACATATGTATATGGCAGTACCGTACGCACTATTACTAGCATCAGAAAAGGCATGTAGATCCACCTGGTGACCACTAATAACCTGACGAGGAAGTTGGACCTTGCAACATGCGGAAAGGTCCGACCGAATCAACCGCCAAGTATCCTGTAACTCAATCGGGAGGGGCGTGTCCCAATCTAGTTTTAACCGCCACAGTTGCTGAAAAAACATACGAGCACGGATTGTAACAGGCAGCAAAAAACCTAGGGGATCAAACAACCTCGCTGACAAGCTTAAGCAGTTTCGCTTGGTCATAAGCTCACTGCCGCATGGGGTGTGACAGAAGGATATACAATCTGTGGTAGTGTCCCATTTGTGGCCTAAAAACTTCACCTCACTATTCTCAGTAGCTACACCGTCAGAAGCAAATTGACCTTTCAAAAGATCACTATTAGTGGCCCATTCTTTTAAGTATAAATGAGCCTTGGCAAATATATCACGGATCTCCCAGCATCTCTTGAGCAATAAATCTTCATTGTCTCCGGTGCCTTGAAGATTGTCCACATAGATCCCCTGCTTGATCTCATTCTTGAAGTCAGGATCTAGTCCAGCCTCCTCAAGATGACGCAAGATAGTAGCGTTGAGAAGGAACTGGGAACAGGTCGCCCCGAATAAGACGACTCTGAACCTGTAGACCAGATACTCCGAATCTAGATCCATTGGGTCCCGTGGCCATAAAAATCTTGTCGAGTCCCTGTCTTCACGATGGAGTTGAAGCATCAGGAAGGCCTTCTCAATATCGGCGACCCATGCAAACTTATGACATCTGAAGCGCAACATAATTTGTGCTAAATCAGAGACCAGGGACGGACCCGTGTACAGACAATCATTCAGGCTATAGGAGCGAACACTGGATTTAGCAGAGCAGTCATACACAATTCGAACAGGAGTGGTGGAACTGTCCTTTTTAATCCCATGGTGAGCAAGGTAATGGATGTTATCCCCATACTCACTGAGATCTACTCTCTCCACAAATCCACGTTGTACCTGCTCGGCCAAAAACTGCCGCATAAGTCTCGCAATAACTTGGATCCTTGACAAACTGCTTCTGAAGCCCACGCAACCTACCAAGTGCTAGATGGAAATTAGTAGGTAATTTACTCTTGTTATCATTCCAAGGGAGCCTTACCACATACTGACCTCTGCCAGAGTCATACGTTACAGTCTCTTCATACGAGCTTAACGCTAGCTTGGACTCACGATCAAGTTCATGTGGGTCAATTCCAATATTGTCCAAGTCCCATAGCTTATCTATATCAGTACATGTATTATCAGGCACATTTGGCCTAATATATTTATCTATGGGGCTTACTGCTACCTTGAGGACCGTAACCACCTCCACCTGTGTGTCTTGAGAGGAAGTGGCATAGGATCCAGAAATGGCATAACCTTGGATCGTGGGGAGCATTATTAGCTTATCTACCCGCCGATATCCAGGGTGAACCAGGTCGTAGTAATAATCAGCTCCGACCAGTAGCATAATACCATTATTAGCAGAGAGTTGATCATCAGCCAGTTTATACCCCTTGCTTCTGAGATATTTCAAATGCGGTTGAATCTCTGATGCTATATAGAAACTGGGTAGTGTGTCGACCACAACAGCCTTGATGGGACATACCTTTTTTCTATAAACATATGAAATCTCCACAATATCATAGTCACTGGAATCTATTTCACCAGTGAAACCATGGAGACGCAAATTCTCTTGACCCTTGCTGGTACACTTGAGCTGGGGTAATGATGACCGCAGAACGAATGACCTCTGTGAGCACTGGTCAAGTAAGGTGCGCGTCATTATAGTATTATTATTACTCCCCACTACTGGCAGCATCATAGTAGGAAGCAATTGACATTCTCGAGAAGCAATGGACATGGCAGATACTTTATCACCCTCGCTCTTACCTTTCTCATGTGACTCTTTGGGGGTTCTCCCCTTTTCTTTTCCGTCGTGCCGATCAGACTGGGTGCAAAGGGAAAACCAATGTTTCCCCTTGCAATACTTACAAGGTTTGATGTAGGAATTGGTGCAGGTACTGTTGAAGTGGTCTCTTGCCAGACAGCTGGTACATAACTTAAGCGATTTAGCCTGGCCAATCTTCTGTGTAGCCTTAGGATACTTAGGACACTGATACCACAGATGACCGTGGACACTGCACAACTTGCAACCTAATGGTATTGGCCTTTTCTGTTTAGGAGAAGTCTGTACCGGGAAAGCTGCAGTAGATGGCGACATCTCCACTTGTCGGTAGTGTCCAGGACTCTCCATATTGAAGACTTCAGTCTGGTACACCTGCACCAACGCTTCCAAGTTTAGTGGAGAGTCGCTTAGTTGTCGTCTTAAGATTTCCCTTAGGGGAGAGGGTATTTTATTCAAGATATTCACACTAAATATCTCCTCCTTGGTGACGGCCATTGTCTCCATAGATCGGAGTAGGCTCTCAAAGGAGGCGTAGTACTCCTTTAGGGCCGTCACATCATAGGATGGAGGATCTAGCGTGAAGAACTTAGTAATTAACGCGGTCTTGATGACTTCCACTCTCCCGTAAGTTCTCTTCAGCAACTCCACTGCAGACTCGTAGCTGGTAGCTTCTAGCTTGTACCCATCGACTAACTTCAATGCCTCCCCTTTCAATTGACCACGGAGATATGTGAACCTTTGGATGGATGTGAGTGTTTGATTATGATGGACGGAACACTCAAAAATATCCCAAAATCCAGTCCAGGTAGCCGAATCCCCGGAAAAGGTAGGCAAAGTAAGCTTCGGCAGGTTAAAACCAGTCGCCTTTGGTGTACCGGTATCCTTAACAGAGGTTGATTCTTGGGTGGAAGATAGTCTGGCTAAGGCTGTATTAACATTCTCAAAGTACTCAAGATCTGCCGACATTTCTTCTTCCACATCGTCAGTAACTGTCAGTAAACCATATACCTGCTGAGCATAACTATCATAAGTAGCTAGCGATTTAGTAACAGTAGCAAATTTACCCTTTATTTGATCAGCCGTGGCACTTATTAAAAATTCATCAAGATCTCTTATACATCTATTTAAACTTCCCTTCATCCCTCCCTTAAGAATCTTAAGTTTCTTTAAATCTGTCATTGTTAAGGTCTAATTATAAGCAACTTAAACTACAATGAGGTCAGACTACAAACCGTTAATCGCTTAGGAATCAACAGCGGCAAACCCCCATTACTTCAAGAAATTTACTCAAAAAGAATTACATAATACTTACATCCCCCTTAATATAAACTATCGAAAGGAAATGATCTAACTAGACAAAAGAATTAAATACTAAATCCATTAAAAGAAAGGGTAAGGTGAAGCACTAATTATTGTAAGCCCTTTATAGGTAAGCCTAGTTGGTTAAGCTACAATCATGAGGTCTGACTATTAACTGTCAATCGCTTAGGAATTAACAAAGACCGACACTCATGACCGCCACTTTAAGCAACTAGGCCTAGGCTATTATGAAATTTAAATATAAAAGGTCACATGAGAACCCTCCCCTTCAGCAAAAGTAATAATGAGTCCCACAAAGACAAAACACAATTAACACCACAGGCACACCACCATAGCGAAATGAATAGCCACCACAGACACCTGCAGGCCTAGCCTAGCCTATGAGCGCAAAATGGTGACCGACGAAACTACCCCTGCCCCAATCTCCAGCCCAGCTAACCCACCAAAAAAACGCCAAGGAACACACGCCCAAAAAACCCCTGGAAACTAGTCCCAAAAAAGATAGAGACGGCGCCTAGACGGTAAAAAACACGAGGGAAGAAGCTGGACCTAAACTAGGGAAATGGCAGGCAGCCAACAACGCGCGAGGCGGCAGCCATTTGTAAGCCCACAAGCGTCAAGGAAGCAAACAAAACGGTACTACAGTAAGGAAGCCTTAGGGCACGAAGGACCAATATTTATCGGGAATTTAGATAACTGTTAAATTATATATCACTGGTACATGAAATATCCCAACAAATAGTTATAATATAATTACCAACAAGGTATTCGTCGATGGGTGTAATCCAGTCCCCCACACGCGGCTAATTCAATTGCATGACATGTAGGAATGTTCACATAATACAATATCGATACAATGAACTTAGCTTAAGAGGACTGGTGATGTAGGACTGTTGTTAATATTGTTGTAGATTAATATTTGTAGCACATGGTGAACTGTGGGTTGAGTCAGAGCCGGGGGAGGAGATGTTGACTGTTTGGTGTTGATTGAGAGACTAAAGGGCCGGCCTCCGATCGCTTCGCGAAATTACATATGGCTGCCGGCTCATAATAATTATAACCCATAACTTGGTTTCATAATACATCTAGAGCTGATGTAGATATTTATACATTACAGTTAATATTTAACCTAACTTAAGAATAAACTACAATACACAAAGAACCAGCCGAAATCGTACAAGCGATACGATACCGCCAAATTCAAATGTCCTATTGGACCAAAACCTGTCGGGATCATTACCCTATTCCCGACAACGTGTACAACTATAGTCTAAAAGTCCTCTGTCTCTCTTTAACACCTTACGAGCGGCCTATGCGGTTTATTTATGTGTACCGCACAGCGGGGTGTTTTTAGCCAAAATAGGGCTGTTTACGTGATCATTTTCATGCCTAAATAAGACCCAGAACGTAAAACAAGTACCTATCCCTGAAAGGGCATAAACAGAGCTTTCGAATGACACCATAACGATCCTTGTATGATGGATAGTTTTCTTGCAATAACCGTGCAACGCGAGTGCAAAAAGCAGGTAATTCGGTACTTTCAGTACATAATTGAGTATGTAGCGAGTGAGAGAGGGAGGAGGGAGCTGAGATTTGTGTCAGTAGGTTCGCCGCGGTGGTCTGGAGCAGTCATACGCTCGCTAGTCTCCTGCCACCACTTGTCTCTCTCTCTCAGCCACATTACGTGCTGAAATTGCCACTCGAGTTATGTCGAGCGCCGCCACATAGTCCAGCTTTTTTTAACTCGACTTATGTTGCTCGCCGCTAAATAAGGGTTAAAGGTGGTGGGGCGTCCGAAATTAAAATTAATTTATAATGTATTTAAAGAGATGTTTAGATCTCCAGTAATCAACCTGACTACTCCTTTGTCAAAACTAATCTTCAATATTAGAGAACAAATCAAAAATAGATATTGAATTGCGACCCCTTGCAACTAGTACTCACGTGAGGATGTGACGTACGCCCAGGCAAACATTTGGGAAGTAAACATCAGCAAGTATAGCAAAAATGGTGAATAGGTGTGCTGTTTTCGGGTGTAGCAACATCCCTGGACCAAACATAGCACTACACAAGTTTCCAAGTGATCCATACCATTGTAACAAATGGGTGAAGTTTATACAAAGAACCAGAGTGTGGGAGGCAAAGCCCAAAACAAGCTTCATATGCAATGGACATTTTCGTGATGAATGCTTTGACAATAAAGTGCAGTGGAGTATGGGTATGGCTAGATGCACCCGCTGATTGCCTATACGGACTGGGGTCTTGTCACGCCCAGTGCCAGGTCCGTATATACGGACTCGCCGAAAAAAAATTGTAGCAGCGAAACGACTGCACCTATAGCTTTCATATTTCTACCACACCTTACCCTTCTGGCGTCTTGCTACCACCACCCCAACCCCTTCCCCCAATCCACTCGCCGACCATGGGTCGCCGCATCAGGCCATCACAAAGGAAAAAAAGGAAAATATGTGGCGGCGAAACGACTGCACCAATTGGTTCCATATTTGTGTGACAAGTCCCCTACCCTTCTGTCTTCCCCCCACCACAACCCCAACTTCCTCCCACCACCCACTTCCAGCCTATCCGTAGATCATCACATAAAAAAATTAAAATCCGTGGTGGCGAAACTACCTCACCAATCGGCTCCATATTTGTAACACGAGTCAATTACCCTTCTACCTTCCCCCCACCATCCCCCAAACCACCCTCCCACCCATACGTGCTTGCCAATTTCAGGAGTCAGGAGAGTGGATAATATGGGCTAACTTAAGCCTAGCCCAAATTATACAGTCAGTGTCGATGGATATAGGCCTAACCTAGGCTAAAAAAAAATATATTGGCTGAAATTCAACTACTAGCAACTAGGCTTTAAAAAAAAAAAAAAAAAAAAAAAAAACGATCGCCACGGTTTAATAAGTTCCCGTCTATTTTTACGGCGATTTTTTCTGTTATTTGCACCCTGTTGGCAATGTATATGATGATGACAATAAGTCATGGAGGCGTGAGGGGCGGGCTTTCATTATTGTATCCAAATGCAGTCAAAATAGACGGGGACATGATCGCTAGCGTCCGCCGCGACTCCGAGTAGTGTAAACAAGGCGGGCGGTAATCACAGCTGCTTCTCCCTCCTCTCCTGCTGCTGGATCTCGTCCTACAGGTTCATACATATAAGCCTGGACAACACCAATATTCATCACTTGAGGTTCTTTGCCATAATCACGGTTATCACCCTCAGTATTGGCAAACGAATCGGAACTACTGTCACTATCCTCCATTTCCACCTGTCAGAAGAGCTTGTTGTGTTCCTGGGCATACGTCATCAGAGCGCTTAAACTCCGAATCCAGAAAAGTGTCACCCATATCCTATTTTGGCCATTATATAAATAATTAAGCCATTGTAGCAGAAAATATTGCACCAAAAGCTATAGTGCACACTGCCGGCAATGATTGTGGAGGAAAATAATAGCATGCACACCCACCTTTAAAGGTGGTGGGTGTCCGAAATTAAAATTAATTTATAATGTATTTAAAGAGATGTTTAGATCTCCAGTAATCAACCTGACTACTCCTTTGTCAAAACTAATCTTCAATATTAGAGAACAAATCAAAAATAGATATTGAATTGCGACCCCTTGCAACTAGTACTCACGTGAGGATGTGACGTACGCCCAGGCAAACATTTGGGAAGTAAACATCAGCAAGTATAGCAAAAATGGTGAATAGGTGTGCTGTTTTCGGGTGTAGCAATATCCCTGGACCAAACATAGCACTACACAAGTTTCCAAGTGATCCATACCATTGTAACAAATGGGTGAAAAGTTTATACAAAGAACCAGAGTGTGGGAGGCAAAGCCCAAAACAAGCTTCATATGCAATGGACATTTTCGTGATGAATGCTTTGACAATAAAGTGCAGTGGAGTATGGGTATGGCTAGATGCACCCGCTGATTGCCTATACGGACTGGGGTCTTGTCACGCCCAGTGCCAGGTCCGTATATATACGGACTCGCCGAAAAAAAATCGTAGCAGCGAAACGACTGCACCTATAGCTTTCATATTTCTACCACACCTTACCCTTCTGGCGTGGTGGTGGTGAAACTACCTCACCAATCGGGTCCATATTTGTAACACAGTCAATTACCCTTCTACCTTCCCCCCACCATCCCCCAAACCACCCTCCCACCCATACGTGCTTGCCAATTTCAGGAGTCAGGAGAGTGGATAATATGGGCTAACTTATGGTGGGGTCACACATTCACGTATATTGCTCCCGTCAGCTCCCGTCCGGTGTATCGCAAAGACGCGAGTAGTTTCTGCCGTTGAACGCCCGTTCTTCCACGTCTATTGCACTTCCCGACAGACGTAGCGTAACGGGGCCAGTATTTACCTAATTGCCTAATTGTATTTACCTAATTGTAGTTTACAGGAGTTGAGCTAAGCTCGTGTTGTCCCGTCTCTCAGTCTACTTTTTATCCAATTTTTTCTTGAAAATATGGATGTTCCTTGCCCCTACCACCTCCTCCTCCAGCCCATTCCATTTGTCAATACATCTATAGGGGAAGCTAAACTTCCTGATATCGTTCTTGCAGGTAGGTCTTTTTACTTTGTAGCTGTGGCCTCTAGTTATTCCTGTATCCATAATTAATATATCCTCCCTATCCAGCCTCTCCAGCCCCCGGGTACATTTGTACATCATTATCATGTCTCCCTCTCTCTCCTCTCTTTTAGACTCGGTAGATTTAATTTGTCTAGCCTCCCTTCATATGGCAGTTCTCTGAGACTTGGAACCAATCTAGTGACTGCTCTCTGGATTCTTTCTAACTTGTGAATATGCTTCTTTAGATGCGGGGACCACACCACTGCTGCATACTCCAATCTTGGTCTAATCATACTCTTCATAATTTTCGCTACCATGGTCTCATCCAAATAGTTCAGAGCAACTTTCATATTCCCGGCCATTGCATACATTCCGCTAAAGAACTTGTTAATATGTTTCTCTGGCGACAAATTATCTTGTATAATCAACCCTAAATCTTTTTCTTTTTCGGCCTTGCTAATTTTATTATCTCCCATCCTGTACTCCCAATTTGGTCTATTCACACTTCTTCCCATATTTAACACATGACATTTACTTATATTAAATTTCATTTTCCACTTGGTGCTCCATTCGTATATTTTATCTAAATCCCCTTACGTCAGACGCGTTATTTACGTCATGTTACGTATGTTACGTCAGACGCGTATTGAACTACGTACGTGTTTGCGACGTGCGTAGGCATAGCCCCGTTCGACCTCATGGGCTGCCCGATTTGCGGAAACACAGGCCACGCCCATGCCACACCCCCACAAGACCGGCGTAGCTGAGGCCGCACGTCTTGGGATTTGTTAGGTCGTACCTGGACCGGTTCCGGCCAATCGTAGGCACACCCCGTCTGACCAAACACAGACAAAGACAGTCTTTGTCAACCACGTCTGTCGGGGTTACTATCTGGGAAGTACAAAAGGGCATGAATGGCCACACCTTTCCCATTCCCACTCATTCCTCTGCACCATGAACAACATCACGGAATTCATCCTGGAGGAGTTCAAATATGTGAACTCCTTAATCAAACCGGAGATTAGGCATAACACGCGGCTCATACAATGCATCATTGCCTACATAGATGTCTTAAAACTACTTGCAATAGCAAACTCCATCCATCAAGAGGAACAAGAGAAGAAGAAGGAAAGGACCAAGAGGACAGTGTGGGTGTGGACATATCTACAACGGAGGCCTGAACATGGCCATTATGAGAACCTCATGCAAGAGTTGGCCAGAGAATGTCCACTACTGTACAAGAACTTCACCCGGGTAGACAAACAACTATTTGATGAGATTGTGGAACGTGTCACGCCCATCATTCAGAGGAAACCTACGTTCTGGCGGAAACTCATTCCTCCTGGGCTGCGGGTGGCCATCACCCTACGTTTCCTCGCTACGGGTGATTCGTATAAGAGCCTGCAATACAACTTTCGTGTTGCCCACAACACCATCAGCCAAATTGTTCCAGACACATGCCAGGCCATCATCTCTGTCTACGGAGATCAGGAGCTCAAAACGCCACAAACGCCTGATGAATGGAAGGAGGTTGCCAGCGGCTTTGAGGAACGATGGAACCTGCCGCATTGTGTGGGAGCCATTGATGGCAAACACATACGGATCCGCAACCCCTCCTTTGGTGGCACATATTACTTCAACTACAAGAAGTTTTTTTCCATTGTCCTGTTGGCAATTGTTGACTCAAACTACAAATTCATCTACGTCGACGTTGGGGCCATAGGATCAGAGTCTGATGGTGGTGGCTTTGCACAAACCCCTCTGTGTAAGTTGCTTGAAACACAGACTGCCAAACTGCCCCCCCCCGAGGTCATCTCTACCGATCAAAATGGACCACCAACGGACTACTTCTTAGTAGGGGATGATGCATTCCCTCTGCGCCCCTACATGATGAAGCCCTACCCCCAACGATTCCTCTCGAAACCTGAACGGATCTACAACTACAGACTCAGCAGGGGCCGCCGGGTGGTAGAGAACGCCTTTGGCATTCTTGCTAACCGCTTCCGAGTTTTGCACACTCCAATATCTATGAAACCTGAGCGTGCAGAGGTTGTTGTGTTGGCCTCATGCATTCTGCACAACATCCTACGAGGACGAAACCCACCCCGAGCAGAGGTAGATCAAGAGGGTTTGGTTAATAAACCATAGGTGTGTAAGTAAAATAGAATCCCAGCCACATCAAATTGATAGTAATAACGAACATTCTGATAGCGTAGATTTTCCGTCTAGGTCCAGTAGTTCAACAGGTAAAAATAAATTAGTTAAAAACAATAGAAAAATAGTTGCAAATACAAGTAATAGTTTGAGTGTTTATTATACAAATTGCAGGAGTTTATGTAACAAAATGAACGAACTTAGAGCACTGGTTAGCAAAGAAAATATAGACATAATAGCGCTAACTGAAACATGGATTAATACAGAAACCAGGCATTTTTTAGCAGAGTTTGATATACCAGGATATAGTTTGTTTAAATATGACCGAACAAGTAAGAGGGGTGGCGGTATAGCAGTGTTTGTCAGGAGTTCATTAAAAAGCTGTACTAAATCAGGTATTAGAGTAAATAATGAAAATGAAAGTGTTTGGGTAGAAGTTAACGAAGGTAGTGAGACTTTAGTTATTGGAGTTATGTATAGACCGCCAAATATGAGTAGAAATGACGGAACATCATTATGGGAGGAAATTAAAATAGCATCAAGGCTTAGCAACGTGTGCATTATGGGGGATTTTAATTTCCCTAATATAGATTGACAGCAACAAATAGGCGACTCTGATTCAAAGGAGTTTATTGAGGTAGTACAAGATAGTTTTTTATCTCAATTCATAGATACGCCGACTAGAGGTGATAATATTCTCGATTTAGTTTTCAGTAACAATGAACATATGATAAATAGTGTAGAAATCGGGGACCACCTTGGAAATAGTGATCACAATTCTGTGTATTTTAATATACAATGGAAAGGTAATATCAGAGAGAATACAACATTAATACCTGACTTCAGAAAAGCCAATTATGGTGGGTTAAGAGAAGCCCTGTTAGCGGACCCTATGGTCAAAAAATTAAGTCGATCCAGGTGTCCAAATGAGTGTATCCTTTCTCAGGCACCTGTCATCTTAAGTCAGGAGGAGACGTCAAACTTGGTAGATACATACGATAATTTTATCAAGTCAGTATTCAATGCGCAAAATAAATATATCCCCAAAAGAAAATTTAGATCAACACAGAACCAACCCAAATGGATGAATAATAGACTATTAGATCTTCTAGGAAAAAAGAGAGGAATATATAGAAAAATTAAAAAAGGCGAAATTCACCTACTTGCTTACTATCAGAATCTATCACGACAGGTAAAAAAGGATATTAGTAAAGAAAAAGAAATTATGAAATTAAGGTTGCCAATGATTCAAAAAATAATCCTAAAGCTTTTTACCAACTATATAAATCCAAGGTTAGAGATGTAATTGGTCCCCTTAAAACTTCGATAGGAAAATTGACAGAAAGTGATTTAGAAATGTGCAGTACATTAAATAGTCAATTTCTTTCCGTTTTCACTAATGAAAATTTGGCACAGTTTCCAGAAGTCCGTAAGGTATACAGCGATAGTATAGAAAATAGGTTAAGTACGGTTACTATAAGTAGAAATGATGTGGTTAAGGAAATTGACAGACTGAAACCTCATAAATCGCCTGGTCCTGATGAGGTATATGCTAGAGTATTAAAAGAATGCAGAGATGAGTTAAGTTATCCATTAACATTTCTATTTAACAAGTCATTAGAAACAGGTATAGTTCCAGAAGCTTGGAAGCTTGCAAATGTAGTTCCGATCTTCAAAAAAGGTGATAAATCAATAGCATCCAATTACCGTCCCATTAGTCTCACTTCAATCATAGGAAAACTACTAGAGTCAATTATTGCTAGGAAAATGAGAAACCACTTAGAAACATTTAACTTAATCAATTCTTCTCAGCATGGATTCACTCAGGGACGGTCTTGCCTTACTAATTTGCTTAGTTTTTTCTCAGAGGTATATGAAGCAGTAGATAATGACAAGTCATATGATATTATATATTTAGATTTCAGTAAAGCTTTCGACAGAGTCCCTCATGAGAGATTGATGAGAAAGGTTGAGGCACATGGAATAGGTGGGGCGTTGTTAGGATGGATTAGGTCATGGCTAATTGGTAGGAAGCAGAGAGTCAGCATAAATGGTACCAAGTCAGAATGGGGAGCAGTCAAAAGTGGTGTCCCCCAGGGATCGGTATTAGGTCCCCTGTTGTTTCTTATATACATAAATGACCTATATTTAGGTATAACTAGTAGGATAAGTAAATTCGCAGACGATACTAAAATAGGGAGATCAATTGATTCAGATAGCGATATAGAGTGCCTCCAAAGGGATCTAGATACCTTACATGAATGGTCAGTAAATTGGCAGATGAAGTTTAACATTGACAAATGCAAGGTATTAAAGATAGGGAAGATGCAAACAAATGTTAAATATAAACTAGCTAATTTAGAATTAGAAAATTCAGACTGCGAGAAAGATCTAGGTGTGTTTGTTAGCAATGATTTGAAGCCTAGAAAACAGTGTATAAGCGTTCGTAATAAGGCAAACAGGATTCTCGGGTTCATCTCTATGAGTGTGAGTAACAGAACTGCTGATGTTATCTTAAAACTTTACTTGTCATTAGTGAGACCCCATATGGATTATGCTGTCCAATTTTGGTGTCCTTATTACAGAATGGACATAGATTCATTGGAGAGAGTACAGCGTAGAATGACAAAAATGATCCATAATATTAGAAATCTTTCGTATGAAGAAAGGTTGAAGAAATTAGGTTTACATTCGTTAGAGAGACGCAGAGTTAGAGGGGATATGATAGAGGTGTTCAAGTGGGTTAGTGGGATTAACAAAGGGGACATGGCAAATGTACTAAAGCTCAGTGATAGCGAAAGAACTCGTACCAATGGTTTCAAATTAGATAAATTTCGTTTCAGAAAAGATATAGGCAAGTATTGGTTTGGTAACAGTTGTAGACGGGTGGAATGGACTACCAAGTGCTATAGTGGGATCTAAAACTGTAGGGAGCTTTAAGATAAAATTGGATAAGCATATGGACGAGAAGGGTTGGGTGTGAAGGGGGATCAGCCGGGTTGGGCCAATCAGCGCTCTGCAGACCTCCATAATCCTGCGTTAATCTCTAACCGTTTTGGTAAGATGATCCTCAGGGTATTAGAGTGTGAAGCCTATAATTGGGCTTTGTAATGAATTGGGGTTGTGTGGGACAGGGATCTGCCTTGCTTAGGCCAATCGGCTTTCTGCAGACTCCCATTTTCTTATGTTCTTATGTTAAGAGGACCCAGACACCCACGAACTCATACCTGGCCTCTGGAGGACTGACCCACCTGTAGGAAGAAACATGCCCCCTGGGTCCCGCAACACTGCAACCAGGCTTGCCAAGGAGCAACGGGACTACCTCAAGACATACTTCTCTTCCCCTCAAGGATCTGTGGGTTGGCAGGATGACCGTATTTAGGTGAGTGAGGTTTTCCCCTTTTTATTTGTTATTTTTCTGTATATTTCAGTTTCATCTTAAAATTTTGTTATATAGTTTTTGCCAGTTTAGTAAGTATTGTAGTTTTATAAGTTACTTTTGATGTTTTGTAAAGTTTGTAGGCTTTTCCATATATTTTGTATTGTATATTTTCAATTTTCCTTTAAGTACTTTAATAGTTCCCTGCTTACTTTATCTTTATCTTTTAGTGTTATATTTCAATCACGTTGTTAATTGTTTCAATGTTTCATTTGTTTTGTACTGTTTACTTTTTTATATTTTCTATGATTTTTTATATTTATTATTAACCATATTATCAGTATTTTTTTTTCAATTAGTCTTTTCTTTTTTATTACCTTCAGGATATATTTCATTTGTCATCTTATTAATAAATACTTTAGCTACAAAATTGGAATTATAAACACACACGTCATCACTATTTTTATTTTTATTTTTAATACATCTTTCATTAGAAAATATATCATAAAGTTATAGCATTTTTGGGGTCTCCAGGCTGGGTTGTTTCTTGGGGGTCTCCAGGGTCTGTTCGGGATCAATATTTGGTGCCGGCGTAGCTGGGTTCGAAGGTGCAGGTGAGGATGCAGACAGATAGTTCTCCAAGTTGAAGCTTGTGTTCCCAAGCCCAAACTGGGAGCTCAACTGCGAGAGGTCTAAGTGCGTTGGTGTGGAGGTAGTAGGTGGGTGGAATGTGGCAGGGGGTGTTGCCGACTGGGGCGGCCGCATAATTAACGATTGCAGTGCTGCAACCTGGTGTGCAGGTAGCACGTACGTAGGAGCAGGCTTTGGCAACACTGATTGAGGCAGTGTGATTGTAGGATTCCCCTGGTACATGACAGTAGCGGTTGGTTGAGGTTGAGGTGGTTGAGGTTCAGGTTGTGGCGCCGGAATGCCATAATTTCTTATGGCATGCAGCATGAGGTCCGGACCAACAGTGGTGACTCCCTCCTCAAAGGCAGTCTTGAACCTGTGGAGGGCTGCCATGAGCTCACTCTTAAATGGATTTTTAAACTTTGCCGGCAACCCCACACAGTCCTTTGCCAAAACATCCATGGAGGCGCGCCAATACTGGAGTTCGGGGTCCTCCACCAAACCAGCCACCCCAGCCAGGTTCTGCCGCACCTGCTCCGCAGTGGCAAGGACCTGGTAAGAGAACAAGGAACAAGAGAACATTAAATACACGAAACATAACATATTTCAATAAATAACCAATTATGAACGTTAACAAATGAAATTATGTGGTATTCTGGGAAGCCTAAAATCTTCAAAGTTATTGTTTCCATTATGGAAAAAGAGAAGATTTACACGTTACACAACACACGAAACATAACCTATGTCAATAATGACCCAATTATGAATGTTAACAAATAAAATTATGTGGTATTCTGGGAAGCCTAAATTCTTCAAAATTATTGTTTCCATTATGGAAAAAGATAAGACTAACACGTTACACAACACAAGAAACATTATTACACAAAAATATGTGGTATTCTGGGAAGACAATATGTTGAAAGTTATTGTTGCTATTATGAAACTAATATTTCCTCTACTCACTTGCTCCAGGGTTCCGGATCCGTGGGCTGCAGGAACAGCACCAGGAGGCTTCCCCTGCTTCGCCCTCCGCGGAGGCATGGAGATGGCTGGGGTGGTGTTCTCCTGACTGCCGGCTGCTTGGTCTTCCTCATCGGCGTCTGCTGGGGCGGGGTCATCAGGCAGAGGTCCACACACAGGAGAAGTTTCGGCAGCTTGGGCAGCAGACTGTTGAGACATGAATGTATAATTAGTAACATGTTAATTATTTATGAACTGTTAAATCACAATCAACATAACCATTCATCTTTGTAACCTTTAAATGAAATTAATAAACTTCTTTGTGTTATTATGTGTTTCATTAACAAAAATTTAAGGTAATTATAGAATGAAGTGAACAAGATAATTGTACAAAAATCAAGGCACCATAATAAGCAAAATATTTCAGAAAAAAATAAATCGTGTCCTGAGGACGCAAAAACTCTTGGCTTGCTATCGCTCGCCAGGAAAGTATTGATGTTGTTGACGAATTAATAGTGAAAGTGTTGGGAAACAAGCAAATATAAACGTACCTGAGGCATACCCAGATTCCTGGGCTTCTTCTGTCGCACGATGTGGGGCTTGAGGAAGTGGAACATGGTCAGTATCCACTTCTCCCTCTCAGTCAACCTCTTGGCCCCCTCACCACTCTTGTCCTTGGTGAGCCTGCCAAACTTGGAGCGGAGAGAGGTGAACCAGGTTAACAATTCCGAGGCGGTGATGGGGGGGTCCAGACTGGCTGCCTTCTCCGCCCAAACATGGTCGATGTGCTCCTTCTCTTTGTGGCGGTTATCACCCTTATCATACAGATAAGGCACATCCTGCTCCAGCCAGTCTCCCAACATACGCTCCTGCGCCTCCGTCAGGATAATGTTGGTGCTCTTCCGGCGCCGTTTTTTTGGTTGTGTTGGCTGATCCTGTCCCTGTTCCTGGTCAACTTCGTCGGGATTTTCCTCACTTTCATCAACGTCCAACACCTCTCCATCATCGTCGGGTATATTCATTAACACTTCACCGTCAGAGGTGTTAATCGGCGAGGTTGCAGAGGTCGAGGGGACAGGCGGTGAGGTTGCAGAGGTCGAGGGGACAGGCGAGGTTGCAGAGGTCAAGGGGACAGGCGAGGTTGCAGGCGTGGGGCCAGGTGGTGAGATTGAAGACGTCTTCATACTTCTCTTGGTAGCATTGGTAGCCATGGTGACAGGGCAGGACAGGGCAGCGTGCAGAGGGTGGCAGGCAGGGTGGCAGGGTGGCAGGCAGGGTGGCAGGGTGGCAGGCAGGGTGGCAGGGTGGCAGGCAGGGTGGCGGGCAGGGTGGCAGGCAGGGTGGCAGGGTGGCAGGGTGGCAGAGTAGCAGGGATGGTGTTGGTCGTCGTGGTGTGGTGTGAGGTATGACGGCAGTCACTCACGCTGTCCCTATATACCCCCCCCCGTACGACATTGCCGCGTCTTCCCGGCAACACGCAGAGCGACGGCGTTGCCAAACGAACGCATACTTCCACGTTCGACGAGAACTTTCTACGATGGACGAGAGCAGCTCTCGTCTCACGTGGTAGCTGCTACGTCCGACGAGGCTGCTCTGGTCAGACGGCCGTGGTGGCCTGGTCGGTCGTAAGTTTCCCCGTCTTTTGACATACGTGAGGGCGAGCCACGTTCCTGATTCGACTCGAATCAGCAACCGCGCGGCCTTGGCCGCACCCACAACATTCCCGACCCACGTGGGCTACTCGTTTCTACTCGCGCCATGCGAGAGTACCCCCCCGACTGGCCGTAATTTCATTTACGTTTTGCGTATTATGCCATTACGTTTTACGTAATCGGTTGCCAACTACCAATATACCTTCGTTTACAACAGACGGGAGCTGACGGGAGCAATATACGTGAATGTGTGACCCCACCATTAAGCCTAGCCCAAATTATAGTCAGTGTCGATGGATATAGGCCTAACCTAGGCTAAAAACAAATATTGGCTGAAATTCAACTACTAGCAACTAGGCTTAAAAAAAAAAAAAAAAAAAATCGATCGCCACGGTTTAATAAGTTCCCGTCTATTTTTACGGTGATTTTTTTCTGTTATTTGCACCCTGTTGGCAATGTATATGATGATGACAATAAGTCATGGAGGCGTGAGGGGCGGGCTTTCATTATTGTATCCAAATGCAGTCAAAATAGACGGGGACATGATCGCTAGCGTCCGCCGCGACTCCGAGTAGTGTAAACAAGGCGGGCGGTAATCACAGCTGCTTCTCCCTCCTCTCCTGCTGCTGGATCTCGTCCTACAGGTTCATACATATAAGCCTGGACAACACCAATATTCATCACTTGAGGTTCTTTGCCATAATCACGGTTATCACCCTCAGTATTGGCAAACGAATCGGAACTACTGTCACTATCCTCCATTTCCACCTGTCAGAAGAGCTTGTTGTGTTCCTGGGCATACGTCATCAGAGCGCTTAAACTCCAAATCCAGAAAAGTGTCACTCATATCCTATTTTGGCCATTATATAAATAATTAAGCCATTGTAGCAGAAAATATTGCACCAAAAGCTATAGTGCACACTGCCGGTAATGATTGTGGAGGAAAATAATAGCATGCACACCCACCTTTAAGCCTAGCCCAAATTATACAGTCAGTGTCGATGGATATAGGCCTAACCTAGGCTAAAAAAAAGAATATTGGCTGAAATTCAACTACTAGCAACTAGGCTTAAAAAAAAAAAAAAAAAAAAATCGATCGCCGCGGTTTAAGTTCCCGTCTATTTTTACGGCGATTTTTTCTGTTATTTGCACCCTGTTGGCAATGTATATGATGATGAAAATAGGTCATGGAGGCGTGAGGGGCGGGCTTTCATTATTGTATCCAAATGCAGTCAAAATAGACGGGGACATGATCGCTATAGTCATCCTCCTATGAAATGAGCTACAAGGTGGTGTCCCTCGCCCTGTGCGGTGTTGTCAAATATTCAAAGCTTTAACAACAAATGTTAGTTTTTCAGGCTATTAATAAATTCATTTTAGCTTTTATGACTATATATATTATATTACAATTTATAAAGGTTATGTGGTGTTAAGAAACATATCATTTTAAGGATATAATGAAGTAATTTATACAACATATGGCACGCTATTTAGAACATGTTGCCATTTTTCTGGGGACAACTATAAATAGATCGAAGGAGTGGTATGATATGCGACGTTGCCAAGTAATGTCAATGCGGTTCTGTTGGCTACGCACGCACTCACACACACCCCTACAGATACACACACAAACACACACATACATACACAATCTCCAAAATGCAATATAGCACAATGTAATCCCATCAAAAGAGAGAGAGCGAGAGAGCTGGATACGAGTAATGGCAATGCTTTAACCCGTACAGCCCCAGCGACGCGCCTGACGCGTCGGCGATGTATGTAACGCACAGCCCCAGGCGCGTCGCCTGGCGCGTCACCCTAATTGCGCCGACCGTAACCTCAGGTGTAGCCACTCAAGAGGGCTCAGATTTGTATGGGAACTGTGTACGTATCCCACGCAACCGTGCCGATGGTTGAAAACTCTCAAAGTCCACGTGCGTGCGCGCGAGCGCGCAATAACCTGTTTTTTTGGGATAATTGCCTTCAATTTTTTACTCTTGTAAAATACGTTTTCGGGGGCTCTGTAGGACCATTCTTTAAGCTTTTTGAGCGGTTTTTCGTGGTTTTTCCTTCATTCCTAACCCATTCGCTATTGTTTCTGGAATAAAACCATTTTTTGAAAACCGGTCGGGTTCTGGTGCGCAAACATTACAAAACTAGCCGGGGCTCCACGGGTTAAAGGGTCTCAAACAACGACAACAACATCACCCAGGTAAGACGGTCACTAACCCTCATTCCCCGTTTTCTAATAGGTTTGTTTTGGTAAAAATGTGGCACCACCGCACAGGGCGACCTTGATCTCCTTGGAGCTCATTTCAGTTGAGGTTGACTATAGCGTCCGCCGCGGCTCCGAGTAGTGTAAACAAGGCGGGCGGTAATCACAGCTGCTTCTCCCTCCTCTCCTGCTGCTGGATCTCGTCCTACAGGTTCATACATATAAGCCTGGACACCACCAATATTCATCACTTGAGGTTCTTTGCCATAATCACGGTTATCACCCTCAGTATTGGCAAACGAATCGGAACTACTGTCACTATCCTCCATTTCCACCTGTCAGAAGAGCTTGTTGTGTTCCTGGGCATACGTCATCAGAGCGCTTAAACTCCGAATCCAGAAAAGTGTCACCCATATCCTATTTTGGCCATTATATAAATAATTAAGCCATTGTAGCAGAAAATATTGCACCAAAAGCTATAGTGCACACTGCCGGTAATGATTGTGGAGGAAAATAATAGCATGCACACCCACCTTTAAGGGAGCCCACCTCGCTTTTTTTCTCTTTCCATCCCTCTCTCTTTGGCTTGTATCCATTCGGTCCCATTCATCCTACTGTTTTAAGACGTTTACCCCCATCCAGGTGTCAATATTTTCCTGGCGAGCGGTAGCGAGCCAGCATATATATATATATATATATATATATATATATATATATATATATATATATATTGATAAATATATAATAAATATATAAATATATATAAATTGATAAAGACCTCTCCTTCCTCACAACCTGTAAAGACTATGGCCAGATCCCTAAGTTCATTAGGTTCAAAGTCCATGACCCTATGTTTTATCACACTCCCACTTACAAATCCTGGCTTTTTCACCTTTTAGATATTGAAATTAGGAAACAAAGGAACAAATTGTCGAGACTTAAAAAGGATTTGAACGAATATAAATGTAACTTACACTTGGTTCGGTTCTTTGATTATAGATGTCTCATTGCCATCATTGATAATTTTATATATATATATATATATATATATATATATATATATATATATATGTTTTACAGCAAGTTAAATTTGTACATTTTTCGATAGAAAAATTTCTCCGGCGAAGCCGGATATCTCCATACAATGCTGGCCCACTATCGCTCGCCAGGAAAAAATCGACACCTGGATGGGGATAAACTTCTTAAAACAGTTGGCTGAATGGGGCCGAATGGATACAATCCAGGGAAAAAGAGAAAAGGAGATAAAGATAAAGGAAGCCGGTGACCCCCATTAACCACTATAAAGATAAAAGAAGCCGGTGACCCCCATTAACCACTATAAAGATAAAAGAAGCCGGTGACCCCCATTAACCACTATAAAGATAAAAGAAGCCGGTGACCCCCATTAACCACTATAAAGATAAAAGAAGCCGGTGACCCCCATTAACCACTATAAAGATAAAAGAAGCCGGTGACCCCCATTAACCACTATAAAGATAAAAGAAGCCGGTGACCCCCATTAACCACTATAAAGATAAAAGAAGCCGGTGACCCCCATTAACCACTATAAAGATAAAGGAAGCCGGTGACCCCCATTAACCACTATAAAGATAAAAGAAGCCGGTGACCCCCATTAACCACTATAAATTCACTATAATTAGGCCAGAAATCTTGACCTCTAACTTCTTATAACTAAAAACGACTAGAACAATTACTAGCATCTCCCTGCGAACAATGGAGCTAGTATATTTACTATTTGGGAAGTCAATCAGGAAATAGGTGAACTTACATTTCAATTGTTCTAGCCCCTTGTGAGTTACTAGAGGTTAATGGTTTTAAAATGTCTGACCGAATTATAACGAATAGACCTAATTAGATATTTATGATTAACCCTTTTCAATTAAATGAGGCCAATGTTTGCGTTGTTATATCTACCTCCAGATGACGTTACTTATACCAGAGTAATGTAGGTGTGGGAGACTGGACCACACACACACACATACATACATACAGTATATACAAGCCAGTTACGTTTCAAAACTATTCTGGTTCTATGTCTATCTAACCGAAACAAATCATAATTATCTATCTATCCATTGCTGGACGCCTTACTCCCCGTTATGAGGGTGGCCATACACAGAACACCCCCAAGCAGACCTGTCCGCCGTGTGACGGACAACCCATGCCAGTTTATTCAAGGACTTAAGGGGAGGCAGACCGTTTGTTTGGTCTATTAATTCATTCATTCATATATATTTTTTTTAGTTTCCTCCCTAGACCTCCATCAAGCTTAGAAAAACATCCCCTAGATAAATTTGTACATTTTTCGGTAGAAAAATGTCCCAGCCGAAGGCAGATTCCTCTTAAAATTGCAGGCTCGCTATCGCTCGCCAGGAAATAATCGACACATAAATGGCACGAAAGGTCTTAAAATTGACAACGAAATGGGGCAAAAGGTGTTAAAATCGCCAAACTAATGGGCCGAACGTCTTATAATCTCAAAACTAGTGGGGCTAAAGATTAGGGAGAAGGGGGTCTAGAAAAACGGTCTGCCTCCCCTTAAATGATTGATCACTCAACTTAAAGTCCGTCCGACTCCAAGGCCCTCTATGTATCTTTTTAGCGCTATTTTTTCAACAGTGGTGGGTGGCTAGTCCTTTGCTTTTAGGTGAGCAGTATGTATTAAGAACATAAGAAAATGGGAGTCTGCAAAAAGCCGATCGGCCCACACAAGGCAGATCCCTGTCACACCCAACACCAATTACAAGGCCCAACTCACTAATACCTTGAGCACTGACCCTACCAAAACGGTCAGGGATTAACACAAGATTACGGGGATCTGCTGAGCGCCGATTTGCCAACACCCGGCAAATCCCCCTCACACCCAACCATCTCGTCCATATGCCTATCTAATTTTATCTTAAAGCTCCCTATCGTTCTTGATCCCACTATATCACTTGGTAGCCTATTCCACCCATCTACAACTCTGTTACCAAACCAATATTTGCCTATATCTTTTCTGAAACGAAATTTATCTAATTTGAAACCATTTGTTCGAGTTATTTCGCTATCACTGAGCGTCAGTACATTTGTCATGTCTCCTTTATTTATTCCACTAACCCACTTGAACACGTCTATCATATCCCCTCTAACTCTGCGTCTTTCTAACGAATGTAAGCCTAATTTGGTCAACCTTTTTTCATATGGTAGATTTCTAATATTATGAATCATTTTTGTCATTCTTCGCTGTACTCTCTCCAACGAATCTATGTCCATTCTGTAATAAGGACACCAAAATCCATATGAGGTCTCACTAATGACAAGTAAAGTTTCAAGATAACATCGGCAGTTCTATTATTTACACTCCTTGAGATGAACCCTAGAATCCTGTTTGCCTTGTTGCGAACGCTTATACACTGTTTTCTAGGCTTCAAATCGTTGCTAATAAACACATCCAAATCTTTCTCACAGTCTGAGTTTTAATTCCGTATTAGCTAGTTTATATTTTGCATTAGTGTTCGTCTTCCCTATCTTAAATACCTTGCATTTGTCAATGTTAAACTTCATCTGCCAATTTACTGACCATTCGTGTAAGGTATCTAGATCCCTTTGGAGGCACTCTATGCCGCTATCTGAATCTATTGCTCTCCCTATTTTGGTATCGTCTGCAAATTTACTTATCCTACTAGTTATACCTAAATCAAGGTTATTTATGTATATAATAAACAACAGAGGACCCAATACAGATCCCTGGGGGACACCACTCTTGACTGATCCCCACTCTGACTTAGTACCATTTATGCTGACTCTCTGCTTCCTACCAATTAGCCATGACCTAATCCATGCCAACAACGACCCACCTATTCCATGCGCCTCAACTTTTCTCATCAAGCTCTCATGCGGGACTCTGTCGAAAGCTTTACTGAAATCTAAATATATAATATCATATGACTTGTCATTATCTACTGCTTCATATACCTCTGAGAAAAAACTAAGCAAATTAGTAAGGCAAGAACGTCCCTGAGTGAATCCATGCTGAGAAGAATTTATTAAATTAAATGTTTCTAAGTGGTTTCTAATTTTCGTAGCAATAATTGACTCTAGTAGCTTTCCTATGATTGAAGTGAGACTAATGGGACGGTAATTGGATGCTATTGATTTATCACCTTTTTTTAATATTGGAACTACATTTGCAAGCTTCCAAGCTTCTGGAACTAAACCAGTTTCTAATGACCTGTTAAATAGAAATGTTAATGGGTAACTTAACTTAAAGATAAGAATGGGAGAATGCTAGCCGAGAAGCAAGAGAGAGTCGAAAGATGGAGGGAGTACTTCAGTGAGTTGCTAAATGAAAGGAATGAAGAGCCAGCAAACATAGCTGGATATGGTATGGGAGGGAGAAGAAGAGAAGTAGTGGAGGAGGAGGTGGGAATCAGGAGGTCAGAAGTGTGGGAAGCCATGAAAAGAGTGAAGTTGGGGAAAGCACCAGGAACAGATGGAGTGTGTGGGGAAATGTTGAGGTATGGTGGTGAGATAGTGATAGAATGGGTATGGAAAATGTGCAAACTAGCATGGGAGAAGGGGAGTGCACCCGATGACTGGAAGACTGGCATAATAGTCCCCCTATATAAGGGCAAAGGGGAAAGAGGAGTGTGTGGGAACCACCGAGGAATATGTCTTCTAAGCGTAGTAGGGAAGGTATACAGTAGGGTAGTGATTGAGAGAGTGAGAGTGAGAACGGAGAAATGGATAGGCGACGAGCAGGGAGGTTTTAGGAAGGGAAGAGGATGTGTAGATCAGATTTTTACCCTGAATTGTGTTGTGGAGAAGTATCTGGAGAAAAAACAAAAGGTGTATGTTGCCTTTATGGACTTGGAGAAGGCCTATGACAGAGTGGATAGAGAAGGTTTGTGGAAAGTACTTAGAATATACGGAGTAGAGGGCAAGTTGCTGAAAGCAGTGAAGAGCATGTATGAGGGTGCAAAGGCGGCAGTACGTGTGGAGAGTGAGCAGAGCGAGTTCTTTGACCTGAAAGTTGGTTTGAAACAGGGGTGTGTGATGTCCCCGTGGTTGTTTACTGTATATATGGATGGAGTTATGAAAGAAATACTATCAAGAGCAGTGGATGTTGGTGTATCGCTGAAAAGGGAGGGAATTGAGTGGAAGCTACCTATACTGCTGTTTGCGGACGATACAGTTCTGATGAGTGATAATGAATGGGAGTTGCAGGGTCTGGTAAATGAGTTTGGAACAGTGTGCGAAAAACGGAATTTGAAGGTAAATACGGGGAAGAGCAAGGTTATGGTCTTCGAAAGGGGTGAAGTCACAGAGTGTGAGGTGAAGCTGAACGGTCAGGCTATGGAGATCGTCAACTCTTTTAAGTATCTGGGCAGTGTGTTGAGTAAAGATGGGACTATGGATGAAGAGGTGCGGGAGAGGGTACAACAGGGGAAGAGGGTTGTAGGAACGCTAAAAGCAGTAACAAGAAATAGGGTGGTCAGTATGGAAGTGAAGAAGTCCTTGCATGACAGTGTGGTAATCCCGACACTGACTTACGGAAGCGAAGCATGGACGTTGGTTGAGAGACTCAGACCAAGAGTGAGAGCAGTGGAAATGAATTACTTAAGGAGTGTGTGCGGAGTTACATGGAGGGATAGACAGACTAATGAGGAAGTAAGAAGGAGGTGTGGTGTGGAGGTAGATGTGCTGGAAAGTGTGAAAAGGAACAACTTGAGATGGTTCGGCCATATGGAACGTATGGAAAGCGAGAGAATGACTAAGAGGGTGTACGAGAGCGAGGTGGAGGGACAGAGGGGGAGAGGTAGACCGAATATGAGGTGGAAGGATGGAGTGAGGAACTACATAAACGAAGGCGGTGCTGGTTGGGGGGAGGGGCGTCGACTGACTGGGGACAGAGGTGCATGGGGGCGGTTCGTTCGTGGCCACCCCTTCGGGGATCACGGCGTCAGGCAATAGATAGATAGATAGAACTCATCTCTGCATTCTTTTAATACTCTAGCATATACCTCATCCGGACCAGGAGATTTATGAGGTTTCAGTCTGTCAATTTCCTTAAGCACATAATTTCTACTTATAGTAACCGTACTTAACCTATTTTCTATACTATCGCTATATACCTTGCGGACTTCTGGAAACTGTGCCAAATTTTCATTAGTGAAAACGGAAAAAAATTGATTATTTAATGTACTGCACATTTCTAAGTCATTTTCTGTCATTTTTCCTATTGAAGTCTACCAAGTTTGATGTCTCTTCCTTCCTTAAGCTAGGGGTAAGGGGTAAGGGGTACACTCATTTGAACACCTGGATAGACTTATTTTGTTTACCATAGAGTCCGCTAATAGGGCCCTTCTTAACCCACCATAATTGGCTTTTCTAAAGTCAGGTATTAATGTCATATTCTCTCTGGAATTACCTTTCCATTGTATATTAAAATACACAGAATTGTGGTCACTATTTCCTAGGTGGTCCCCGATTTCTACACTATTTATCATATGTTTATTGTTACTGAAAACTAAATCGAGAATATTATCACCTCTAGTCGGCGTATCTATGAATTGTATTAAATATAAGGTTTACTCCCCTAGACTGGTTGCTGACCAAGGGATGGCAAGGATGACGAGTACCTTCCACCCGGATTTTTATAAGATCGTTTTCCCTAGATGGGCTGCCAACCAAGGCTGACGAATCCCATCCACCAGTTAAACCTAATTGATTATACGCTGATCAGAAAATGTACACCAAGAATTTGATGTGCCAACTTAAATGAAGTACTAGCAGCGTTAAGCATAGTTATAGTATGTTCTTCTCTCTAACTATTAACACGATGTCTTGCAAATGAGGACACATCTTTACTGATTATCCCATTAAGGGAGCCCACCTCGCTTTTTTTCTCTTTCTCTCCCTCTCTCTTTGGCTTGTATTCATTCTGCCCCATTCAGCCTACTGTTTTAAGACGTTTACCCCCATGGTCAGTGCATTACCACAGCACACCGAAATGCCAAAAAAATACCCTCATTGTTCCCTGATTAAATAGCATTGTATGAATATTCCCATATTCAAAATATGTTACAGAGGGGCAATGCCTAGTGAGTTAATTGCTCAATAGGTGGCGTTCTGAGAGTGAGGGTCCGAGTGCCGGGGGTGAGACTGTGAAGTGAGGAGGCAAAGCGGCTTCAGAGATGGAGTTGCTTCGGGCCGGGGTGCTTCGCATGTCTCACTCCCTAGACTGGAACAAGACCTCACGGGCCTCACCGTGTTCAGCGGTGTAGTGTAAAGGCTCTCAGCCTATGCCCCAGAGGGAGTAGTTGGAATATATATAAAAAAAAAAAAAAATCCAGGTGTCAATATTTTCTTGGCGAGCGGGAGCGAGCCAGCATATATATATATATATATATATATATATATATTTGTTTACAGCAAGCTAAATTTGTAATTTTTTTCAATAGAAAAATTGTCTCCGGCTTCATTTCTCCATACAATGCTGGCTCGCTATCGCTCGCCAGGAAGATTTCGACACCTGGATGGGGATAAACGTCTTAAAACAGTTGACTGAATGGGGCCGAATGGATACAAGCCAGGGAAAGAGAGAACACGAGAGAAAGATACAAACAAAACCGGTGACCCCCCTTAAGCACGATGACAATTTGTATCATTGAAATGCTAGGTTTTTCCAGGTTAAATAGGAATGGGAATTATCCCCAGGCTACCTTTAGGATCAACCTTTCCTGGTACCTGGCGCGGGGTACGAACCTCTGAAGGGAATTTAACCCCCCTAAAAACCCACAGGTTTTGAGATGCCTTGGGTGGGGTTCGAACCCTGGTTAGTGACGCACCACCATCACCACCAGGCCCGCGCGCTAACCCACTGTACTACCACGGACGAACTAAAAGTATAGCAACCTTAGTCCGATTTTTAAGAACCAGGTGATAGTCTCGTGGTGTTATCACGTGATGAGTTTATTGGACTTACCATCTACGACTATTTTACGCTATACCTGACGTCAACTCGGGTTAGTATTATTGTGGGTGCGGGACATTTTCGAGGGCATTACACCACATTCCTTTTTAGTTAGGCTAGTCCCTAGCCTCGTAAGGTCGTAAGGTATCGTAGCCTTTTTACCTTAGCTATCTCAATATGGTTTTTAGGGTTCGCGTGACGGGTGTTCCACGTAGCTACCTGGTCACGTTCCTTAGCTGCCACCAATGAAATGCTAGGTTTTTCCAGGTTAAATAGGAATGTGGTGTAATGCCCTCGAAAATGTCCCGCACCCACAATAATACTAACCCGAGTTGACGTTTCCCTTGACTCCCTATACGGATCCAAATGGTTCACTACCCTCGACTTGCAAGCAGGGTATTGGCAAGTGCCTATCAAGGCCGAGGACCAAAAGAAAACAGCATTTTCCACTAGTGGTGGCCATCACTATGAATTTAACGTCCTACCTTTTGGCCTCTGTAACGGACCCGCCACCTTCTCCCGTTTGATGGAAACGGTATTACATGGCCTAACCTGGGAAACCTGCCTAGCCTATCTGGACGATATTATTGTGTACTCTCCAACCTGGGAAGAACACCTCCTCAGGTTGAGACAAGTCCTGCAAAGAATCCGAGCCGCCGGGTTGAAATTAAAACCCTCAAAGTGCGTGATTGCCCGGAATAAGGTAGATTTTCTCGGACACGTGATATCTGAACATGGTATTGCGCCAGACCCAAAGAAACTTCAAGCCATACAAAACCAAACCCCACCCACCACGGTTAAAGGAATACGTTCGTTTCTAGGTTTAGCCACGTACTACAGACGTTTCGTCCCCCACTTTGCCACCATAGCCAGACCCCTCCACCAACTTACCCACAAAGACACCCCGTTCGCCTGGACACCTGAAAGAGACCTCGCATTTAACACTTTGAAGCAAAAGCTAATCCAAGCCCCTATTGTCGTTTTCCCTGACTACCAGAAACCTTTCCGTCTTTATACCGACGTATCTCTGTACGCCATAGGTGCAGTATTAGCTCAATTCAGAGATGGAAAGGAACATGTGATAGCGTATGCCAGCTCCACACTCACCCCACCCCAACAGAATTACGCAGCCACCAAGAGAGAGTGCTTAGGGATCATTTGGGCACTCAGCCACTTCCGGTCATTTGTGTTGGGCGCAAAACTCGAAATAATTACCGACCATCAATCTTTACAATGGCTGCGTAGGTGCGAAACCAACTCAGCCATTTTGGTACGTTGGAGAGAGACACTAGAGGACTACGACTTTACCATACAATATCGTCCCGGCAAACTCCATACTAATGCAGACGCCCTGTCACGTTTGCCAGTACCAAAAGACCCCCCACCAACCTAGCCGCCTTACAAAACACTCAATTGGTATCTACCCCCACCTCCCGACAGAATGCTCCCCCAACCCCCTCCCTAATTCAATCTTGGGAAGCACGAATCAGACCCCCCTGGATACCGTTAAACGTCTTCAGGAGACCGACTCGCTGGGGAGATCAACTTGCCACAGACACTGGTCACATAATCTTGGACCCCACCATAGCCCACGACTACATGATTGCCATCCACGAGGGAAACGGCATACACCTTGGACAAAAGAAAATGTTAAAGATCTTCACAGACCAATACTGGACCCCCAACCCCTCCAAAATTGCACAACGAGTGACAGACTCCTGCAAACCGTGTTTATTGGGAAAGGATAGATCACGCACCCCAGGCCCAGCTGGTACCATTTCTGCCAACAAACCGTTCCAAGTCCTATCCCTCGATATCATGGGCCCGTTCCCTTCTTACGCTGGCAACCGCTATATCGTCACATTTGTAGACGTATATTCAAAATTTCTAATAGCCTGCCCAGTTAAAGACCACACAGCCGCCACAGTCGCCACACTGCTTGCCACCGAAGTGTTCCCTATATTCGGCCTTCCCCTGGCTCTTCTATCGGACAATGCCCCCGAGTTTAGTGGACACGTTTGGCAACAATTCACCCAACAATGCGGTATTAAGATTAAACACTCATCCCCGTACTGGCCTCAATGAAATGCTAGGTTTTTCCAGGTTAAATAGGAATGGGAATTATCCCCAGGCTACCTTTAGGATCAACCTTTCCTGGTACCTGGCGCGGGGTACGAACCTCTGAAGGGAATTTAACCCCCCTAAAAACCCACAGGTTTTGAGATGCCTTGGGTGGGGTTCGAACCCTGGTTAGTGACGCACCACCATCACCACCAGGCCCACGCGCTAACCCACTGTACTACCACGGACGTACTAAAAGTATAGCAACCTTAGTCCGATTTTTAAGAACCAGGTGATAGTCTCGTGGTGTTATCACGTGATGAGTTTATTGGACTTACCATCTACGACTATTTTACGCTATACCTGACGTCAACTCGGGTTAGTATTATTGTGGGTGCGGGACATTTTCGAGGGCATTACACCACATTATGCCCTGTTTTTCTACAGGTTTAACTTGGGTAATGTGAGTTCTGAATGACTGGGTATATAAGGCTGCATGCACAATACAAGGTATGAGGAATAGAGAACACAAAATAAACACATGGTAACACGACACAAGTTCACGTTTATTGAAGTAAATAAATAAAGAGCATAGAAAGATAGTTATTTTCGCACAAAACAAATAATAGAAGGGAACTGCTAGCATTAGCGGATCTGGATGGAGCCTAGTCTCCCACTTCCAACGTTCAGGTATAGTCTTCTGATCACGGGTTTAATTAGCAAGTTTTTATTTTACTGGAAGACCTCAATATATTCGTATAATTCAATGTCACTGATTTGACCTCTTGCTGGCTGGTCGCGTGCCCAAGTAGCAGCTCACAGTTAGGATTAGACACGCGTATATTGTAGAACACGGAATCTCTAGTAACCTCATGGGGGTACTGAACTAAGTTTTATATTCTTATGGCAGAAATACGTAGAACACAAATCAGTGGGCGAACGTTAGATATCACTAGAGTTTTAATATCTGAATAAGGTAATTACAAGAGTCAAGGTCGCCTGTTAATTAAAAAGCACTGATCGCTTAGTACGTCCCAAATGGAATGGTTAAATATGAATTACACTGGGCAAGGTCTTAGCCACTTTATAGAAAGTTAATAAGTGAGTATCAAGCTAGTACTATAACACTTAGTACTAGCAACATGAATCTTGAATAGTATGGGTAGATCTGGTCCTGGTTATCTTGCTTCCGGTGATGTTGGGGGCTAACGACTGGTTCCTCGGCCGTCCAGATGGTCCAAAATGTAGGAAGTTCTCAAGTCGGATCTCTTGACGATCGTTGCTGGCTACACACTTATATACCCACGAATTTGTGTGAAGGTTATAAGGTGCACGTTAGGACTTGTACATGGACAGATGCTTCTATCAGTCTTCTCTGCCACGGAGTCTGCCGGATCTGGAATCTCTCAACTCCGGAACAACACAAGGGCAGAGCTAGAGGTAAACTGCAGGGTAGTGACCACTGGTTGGTGTCTAGCTTTCAACTGATTTGACTGGGGGCGGGAGTTCAAGGGCTACAGGGAAATTTTGCCCCTAAGGTCCCTGGGCATGGGGGTGGCATTAGGCTACAATTGATATGGAAGTTTGAAAAGGCAGTAGAATACGTTAGCCAAATGCTACCGGGGAATGCAACTATGGGGTGGTATATGAGTCTGGAAAAGATAGAGTTATGTGATCAGTCCGAGGGTTATGGATACTATTAGCCACCAAAACCCCAAGAATGCCTACCCAGCCTCATCTTTCAACAACAGACCCACCTACCCTTCCGGCAAGCCCCAACCCAGTAGACCCCGGTTCCAACCGTCCCAGCCACGCAGAATCTTCAACCGGAACAGCAACTACAACACCTACCAAAGTAAAAACCCTACCTTAGTCATTATCAACCCCTATGATTTCCCTGCCTGTAATGCTCAGTGTGCCCTCCACCAAATTCGTGACTCTGCCAAACCTCGCCCCTCTACTCCTCGCATTTCTGTAAATGAAGAGGAGTGGGGACAAGAGGAAGAAATTGCCCCCCATACCATGACCTCAGACGATACCGAGGAAACCCTGGAAGAGGTAGATACCGACCCCCAGGATTTTTAAAGTATCCCCCGCCCACGATGGGCTCGGCGGGGGACGCCATAACTAGTCGCACTGCCCCCATTTATTACATGGCCAAAATCAAGGACATTCCTGTCCGCTTGTTAATTGACACGGGAGCTGCCAAGTCATGTTTGTTCAAATCTTACTATGAAAAACATCCCCGACGATTTGGCCCTTTGTTAAACACCAAAACAGAACTCATCTCAGCTGCTGATAATTACTTAAATCTCCTATGAGACACTTTACCCCTATCAGTAACCACTCCTGGCCCCCATGCTCGTTGTTATCACACATTTACAGTATTTTCCTCCAACTGTAAACATTATGATGGTTTCCTTGGACTTGACCTCCTTCAAAAACTCCAGGCCCAGATGGACTGCGGCCAAAGGCTGATCTCATTCAAAAACAAATTCCAGCCCAAAGCCTCTGACAAACCAATCACGCAGAAACCCATTCCCAAAAAGAAAAAACAACCTCCCCCTCAACAAACCCTGATTCAGGGTTACCAAGTTGCAGCTAGCACTAAGGTGACTCCTAAAACCTCCCCTTGCCCCGAGATCTCTCAAAACCTCACTCAATTCAGTAAAAAAATGCCTCAACAAACGAAAGAAGATAAGTCCAAGCAACTCCCTCTCGGTAATCCCCTCAATTCTCGTAACTCTGTCCAGAATAAATCCTCCCATGTTTTCAGGACAGACTCTGATATATGTAACCATAATTCTATCCAATGTTTATGTACACGTTTCCAGAGAAAATGCCGACCGATGTACCCAACAATGTTTCCCCCATGCCCCCAGAAATGTTAACAACCCCAAATCAATACACCAGTCCTACACCAATAACCCATGTTCTACACCTAACTTTTTCCCCACCAACCCTCCGCAGTCCCCCCAGCAAATCCCGTTTTCTAACTCGCTCACCTCGCACCCTTCTGAACCGCCCGCACGCGCCGTTAATCCCCCCCTCACGCGTGCCGACCGAGGGACACAACCATGATCCCACCGCTGCCACCAATGAAATGCTAGGTTTTACCAGGGTTAAATAGGAATGGGAATTATCCCCAGGCTACCTTTAGGATCAACCTTTCCTGGTACCTGGCGCGGGGTACGAACCTCTGAAGGGAATTTAACCCCCCTAAAAACCCACAGGTTTTGAGATGCCTTGGGTGGGGTTCGAACCCTGGTTAGTGACGCACCACCATCACCACCAGGCCCGCGCGCTAACCCACTGTACTACCACGGACGTACAAAAGTATAGCAACCTTAGTCCGATTTTTAAGAACCACGGTGATAGTCTCTCGAGATGAGTTTATTGGACTTACCATCTATGACTATTTTACGCTATACCTGACGTCAACTCGGGTTAGTATTATTGTGGGTGCGGGACATTTTCGAGGGCATTACACCTTATTTAAACCTGGTAAAACCTAGCATTTCATTGGTGGCAGCTAAGGAACGTGACCAGGTAGCTACGTGGAGCACCCGTCACGCGAACCCTAAAAACCATATTGAGATAGCTAAGGCAAAAAGGCTACGATACCCTACGACCTTACGAGGCTAGGGACTAGCCTAACTAAAAAGGAATGTGGTGTAATGCCCTCGAAAATGTCCCGCACCCACAATAATACTAACCCGAGTTGACGTCAGGTATAGCGTAAAATAGTCGTAGATGGTAAGTCCAATAAACTCATCTCGAGAGACTATCACCGTGGTTCTTAAAAATCGGACTAAGGTTGCTATACTTTTGTACGTCCGTGGTAGTACAGTGGGTTAGCGCGCGGGCCTGGTGGTGATGGTGGTGCGTCACTAACCAGGGTTCGAACCCCACCCAAGGCATCTCAAAACCTGTGGGTTTTTAGGGGGGTTAAATTCCCTTCAGAGGTTCGTACCCCGCGCCAGGTACCAGGAAAGGTTGATCCTAAAGGTAGCCTGGGGATAATTCCCATTCCTATTTAACCCTGGTAAAACCTAGCATTTCAATCATAAAGCTAAATTTGTACATTTTTCGATAGAAAATGTCTACGGCGCAGCCGGATATTTCCATACAATGCTGGCTCGCTCTCGCTCGCCAGGAAGAAATAGACACCTGGAACGTCTTAAAACAGTTGACTGAATGGGGCCGAATGGATACAAGCCAGGAAAAGAGAGGAAACGAAAGATAACAAAAAGCGACCCCCCTTAAGCACGATGACATAATTTTGATCATATTCTTGTTTACTGTTAATTATTTTCTTTAGCATATAATCTACCTGTAGGACTCAAAAGGGTAAATAGATCTCAATATATCCTCTGAATAACGTAGATCGTACTTACACTGCTTAAAATCGTACAACATTAGCCAGAATCAAAGGTATACAGACGTCATCTTGCTGAATGGGTTAGCAATGAGCAAAACATTGTCAGAACGACGACATAATAATTTTGGTTGACCAATTATATGGTTTTGTCTTGAGATTAGAACTATCCCGTTTGAGGCTGTTTTGAGTACCAGTACTCATTTTAGAGGTTAGCTTCTGCTTGAATGAAATCATTATCTCGTGTCGAGGTGAGTTTTTGTTAAGAGTTGATATAATTACCCGGATACAAAGCTAGTTTGTGTAAAAATATAAAATTTATCTCGTTGGGAGGCAAGATTCTGCTTGAGTGATATACTTACCCCGTTTGGCGGCTAGTTTGTGCTTGAGAGTGAAAGCAGACAGGAAGGCGAGGGAAGGGTGCAAGGGTGGAATGGAATGTGTGGTTGGTGGTGAGATGGTAATGAAACCGTTGAAGAGAGAGGGGGGGAGGGGGTCAAGTCAATCAGTGTGGGAAAGAGCTATAGGCTGGGAAGAGATAAACAGAAATATATGTATTGAATAGTAATGTGTGTGTGTGTCTGTGTACGGTTGTCGTGCGTTTGTATGTTGTAATACTCTCAGTGGGGCTCGAACTACCTACAGTTAGGACGATTGTTTCGAGCCCCGCTGAGAGTACAGCAACATTTAGTAGCTCACGTGTATTTGCGAGATATACTAAATATTGTGAGTAGTATAATTTGTGTTTGTTCCTGTGCACGGGTACGTGGTACCACGTGTGTGTGTGGTTGTGTGTGTCAAACGGAAAAAACAGACCATCATGGCAGCCAACAGAATACTTTGCTTTCCCTCCGTGTGTGTGTGTGTGTGTTGGTATGCGTTTAAAACAGACCATCATGGCAGCCAACAGAATACTTTGCTTTCCCTCCGTGTGTGTGTGTTTTGGTATGCGTTTAAAACAAACCATCATGGCAGCCAACAGAATACTTTGCTTTCCCTCCGTGTGTGTGTGTGTTTTGGTATGCGTTTAAAACAGACCATCATGGCAGCCAACAGAATACTTTGCTTTCCCTCCGTGTGTGTGTGTTTTGGTATGCGTTTAAAACAGACCATCATGGCAGCCAACAGAATACTTTGCTTTCCCTCCGTGTGTGTGTGTTTTGGTATGCGTTTAAAACAGACCATCATGGCAGCCAACAGAATACTTTGCTTTCCCTCCGTGTGTGTGTGTGTGTGTTGGTATGCATTTACTTCCTGACCTTCCTTAATACTCTCTCTCTTGCTCTTGCTCTCTCTCTCTCTCTCTCTCTCTCTCTCTCTCTGTATTGTCTTAATTACTACATTTGGCTAAATCACGTTTTATAACTGTCAACATTCCTGTACTCATATAAATTATGCTCATTAGCAAAGATCGTGTTCGTCAACAAATCGATTATAAAATTTCACTACTATAATAATGATATGGTAATTTAACTTTAGCTTAGATTGATGTTTGTTGTTAATGAATGGAATTATATTTTTCGAGGTATTGGGCTTATGTACACCAACTTACCAAGGCCTATTTTATATATATTACTTTAAGTAAAAATCCTTGACCACTAACCTCTGTAACTAAAAAACGAATACACCTATCAAGCTAACATTTTTACTATTTGGGAAGAGTCACTCAGGGACTAGGTGTGGAAATGTATGGCCCATTTATTATACTCTAGAAATGTTTAGTTAACAGAGGTTGTAGAGGTTAGAGGTCCTTGCGTGTTTCTAATAACCTGTGAGTAGCAGGTAATGTTCCTCTCTCCATAATTATTACACACAAATTATCACTAAGGTTTTTTGGTGAACAATTTATTTTAACTGGTACATGCATAAATACTTTTATTTATGTGCGCGTATGGCTAATGTCGCATGTGTAAGAAGGAGTCAAAAGGCAAAGCTGGTCGAAAAACTAGAAAATACTAATATAATACTAAATTTGTGATTATTTCGTTGGTTGTCCTGTGAAGCCTAGTAAGCAAGAGGCAGTGAATAGTCTTCCCAGCCTAACATAATCCCAATAATTATAACCTTCACCAACAGCCTAGCTTCCTAAATGTGCAAGGCATACAGTTTTATTTTTTCTTCTGGTTGCTGTAGCCTTACGTAAATGCTTACATGGCGCTTCCTCTTGGTCAAGGAAAGGTATAATTATGTCTGATGCAAATATATAGGTTACTGTATAATAGGAGAACAATTGATCCACAAACACACGTGTATATACAGTATATATATATATATATATATATATATATATATATATAGAGAGAGAGAGAGAGAGAGAGAGAGCACAACACAGCCATAGGGACTGAACAAGCCATGCAGGGACCCTTCATTCCCCATACTCGTAAAACACACATAAAAGTTAGGGTGTGTGTATGAGAGAATGAGTGTGTGTGAGAGAGTGAGTGAGTGCGTGTGAAAGAGAGTGAGTGTGTGTATGTGTCTGAGAAAATATGCCTACAAATGTTATGTGTAAAGTGCTTGACAAAGAGTATCGTCTATATATATATATATATATATATATATATATATATATACCTAATTTTTTTTTTTTTTTTTTTGCCTCTATCCATATTCAAACCGGACTGGTTTTACGATCCCAACGAGGCCGTCCGGCATTATTTATAGGCAAATAATAGTTAACTCATAAAGATACCTGTACCTCCAATGTGTTTCACTATTCAGCTTATACGATTGAGTTAGTAATATATGTATATAGTATATATATAGTATATATGCTACAATTGAAATGAGCCTACTTTATAATGCGTACTGAAAGCAAAACGCAAAGGTTTACGAAATGTTTATGAGTGACTACAACTAGGCAGATGACAAAGACGAGAGAGAGAGAGCATGAAACAGTTAACCCTCTCACGTTCTTGACGCAATTTTGAGCCTATTAGGGATACTTTAAAGCCTTTGTTACCATCAGGGGTATTTAGAAACCTTTAGTTTAGTTACTTCAACCTCTGCAGTTGTCTTTGAGTTAGCTGTGAGCAGAAAACTAAGTTTGGAGAGGTAATTATAAGAGTGAGAGAACTCTATTTCTTATTGCTAATCTGGCAACCTCTGAGTCATAAAAACGTGAAAGGGTTAAGAGAGAGAAGAGAGGGGACAAAGAATAAAGGGGCGCAGGGACATGAAAGGAATGTGAGAAGAGAGAGAGAGAGAGAGAGAGAGAGAGAGAATTGTACACACAAAAAAGACGGCGGCTAGTGACAAGTGAATGAAACAGTTAAGAGAGAGGAAAGATGGGACAAAGAATAAATGGGCGCACGGACATGAGAGAGAGGGGGGGGGGGGGCGTCAATTTCCCCCGTCCCTCCATTCCTTCCTTCCTCCCCAATGCTTGGTGGTTTTGGTTTGACGCATTCAACCCTCTATGTATAGCACCCCAAGCTATTTTCCTTCTGTCCTGACATTTATACATCGACAAACTAGTATATATTTCATGCAGTTATACACGCCAAGGGGGAAAATTGTGTTATTTCATTATTTATTGTACCTAAAGTTGAGTGACGGGTGAATGGAACGCTAGGGAAGGAAGGATGCGGTGGTGCGACATGTTAGGCTGTTTGGCACTCTGTTTTAGATAAGGAGCGGCACATGCTGATACTCAGATATCCTAAATAGATTTTTCAGTCCCCAAAGTTGCGGATGAAGTCGACGTATACCCAGAAATTCTGTAAATATATAGGAAGAAGTCCTCTAACAGCGGCACACTTGCATTCGCATCTCAAACTGCTGACACAAGTTGTGTATTGATTAACATATTTGTTCTTATATACATCTCGAATGAACTACGTCAATTACCATGTCTTTTAACATGGTATATCTGCTTTGTATTGACTAGTACTTAGACCTTGGAGTTACTTATACTCGCATAGTTAAATGTACCGTCGAACTACTGGCAGCCTCGCCGAACTGGTTATATCCGGAAGAGGGATAGCAAACCCGCCTACCTGAAAATCACCAAGACAACCGAACGTCAACGTAGTTTGAGTCAGGGGTGTATATTTGAATATAGGGAAGAGTGCAGGGGGACGGTACTGATTAATGGTATATAGTATTAGGCTATCAGGGCATACGGATCAGTGAAGCATTTTTGGTTGTTACGTAACATCACAAACAATCCCCCCCCCCTCTCTCTCTCACCAACGTCACCCCCTTTACGCCCCCCACCCCCCTCACTCCCTTCAGACACCCCCTATCCACTTTACTACTACTCTGCCCCGCCTTCGGCCCCCCCCCCCCCCACCCCGTTCTCTCTCTCTTTCTCTCTCTCCACCTCTCTACCTCGATCGACTTTGTCTGCTATGCTGCATTACAGTCATGATCTCCGTCATACAGTGAACAATGGGAATAGGGATGGCGAGCATAAACATTAACAACTCCATAACATCCCTTGTAGTTATACATTTACTGCATTATAGTACTAGAAAAGTAAAGGGGAAAAAAATACATCAGAGAAGACGATAATACACATCTATAAAACTAACTTCATATTAATGCATTTTAGCACAACAATGTTTAATAAAAATCAAGACACACATGAACATCAATGCTCAGTGGACCAGTGCCAAGCTAATTATTATGGAGGTTTGCGTTATCCCCTCCCCTTTTCTTTGTTTCTATAGTTTCCCGCCATTTTGTCCAGACGGCCTTGCAATCCAGGAAGCCTCATCACATAACATAATACACAGGATATGGTTCCCGGACAACTCAACCAGTAGACCATTGTAACAAGTAGCTCTCAACCAGTGCCAACCAAAACTAACCCCTTCAACATAAGATACCCTCTCCCTTTCAGATTAAATCACCCCAAAGCTATCCCCTTCACCGAAACGATGTATAGATAACTTCAACCAGTGCCAACTCGACCATGGCCAACGATATCTGTGCCAAATACTAAACCTAGCTCGACCAAATCTAACTCATTCTGACGGTACTGGCTGACAGCTATTTTGGTTGAAATGGTTAACTTGTTGAGTTGTCCTGTCACCACAGAATAATATAACTTAGCACAGAAGGGAATCTACATTAAATTTCCAAACAACAAAATAGAACCATGCTTCGCCCTTCGATTCAACTCTACAGTAGATGGGGAAATTGTGAAAAGCGGTTGTTATTGGAAGCGGAGGTATGTTTGGGTGAGGGGGCTGGGCAAGGCTGGGGGTTATATAATTGGGTGAGGGAGCTGGGAGAGATATGTTTGGGTGAGGGGGCTGATGGGGTTATGTTTAGTGAGGGATCTAGTGTTGGGGGGGGGGGGGGGGTGAGTGGGTTAGTTTAGGCAACTGTTTAGGGGTGTGGTGGAGTGGTCATGCCACTGGATTGGTAATCCAATGGACCCGGGTTCAAATCCCGATATGTCAATGGGAAGATATTATTGGGATTGAATTTGTGCTGTACCTAGTATCAGTGCATTACCACAAAGCCCACCGAAATGCCAAAAAAATACCCTCATTCTTCCCTGATTAAATAACACTGTATGAATATTCCCATATTCAAAATATGTTACAGGGGAACAATGCCTAGTGAGTTCACTGCTCAATAGGTGGCGTTCTGAGAGTGAGGGTCCGAGTCTGGAGGGTGAGACGGTGAAGCACTTGAGCGAAGCAACCAGCCGCTTCAGAGATGGAGCTGCTTCGAGCCATGATGGATGCTTCACATGTCTCACTCCCCAGACTGGAACAAGACCTCACGGGCTTCACCGTGTTGAGCGGTGGAATGTATAGGCTCTCAGCCTATGCCCGAGAGGGAATAGTTGGAATATAGAAAAAATAAAAATAAAATGGCCGAGAGTTGTGGGAGGTTGTAGGTTTTGTATGTTGAACTTTTTACCCTCTTAGTACGATACCAGTGAGTTTAATTTATTCTGGCGATCATTAGACGATGCTATGCCGTTTTGTAAGGTGAAAGCATAACAAACTTATGATTTATTTTATAATTTATACATAAGCTGAATAAAGAATAATGATATCCAGAATAAATTTAAAATGTTGCTATCACATTGATTGTTGGTCTTCCTGAAATTGACCTCAAGATGCAAGTTTCGAGATATCATGAAGTTGGAGCTGTAGAAAACAAATTTAGCAGAATTACCAGCTAAAATACAAGTGTATTGCATTTGTAAGAATATATAATCAAATTCAACATTTGTTCTATCCATCAGAATTCTACATTATTATTGCATTTATATTGAATATCGATGTTTACGGCTACAACTTCCTTATAGCCCGAAACTCACAAGTGTTCAAACTAAGTATGCAGACTGAACCGAAAAATATACTATCCTATTCCGGACTTCCCAGACCCACTGACATCCACTGTTGTCCCCCTATTGCGCAAATCGATTACAGGAAACCGGTGTATGTATGCAATAAGTGAATACATGCCAAAAAGTCCCAGTTGGCAGTATAAAGCTAGATAAAAAAAATCAAGTTCATGAACATGATTTTTACGATAATATACCTTACAAACTAAAACATAAAATAAAATTAGAACAAACAAGCCAACCATACATAATATTTTGCAGAAATATACACTTTTATCAAACGAATAAGCTAAAATGTAGGTATCATTATTAGTTAAGTATAATAAGCGCTTTTCGAGGTAAAACTCATTCCTGTGAAGATATCTCTAATAGCAAGCATATTAGATTACTTGTGCAAAAAGTTTTGTAATCATTGGTTAACGTACTGTATTTCGCAGGCTACTATTGTAAGAGTTGACAAATCGTCAAATACTTCCAAAAATTAAATATATTTTTGTTTGTTTATAGTTATGGTCCATTAAAGTCGAAATTATTGTGTTTTTCGTCATTTTTTAAAGCAGTTTCCCTCTAATAAAATGATATACAGAACATAATTAGTTGATGATAATGAATCGTATTTCTTCATAGAAACACCCAACAAATACTCTGTAGCTTTCTTCATTTTCCCATGACGATGAGTTGAATATTTCAAATAAAACACAAATCGTATATTCACCGCATTGCCACGGGTAGACGAAGATAGCTACAGAGGAGTTTGTTATGCCTCTTTAAAGTATTTATACCATACTCCATCATACACTACTCAGTTTTATATCCATCTCTTTCATGTAGAGGACACAAAGGGATAAACATGGCAAAACACGTAAAACTGTCATGCAAAATGGAAGGCATTTGTATGTTTTTTGTGTTTGTTTTTGTAATTTTTAAGCAATTTCCCATGTAAAGAATATGTAGGCCTATAGCAATAATGTCAAATGCTATATGATGGTGTATGGTATCAATACCTCATGAAAACACCAACAATTCCTCTGTAGTTCTTTTCTTCTTTCCAAGCTGATGAGTTTAAAATTACGTTTCGTGGGTTGCTTGTAATATTCAACTCAATGCCATGGTAATATTGAGAACGATATCGTAAAGTTTTTGGAATAAGTTTGAAGTATTGATACCATGCTTTATAATACAGTTTTTAGTTATTTGTCCTATCCTCATCTTATTGAAGAAAAACGGTGTTAAAATAACAAAACAAAACGCCAAAAAGGTGGCTGTGAGGGCCCATAACTGCAAAACAATGCCCCAGAAAGCCAATGTGAATATACCAGTTTTACTTAAAATTACTTGATCTTTCATCTCTGGAATTATCTGAGAAAAATCGCGGGACACCCTCTCTAGTCTGGTCTGGTGATTATTCGGGGAGATGACCTTTACAACTGCCCCCCTATTGTTTTTGACTTATTTGTATGTTATTTTAGCTCAATTAATTGTCTTTTTGTTTTCTTAGTTTTTCTCTGTGTAACCACATTCTTTGTATTACTCTTTTAACTTCTTGTTTATTTTTGGTGTCTCCAAATAGTGGTTCTGCCAACTTATTTTCTATGTATGGTCGTTCAAATAGTTTATTTGTTACCCTCAGCTGTTGATAATATTCACAGTGGAGTATAAAATGTTCTAGGGTTTCATTTTCTTCTTCGCATGCTAAACACTTTGTATCCTCTCCGTTAAATCTTTTTCTATCGTTTAGTTGTAGTGTATTCGAGCGACATCTGAATAAGGTTATCGAAGATGGTGTATTATCATAAAATTGTTCTTTTTTTATTTAACTTTTGTTATCTTTATATAATTTTACTCTACTTTTTGTTTCCAGTTCTTGTTTCCATCGATTTGAGTCAAGCTCCATAGGCCATAGGCCATAGGCCATACACAATATTGGCTGAAGGAGAGAGAGAGAGTAAAGCTGAAGGTGTATGTTTGGAGTTGGGAGGTACACATAGGCCCACTCTACGCCTGCGTTAAAGGTACGGTCAGCCCAGGTAACAGGTAAATACAACAAATAACAAGACCATCTGCCCTCCACATTCCAACATTACCAAACGTCACAAGTGATGTGCCAAGGTCAAATTTACCATGCCAAACCATTAATTTCACCAGGAGCAGGGAGGCAGAGAAAGTTAACCCTTTCAGTGCTATATCATCTTTTCCAAATGTATTCTTGCTAATTCTAGCCAATTTGATACAGTTTAGGAAGGACCTCTAGCGGTGAACGCGATCTCCAATAACCCTTCTACCTCCACAGATCCTCCCTAAGCTTGTTTAAATCGCCTAATAATGGCCATAACAAAATATAGAATGCGTCGTAATATGCTAAAAGGGTTAATTCCAGGACACTAGGGTGCGATTTCACAGTTAATCCTGGTTTTCAATTGATGATTTTATTAGGCTTAAAAAGGGTCGGTCAGATTTTCGGGATTAAGATTTATTTTACCCCTTTGATTGTTTGAGGTCTTTCCTAAGGAGTATAAAATCGCTTTGTGTTAGCAAGACAACATGTCACCATGTTATTGAAAAGGTTAATTTCAGTATAAGAGAAGGCGGCAGCGAAAATTAACCACTATTGTATACCATGACGCAATGTTTGTCATAGTCTGACTATGATTAGAAGACTAGTATGGGCATGATCTATGGGAGTAAAAGGGATAATTGTAATATATTTTACCGCTTTAATTGCTAAAGGTCCACCCAAAGCTGTATAAAATATGCAAGGGTTAGCAAGAAAAATAACAAACAAAACGCCATGTTATATTTAATAGAAAGGGCCAATTTCAATTTCACCAGCAGTGAAAGTTCAGAGTTGATGCTTCTCTGGTACCCTAGCTCTGGTCCCAATGTTTGTAAACAAGAAAGTTGAAGGGGATGTGGTCATTGATACCTACAGTAGCATCAGGGGTAAATACAACCTACATGACTAAATACCGTTGATTCATAGTGGCCAGTCACGTTTTGACCATTACGAGAGATTATGAGTCATGAAGTTATATTTGTTATTATTGAAATACAATGTTTGGCAAACAAAACAAATCACAGTAAGGAAGTTGTAAATGTTCTATTATGCAGCGAAAATACTGATAGTTTGTACTTGCAGAATATTTACAGAATACATGATTGGTCCTATCTAAATGGAGGTTGAACATTATTCTCGCATGGCATATCTGTAGTTTTTACTTTATATTGCTGTATCTTCCTGGTAGGTTGGCCTTGGAAAAAAATATTATCCTTACCAAACATGGATCACAACCCCCCCTATATTAATTTGAGTCTCCTATCCCTTATAGAAGAGGAGAACAGTCTGAGAGTAGGCCTATAACTACTAGATAGATGAAGTCAAATGGAGTGTTATGCTACAATATGGGTACTATAATCCAAACGCATCAATTAGAGCGAGGTGGAGGGACAGAGAGGGAGAGGTAGACCGAATGAGAGGTGGAAGGATGGAGTGAGGAAGTACATGAACGAAGGCGGTGCTGGTTGGGGGGAGGGGCGTCGACTGACTGGGGACAGAGGTGCATGGGGGCGGTTCGTTCGTGGCCACCCCTTCGGGGATCACGGCGTCAGGCAATAGATAGATAGATAGATCAATTAGATAAATAATAATGTAGGTGAGTCAGAAGTGTTGATATGAAGAAGAGACTCGAAACGTAGTGCTACATTATGTAAGAGCTGTCAGGGGGTTATGTAACCCGCCTGAGCGTCTTTCGTGAGCCCCCCATTCCCCGCCCATCAATCCCCCCCCTCGTCACCCACTACCAGATGATTACTTCTTTCACAACATCCCAGCATTTACTGAGCCTTTTGCAAAGCCTCAATCGCCCCAACTGCCTACTATGCAATTTTGCCAGTATATAATCTAACGGATTATGCTTGATCTGATATTTGATGTTATTAGGGAAGGGAATATGAGTAAATAATGATGTTGACGGTGGCAAGAGGGCTGCGGGAGTCTAGCGGGGCGCCGTGTAGTTGCCAGGCAAGCCGCGCGGGCTCACACAGACGCGGGAACTCACAGCAACAGGATGCCTACCACAAGAAGCAGCGCACAGGGCAGGCGGCGACCGGCAGCGGCCGCTAAGGAGCCGGCGACAGGACCTCCCCGCAAGAGGGGGAGGCCTTCTAAGGGAAAGAAGCCCGGTATGGATCTATCGGTTTTTGTTAAATTGGAATTTTTCAGAGATGAACGAATTGTGGACCAGAGACAATCGGCAGGGTTACGAGTGTTAAGTGTAAACTATAATCGTGGTGCCCTCTAGCCTAATGTCATGCGTTTTTCAGTCGGTCATGTTTTTTCTTGCGAATTGACATATTGTATTCTGTAATTTAAATTTCACATTAATATAGCCTAGACCTACTGATCCACTGCCTCGTGGTTGATTTTACAAGTTGGTGCTGTGATTCAAAAGGAACCAGTGTGTGCATGAAGTTGCTAAGTTACATGCAGAAGCTGTGTAGTGCCACGTGGTACAGTTGCATGACAAAGCCCGAAAATGAAAACTAGTCTAGGGGCCTAATATATTTTCGGATAAGGTGGTTAACGGCCGACTTATTTTATTTATATTTGTGTAGCCTAGGCTAATGTTTTATGTGTGTGGAATGAAAAGTTGCCTAATCAGTTGACCGATTAGCCTAGGTAATGTTTTCTTCAATGGTTTGTAAGTTTTTTTTATTAATTTTTAACTAGCCTAAATGACAAGTCGATATGTTTGGCGACGACTAGGCTACCGTTACATTCCTGATAAGCCAATAACCTAGGCCCAGCCTATATAATTTGTACCGTAGACTAGTCTATATAGATGTGTTAGCGGAAAAACTAACATTCATACTCTGGCTGGCATTTCGACGCTTAGGACAGACACAAGAACCGCCTAGGCTATGCGCTCGCTCAATCGATTTTTGGTTTAGGGATCGGCTACTAGAAGTTGCGGCAGTGGCCGCTAGAGATGCCGACCCTTTAGTCAACCGTTGAGATTCTGTAGCAAGAGGGGCCATCTTTTTCTTTGGATACCATTTTGGTTTCACAATTATTTGACTAGCCTATGGGGTGAGATTCTATTTTCTATCTTGCATAATTTCGATCTAAAGACCTGTATTGCCGAATATTTATTATGGGTATGGACTAGCCTAATTTGCTCAAACAAGACAGAATAGACCCACTTGCAACAAGAAGACAAAGACTAGCCTAATTTGCTCAAACAAGACAGACGAGACCCACTTGCAACAAGAAGACAAATACACAGACAGATGTTATATACACTAAACTAACAACTTAGCCTAGATCCCTAGACATGGACAAAGATCTATATTTACACCATACACGTCTCCGATTTACGAGACTCGGCCACAACCTAAAATACCACACTTAGGCCTATCAGGCAAGCGCGGACATCTTTAGACACTCGCATTCCCCCCCGCAGCATCCAAGAGTGGAATCGCTATAAGGACTTCTACAATGGGAATCGCCTCTCATTTCATCTGGTTAATAATTCCACTAGCCTAGATACTTTTAGAACTAGGATCACCAGCCATTAGCCTATATCCTTAATCCTGATCCTTTTCTTGACCATGTCTCTAGGATAATTATTTATCCCCCATGCACACGCTCCATACATAATGCCGCCCGAGAACGCACTTTGCGGGTCCCACAACTTACATTAAAGATGCCACTAATCTGATGGAGGTTAGCCAATCTGTTACTGTACGATTTTTCTGTAAATTTTTCGTGCAGAGCTTTGGTGTCGCCTGTATTTTAAGTTTAACAGTAGGCCTAGTTACTTAGGAAGTTTAGGTACTGGTGGGGAAGAGAACCTCGGTAAGGCGCTGGCTGGCACCAGGTGGCTGGCTAGTGGCTAGGCCTAAGAACTGCGCCGACGCAGTAACTCCTTTTACCCCATTGTTGGAACACCAAATTGCCAATGTATGGTTTAATTCGATAACATCCCTTTAACCCAAACCAATGTTTCTAGACTTATTGCCATATTATATATAATACAGTATATATACAGTATATGTGTGTGAAAATATAGTTAGGCCTAGATATTCAAAATGGCTGCCTTTCCTTTATTTAACCCATTTAACGCACATAGGAAACTAGATACATAAGCCGACATAATTCGCAAGTTTCCCAGGCCTCCGCTGGTCTTACATTGAAATTTGATATATATTATAGAGGATGACAAAATACTAAAAATATGGTGGAAAAGAGAATCAAGTTGGATCTCCAATGACTCAAGATGGCCGCCTTTCATTTATTTAACGCACATAGTCTAATAGAAAAATAAAGTAATTTCTGCTGGTAATGGCACTGTAGCCTAGGCCTATATAGGCTTTAGGAATGATGTATGGGTCCCGATATATATATATATATATATATATATATATATATATATATATTTTATTTATTTATTTATTTATTTATTTATTTATTTATTTATTTATTTATTTATATATATATATATATATATATATATATATATATATATATATATATATATATACTTACTGTATACTGTCTTAGTTTCTGTAACCCATGCATCATTCCTATATTATATAGGCCTACAGTAAGTCATTACCTGCGGAAATTACATTATTTTTCTATTAGACTATGTGCGTTAAATTAATGAAAGGCGGCCATCTTGAGTCAGTATCTCATTGGAGATCCAACTTTATTCCCTTTTTCACCATATTTTTAATATTTTGTCATCCTCTATAATATATATCCATGTAAGACCAGCAGAGGCCTGGGAAACTTGAGCATGTATTATTATTTCCATGTATTATTATTTCGAATGAATTGGAGTCCTTTGCATTCCTATAGAGTTGAAAAGTAATATTGTTTAATTAACAAATTTTTCTCTGAATTATGTTTTTTTATTATATATATATTAACAATTATAGGTCTGCCATGAGCAACTTGCCAGTTTTTCAAAACATAAAAGTTCTATGGTCCACAGTGTCTTTGAAAAATGCACTACTAGTTACCCATTATCCAACAATGTTAGGATAAGCCACCAAAAAAAAAAAAAAAAAAAAAAAAAAAACATTTTGTCATTAACCTAACCTACCCTGGGTGGCATCTTAGTATTGATGTAGAGTTTGACAAAACACTAAAAATAAGGTGGACAATTTAAAACTATTAGAGCTCCACTGATTCAAGATGGCCACCTCTCTTTGTTCCACCCATAGGTCCAACCAGTAACATTGTCCGTTTCCTCCCTACTCTTCCATCTATTGCTCTTATTGTTACAGTATTTATTTACAAGAATTTAATAGGTCGTACATTCGCTGGCGCCGGGCATACAATGGAACACGCTGCTATCGGCATTTTAAAGCGGCATTTAAATACAATAATTATTTAAACAACTTACCGTACATCTTTTCATAATTGGTATGTGTGGATTTAATCTGAACACTTTAGTTTCGTTACTGACATAGCATTATATATTACGGTACTATTATATATAGGCTAAGCGTAACGGTGTTCGCATAGCGTACAGTTTGGTTGCAGTGTTTAGTTTGCAATGCCTTTGGTTTGTTGCTACTATGGTTGTTAGAGTTTGGTTTAGTTACTACAGTCGTTTGGTTGCTACTACGGTTGTTTGGTTGCTACTACGGTTGTTTGGTTGCTACTACGGTCATTTGATGCTACGGTAGTTTTAGTTTGGTTGCGACTGGTTTTGATGCTATGGTAGTTTTAGTATGGTTATTACGGTCGTTTGATGCTACGGTAGTTTGGTTGAAAGGCTACTAAGGTTGTTTGGTTGGTAGGCTACTAAGGTTGATACTATTGTTGTTGGGTTGATGCTATGGTTTGGTTGCTACTAAGTTTGTTTGGTTGCTACTATGGTTGTTTATATGGTTTGGTTGCTACTATGGTCGTTAGGTTGATACTACGGTTGTTCGTATGGTCGTTGGGTTGATACTACGGTCGTGTGGTTGCTACTTTGGTTGTCTGGTTGCTACTAGAGTACGGTGCATGGTATGGTTTCTACTGCGGTATATATTGGTTGCTACTGCGAATACTTTGATCGTTTAGTTTTTTTTTTAGTTCCTTCTATAGTTGGTCTTACTACTTGGTGCCATTTACAATTATAACCACATTATTAGTCAGGTTATTTATTTGCTTTTTTTTTCATTGCAGAGCCTGAGGAGCCCGAAGCCATCAAGGATGTTGAGGAGGCACCTGCTGAGGAGGGTATGTGATTGGATTATATGTTTAAGTTGTTGTTGTTGTTGTTCCCCAAGTTGCCTGGCCGAACAGCCCCAAGGCCCCGAGCAATTCCAAGGCCATAACCGAGCGCCCCCACAGAACCCTCCCTGCCGACCACAATAAAGCCTGGGTGACCGAAGCCACTCCATGGCGGGGAGCTGAGGAGGGTGCGGAAACGCCCGGGAAACCAAAGCCCCACCCAGGGCCCTGTGCCCCTCAGCAATTATGAAGAGAAAGTTGAGGGGCAAGGGAAAAATGTGACGCTTTGGCTTCCAATCTTGGTAGATTGGGAGGTCAATCCACGGAAAAGACGCCGTCACTTGAGATCTAGAAAATATATAAGTTAAAGGAACAGTCAGAGTAAGCTATGGGTATGGCAGAGATTGCTCAGTTCTCACTCTGATAGACCAGCCCATCACCACTATGTTTAAGTTAATTTCATTGGTTATGTTATGAATGATAGTAGTATGAAATTCTAGTAATGTTAAATAATAACAATTATAATAATTAGCAGGTAACAGATAATTGTAGTCGCTGGGTGAAAATGTACAGAGGAACAGTTTTTAGCTTAACTCTTAACTTGTTTTAACTTATAATAATGACTAAAGCAAGAGATTGCGTAAACTAACCATAGTAGTAATACTGGTAATTAATAACTTATTAATGTATTTTTACAATAATTAATGTAAAAAATAGAAGCCAAATTAATGTATTTTAACAATAATTAATGTAACAATGGAAGCCGAAAATGCTAATCACTAACAATATGCCAATATATATCACGATTATCAACCAAAAATTATAGAGATTGAAGTGTATAATTATTACGCTGGTTTCAGATAAATGATTGTTTAAATGTTTGTTATCCACTATTGATACTTACTTTTTTGTAATTTCTTTTTATTGGGATGTTCATTTTCTATGCAAAACAATATTACCTTTTTTATAAGTTACGGTTTGCAATCATTCATGATGTCTGTTTTCTGTGTAAAGTAACTTCGCAAGTACCCCCCTTCCCCCCTCTCTCCACTCCATTTATAACCTCGATTTTATAGTTTTCTATGTTTTTGAGCAGGGCAAACTTACCTAATTATTTTTATATTTTTTATCTCTATTCTCTTAATTTCTCCCCATGCTCTGCATTACTCTTATCTCCTATCTCCATTTCATTATTAATTTTATCCTCTTCATTATTTCTCCACTCTTGATTTCTTCCCATTCTCTTTGCATCTCTTTTATCTCTTCATTTACCCCCATTTTCTTCATATCTCTACATTCTCTTTATATCTGCATTCTCTTCTACATAATTATCCATTCTCTTCATTTGTTTGCAAGTTATTTCAATACCTTCTATTTCTTGAACTAATTTCTCTTATCCATAGTCAGGTTTCTTGCCTTCAGTTGTACAGTATTAAATTTCAATGTTTTTTGTCAGCCAAGCAAAAATATGCATAATTTTATACTTGCTGTATTCTAAAAATTATACTTAAAATATTTAATCAAATATGATCAGTTTTGCACAGTGGCAGTATCGTAACCAGTGAGGTTATACTTAGTGATGCGAATACTGCTGTCATTGTCCTTGACGAAGCTCAACAAAAATGGATAGTTTTTGACACCTTTATCATCTTGCTTCCACGCACCTTTATTGGGTTACCCCCAAAGGGTAGTCAAGTTGTGTCCCACCCAGGAATATGGTGCACAACTCTCGTGACTCTATAACTCTACAGCGACACAATGGTGAAGCAAATAAGTCTACAATATATAAATTTAATTAATTAGACAATAATTTACCGGTAATATTTCTGGGATTTTTGCACTGCCATCAGAAACTTTATTTAAGTTTAGATAACGAAGGTGACCAAATTATTTATAAATATACAGTTTAGCTAATATATTGGGGATGGATTTAGAGTTTGGGCGTATGGTCGTCATTGTTTACATAGGGCGATCACCGCGGTCGCACTTACGTTCCCGTCTATTTCGACGCTATATTTTCTGCTATTTGCCCCCTGTCATTACTACATGAATACTAGTTAGGTTAGGTTAAAATAGACGGGAACATGATGTGAAAGGTCCGACGCCACTACGCGTAATGTAAACAAAGATGGCGGTACGCCCGCTCACTACATCCTACCCATATGTTGCTAGACCTGTGTTAAGGGAAACCCCACTTATTTGATACTGGCTTAAATATTTGTTTCCTACATGTGGTATAGACAACACCCTTCCCACATATTGACCCCTGAAGGGCGAGTGGGACGGATCCATCTCTCGAAGAGTCTTGCCTCGATTGATTTGCGTACTTTCAGGGCGGGTCCAGATTTACTAACTTCCTAGACCAAGTAGAACTACCTGCCAGTGAGGAGATAAAAATTAATTATCCCCTTAACTCTCCAGCCCCGGGGGCTATAGCTCGCGACTGTGCTGCGGTACCGGGTGTTTTGACGATCTTTGGGCTATGTTAACTACTTTGTAAGTCAATGAATATGGCATGTAATGTTGTGAATAAAAAAGAATAATGTTCCACAAACCTTCCTCTGTCGAATGGCGCTGAGTAGAGGTTTCTAGCCCCTCTGGTTGCATAATGGTGAGCGCGGGAAGACGAGTGCTTTTCGGCGGCAAATTCTTCCCGCGTTCGGACGCGTCGCCCCGGCCATGGCTACGACGCACCTAGCCGCTCGTCGCGCCAAAGTATTTATCTCCCTTAGACGATTTTAGTGTTTGATATTGAGAATGTGATGTTTATTTGATATTTTTCTAGTTATTTTGAGGCCAATTATATAAAATATGTTTATTAGGGTATCACTGATATTGCTAATTTTCACTCGATACCGTACATTTTATTAGTAATTGAGGTAGGTTATTGTTGTATTAGGCACTGATTATTCGTTATCACAGGTATTTATTATACTTTGGCCAGGGGCGTAGCTAGAGATTTGGAGGCCCAGGGGGCTTGGTGCCTGGAGGGGCCCCCTCCATGGTTTGCTTATTATAGAAAGGGGTGGGGGTGGCGAGCGAAGCGAGCCTAATCAGCTGGGGGGGGCGCTGTAAGCCCCCCCGAGAAATTTTTAGAATAATAATGCTACCTAGGTGCATTTTGACGATATCCATGACTCAATAGTGGGGTACTGGTAATAATTTAATATACAATTAATTATTATATCACCGTTATCTAATGGATTAGGAATACATGTACAATGGATGGTACAATACTGTAAAACATATACCACTTTGATGAAGTCTTTCTCTTTGTCGTTCATTAGGCATGTCTGAAATAAGAATATAAAATATAATACTAATAAAATAATAAAAAATAATAATGTACATGAAACGTGATAACATTAAAATATTATTTCAACCCACCACTGGCGTTAGGGAGTTAAAATAGGCGTCATTGGTAGGCCTAATCAAGCTATGCATTACCTCAAATCTCAATACTGGGGGCCTCTTCTTGAGAACCCCAGTAACTTGTTAGAAAGCTTACCAACGTTTGCATCTGACCCTGAACCAGCCAAAGGGCTAGATTAACCTACAAACGAGTATTCAATGCTCACAACTGTGTTCCTTCTTATTTCACAGTTCCTGGGCTTGATATGTACAGCCACCATAGCCTATAGCCTATATGGAAGGCGTATGGTAGCATAAATAAAAGTGATCCAGAGTCTAAATTTGAAAGAATGAGTCATAGTGCTCATAGCCTAACCAAGGTAGCCTACACTCTACACCAGGGCGGGTGCCCAACCCCGAAAAGGGTTGAAATAGGGGAGCTATCCCCCCGCCATAGGTGGCTTTCTAGGGCCTTTCCTAGCTGATGCTGAGAGGATTGGGTTCTAGTCATGTGGTGATGGGATGGTCTATCAGAGTGAGAACTGAGCAATCTCTGCCATACCCATAGCTTACTCTGACTGTTCCTTTTACTTATATATTTTCTAGATCTCAAGTGACGGCGTCTCTAACGTGGATTGACCTCCCAATCTACCAAGATTGGAAGCCAAAGCGTCACATTTTTCCCTTGCCCCTCAACTTTCTCTTCATAATTGCTGAGGGACACAGGGCCCTGGGTGGGGCTACGGTTTCCCGGGCATTTCCGCACCCTCCTCAGCTCCCCGCCATGGAGTGGCTTCGGTCACCCAGGCTTTATTGTGGTCGGCGGAGAGGGTTCTGTGGGGGCGCTCGGTTATGGCCTTGCTCGGGGCCTTGGGGCTGTTCGGCCAGGCAGCTTGGGGAACAACAACAACAACACTACACCATTAATGTTGCCTCTCTATGCTCTATTTTAGCTGATGTATTGCACCCATACTTAATTGACTAATATTAAACGACTATGCATCTTTTTCACGATAAAGCTAAGGTTTAGTAAGACCATAAACATTGTATAGGCTATGTTAGGCCCCCTACAGTTCGAGAAAAAAATATGAGACCAAAACATAGTCCTACAAATTTCAAGGCCTAAATATTTAGCACTTTAGAAGTTTAGCCTACTCTACAAATATCTTCGATACCACTCAACTTTCTCACAAGGTTAAGTATATAGGTTATCTATGAAATATAGCTATCGATTTGACCATTACAGTTCACGAAAAAGAAAATATTACCGACATTTTTGGTTCATATATTTATATAATTGTATGTAGGCCTAATCTTGGATTATACACTCAACTTACTAACAATCACCATGTTTCTTGTTGTCAAATTAGGCTATATCTTATTCCTTTACACATGCTTACGAAAAACACAGTATATTAACCAACTGCCAAACTCAATAGTGTTATTTTGTAATGTATATAAAGTATAATCATTAGGCCTACCTATAGTAGGCAGTGCGTCCTAAGCAAGTGGCGGGTAGGAGGCTAGGAGCGAGAGCGACGATGTTTCCCCTTGCACCGCCAAATCAATACTGATGGAGTGATCGTTATTTTTCTAATTTTAAATACCCCTGACGTCGCAGGATAGAAGAAAAGAAAGAGGTTAAATCAGAAAACACACATGGTGTTTATTTTACTCATTATTAACACCTTAAGAGCGGCCTATGCAGTTTATTTATATGTACCGCCCAGCGGGGTGTTTTTAGCCAAAATAGGGCTGTTTACGTGATCATTTTCATGCCTAAATAAGACCCAGAACGTAAAACGTATCTATCCCTGAAAGGGCATAAACAGAGCTTTCGAATGACACCATAACGATCCTTTTATGATGGCTAGTTTTCTTGCAATAACCGTGCAACGCGAGTGCAAAAAGCATGTAATTAGCCACTTTCCCGATACAATTCCTTATATAGCGAGTGAGAGAGGGAGCTGGGATTCGTGTCAGTATGTTCGCCGCGGTGGTCTGGAGCAGTCATATGCTCGCTACTCTCCTGCCACCACTTGTCTCTCTCTCTCTCAGCAACATTACGTGCTGAAATTGCCACTCGACCTATGTCGAGCGCCGCCACATAGTCCAGCTTTATTTAACTCGACTTATGTTGCTCGCCGCTAATTAAGGGTTAATATTACTTATATATACAGTATATACTATTAGTATAATTAATATTATTTTCAGATCCATTTGGGGGCCCCCTTCTCTTGGGGGCCCGGGGGGCGATTTCAAACAGCCCCCTCCCGCCCCCGCCCCCCCCCCCCCCCCCCCCCCCCTTAGCTACGGCACTGACTTTGGCCATCAAATATTAGGTCTTGTGTCACTTTCACTTTGACAAATATGCTTTAGAGAGTGTCACTGTCACTGATAATGCTCATTTTCACTCTATACCGTACATTTTATTAGTAATTGAGGTAGGTTATTGTTGTATTAGGCACTGATTATTTGTTATCACAGGTGTTTATTATACTTTGGCCATCAAATATTAGGTCTTGTGTCACTTTCACTTTGACAAATATGCTTTAGAGAGTCACTCACTGATAATGCTCATTTTCACTCGATACCGTACATTTTATTAGTAATTGAGGTAGGTTATTGTTGTATTAGGCACTGATTATTCGTTATCACAGGTGTTTATTATACTTTGGCCATCAAATATTAGGTCTTGTGTCACTTTCACTTTGACAAATATGCTTTAGAGAGTGTCACTGTCACTGATAATGCTCATTTTCACTATACCGTACATTTTATTAGTAATTGAGGTAGGTTATTGTTGTATTAGGCACTGATTATTCGTTATCACAGGTGTTTATTATACTTTGGCCATCAAATATTAGGTCTTGTCACTTTCACTTAGTTATATGATTTGTAAACGTTTTATATACAATTTATTGTCTTTTTTCACTGATTTCTATAGGTTCTAATCATATGAATGTCACTTGGTATATACATATGTGTCACTTTCACATATTATTATGGTGTAATTGTATTTGTATCAATTTTCTCATAATACATGACTTTTGTATTACAATAAATTGGTTTTCTTCCACTTTTTGCCTATATATAATTATAGTGTACATATTGTCATTTTATTTGGCAATTTCAGTATGATTATTAGAACTCCAGCTTGGAGTGGTAATCAAAGAAGCACTCTAAAGCACAGAGTGCCACCTTGCACTCCATGGTTGACTTTTTACCTGGCCTCGGCCTCACCCTGCTGTTGTAGCAGACATGGCACCGCTTCTGCTGCGTTCTTCCTGATTCATTCTGAGGCAGGGAACCAAGCCTGTGCCTAATCAAGTATTGAGCACACTGCAAGCGGTCAATAACGGCGGGCCCAGGATGTGCCACTTCCCTCTGTGGCGTAGCATACTTCTCCAGGAGCTCCGTCAACACCTGCTTTTGGAACCTCCACAGGCTATTGAACTTCATGGGTGTGTTCACATTCCGAAGCTTGTATATATTGTAGGCATTCAGAACTGACATGTCCACCATATGCAGAAAGAACTTTTTGTACCATCTGCACGAGGTACGCAGGCAGTCAATGAAGCCTATCTGCATGTCGGACTTGTCCACCAGCCTCATGTTGATGTTGTAGTCCAGGACAGCATCGGGCTTGTCACCCTGGCCTGGGTGCGGCGATCCACCTTGCCAGTCTCCACCATTTCCCCCTTGTGGATGGTGGTCAGGAGGTTGACCTTCCGCTGGTCGTGCCAGTGGATAGCCAGAATGGGCCCCGACTTCTTCTTGAACACATCACCTTTTTTGGTCTTTGGAGGGAAAGGTGGCATGCCCTTCCTTTTCCCTCGTACTGTGCCTACAGTCCCCGTCTTGCGCTCATACAGGTACTGTAAGAGAGTGGGGGACGTGTAATAATTGTCCGTGTAGAGGACGTGATTCTTATGAAAGTAGCGGTCCATCATGGCTTGCACCACTGCTCCGCCAAAGCCAATGAGGGGGTCCACAAGCAAGTCCCCTTCCTTCCCGCTGTAGACCAGGAAGTCCAGGACATAGCCAGTTTGGCAGTCGCACAGCACAAAGAATTTTATGCCAAAGCGATGTCTTTTTGAGGGGATGTACTGCCGGAAGCTGAGTTTTCCCCGGAACAGCACAAGAGACTCGTCAATGACGACCTTGCGGAAGGGCTTGAAGTAGGAGGTGAAGCGTTCTCGCATCATCTCGTACAACGTCCTAATCTTCCACAGCTTGTCACCGAGGTGGACGTCGGTGTTGGTGACAAGATGGAGCGCTGCGAGGATATCAAGGTACCGGTCGCGAGACATATATTTCCCGAAGGCAGGGGTGGATATCAGATCATTGGTGATCCAATAGTCAGGCAACCTATGCTTCTTGACATGAGGCATTAGCATGGTGAGTGCCAGGAACACCATGAACTCTTTACGAGTCACTGGGGTCCACTGCCTCATGTGGCCCTTGGTCACCTTGCCCAAAAAGTGGACCTGGAATTGGTGCTGCTTATTTGTCTCTTTGACAACATAGCCTACCACCTCCTCATCAAAGAAGGCCTCAAATAGTTCGTGTGGTGGAGCATTGGGGCCTGCAGGAAAATTGGGGGTAATGCCTGAACCCTCCAGTACCTCATCAAAAGCTGGCACATCAGGGTTGTATCCATCCCCATCAACTACGTCTTGCCACTGAAAAACTTAGAATGGGTCTTGTCTACGCTGACGAGGAGCTCCAGCTGGTGGCCCACGGCCAACTCGGGAGGTGCGCACCCTAGGGCGGCGAGGGCGTCGGCCAGGGCGGCGGGCAGCACGACGCCGGGCCAAGCGGATGGGTCGAGGGTCGTCGATGTCCATATAGTCATCGTCAGAGTGGTCATCTTGCCCTGACGGTGGACCTATGTAATCATGGCCAGAGTCTTCAGAGAGGTGCCCTTCATCATCAGTGGCCCCCACATAATCTGGCGGGGAACCAGTGGTGCGGGTGGGCGAGGTGGGGAAGGAGTGGCAGGTGAGGCTGTGTCCCCCCGAGGTCCTGGGCTCCTTGGCCTGCGACGAGTGACAGAAAGCAATGTTTCACTGTCACTAGGCCCAGGTATTGGTGATGCGAGCTCAAAGACTTCTTCAGGAAGACATGTTGGAGGTGGGGAGGACCGTGGGGAAAGTTGCGGGGACGTATGGCTGGGGCCGGCAGGGGTGGACGCCGCGGGAGCCTCGAACAAAACTCTTACTTTTCTTAATTTTTTTGGTATATTTCCTGCCTTTCCCCTTTTCGGCAGCAGTATGTCTCCTGTCGGGGGACCTAGGAGGCAAATAGGCCGAAAGTGGGGGGTCCTCAACCCTTGGCAATGGTGGGGGTGGTGGGGAAGAATGCTGGGCATCCGGGTCATCTTGGGTGGCGTGGGTAGATAAGAGAGACAATGGCGGACGAGAAGGGTCACCACGCTGACCCTCACTCACAGCCTCATCCTCACCAAGTATTTTTGCTTGTTCCCTTGCTGTCGCGGCCGCCTTCTCAAGTATTTTCTGCTTATACAAGTGTAGCTTGAAAGGCGATTTACCTGGGGAAGGGCTTGGAGTCGTGTCACTTATGCGAAATTTGGTGAGTGACCTTGAACTCTCCCACTCACTCACTCTCAAGTTCACTGTCTTTAGGTAAACCAGCTTCCTCAACAACTGGTACATCACCTTCATCACTGTCATGTTCTCTCGCAAATCCCAGGAATTGCTCTTCTTTCTCACTCTCATGGCCATAATCACTCGACTTATAATTACTGGAGTCGTCACTGACTATATCATCAACAATATACTTGGCATCAGCACGCTCATATAGTCTCAATGTCGTCTCAATACCTCCGGGAGATAACACATTTAGGCGATGGCGTCGGGGTAAGGCGCGACGAACTAGCAAGGGCGTCGTAGGAAGCACGGTATCGGACACAGCGGAATCACTATTTGGCGTACTGTCCATGATGGCGTCGGGGTAGATACTGTTGCTGTGGCGTAGTTTACGCCTGGTGGCGCCACCTACCGTCCCACGACACCAAAAATATACGCGGGGCATTCGAAAGCACTCACGCAAGCAATGGGCGTTCAAGAGCCCTTCCGGGTTGCGCGGGCCGAGTTTGTTATGGGCGTTCAAGAGCCCTTCCGGGGTGGAGGGGTTAAGTTAAAATTCTTTTGTATCTCCTCCCGCTTGCTGTCACATTAACTCATATGTTAGTACTGTACATCCAGGCCCATAGCTCGGCTATCTAGGATGTACAGTTGCCTAAATTAATTTGAACCTACTCGATGATTTTATGTATGAATAAAATATAGTGATTAACATATAATAATAAATTGTGATTTAGTTGTCTGATATGAATTATCTATTTCATAAACTACACTCCTAATTCATTCATACCATTTTCATTCCATATTTAAACTGTATACAAATTAATGTGGCTAATAGTACAGTACAGGGAGCCCTGGAGTAGTGCTACCCAAGGAATGGGTGAGCCTGCACACTTGGATCTTGTGTTAGTCATGTGATAAGCGGTGTAAAATGTGGCACAGATACTGGTTAACCTTGTTCAAAAGTTTAGATTTTAGATTCTTCCAAGATCAACAGGTAGAAGCAGTAATTATAGTGACACTGATGGGCCCTGGCAAGATTTTTTAAATATCCGCACCTATAATAAAGCCATCAATCAAATGACTGACACAAATAATTGTGGACGTGTGCTCAGTGTGCGAGCCCTCATTAACCCGGGAACTGAGGGAAGACTCTTAAGAGTCGGAGAAAAAAAAAAAAAACTTTAAACATCTAATTTTTTTATTTTTTTATTTTTTTTATTTTTTTTGCCCCTGGGCCATGCAAAATATCACTCTACCTCCCCACTTTCCTCCCCTCCTTCAGTTATCACCTATTTTCCCTGTTATTCCGAGGTATATTTTCGTGCTAAAATATACCTCGTTGCAAGCAGTTGCAGTTGTTGCAGTTGCAAGCAGGGCATTGTCATCTCTGTTAGCAAGCGAGTGCAAGAGAGAGAGAGAGAGAGAGAGAGAGTATCGATCGACTGTGTCTCAGTGGCCTTGGGAGAAATTGGCGGGAAATCAGGTTGCCTCACCCATACATTATATAACTCGCGCCCTGTATCTCCGATTTTGACCATCCAAACGCTGTTTTCACTCGTTTTATTGTTGTTTCAGGTTAATACCTTTATAATCAACCCATAATAGGCGCAAATGGATAAGTATTAATGCTATTTATGGTAAAATGAATATTTTAGTGATGGAAACAGCTCAAATACGTCAGCACAGGCGGAAGTTTCTAATTACCCCCATGCGCAATTCTTAGGTTAACTGTACTGTAGGTTTTCAAAGGGGGTATCACACTGGGCCAATTTTCACCCTTCTACTGTAAAAAAATGAGCTACCGCCCTTCTCCGGCACAAATATCGCCGTTTGAAGGAGCTAGGATGCAGCCCTGGGTGGGAAGCATAGTCTTTTGACGAAGGTAAATTGTCAGCCTCAATACGGCTCACATTAATTCTCAATGATATCGAAATATATATTTTGCTATGTGTTTTGATTGTGAGAAGGGCTGCGGATAGACATAAACTAGGTGAATTTATGCTAAAATAGCTACACCACTTGCAGCCAAATAACAGCATAATATAACAATAGTTTAGTGCCGCGGTAACGACAGGAGTGCCGTCAGGCTGTATATATTGCGAAAAACTTCCTCGTAGCTACTTATTTAAGCTTCAAACGCAAAACAAAGCAACCTTAGCGTATAGATTGGGTCCTATTACACAAAATTTGTCTATCAATCCATATTAGTCTACAGTTTAGGTGATACACCTCAATATAACGGTCGCTTAACCGTGGTAAAGCCAGTGGGTAAAGCTTGTACGTGTGTGATAGGAGTTGCCTGCACTACTGGCTGAAAACGGAGATCGGAGATCGTAGAAGGGCGAAAAATATGTGGCCCAGTGTGATACCCGCTTAACCCATCAAGTGCCGGGAGACTTATGAGTTTTACCGGTCAGCTGTGGCAAGACATGATCCTAGGCCTTAAAATGTTTTATTTAAACCACCCCAGTAGCAATTGATTTTTTTGTTTATTTTTTTTGCCCCTTGGCCATGCCAAATATCACTCCTCCACATTCCCCCCCCCCCCCTTTCAATTATCACCTATTTTCCCTGTTATTCCCTTATTCTTAGGTATATTTTCGTGCTAACAATAGCGAGTTGGTAGCAGGGTGTGGTCATATGAGGACCCTGGAGGACAAGGGGCGAATGTGCCACCACGAGCAAAATTGAGTTAGGACTGGTTCCCGATAGATGGAAGCACTGAAAATCACGTGGTGAAGAGCGTTTTGCGATTCCCACCCATGTGGGCTCAGTATCCTAGGTTCTAAATCCCATGTTTCGACCTTGTGTAGCGGCGGAGGAGGTATGGATTGTAGGAGGTGGAGGGGCGAATGTTCCCGCGCGCTCAAGCCAATGAGCGGCCGGCTAGCATTCCCCGGGTTAAAGGCTCGCCTCCCGGCCAATGACACGCGCGTTTGCGCATTTTTTTGGCTGAAAATTTAACAGTATCTTAGTTTCATGGACATCTAATAAAAGATTAAATTTCAAGCAGATTGAACAATAATTACTATAGGCTGAAAAAAAAAAAAAAATCTATTGTGCATTTTTTTTTTTTTCCTATCAATTTGTCTCTTCTAGAGGATTCTAATGGTATATAATAACATGCTATTCTGTAATATTCTATGTATGCCACCTATTCCAGACTTTAACCCTCCAGCCCCGGCTATGTATTATATATATATTCCCCGAAACCCGGGTGTTTTGGCCGAAAAACGTCTAGGCTAGGCTGCCGTATATTTGTTAATCTGACTGCTTCCCGCATTCCCACGCATCCCCAAGCGTAGCTGTGTTATTTACCTGTAGAATGGCGTTAAGTAGAGCTCTTAAGTCAACTGGTTGATTTGTGATGATGATTTCATTGGAGATAACTTTATGGCAAAAACAGCCACTTTACACTACTTTTCGATACTTAACAACATACAGGCACACACGAACAAGCGACGCTCTCCTTCTTGTGGCCGGAGATGCGGGGCGTCGGTCCAGCCGGCTGTTGTTTACATGCGTCGGACCGACGCCTCGCACAAGAAGCTCACAGGCTTTCAACCACTGGGCGTTCAAGAGCCCTTCCGGGTACCTGTTATATGCTTTTTTATGGGCGTTCAAGAGCCCTTCCGTGGCGAGAGGGTTAAACACTCATAACTCGAAAGTAAGGTATTGGCGCATTCGCCCCTTGTCCTCCAGGGTCCTCATATGTGTTACCAAGCGTGAGAAAGAGAAAGAGATAAGGAGAGAGACGTCAGTGTCACTCCAGGCATTGTGAGGGGTGGATGTTGGCCAGGCTGGCTCACACTTGATGAATGTAATTCTCGCTCTCCTTTCACGATTTTGACCAGCCAAACACTGTTTCCACTTGTTTTATTGTTGTAACAGGTTAATATCTTCATATTAAACGTAAAAGAGGCGCATATGGATAAGTATTAACCCTTAAAGATCGGGGGCGGACTTAAGTCCGCCTCCAATTTGCAGAAAGTTAGGAGCATTATTAAGGCTTTTAAAGGATTATAATCGATTGCAAATGGCCGGGAGCGCAGCGGGCCAGACAGCCGACACCCGACACCCAGGGCGTACCGCCGCCCACTAACTCATGTTCCCTCTGTTCTCGAGAGGCCGTCAGCGTTGCCAGTAGTGAGCGTAGTGGGAAAAAATATGCCGCTATACGCTAAACTCCCATGTTAGTGGTAACACTGCATGAGAACCACGAGTGCTACGTAGCTCGTTCTGGTCTCATTTTGAAGCTTTTAGCGCCTAGTTTTTTTTTAGCGCCTATATTTCTTTTCATGCAGATACTTGATTTATCATTCAGGAGGGCCCGAATAAGCCCAAAACCCCCCGCTAGACAAGGGTTAATGATATTTATGGTAAGATAAGGATTTTAGTGAATGGAAACAGTGAAATAGGTCCGCACAGGGCTATAGTGTAATTTCCCCCCCCCCCCCCCCTGCGCACTTCTTAGGTTAACCAACCCTCAGATTTGGTAGCTAATTCACCTATAATACAATTGGTCAATAATTTGTAATATACTGTAGTTTTAAGTGTGTTGTGCAAAGAATATTACTTTGCAGGTACCCATTTCCTAGGCTGCCTCCCGAACGGCCCCTAATTTTGAACCTGCCGAACAGCCCCTAATTTTGAATGTTTATTACAGAGGTGGCACAGGAAAATGGAACCGCTAACGGAGATGCCCACGAGGAGAATGGAGCTGCCAATGGTGTAGAGGAGGAAGCTGAGGCGGCGGAAGAGGAGCCAGCTAAGGAAGAGGAGGAAAAGGCTAAGGAGGAAGAACCAGCAGCCGAGAAGGAGAACGAGGCTGAACCAGAAGGTACTTTACCAAAATATTTTATTCACCGTTCAGTACAGGACCCAGCACTAAACTGTATTTTTTTTTTCCAAGCTGATGAGAAATTATTATGTTCCCATCTTGATTAACCAACTCCGCTATTGTAGATTTCACAACCAAATATTATAAATTGTACAAGTTTAGGGGGGAATATGATGCAGAGGTTCTTGTGTTATTAATGATGGAAAAATCAGTTATTAGAAGATTCAATTCAATTTACTGGGAGGATCTGTGTTTCTGCATGTACGTGATTTGTGTTTGTGTGCTTCCTGTTATGATTTTGAGGGCTTTATTCTGAGTGTTTTGTAGTTTCTCAATGTTTGTGTTTGAGCTGCAGGGTGACCAGGCTTGGGAATCATAGTGCATGGTTGCGCAGATGTACTGTTTGTACAATAATGGACAGTGTTTTTTGTTGTTGACAAAAGTCCTTGCCTGTGAGGGTTTTAACCCGTACAGCCCCAGCGACGCATCTGACGCGTCGGCGATGTATGTAACGCACAGCCCCAGCGACGCGCCTGACGCGTCACCCTAATTGCGCCGACCGTAACCTCAGGTGTAGCCACTCAAGAGGGCTCAGATTTGTATGGGAACTGTGTACGTATCCCACGCAACCGTGCCGATGGTTGAAAACTCTCAAAGTCCACGTGCGTGCGCGTGAGCGCGCAATAACCTGGTTTTTTGGGTAATTGCCTTCAATTTTTTACTCTTGTAAAATACGTTTTCGGGGGCTCTGTAGGACCATTTTTTAAGCTTTTTTGAGCGTTTTTTCGTGGTTTTTCCTTCATTCCTAACCCATTCGCTATTGTTTCTGGAATAAAACAATTTTTTGAAAACCGGCCGGGTTCTGGTGAACAAACATTACAAAACTAGCCGGGGCTCCACGGGTTAAGAGCATTAGTTTAGGTCTCTGGTGTTTGTGTTTTCTATGTGTGGATTAAATGGAATATGTATCATTCTGGGGTAAGCAAAGTGGGGTGAGGCTGTTCTTCGATTTTGTAGGAGCCATTGTTTCAGTTGTCGGAGGTATTGTTGTAGGTGGCGTGTTGCTTGTTTGCTTTTGGGGTATTGTGATGGGGAGGCCGTCTGCATATGAGAGGATGTGTTTCATGTGCTGGGTTCGGTTGTGGGAGATCCTGGAGGAAAAGGTTAAAATGTGTTGGTGATAGGAATGTGCTCCTTCAGGGACGCCGTTCGGTAGTGTATGTATTTTGGATGTGTGGTTGTAGGCGACTTGTCCATGTCTGCGAGATGATGTCATAATTATGGGAAATATTGGTACCCAGAAATTGTCATAATTATGGGAAATATTGGGACCCAGAAATTGTGTGTAGGGGAAGAATAAAGCACATAAATCTATAAAGTAGAGTATAAGTGGGTCGTGATCAAGGGGAGGAGGGTGAAATTTCTCCTCCATCCCTTCACTTGCTATCGATTGGTGCTTGCTCCAGGCCTCGCTACTCACTCACTCATGTACGTATATTGTATATGGGGTACATGGGAAATATCTGAAGTTGAGGGACGGTCCCAGAGCCCTGCCATTACCTCCACGATAATAAAGGTGTGGGTGAGAGGTGTTGGTGTATTATGATGTTTGGTGTTGAAAGTTGCCTTGTAAGCCTATTCCTGAAACAAATTTCATCCGCTTAGGCCTGTGGGCCCAATTTTTGCACAAGTTTCGAAATCCTGATTTCCGAAGGAAGGTCGCAGCTCCCTTTCAGAACTTTCCTGAAGGAAACTTGTGGCTCCTGGGTTAAACTTAGGTCAAAAGTAAGTTAGTTATTAGGAGCACACAGAATTAGGAAGAGCTTTAATTGTGTTAAAGTGTAGGATTTAAATATTGCTTGCATTTTTTAAATTTCTTCATTAATCGAGTTAAACTTTCTAGCGGAAGTTGAGGAGCCACCCGCACCCACCAAGGGCAAACGGGGCCGCAAACCAAAGAAGGCGTCCGTTGAGCATTGGTAAGTTCAATAGTTACTCTTTGTGTCTTGATAGAATTGTCTGAAAGTGTTATGTTTGTGTATGCCTATGTATAATTTATTAATTTTGTTATTGTACACGTACACACCCAGGCACACACTCCACAGCTGGGGTAGGCCGACTTGGAGATAAAAATAAATAAATATATATATATATATATATAAAAGTCACAATTCTTAGGGTCCGGGACCACACTCGCGCTCCCTCGTCCCTTACTCTTTCTCATCTAGTAGGTGAATTTTACAAGGGGAGGAGGATTCCTATTCCCCTGCCCCTAGAAGGCAAAGTAGGACAGTAAAAGAGACTCCAAAATGGCTAAGGTTGGGTAGAGGATGCCAAACCTCACTCTTTATAGGACCAGCCCTTATCCTATTTTAAGTATACTGTATATATATATTTTAACTTTGTTTTTTTATGTATATGAAAGAGACAAAAGGCAAATATTGTACTGTACTGTACTTATTTATTTTGCTTTGAACTGTTAAAAAAATTGTGTCCAAAGTTGTTTGTTCCTTTGCAAAGTTTTTGTATACTTTGACCTATTCAGAAGATAAATAGAATATATTTTCCTTGGCATTGAATAACTCCTTAATAGCTAAAATGACTGCAAAACAGTAGCTATTAGGTTGTAACAGCCAGAACTGTTGATATTCTATAGGATTTCTTAACCATATTATTGTAAGCCACTACTAACAAACTTATCTCACTTAAACATTAGGCCTACCTTAGCGCGGTTGGGAATATGAACATGATTAGATTAATATCCAGTATTCAAGAAAGGATAATGAGTCGTAGGCGAGTGCATAAACCTTTAACTGTCTTGGTGGTGTAATGGTTAAGGTGGCAAAAGTCTGTGTGTGATAACCCAGGTTCGAATCCCGGTGGATCACATACTGTATATACTTTAATTGATTTCATTGGGGGTGTTTGGTGTTGTGGTGAAATTAATAAAATACAAACTAATAACAGGTTTGTGGTTACATTTAATGTGTCAATGCAGTTGTGTATGAAGTTATGCCTGTTGAAACTAGAATATATTTTTGTTTTCATATATCTTGGAAGTAATGAATGAATGATGGGGTTCTGTATGGTAGCCAATTTGAATTTGGTCACTTCAGAATTTTTTGCATTGGAGCAGATTAGACTTCTCGTCATATTGTAATCAAAGACCAGTTTAACTTGGATAATCGTTTGCTCGTAAAGTAGTAAACTGAATGGAAAACAAATCAACTGCCCGAAGAAGACTTGAGTTTGCAAGATGATTGATAAGGCGTTTCACATTTCTATCTCGGGTATAAGTGTAATCTTTTAAGATAAATTGGATGTAACACATGGAAGATGATTTAGAAAATTTATCAAATTCCTGAACAAGACTTTTGAACTCTTAATGGAATGAGTTCTGTAAGGCTTGAAATTTAGGAGAAATGTCACATGGATTATGAAGAATTTTTGCCGTACTTTCAATTCGTACTTTGCCATTTGTTAATTCTATGCTACACATTGCTCCATTGAGAGAAATATAGAAAATGAGGCGGAGGATTTAATTTCTGCAGCAAATCGTGAAACGTGTACAAGCGGAATTCCGTTCAGGTGACTGACGGCATCCGTGCTGAGTTCCCTGATATAGAGGTGGAACTCAACCCCAAGAAGCCTCGCAGTCAGACCTTTGAGGTATGTTCGGTCAGGGGTTGGACCAAGACGTAATTATTGACAGCATTGTACAGTCAAAATCAATAATTTGCCAAATTCTTGCAAGAGAATTTTGTGAAATCTAGAAGAAGACAAACTGTTGATTGTGATTGTACACCCAGTTTCAAAAGTTTAGCAACTCCTTTGATGAGAACTGTTGTAATTCCCAGAAAGAAAATCTGACAATATTACAAATGAAAACTACAAAATTTGGTTACTAAGTCACTATATAAAAATCAAGACTTGACTAGATAACATACTATCTATCTATATCACAATAATACATAGTTCTCATTTAGGTTGTCGGTGAACTATGTAATCCTGTTGTAGCTACTGAACTGTCTTTGGAGGATAACCATTTTTTTTTTTTCCCCAAAAATTTCTTGTTCAGTCCATGATACTGTACATTATTACTTATATTTTTGTATGTACATTTTAATACAGTGATTACAAATGGTGAATGTAAGTAATTAGTATGGTACTCATTGGCATACTTTCAGTTCATAATTTTACAGAATTATTAAGATATCTGTACAGTATCTAGACGAACCCCATAGTTGTTGATGGCGATATATTTTTCTTTGCCGTATCTAGTCCATTGATATTTTACGGCAATTTATGTAATTGTAATGATAGAATCACATTATGTTCCAGTACTCATTGTAAATACAAAACAAGAACTAACATGCAGCAAAAAATATCGCAATCACCATCAACAACGATTTGTTTTATCTATGAATGCGGCCTTTAGACTGGGATTGTATGGCGTGGGTGTTAAGCTGGTCTTTATTAGGTCTTCTTTCTTGTATACCTTTCCAGAGTTGTTATAATTTAGGTAATTTTAAACACTTCAAAATATATTTGAATGTGCATTAAAGGTGCGATTAGCAGTAGTGTACTATGTGTGCTTCTTTTTCACTTTCATAAACTTATTGCAATACTGTAGATTGGGGCAAGTGTTTTCAGGTTAATGAGGCAAATTAGTCCAATATATGTGGCCCCACTTAAGCCACACTTAGGGGCAAGTGGGCCAAAAAAACAGTAAAGCTAGATATAAATGAGCCCACATTCAGTAAAAACACCATACAAGACTCTGGGCTGTTAGGCCAGGCAGCCTAAGGAACGACTACTACAACATACAAGACATGATAAACACTGGCCTAACTCTGAACTAACAGTGGCACAAAAATGTATAAAATTGGTTTTTGTACTGAGGTGTGCCCACTTGGCCCAGAGCATCTATGACCCTCCCTATTTACTGTAGAAGTGTATTAACTCTTAAACTGCGAAGCTATGGTAGTTCAAACCTTCCCGCCAAGCGAAGGCATTTGGGTTTATTCTGATAAAAATCTTCATAGTACCATTATACAGTATATGTAATTATTACTTATCCATATTCACCTATTTTGCTTTTATTTCGAACATTTAAGAACATTAAAACAAAATGGGAATAGCATTTGGGTGGTGAAAAAGACGCATCATTTCCGCAAGGTCGTATCATGTGGCGAGAGCTGGGGGAATGCATATCCTCCCTCAATGAGCTGAAGACCGACACTGAGGCCTTGTAGTAGAACTAGAAGCCTGTTTCAAGGCTCTCTAGCTGCCGGGTGAGGTAAATTCGCGTCGAAAATTACCTGATAAAAGCGGGAATAAGAGTAAAAATAGCTGAAAATTGAGGGGGGGAGGGGGCATGTAATGGAGGGGAATTATCTCACCTAATCACAAATTGCTTTGTTTTGAATGCCGTTGGGGTGTTTTCTATTTTTTTTTATGCTCTGGATCTATTGAGGACAGTCGCAGTGCACCAGAAAAACCTCTATTGAGGACGGTCATAGTTTTTGGGTTAAGATATAAGTCAAACTTGTCGGATATGCAACAGCCAAAAAACTTTCAACGCTTTGGTCAGTTATTTCTTTCCTTACCAACTCTTACATTTCCCTACTCAGAAAACCTAAATTTTCAAATTCATATAGCTAAAGAAAAAATACTCGCACAATTATAATGTAAAACTTGCAAAATAACAAAACTTGGACGAACACAGTAAAAAGACAAAACAACTTATCAAAATCGCTATATGGAAACAATGCCTAAGTAAAATAATAATTTATAAGTAAAAAAACCAATCCACCACATAGGGTGTAGCCTACATCACACATGAGCAAGTTAATCTGGTTCCATCAATTATCAGATTTTTCATGTCTGTTTTGTTTTTTAATTTTTCGTTTATCTTGTTATTAGGCTATAGGAACCAGTACAAAAATTAACAGAAGTAAGTTGGAAAATTTAATTTTTAAGTTAGGCCCACTTACCTCAATCGAAAGTATGCCATATTGCCTCTCCAATCCTACGGTATTATATTTAGGTTGATGAATATACTGTACTTGGAATATTTGAATGTTAGAGTTTGGTAGTAATTGGGATTTGTTTTAGAAGTCTGTATGTATTATGAGAACATACTTGCACATTAACTAATCTATTCTTTTAAAGTACAGTAGTTTGATTTACTAACTGATGTTTTAAGCACGTATGAAATGTATAGGTGTATTTATGTTTGGAGAAATATCTGAAGATGTGTTACTGCCTCATTTTAACTCAACAGGGGGGGGGGGGGGTATATTTGCTGAAAATTACCTTCATTCCATGCTCTTTTTCATGCATAAGCAAGAGCCAGAGCGTCCAATTATAATTCCGGGAAAGTTCCAAGATAGAGCTTTTAAATGAGACCTCAATCATCCTTGTATGACATGAGGTTATCTTTTAACGATCATGCAACCGAAGGGGAAAATTGCCAAAAATGACTTATTTTGACGTTATTTCCGTGTATGAGAGGTGTAAGAGGCGAGGGAGGTATTAGGTAGACCCCAGTACATGGCGAGTGGACCTAGCCTGCCTGTCGTCCCTGCAATGCCCGGTCTCTCTCTCTCTCTCTCTCATAATAGCCTCAAAATGGCGTCTGTCGTATGGCGGGCACCGTACAGATGGCCAATTTTCTTTCTCTCATCATATGATGGTCACTGCGAATTAAGGTTTAAGCCATTTTTCAAATAACTTAATGTTTTCGTCAATTAACAAAAAAAAAAAAAAATTATATTGACTCGAGAACGGCGAGGAGACTCTTAAGAGCTTTTGGTGGTGAAAGGCGACGAACTTCTTAAAATCTAAGGCCTAAAAAAGGCTTTTTAACCCCTCTTTGGCGGGGCCCGACTTCAGGCGGTCTAGAGAACACCTGCCTAAAGAGCGGGGCCCGCCTTAAGTCGTATGCTATGTTGAGCACATAATTGGCTCTGAGAGAGAGTCCGAGCGGTGGGAGGAGCGTAGGTTGGCTCTGACCGTTCGGCACGGCTCCCGCGCCGCGACTGGTCCCACCTCCACACACATCGACACCCACTGCCTCCCTAGACAGGGAAATATGTCAGGAAATTACCGTATTTTAGGGATTTTTCCTTAAGTGTTGCACTATTGTTGCAAGACTACCTGTGATCGTAGAAGGATGGTTCAGGTATTGGAAATCTCAATTAACGCCCTTTCACGGATACATAATTGTATTACGCTCTGGCTCTTCTTTATGCATGAAAAAGAGCATGGAATGAAGCTCGTTTAGAGTAAATCTGCCCGCTGGGCAGGTAGTAGAAGTTATTAACCTAGCCGCTCGTGGAGTGTTAAAAGGCCCCAGTAGCACTTAAAATGAAGGAATATGTGATTAACTGAAATAATTCTCCTCCATACCTCCTATCACACCTCCACATGTGTCAAAACCTCTCCCTTCAATTATCACCTATTTTTCCTTTGTTTATCGGTTTATTTACCGCGCCAATCTCTCCAACCCGGTTCCAAGGTGTTCTGCGCATATCGAGTGCGTGGGGAGAGCGAGCCCTTAGTCTGCCTATAGGTCTCTGAGAGAGAGGGTATACGTCTCGTTCGCCTCACACTTCATGACTGGAGGGTCGGCAATAGTTAATCTTTTTCACCCTCCAAATACTAGTCCCACTTGTTTTATTGCTGTTACGTGTTAATATCTTCATATTAATAAACATAAAATAGGCACACGAATAAGTAATAACTATATTTATCGTAAAATTACGATTTTAGGCGGGAATGAAGCCTAATATTGTCGCTTGGCGGTAGGGTGTGCACTACTAATAGCTCGCGCTTAACGGGTCAAGTTCTGCTAGCTGGGTGATCAGTGGAATGGTGATAATACTGCCAATAATGATAATACTTGAGTCAGAAGTTGCAAGGAAAAGATTTGGAAGTGTTGGACTAACGTTTAAATACTTGCTCTGAATATTCTCTGGTTTGCCAGCCTGAATATACCAATATGCAAATTGTAATTGCAGTGCTAATTTGAAATTTGTATTTTTTAGCATTTAGTAGAGGCTAGATGTTAATTAGTGTGTCCTGATATAAGAACATAAGAAAATGGGAGTCTGCAGAAAGCCGATTGGCCTAAGCAAGGCAGATCCCTGTCCCACACAACCCCAATTATAGGCTCAACACTAATACCCTGAGGATCATCTTATAAAACGGTTATTAGATTAACGCAGGATTACGGGGGTCTGCAGAGCGCTGATTGGCCCAACCCGGCTGATCCCCCTTCACACCCAACCCTTCTCGTCCATATGCTTATCCAATTTTATCTTAAACCTCCCTACCGTTTTTGATCCCACTATAGCACTTGGTAGTCCATTCTACCCATCTATGGATGGATGTGGACGACACAGTATGTGTATAAATGTGGGGGGTGGGGACATGTTGGGGTATATTAAAAATACAGTACTGGAATGATGCCTACACATGGATCTTTCAGTTCTTTTGAAGTAAAATTGATTTAGTAAATTTTCAAATTATTAGTATTTGGTAAGGGGAAGAGGGTTGTAGGAACGCTAAAAGCAGTAACAAAAAATAGGGTGGTCAGTATGGAAGTGAAGAAGTCCTTGCATGACAGTGTGGTAATCCCGACACTGACTTACGGAAGCGAAGCATGGACGTTGGTTGAGAGACTCAGACCAAGAGTGAGAGCAGTGGAAATGAATTACTTAAGGAGTGCGTGCGGAGTTACATGGAGGGATAGACAGACTAATGAGGAAGTAAGAAGGAGGTGTGGTGTGGAGGTAGATGTGCTGGAAAGTGTGAAAAGGAACAACTTGAGATGGTTCGGCCATATGGAACGTATGGAAAGCGAGAGAATGACTAAGAGGGTGTATGAGAGCGAGGTGGAGGGGGAGAGGTAGACCGAATATGAGGTGGAAGGATGGAGTGAGGAAGTACATGAACGAAGGTGGTGCTGGTTGGGGGGAGGGGCGTCGACTGACTGGGGACAGAGGTGCATGGGGGCGGTTCGTTCGTGGCCACCCCTTCGGGGATCACGGCGTCAGGCAATAGATAGATAGATAGATAGTATTTGGTAGTTAACCCATACTATACCAGAGGATTTTGCAGTTTGTGTACCCCTCAATAATAGCCGTTTTTGCAAAACTAAAATAGATTTTTCCGTGGCACAACACGATGTATCACTCAATAAAAGCTAGGGAGTAACTGACTTCTGATGGTCGGAACAGGTGCCTGACGCTTGGGCAGTGTTGGCAATACCGAGCAGTAAGGCCTACGATACATATTAGTGAAGACTGTTCGCATTTAGCAGAGAACATAGCTCAATTACTAGTGACGAACGATGTTGGTTGTTGTTCCCTAAGCTGCCTGGCCGAACAGCCCCGAGTCCCTGAGAAAGGCCATAGCCACGATCGGGCTTTCCCACAGAGCTCTCATTGAGTGTAGATTGTGTTGTTGGCGTAAGTGGTTGTGTGAAATGCAGTCTTCTATGATGTGTTTAATGGTATGGGGTGCTGTGTTACATCCCGGGCAGGCGTCGACAACGGAGTCATTCAGTCTCTTCTGATAGCTCAGGAGAGCTGGATGGTGTCCGCATCTCAGCATGGCCAGGTGGACTCTGTCCTCGCGAGGAAGGGAGGATTCGGAAGGATGGATTTCGGGAGGTCGTGAATGCAGCTGCGTGTTGTCTGTGAGTGAGTGGATGGATCGGTGAGAGATATGAGTATGGATGTGCTTCTGGAAGTTGGTTCGGGGTGGGCAGGGAGGGAGAGAGGACAATAATTGTGTGTGATACCGTGTGCTGGGTGTTGTTTTGATATTTCTTGGTGTCTGTGGGTGTGTTGCCATGTAGTTTAGTGGGTGGTCTTGGTTCGTGGAGGCTGCTGCCAGGAATTGAGTGCCTGTCATGTCCTCTCATGTCACGATGTTGGTTGCTAGTATTAGTATATAACTTTTACAGTATTGACGAACGATGTTCGGCACTTGTACAGAAGGGTTAATGATTGAAGAATGTATTCTAGAACACTGGGGATATGCATGGCAAATATTTTGTTGCATTATGAAGGTCTTCAAGTCTTAAACCTGTCTTAGTCTTCTCGAGTTCACAGATTAACAAATCTTGTGTTATAATATTTTACAGAATCCAGTGTGTTCAGAGAGACTATTTTAGATTAGACAGAAAATCCGAAGATAAAGTTGATTTTTTTGTTTATGATACCATATCTTAATGAATTAGATTTTATAATTTTTCATCAAAATGGTTTTGTCCCCACAGATCACCATAATGTTTGAGGATGGGTCGTCGGAGTTGGTATGGTCTGGGCACAAGAAAGGGCCCCCTCGCAAGCTTAAGTTCCCTAACATGGAGACAGTGCTCGAGACCATACGTAACCAAATGTAGGAGACCACCGTTAAGATCTACTTGTTGGCTCCGGCCCTTTTGCTGCTGGTCTGCAGAGCTGCCCAATCACGTCTTTAGTGCACATTGATATCTTTTAAAAGTATTGTTTTTGTGTTCTTTGTGCCCTTGAAGGATGATGGCATAATTTGTTTTATTTTGGCTGTCTTTGTGGATTTATTTGTCGTTGATATCATGGCGACCATTTTTATCAAATTCCCAGAGGACCTGACAAAGATTAATAAAAAGTATTGTTAGCCAGAATATAATGAGTAAGATGCTATTGTTCTTAAAGGGACTAAATCTTTTATTAATTCAAAAATTGAAATTTTAATGAAGTACCATATGTAATTGTTTTGCATTAGGTTTTAGTCTAGGGCGGCGAAGTTTGTTTGTATACTGTGGTGTCTTCGGCACATTGATCTCTTTAAGTTTTCTTTTGTAAAGACTGGAATTTAATCAAATAAAACTGCTTAGTTAGGATTTAGTATAGTGCGAGAATGTATGATTTTTTACCTCTTCAGAAACTATATTTGTGGTATTCGCAGCCAGCAGCACGAGGTCATTTAAAAGGGGTCATCTCTAGGTCACTCTCCTGAATCTGAGGTGCATTGTATGCTTTCATCTGAATGCTTTATTCGTGAAGGTGAAAGGTCAAAACGGGCAACTGTCTCCTTTAGCCGGATATTCTATGAAGCGGCTGTTGCGGGCACCTTGTGCTTTGGTTTTTAATGAGATCGTGAGGAGAGTTTCCTAGAGATTTATATTCATTCTTTTTAAAAAGGATTAAATACCAAACTCATTGAAGTTCTTTACCTGTTCAATACATGTACAAAGTTCACTGGTGTGGGGCAGAGGTTTTGGATGGAGTGATGGTTTGTGCATAACGAGTAAGTTCCAAGATAAGCGACAAAGACTTTTTTTGAAACTACGAGAGGAGTGATGGTAAATTTCTCATACTAGTAAATCTGAGACAAGTCGCACGATAGTGTTTTTCGCAAGTACGATCAACGACAAAAGTTTGATCCCCCAATCAGCTACTGTGTGAATCCGAACCACTTTGGGGTCGACAAATGAAGCATCTGAAAGAAATGCCATTTACATTCAATAAATGCCATGATTTTTTACCACCAGGTGATTTGGATTCACACAGTGGCAGGTTGGAGGAAAGAACTTTTGTCGTTGATAGTAGGTAGTCAAAGATAAGCGACCATTATATTTTTCGCTAACTAATTAATGTGGTAAATACAGAGTTTGGCATCCAACTCCTCCTGCCGGCGCCAATGGACACAGCATACATCCCTGCTACTATCAGTTCTTGGAGGATTTAGAATTTCATACCTGCTCCAAAGTTTATGTTCATTGATCATCATGTTCTTTATCATTGTGATTTCTTTGTGTTCATGTAGGGTTCGTAGGGTGTATAGTGAAGTTGCTTTTTCCCGATATTTTTTAGTACGCTTCTGTTGTATTAGAAATTGAGTCTTTGTTTATAATCATTCGTAGGTGCTAAAAGCTCCGTATCATTCTTAAATTTGAGTCTTTGAAGAAATTATTACTCAGATTATTATTTTAATCTTTTCTCTCCACCTGCTTCTGTAATTTTAGGACATTATGATGTACAAAATAAGAATATTTCTGAAATATAAAGTTTCTATTATCCTTCACTAATTTTAATGCAAGTATTCTAGATAAACAGTATGACAATTAACTTCTTAAGGTGAAAAAGACGCTTACTTCTAAGTTTCAAATCAAGCTCCCAATGGATGATGCAATTTTTTTTTTTTATTATTGCTCTGTTTTAACCCTGTTAAACTGTTAAATAACACATACCAGGCAAGCACCGACATATCTGGGTACAATTTTCCCCCCGCAGCATCCAAGAGTGGAATCCCCTTCCATCTAATATAGTTATAGTCCCACTATTGATAGTTTTATAGCTAGGATCACCAAACATTGTTCTCCTTATCCTCATCCTTCCCATTAGCCCTTTAACTCCCCATATATCATGCTGTCCATGTGCAGCCCTCTGTGGGTCCCCAAGCTAAAGCTAAACAATCTTGTTTATTGAGTTGTATATGACGAGAAGAAAGCCTGTTCCACTATATGAATGCATGCAACTGGGAAGTTCGATAAACCATTTCGACATTCAATTTGTCACATTTGTATAATATTCTAAACAATAAATATTTGTTATGCCACATTTCCAAGAAACTATATATTCTGATTGTGATTCCCGGACTGGGAATATGCAGTTATCAATTAAGGAACTTTCGACTGGGCGAGGACTGACCTTTCCCCAAGTTAACACACAAACAACAGGCAATAAGCATAAAACAAGGAAAGATTGCACTAGTTATTATTCTTAATAACTAAGGAACATGGACATCAAAGTGGTTAGTGGCTTTTAGATAAGACAATGATAAGGTAATTCATATTTATTCACCAACCAACTTCACTTCTAAACTCAATTCATGAAATCAAAATAATACATGTGGCACTCCCAAGGACTCTAACCTAGGATACTCTCACCGAAATTTCGCGCATTTATGCATTACGTTATAAAGACGAAAGAATTGTGCACAAGCCACGATTTATTATGAAGTTTCGAATCCTGCATATTAATCTGAGCATGTACATACATTTTAGTTCTTTGAGCAACAAAATTAGTTAAAGCTCAGATGAACATAATATTCACAACTTCCTACACACAGTCTGAAGGAAGTGACTGAAAAGCATTTTAACTATTTATATTTCACTGTTGATAAGATCTCGAGTGATAGTAAATGTGTAAACGCAGATCTGCACCAAGATTCTCGGATGATGTGTAAGGTACATGTATCAATTAATATAGTAACAATATGTACAGTACATCACTTTCTGTGAGTCGCGGGAGCCCAGCCTCGAAGAAATTTATACAGGTATATTATAATTTAAAACTTTCAAAATAAACAAACCCAAAATGTATACGAACACCGTAAAAAGACAAAACAACTAATCAATAATTTATAAATAAAAGAACACAATCCACCACATAGGGTGTACATTACTACATGAGCAAGTTCATCAGTTTCCCAAGCAAACCAATCTCGCACGTAACGCACTATCGTCACGTTCAAGGAATTAGTCAATTTGGGAAGTTGGGGACGTTCTGGTAAATTTTTACTAAACTCCATGAATAAAGAAACTACAATTAGTGTCAACATTTTTTATTACACTCAAATTTGCATTGACAAGACATTAACAATAGTAATAAATACAAATAGCTATCACTAACGATAGTGCTATCGGGTAGGTACAGTCGTCAGGATTAATTAGTTTCATTATCCCTGTTAGTAGGGCTTACTGACTATTCCGCCCTCCAACCATTCTGACTAGAAGATCCCGCCCGCTTAGCTCTAGGTCCTTCCCCGCCCGAATGTTGTGGGCGGGAAGAGCCAAACATCAATCCTTCCTTGGCTGATTCCGCCTTCTAAGATTAGACCGTCCCGCCCGTTTGTAAGGCTCGCGTATACCTTAAACTGTGCTTGCCTAAATGTGCAATGAAAAAGCCTGTAGCCTTGAAATTTGTGATTGTATCTAACCTTGTGTATATACTGTATATATGACGATCAGACTAAAACAAACCCATTAATAGGAAAAATCACAACCAATTAATTTGCCAATTGTCCATTTTCAGTCGATGGTGATTAGCATATTTCCCATGTTTATAGAAATCAGTTACTTTGCAAATAGAGTAGCGAATAATGGAGTGATCATGAAAACGTGACATTACCCCTTGAGGTTTATGTCACCTTTTTATTAATTCCAGCTGTCATTAGACGATCTCATACAGCTTAGGAAGGATCTGTGATAGTTGAAATGACTGTCTCGAATAACCTTCCTAATCTGAATAAAATTGCCTCATAATCGACTCTCACCCAGCTAGGAGCTACTTCTGGGACCTCACCGATTACATTTATTCTGAACACCTAATGAATGAATTAAAGTATTTCACACATATCTCGACCACCACCATCTGCACATTAAACATATGAACTAAACAAAACCTCACCTGAAGCTGTTAATTACTACTGTTACTATAACAAAAATAGTAACCCTACTATTTTTTTTTTATAGTAGGGTTAACTGTATAGTGATATGGATATATATATATATACCAGGTATGAGGGGTAGAAATACACACTTGTATAATTATATATAAGGTATAATGAGATTATTTGGTTATACACAAAACTTATACAGAGTGGTATTGTAGTTGAAGAATTATTGATCAGTTCCATATTATAACTTAGTTAATCTGGGATTTAATAAATGGGTGTTATATAGTTATTTAGTAATTATGTGTGAATTAAAATTATATTGAAAGTTATCTCAAGACAATAAGCTATGTTTCAACCCATATTGCTACATAGCCATATTGGTTACAAAACAAGATACCTGATCAAATAGAGTAACCTTATAGCAAGGTGTTAAGGGTAAGGTGACAAAATGAATAAGTCCTTCCCTAATGTATGGGTGAGCGTAAGTGTTGAGGGCATGGGAACTTTAAAATAAGACCCACCCCCCCTAATGGATAGATGAACGTAAGAGTACCCGAGGGGTAGTTAATTAAAAATAGGGCATATATTGGTTATCAACCCTTTAGGATTATTAAGCCTGTTTATGTAAAGTAATATTTTCAAGGCTGGAGCCTCTTTTCGAAAACCTTGCCCGAGGGTAGTTCGTGTCCCATTTATATACAGTAGTTTTACATTATGGCCAATTAGGAATAATAATAATAATAATAATAATAATAATAATAATAATATTTATTCAGCTAGCATTTTACAATGTTGGTACCACATAATATGTTACAAATATGACATGTACCAGCTTTGCATAATTCCAACTAAGAATAGCCCAATAAGGCTGTTAGGCGTATTTCCATTGGCCTAAGAGGATGGCTGTTGTGTTAAGCTCGGTTCACACATGCACGAATTAACGTCACGTCCGTCCCCGACCAAGAAAATAGGCAGGACGGCATCAATCTGGAGGCCCCATGTGGCCATGATGGCCACTAGGCCGTTCCAACGTTTTTTTGCAGCTGTTCTCATTCCGTTAATCGTCGTCTAAACGCCGCCAGTCGTCGTCTAGATGACGACTGGTCCTGTGGGTGTCCCCGACATAACACGTTTTCTGGCAGTTGCCCCGACCCACACGGACCATTTTATGCTGTACAAAAAGGACGCCGCCTAGGCACGGCGAATTAAGGGGTCGGGGTCGGACGGGACGTTAATTCGTGCATGTGTGAACCGAGCTTTAGCGTAATGAAGTCGCATGGCCGACTCACTGGGCACATTCTCGGCAATAATCCATAGCATTTATTGGCAAATTGGCTGTTTACACTTAATGAGTCCTGAACTGTCTGGAAGCAGAGAGATTTGTGGTGAATATGATTAAGCACATTTTTTGTTCTTGTATACAGTAGCCTACTAATAAGTAGTGATATTAGTATTTAATAATTATATAAAAAGAAATAATTCAAAATAATTGAATGGTTTACTTGGTGTGTTCATTGATGGTAGTGACTCATGGTGGAATTGACACAGACGGTCTTCGTTGTCTCAAGCTTGTTACGTAGCCCAGACTGAGCCATTACAACGATGAACATGAAATACAACTTCACGTAGGTTAGTTTGGCAGCTATATTAGAGTATGATTCAGTACTAAACCATCAGTACATCGGTATGAACCTTTCAGGGGGTCAATGGTAAATATATCGGTTTCCGGCGAACATCCCCCCCCGCTTTCTCTCTCTCTCCCTCTATCTCTATCTCTTTCTTTCAAATTTAATAAAGCTAATACTTGACTCTGCCTATGATACATTGCATTCCTTCATTAGGTGTTTGGAATACATGCAATTGGTGAGGTCCAGAAGTAGCCTAGCTGCTAGCTGGGTGAGAGCGAGAGAATGGAGGGTGGGTGTAGTTTTGGGGTCAGAGAGAAAATGGGAGGGTTTAGGTTGGGGTATGGAAACAACAAGGAGAGGAGGTGGAGGGGATACCTCTCCACCGTGCAGTGCTACTGACGCCTTAGTGGACCAGGGAAACTGAAACGAATTAATCCTGACTACTACCTGTAAGCATAGCATGTGTTATGCCCTGTTTTTCTACAGGATTAACTTGGGTAATGTGAGTTCTAACTGACTGGGTATAGAAGGCTGCATACACAAAACAAGGTATGAGGAATAGAGAACACAAAAGAAACACACGGTAACAAGACACACGATCACGTTTTTTGATATACCACTTCTGAAATACTCTTGCAAGACAAATGATAGAATTGAACAACACTAGCATAAGTGGATCTGGATGGAGCCTAGTCTCCCACTTCCAACGTTCAGGTATTAATCTTCTGATCACTGGCTTTAATTCACAAGTTTATATACTGGAGACCATCAATGTTACTTATAGATTCATATTCACTGTTAGATTTATTACTGGTAGCTCTGGTGTACAAGTAGTAATTCACAGACTAGATTAGACACGCGTATTTTAGAGCACGGGAATTCTAGTAACCTCAGGGGGTACTGATCTAAGTTTTATATTCTTGTATCAGAAATACATAGAATGCAAATCAGTGGGCGAACATTCAGATATCACTAGGGTTTCCCTTCTATGTAATAATATATGTATATATGGGTAATTACGAGAGTTAGTATCGCCTGTTAATTAATGAACACTGATACGCTTAGCACTTCCTAATGAAATGGTTATATATGAATTATACTGGGGCAAAGATATAGCCACTTCGTAGAAATATTAATAAGTGAGTCTGTAAATAGTACTGTAACACTGTAGTACTGATAGAGTGAATCTTGGTTAGTATTTGATTGGTCTGGTCCTGGTTATCTTGCGTCCGTGATGTTGGGGGCTAACGACTGGTTCCGCGGCCGTCCAGGTGGTCCATATGTAGGAAGTTCTGAAGTACGTGGACAGGTCCTATCCAAATCTGCCACGGAGTCTGCCAGCTCTGGAACTCAATTCTCAGCAACCAACAAGGATAGAGCTCGAGGTTAACTCTGGTGACCAACCTGGGTTGGTGTCTATCTTTCAACTGATTTTACTGGGGGCTGGAGCTGGGTTTATAGGCTCGGTTTTGGACCCTGTAGGCCATAGGGATCTCGAGTTTTGATGGACTATTTGAGCTCTCAATTGATACGGGAACTAGGTAAGGTGGTGATTACTGTTGTGGCACATGGCTATATGGAGCCTTCATAATGCGATATAACTGAGCCTTAGTAAGAGGTAATATTTTGGCTATACTGGAAGTATTTAGGGGAGAGAGACTGGATCTACTTTGCGAGGAGGATTGGGACAGCTGTGATAGGAGCGTCTCTCTTAGATTGTTCAATCTTCATTCTATGGTATAGCTGAGGTGCTAATTTCGTTATCCGAGTATGCAAGAAAGGTGAATGGGTTATTGTGGGTTAATAGAGGTTAGTAAAGGGGTTAGTCATGCATGGTTAGTTCATTGATAGGAAGAATTCCTGTGCTACCTGGCAATGACCCGGAAGTCAAAACAAGGGTCAGGTATACCTCCGCAGGGGTGGGGGTCTCCCTCCTCGGGTGGGTAAAAAGGGGTAGTTGCGCGCCCTCTCTCTGTGATGGTTGTCCAGCGGCTGTGGCTAGGGGCTTGCCATAACACCAGTGTTTGTAATAACCCTCTGTTTATGAGACAGATGTGGGTGTTCGTAATACCAAAACCGAAGGTGCCTTGACTAGCTGGTTTAATCGGTTGGGTTGTTAATTGCATGGTTTGCTGGATGTGGTGGAGATTGGGTTGCTAACTCTGCCACATTTATCTGGAAGTATGGCAATAGAAGTTAGTCACTGGCGAGGCGGCTAGCCTCGCACTGACGAACATTGGGTACAGGGTTGTGAATGGGTTGTGAGAGAATAGATGGCATGCAAAGGGTTAGTAAAGTTCTAATGTTGTTCCGTCCTACTAAGGGAAGGTAGGCTGGATAGGAGTATATATATAAAAGGTGGGAGAGCGTTAGCAACGGAAAAAATCAAGGATCTTCAAGAGGTATGTGGGAGAGGCTAGGTCGGAAAGAGTCGAGGAGCGCGGGGTGTTAATGAGAGGGAGAGAGTTCAGGGGCTACATGGAAGTTTGGCCCTAAGGTCTCCGGCGTAGGGGTGGCATTAGACTACAGTTGATATTGGAGTTTGGGGGGGAATGACAGTGAAAGTACGTTAGCCAAATGCTACCGGGGGATGCAAATACGGGGTGGTATATGAGTCTGGAAAAGATAGAATCATGTGGACTATGGGGCTGTGGGGGAAAAAGGAGGTTAACTGTAGGTGTGTGCTTGACTGTGGATAAAGTAGGGAAAAACATGGTGTATTATTACTCGTCAATACGAGGGGTTATGGACACTATTATTTGACACAATTTCTTGTTGATCTAGTTGTCCCTGGGAACTGCGTTTTCTATGAAATATAGACCAAAGAAAAACGGCAGTTCGTAGGGGTACTTCGTTATTGTTTCGGGGTACTATGATAGACAATGGTAACAAAAGGTTATCTATACAATCTCTGGTTGGGGTAAGAATTAAAGTTACTGCATGGTGGCTAACATCTTCAGTCATTATCTCTGTCTAGGTCTTACAGGAATAATGGTTATATATACAATGGTGTACCCGTGGGTATCATAGTTTCTTATCAATTATGACATGGGGTTTTAACATACTACTTCTCGGATGGAAGAACATACATAGATTTATGGGGCGGTTGGTCTTCAGAAACTTAGTCTGGCAAGACATGGTATTTTAAGGGGTGAACATATTACTTCTCGGATGGAAGAACATACATAGATTTATGGGGGCGGTTGGTCTTCAGAAACTTAGTCTGGCAAGACAAGGTATTTTAAGGGGTGAACATATTACTTCTCGGATGGAAGAACATACATAGATTTATGGCTGTCTGAACTGGTTGGCATTGGCTCAACCTAGGGACAGGGCATGGGTGTTTTAACCTGGGAGCAACGTACATAGATTTATGGGGCGATTGGTCTTCAGAAACCTAGTCTGGCAAGACAAGGTATTTTAGGGTATGTTGATATTAATATCCTAACTTAGGGACAGGGCATGGCTGTATTAACTTAAGGTGTATTTATGTTCATCATCATGTAGGTAGAGGTGTAGGACACGAGGGGTAGTGTATACGCGAGGTGGGGGAAAGGGTTGTGAATTGTAAAGGGGTTGGTTTGAGGCTAGGCGCCGCGCCGCTCGTGACCTAGGATAGTGACCCTTAATGCGCTGGACATAGGGGTGGCATTTCCCTACGATCGAACAGGTAGTGTGGTGTGTGCAGCGGGGCGTGAAGGATAAGTGGACAGGATGACCCAAACAGGGTACCACTGAGCATAGGGTCACGAAGCAAAATAGAGTAGTGTGGATTGTGGATACGAAGGAGGTGATTGGAAGACGTATAACAATTGTGGAAAAGTAAATGGAAGAGATGAACACAATGGCCGATAAAAGATAATTAACCTAAGGATTGAATACATGCATGAATGACGACATTATAGCCGTCGTCCTAATAAGATGATGAAACCTGGTTGGTCTGCACGTGGCACAATACGACACAAGGACAGTGCCGCTATGTCGTATCAATACTGGTGGCATGCTCCGGTTAATATTATATATACACTTAGTTACTAGAAGAACAAGGCAAGGGGGGCGACTGAGCACGGGGGTACATATATCTATACTCGTCATGGAAAGGGAGATACGAGGTAGCTTTCCTGCATCTCTCCTGATAATCGTCTGCAGATTGGTCATAGTGAGTTTATCCGAATTAACAGGCCTAAATCAATACAATAACTGGCATAGGGTTATCGGGTGTATAGAGTCGTGGTTAAAGGTTGGGAATATATAGTTAGTGGATAAAACCATGGGAGGTTAGAGACATAGAATTGTTAGAATTGGGGGGGCTATGATTGTTATATAACTAAATACAGGGCTGACGTAATCACGATCTGATTTGGTGTGAAATGGACGGTAAGGTGTCTTAGATCGCCTCGAACCTACACAATGAAAGTATTATAGTCTGTATGGTGGTTACATAATTAAATACATACTTAGGTGGTACATTAAGAATATCAGTGAGTAAAGTATTGTGGTTTGTATATTAGAAGACTGTGATTGAGAGACGTATAATATGTGGAATGAATTGAGAGAGAGAGGGAGAGAGACCAAATCGGGAAAGGAAAAGGGGCCTGGGATCTCGTTGGGATGGGAGTTTCGCTCTCAGGATTTTCGTTCCTGTGGCTCGTCAGGGTTGGAGGTTTCACTCTCAGGTTTTTCGTACCACAGCGTTCCTGTGGTATTTTAGCATGCTTCAAGTGACCCCTAACAATTACTACCCTACATTTACTACATTTATTGTACAAATAAACTAAGGAAATCTTAAAAGCAAGCAATTGATACTATCGACAATGAATAGATACAATATAATAAATATAACTATTTGAAAATATGAAGAAGGCACAATAGATTTAAACAAAAGAGTAGGCCTACTCTTTTAACAAGAACAATTAATTATAAAAAAATAATAATAACAATAGAAAAAGATAAACATTAATAGGCCTACATACAGACCAAAAGTACGCAGAGGTTATAATAGAAATTTCAAGTTAATAATTCTTGATTAAAATTATTGATATACAAATTTAAAATAGTCACAATAATTGACCTTAAAAAGATTAAATTTATGCAACAATTTACATGCAACAAAACCTCTGCCTACTAAAAGTCTGTATAGTAACCTAGCTCTATCCCATAAGTCTTCTACTCTGGTACACATTTTACAAAATCTTATTAGCTGGGAATAAAAACAATTGTAAGATATTTTACTATCGATATTACTATTAGGGAAAGGAAAGTTTATTACGTTCAAATTAAAATCGTCAACTTTGTGGTATATTTTAAGTGTGCACTGTTTATTAACAATCTATATTTATATCAAGAATATTTTCAACTTAATCATTTACGTTACCTTTTGTGAGGGGGATGGAATTTGGATAAATTTGTTTAGCGACTTGATTAAAATTTAACATTACAAACAAGAATATCATCAATATATCTACTATTATTACTTAACAATTTAGCAAGTGCTAATTTTTCTGGGATGTTATTTTTCTTGCTACTGTCAACTAAGTTTTTCATAAATTTAAATTCTAAAGCAAGCAAGAATAAGTCTGCAATTAAAGGGCTAGCATTTCCACCCATAGGAATTCCTAATATTTGGTTGAAAATGTAGGGCCCGAATCTAACATAAGTATTGAAAAGGAGGAATTTAAGGGCATCTTTAAGTTTAGTTCTATCAAAATATACTGAACTAGTGGGATCAAAGCTAAGTGACGCATTATTAAAATATAAATTAACATTTATGTAACGATTACGACTACTTTCAAATCTGTCAAAATGCAAATATATAATAAAGCAAAGTTCTGAAAATACTAAATCTAAAGGCAAATTGGTATACAAAGTTGAAAAGTCAAAGCTATGTACTGAGGTAACTTTCTGTATGGTATTAAGTTTATCAATAACTTCTACTGAATTGTCAACACTCCAATATTAGTTAATGCCAGTTCTATTCTTGATGGTATCACAATATCGTTTACGAGTACTTTTAATGTATTTTAACCCTTTCTCTGCGGGCTTATTTGCGCTATTTAGGGCATATTCAGGCACTCCTGAATGATTAATCAAGTATCTGCATTAAATGAACTGTATTCTGCTGAAAACTAGGCGAAAATAGCTTCAAAATGACACCAGAACGAGCTCCGTAAGTGGCGGGGTTAACCCGCAGCGTTGCCATAGACATTCGGGAAAACTTGCTTATTATTAGCTCTCGCTCGCTCGGCAACACTGTCGAGACAGCCGCGCGAGACCACAGTCTCCCTCAGTGAGCGGCTGGCTGCTCCGAGGGACGGACGGAGGTCCCTCACGCTCCCGCCCACTGACACTCAATTTCTACGGCTTTTACAGGCTTTTAACCCTTAACCCTTAATTAGAGGCTCACCACATAAGTCGAGTTAAATAAAGCTGGACTATGTGGCGGCGCTCGACATAACTCGAGTGGTAATTTCAGCACGTAATGTTGCTGAGAGAGAGAGACAAGTGGTGGCAGGAGAGTAGCGAGCGTATGACTGCTCCAGACCACCGCGGCGAACCTACTGACACGAATCTCACCTCCCTCCTACCTCTCTCACTCGCTATATAAGGAATTGTATGGGGAAAGTGCCTAATTACATGCTTTTTGCACTCGCGTTGCACGGTTATTGCAAGAAAACTAGCCATCATAAAAGGATCGTTATGGTGTCATTCGAAAGCTCTGTTTATGCCCTTTCAGGCATAGATACTTGTTTTACGTTCTGGGTCTTATTTAGGCATGAAAATGATCACGTAAACAGCCCTATTTTGGCTAAAAACACCCCGCTGGGCGGTACATATAAATAAACCGCATAGGCCGCTCTTAAGGTGTTAAAGAGCGGCACGCAACATAAGTCGAGTTAAAAAAACTGGCAAAAAACGGGTGAAAAAAGGGTGGAAATCGAGTGAAAATGGGTGGGATAGTAATGATCCATACGTCCGACATCTGTGGCCTCCCGGCCCACAATAACTCCAGTTCCCCCACCGCGCGGGAGGATGACAGTGTAACCAATAGTTCGCTAAAAGTGAGCAATGTAGCAAAATCAGCTAAACTTCCATCTTCGAGGTAACACTGTCAGTGCTCCACGAGTGCTACGTAGCTGTATGTGGCGTCATTGTGTAGCGATTTCCACCTAGTTTTCGGCGCAATACAGTTCCTTTGATACTGATGGTTGATATAGCAGTCAGAATGGCCTGAAAAGGCCCAAAACGGCCACAGAGCACCCGCTAGGCAAGGGTTAAAGCCTGTAAATTGCTGTAAATTGCCTATGCGTTCCAGACCATCACCCGCAGGGAAAGGGTTAACGGTTAAGCAATGTACGACCTGATTTGACAAAGTTTTAGTGGTATCAGAGTTGGGTCAGTTAAGTTAATTGACTACTTGCGAGTTTTGGTCTATAAGGAAGTTGGAACTGTAAACATAAATTTTTGGGAGAAATATAGAAATTATACGAGTTGGTGATGGATAGACAGTTTGCTGAGTTTGATTATATGTATTTATAAATGCACTACAATCGTCTTTTAGCTAGTAATTTTGTTATATGTCAATGTCTAAAGCTCCAACTTCCTTATAGCCTGAAACTCGCAAGTGGTCAATTAACTCCACTTTTTGCCGATTGACCGGTTAAGTTAATTAACTTTAACTTGACTAGTTAATTTTTTTTTTAACTTAACTTAATCGAAATTTCTCAAAATTAATTGATCAATTCGATTAAATTTTGATTAATTATCAATTAATTTTCCCCATTTAGACTATGCTCTCCAATTTTGGAGCCCTTATTACAGAATTGATATCGACCCTTTAGACTTTAGAGGCAGTCCAAAGAAGAATGACGAAAATGATACATAATGAGGAGAGGTTGAAAGCCTTAGTCTTGCACTCACTAGCAAGACGAAGATGTAGGGGAGACATGATAGAGGTATTAAATGGATAAAAGGTATAAATAAGGGCGATAGATGAGGTATTAAAGCTAAAGAACGGCGACATAACCCGCTCAAATGGTTTCAAGTTAGATAAGTTTAGATTTAGGAAAGATATAGGAAAGCACTGGTTTAAGAATAGAGTTGTTAACATGTGGAATGGACTGCCCAGAACAGTGATTAGCTTAGGACAGTTGAAAGTTTTAAGCGTCAGTTGGACTCCCATATGGATGATATGGGCTGGGTGTGAATGGGAGCTGCCTCGTGTGGGCTGCATTGCCTTCAGCAGTTTCCCGCGATCTTATGTTCTTTGTACTAGATATGGAAATCGCATTTCACCCTGCCACTCCTATCTATCTATCTATCTATTGCCTGACGCCGCGATCACCGAAGGGGTGGCCACGAACGAACCGCCCCCATGCACCTCTGTCCCCAGTCAGTCGACGCCCCTCCCCCCAACCAGCACCGCCTTTGTTCATATACTTCCTCACTCCATCCTTCCACCTCTCTATCGGTCTACCTCTCCCTATCTGTCCCTCCACCTCGCTCTCGTACACCCTCTTTGTCATTGTCTCGCTTTCCATACGTTCCATATGGCCGGCCGAACCATCTCAAGTTCCTTTTCACACTTTCCAGCACATCTACCTCCACACCACACCTCCTTCTTACTTCCTCATTAGTCTGTCTATCCCTCCATGTAACTCCGCACGCACTTCTTAAGCAATTCATTTCCACTGCTCTCATTCTTGGTCTGAGTCTCTCAACCAACGTCCATGCTTCGCTTCCGTAAGTCAGTGTCGGGATTACCACACTGTCATGCAAGGACTTCTTCACTTCCATACTGACCACCCTATTTCTTGTTACTGCTTTCAGCGTCCTACAACCCTCTTCCCCTGTTGTACCCTCTCCCGCACTTCTTCATCCATAGTCCCATCTTTACTCAACACACTGCCCAGATACTTAACCCCCTCAGACTGAAATAGTTAACTTACTGACGAGGAGGCGGACCGCACGGTATTATCCCCACAACTGTCAAAATCTCACTGAGGGACCGTTAGAAGTCGGAGGAACTTGGGGTTGCCACCATTCGACAGATTCTGATCTAACTTACCTAACTTACTGAGGCCTAAATGACGCTAGAACGTAATATAACTTATTAGCGAGATATTAAGATAGGTTCATTTGACGCACTAGCGTCATATGAGTTTTTTGGCAAAACCGCCATATGACGCTCTAGCGTCATATGAGTCGGAGGGGGTTAAAAGAATTGACGATCTCCATAGCCTGACCGTTCAGCTTCACCTCACACTCTGTGACTTCACCCCTTTCGAAGACCATAACCTTGCTCTTCCCCGCATTTACCTTCAAATTCCGTTTTTCGCACACTGTTCCAAACTCATTTACCAGACCCTGCAACTCCCATTCATTATCACTCATCAGAACTGTATCATCCGCAAACAGCAGTATAGGTAGCTTCCACTCAATTCCCTCCCTTTTCAGCGATACACCAACATCCACTGCTCTTGATAGTATTTCTTTCATTACTCCATCCATATATACAGTAAACAACCACGGGGACATCACACACCCCAGTTTCAAACCAACATTCAGGTCAAAGAACTCGCTCTGCTCACTCTCCACACGTACTGCCGCCTTTGCACCCTCATACATGCTCTTCACTGCTTTCAGCAACTTGCCATCTACTCCGTATATTCTAAGTACTTTCCACAAACCTACTCTATCCACTCTGTCATAGGCCTTCTCCAAGTCCATAAAGGCAACATACACCTTTTGTTTCTTCTCCAGATATTTCTCCACAACACAATTCAGGGTAAAAATCTGATCTACACATCCTCTTCCCTTCCTACTCTTCGCCTATCCATTTCTCCGTTCTCACTCTCACTCTCTCAATCACTACCCTACTGTACACCTTCCCTACTACGCTTAGAAGACATATTCCTCGGTGGTTACCACACACTCCTCTTTCCCCTTTGCCCTTTGTTACGTATCTTGATCCTCAAGTGGTTAACTTGATGAATCTAGATAGCACAGAGATATATATTAAGGTATCAGTCAGCTGAAGGCAAAACAAAAGTAAAATCTAATAAAATAATTTCCTGTTGTTGCTTCCTTTCCTTTTGGATCTTAGGACTTAGTATCCTTTATTGACTGATACTCTTTACTTATGAAAAATACTGAAACTAATTAAAGTCATGTAGTATTTATAAAGAATTATTATTTAACCGAAGCTTAGTAGGCTATGGTTATGAACCGAATAAGTTATAGCTAAAGAAAGACTATTAATTTAGAAAAAGTCTTGAAAGATAAATATTAAAGTAAGAATATTTGTCTCTTACCCTTTTTGAAATGAATAGATAGTTTTATGATATGTCCTTTTATTTATATTTAATGTAATTATTCTTGGTTCTTGTCTTACGTCAATAGTATTATATTATTATTATCATCAGGATTTATATCAAAGTCACAGAAAAAGTTAGATATATATTTAATAATTAGTTAAATGTATTTCTTAACCACGTAACATTGAGGTTTGATTATGAGTAAATAAAGTTACAGGATCGCTTCATAGATTCGATTCAGGTCTCACTCAAATAATATGAAAAGCAAAATATAATATTTTGAAGCAAAAGAATTTTCTTCAGCTTAGGAAATCACTAGAAGTAATATTAACACAGCCATGTTAGTCTAAGGCGATATTACTAATACGAGACAATAGCATCACCGTACTAAGCACCGTTAAGCAATGTAAGCTTAATTCAAAGAAAATGAAAGAACTCTTAAGTATTAATATAAAACAATAGTATTACTTTCATCATAACCCAATTACTTAAAGAGTTGCTTTAGTCCACAAGTTAGTCAACTAAAATAGTTAAGCACATAATAATAGCGTTAACGTTAATTCCCAATCAAATAGTTAAGTACATAAATAGTAGCGTTAACGTTAATTCGCAATCAAATAGTTAAACACATAATAGTAGCGTTCACGTTAATTCCCAATCACATATCTCACTAACCAACATAACGTAAGTGTTTACACCGAACACACTTAACACACATTTATATAATCTGACTGACAGTCACAATCCCATTATAATACTTCACCCCGTCTTCCTCCAGCTGCAAGTTCACCTTCCCCAACTCCAAATGAGACTGATTTGAATGCCCACAACTCAGGTCTTATATACCAAACAATGATGGTGTAGGAACGAATCAGGAGGCGGGGGGTGGTGCCCGCTCCAATCATAGCTCCTGGAGTCGCATAACAGGTGCCTGGTCCACTCACAGCTCCTGGCGTCGATCATACGTCATAGCATCGGTCATCGAGGTAGTTTGCAGGGTCCCCTATGACGCACGCAGGTGTGAAGGCTTGTTTGCAGGTATGCGGGCGAGCTGGTTTACCCACTCGCTCGCTCGCTAGTCTGCTTCACCGTTTGGGTAGTTTGGCTCCTTCAACTCTAATTCTAACTCTTAAATTAACATACAGGGCTCCGTATGTCAGACCTTATATAAGGGGACTATTATGCCAGTCTTCCAGTCATCGGGTGCACTCCCCTTCTTCCATGCTAGTTTGCACATTTTCCATACCCATTCGATCACTATCTCACCACCATATCTCAACATTTCCCCACACACTCCATCTGTTCCTGGTGCTTTCCCCAACTTCACTCTTTTCATGGCTTCCCACACTTCTGACCTCCTGATCCCCACCTCCTCCTCCACTACTTCTCTTCTTCTCCCTCCCATACCATATCCAACTATGTTTCCTTACATTTAGCAACTCATTGAAGTACTCCCTCCATCTTTCGACTCTCTCTTACTTTTCGGCTAGCATTCTCCCATTCTTATCTTTCACACCCTTACTGTTTCCCTTGCTACCTTCCCTAACTTTCTTGACTTCTTTCCAGAACAGTTTCTTACTCTCCCTCCATTTTACACTCAGATTCCTTCCAAATTCCTCATCTACTCTTCTCTTACTTTCCTTCACCACCCTCTTACTCTCCACGTACCTCGCTCGTTTCTGTCTCTCTAAATCTTCATTCCCTCTACTACCCAACCACTCTCTATATGCTTTCTTCTTTTCTTCCACAGCTATTCTTACCTCTTCTATCCACCATGCTGTACCTTTCACTCCCCTCCCTCTTCTCCTCACTCCACACACCTCCTCACATGATGCACAGGTCTCATCCTTAAACACCTTGCTCATCTCCTCCACTTCCTCCATAACTTCCAGGTCGAACCCACCTAGTCGTCTTTCCACTGCTCTCCTGTGCTCCTCCCTGGCTTCCTCCTCCTGCAACCTCTCCACCCTCCTCACCATTCCATCCTCCTCTTGCCTCCCTCCAGCTCTCCTCACCCACTTCTTTTGTATCCTAACCTTCTTTTGTATCATTATGTAGCTACCACTACATAATGATCAGACAGACCCCCTCCAATACCCCTATACACCCTAGCATCCATCACAGATTTCTTTATTCATTCATCCACACATACATAATCAATCAATGACTTACATTCCACCACTGTCTCATCCTCCATCGTCCACACCCGTTTCCACGTGTACCTGTGGATCATTCTGTGTCGGAAGAAGGTGTTGGCTATCCACAGCCTCCTCCCCACACATACGTCCACAAGTGCACTACCATTCCCATTCACCTCTGATGGTACCCCCCACCCTCCCACCACTCCCTCAACTTTCCTATCACCCACCTTACCATTCATATCCCCAATCAGAAATATTCTTTCGTTCTTGTCAAACTTCTCCAGGCACGCCTCCACATTCATCCAGAACTCCTCTGTCTTTCTTTCAAGTTTATCCTCTGTCGGGGCATACACACACACAATCACCCACGTTTGTATTCCTACTTTCATTCTCACCCACACAATCCTTGAACCCACAGACCCATACTCTCTTACACATTCCTTCCATTTGCTACTTACAAACAAACATGCACCTTCTATCGCTGTTCCTTCACTCACTCCAGCACACACTCCCATTCCACACTCCCACTCTCTCACATCTGAACCTTTCCATTTGGTCTCTGTCATTCCACATACATCCAGCCTGGCATTCACTAGCACTTCCAGAACCTCTCTTTCTTTTGTGCCATCATTCATGCCACTAACATTCCATGTAGCCATCCTCAGAATGTCCGAAGGAATTTCCTTAGTCGGTCGTGATTCGTCAACATAGGTTCCGTCCGCATCCGAGGCTGTTCGTTCGTTTTTCTTTGCTTAGGTATTTTTTCCGGGTGGGGGTCGCAAGCCCACCGACCCAACCTCTTTAGTCGCCTCTTACGACACGCAGAAGGCACGTGGGGCATATTCTATTCCCTTACCCCCAGGGGGGATATATGTTGTGACCTCTCTCTCTCCCAGCCTCATCTGTCAGTCTCAGTAATTGCATTTTAATTGCTGTATGTCAATAGTGGGTGGATATTTTCTCCTTAATTCAGCTAAAATGAGAGAGAGAAGCCGGTCGATAATGATAAATAAAAGAAATTAAGTACGATGAAATATTGTATAGTCTATGGTTGCTTTTAAAATGCAAATAAAGTTGATATAGTATTCAGAAGGATAAATACACTATAGATGGAGAACAAAGATGAGTTAAAATGTTATCAAATGTTCAAGTATATAATTTATAGGATATAACACATACATAGCTATTTCTACTCACCTTACACACACACAGACACACACACTTGCAAGTCTTCAAATACCCCTAGACAAAATAAATAATAATAATGTATTGTAATTTGTGTTACCGTATTGTATTCATTGTGGTGTACCACCTAACATTAGAAGAACGTAGCCTAACCTAATTATTTTGGTCGTGTTTGTCCTGTCCGTCCTACTCTGCAAAGAAACTCAAAGATAAAACACACGCATGTTGGGTGAAGCCCCGATGCTTTCATCTCCTCCTCCAGCTTCCTTCCTCACCTCCTACTACTTCCTCTGTCCCCTTTCATGCTTTGAGACATTAAAGTCATAAACATCAATTAGTGTTTGTCTCAACTTCCCTATATTCATGTCATGTCATTCCACCTTTTCTATTTGTACATACATGAATAGACGAAGGACAAACAAAAATAATTGAAGAAAAAATCCATGGCATCCTTCATTCATGAGAAATATTATGGTTACTTAACCTTACCGATATCATGCTAGTTTATTGTTTACTCTAACATTAACTAACATGACCTAACCTATTTCAACCTAACCTAATATTTAAATGGTATTTATGTAAACTAACCTATATGAACCTAACCTATGGAGCCTAACCTTGCCTAAATAACCTAACGTAAACTAATTTATCCTATATTATACAAACCTAAGGAATGAAGAGCCAGCAAACATAGTTGGATATGGTATGGGAGGGAGAAGAAGAGAAGTAGTGGAGGAGGAGGTGGGGATCAGGAGGTCAGAAGTGTGGGAAGCCATGAAAAGAGTGAAGTTGGGGAAAGCACCAGGAACAGATGGAGTGTGTGGGGAAATGTTGAGGTATGGTGGTGAGATAGTGATCGAATGGGTATGGAAAATGTGCAAACTAGCATGGGAGAAGGGGAGTGCACCCGATGACTGGAAGACTGGCATAATAGTCCCCCTATATAAGGGCAAAGGGGAAAGAGGAGTGTGTGGTAACCAATGAGGAATATGTCTTCTAAGCGTAGTAGGGAAGGTATACAGTAGGGTAGTGATTGAGAGAGTGAGAGTGAGAACGGAGAAATGGATAGGCGACGAGCAGGGAGGTTTTTAGGAAGGGAAGAGTTTGTGTAGATCAGATTTTTACCCTGAATTGTGTTGTGGAGAAATATCTGGAGAAGAAACAAAAGGTGTATGTTGCCTTTATGGACTTGGAGAAGGCCTATGACAGAGTGGATAGAGAAGGTTTGTGGAAAGTACTTAGAATATACGGAGTAGATGGCAAGTTGCTGAAAGCAGTGAAGAGTATTTATGAGGGTGCAAAGGCGGCAGTACGTGTGGATAGTGAGCAGAGCGAGTTCTTTGACCTGAATGTTGGTTTGAAACAGGGGTGTGTGATGTCCCCATGGTTGTTCACTGTATATATGGATGGAGTCATGAAATAAATACTATCAAGAGCAGTGGATGTTGGTGTATCGCTGAAAAGGGAGGGAAATGAGTGGAAGCTGCCTATACTGCTGTTTGCGGATGATACAGTTCTGATGAGCGATAATGAATGGGAGCTGCAGGGTTTGGTAAATGAGTTTGGAACAGTGTGCGAAAAACGGAATTTGAAGGTAATTGAGGGGAAGAGCAAGGTTATGGTCTTCGAAAGGGGTGAAGTCACAGAGTGTGAAGTGAAGTTGAACGGTCAGGCTTTGGAGATCGTCAACTCTTTTAAGTATCTGGGCAGTGTGTCGAGTAAAGATGGGACTATGGATGAAGAAGTGTGGGAGAGGGTACAACAGGGGAAGAGGGTTGTAGGAACGCTGAAAGCAGTAACAAGAAATAGGGTGGTCAGTATGGAAGTGAAGAAGTCCTTGCATGACAGTGTGGTAATCCCGGCACTGACTTACGGAAGCGAAGCATGGACGTTGGTTGAGAGACTCCGACCAAGAGTGAGAGCAGTGGAAATGAATTACTTAAGAAGTGCGTGCAGAGTTACATGGAGGGATAGACAGACTAATGAAGAAGTAAGAAGGAGGTGTGGTGTGGAGGTAGATGTGCTGGAAAGTGTGAAAAGGAACAACTTGAGATGGTTCGGCCATATGGAACGTATGGAAAGCGAGAGAATGACTAAGAGGGTGTACGAGAGCGAGGTGGAAGCACAGAGAGGGAGAGGTAGACCGAAGGAGAGGTGGAAGGATGGAGTGAGGAAGTATATGAACGAAGGCGGTGCTGGTTGGGGGGAGGGGCAGAGGTGCATGGGCGCGGTTCGTTCGTGGCCACCCCTTCGGGGATCATGGCGTCAGGCAATAGATAGATAGATGGAAGTTCATAAAGATATTACATGAAAATTATGAATATATTGATTATGAACATGATATTATTGACGCAGAATCCTTAGAGTATTAAACAACCAAGCGTGCCAAATATCTTTCACCATATACTAATGAGGGGTTATTGCTTGAGGTAAAATTGTGCCCCACGTAAAGTAATTCGACGACAGATTTTATCTTTAAGAACATAAGAACATAAGAAAATGGGAGTCTGCAAAAAAGACGATCAGCCCACACAAGGCAGATCCCTGTCATACCCAACCCCAATTACATAAGAACATAAGGTCATAAGATCGCGGGAAACAGCATAAGGCGATGCGGCCCACACAAGACCATTCACACCCAGCCCATATTATCCATATGGGAATCCAACTTATGCTTAAAGCTTTCAACTATGTCTGAGCTAATTACTGTTCTGGGCAGTGCATTCCACATGTTAGCAACTCTATTCCCAAACCAGTGCTTTCCTATATCTTTCCTAAATCTAAGCTTCTCTAACTTGAAACCATTTGAGCGGGTTATGTCGCCGTTCTTTAGCTTTAATACCTCATCTATATCGCCCTTATTTAAACCTTTTATCCATTTAAATACCTCTATCATGTCCCCTACATCTTCGTCTTTCTAGTGAGTGCAAGCCTAAGACTTTCAACCTCTCCTCATACGATAAATTTCTAATATTATGTATCTTTTTCGTCATTCTTCTTTGGACTACCTCTAAAGGGTCGATATCCATTCTGTAATAAGGGCACCAACATTGAACAGCATAGTCTAAATGGGGTCTTACTAGTGCTAAGTATAGTTTTAAGAAAACTTCAGCAGTCCTATTGCTAACACTCCTAGATATGAATCCTAGAATTCTATTTGCCCCGTTTCATCGTTAGTCGGTGAAAATGGAGAATATACCAAAGACGAAGTACAAATGAGTAATGCCCTCAATACCTTCTTTGCATCAGTTTTTACAACAGAAGACCTCATTGATATCCCTACAGCATCGCCGATTCAGATAGATAATTCTGATGTTCTAAGCAATAGCACCATTACAGAGAGAGAAGTATTGAAATGTTTAGATAAACTCAAGGTAAATAAAACGCCCGGGCCTGATACAATCTCACCTAGAGTTCTAAAGGAAGCTAAGGATGAGCTCTCCAAACCACTGACATTGCTATTCAATAAATCCTTGCAGTCTGGAACTATGCCTGATCAGTGGAAGCTAGCTAACGTTACACCGATTTAAAAAAAAGGCAGCAAATCCCTATCCAGTAACTATCGTCCAATAAGCTTAACCTCAGTTGTATGTAAAATGCAAGAAACGCTCATAAGAGACAGACTCGTAAATCACTTAGAGGAAAATAACATACTTAAAGATACTCAACACGGCTTTCGTAGCAAACGTTCCTGTTTAACAAATCTCTTAGACTTCTTCCACGATATCCTCAACCTCTATGATGAGAGTAAAGCTGTAGATATTATATACCTTGATTTTCAAAAGGCTTTTGACAAAGTTCCCCACAAACGTTTACTGCTAAAACTAAAAGCGCATGGAATACAAGACGGTGTGTTGAAATGGATAGAAAATTGGCTTCGCGACAGAAAGCAAAGAGTAGTCATAAATGGTAAGGCATCTAAATGGACCAATGTAAGTAGCGGGGTACCCCAGGGATCGGTACTAGGACCAATTCTCTTTCTAATTTACATCAACGACATACTGTAGATGATGGTCTCACCTGTACAATCTCAAAATTTGCTGACGATACAAAAATTGCAAAATAACGTACTCTCAAAAGAACAAGTTGACAATATGCAACACAATCTAGATAAGTTGTCACGTTGGGCCCAAATTTGGCAAAATGAGTTTCAATGCGGATAAATGTAAAGTACTACATATCGGATACCAAACTGAGAAAGCAAACTTTTCGATGAATGGCACTCAGCTTCAGAATGTAAACAGAGAAACCGATCTGGGAGTAACAATATCGAGTAACCTAAAACTGAGTCAACAATGTTCAGAAGTTGTTAAGAAAGCAAACAAAATAATTGCCTTTATAGGCAGGTCATTTGAGCATAAATCCAAAGAAGTTATCCTAACCCTTTACAATTCCTTAGTCCGCCCTCTTCTGGAATACTGCGTTCAATCCTGGTGCCCTTATTACCAAAAAGATATAGACAAGCTAGAACGAGTTCAACGTAGAGTTACCAAAATGATACCTAGCCTAAAGAACAAACCATACGAGGAGCGTCTTAGAGAATTAAATCTATTTTCTTTAACCCAGCGCAGATTAAGAGGCGACTTAATTCAAGTGTTCAAAATCATCAAAGGCATCGACAATATGAACTGTAGTAAGTACTTCACTATCGACCAATCTAATTACACGCGGGGAAACGGTTGCAAAATTATCGGTAAATCTTTTAACTCGCACGAATCTAAGAATGTCTTCTTCAATTGAGTAGTCAACTTGTGGAATGGGCTTCCCCGAGACATTATAGAGTGCAGCACCGTTGATTCATTTAAACATCGCCTAGACAAATATCTTGCATCAAACCAGCGACTGACTGCGTTTGTAAATGAATAACTTTATCTTATCCCCCCCTCAGTTACTAACCCATCTGTTCCCTACTAACTTCTTAATCCTGCCACGGACATTAGTTCCAGGGCAGTAGTTCCCTTACCCACTCTAAACCACTGTTTGGACAATTGATCCTCAGTGCTTTGGAGGACAAGCAGCCTAGAAGGGTCACCAGACCTGTTGTGGCTTGATTTTCTTTGTACTCCTTTGTACATTGGTTTCTGGGTTTCAGATCATTACTAACGAGCACCCCCTGATCCTTCTCACACTCTGAGTTATCCAATTCTACATTGTCTATTTTGTATTTCGCATCTAAATTACGATTTCCAATCCTTAATACCTTACATTTGTCTACATTGAAACTCATCTGCCAATTTATGGACCACTCGTGCAAATGATCAAGATCATTTTGAAGACATTCCCTGTCGCTAGCTGACTCTATTATCCTACCTATTTTAGTATCATCAGCAAATTTACTGATCCTACTCTTTACGCCTGAGTCAAGATCATTTATGTAGATAATGAACAGAAGGGGCCCCAAAACCAACCCATGGGGGATCCCACTTTTAACTAATCCCCAGTCCGATTTTACACCATTTATACTAACTCTCTGCTTCCTACCAATCAGCCATGACTTAATCCACTTGAGTAGCATCCCTCCAATACCATTTCCTTTTATCTTCCTTAACAGCCTTTCATGTGGAACTTTATCAAAGGCCTTACTGAAGTCTAAGTAAACTATATCATATGACTTGTCGTTATCTACCGCTTCATAAACCTCGGAGAAAAAACTGAGTAAATTTGTTAGGCAGGATCGTCCTGGAGTGAAACCATGTTGAGAGGGTTTTATTAATTAACTTGAAAATTTCTAAGTAATTTCTAATTTTCCTGGCAATAATTGATGCTAGAAATTTCCCTATAATTGATGTGCGACTAATAAGACTAATAGGACTAATAGGACGGCTATTTGGGGTGTATTTCTCACCTTTGTGTCAATTCATTAAGATTCCTTTTGAGCTTCACCGACATTGTCTCCTGGATTAACTCAGGCTATTAAGGACTGTATTGGAAGAATGCAGCTGCCAAGTACTACCGTCTTGCTCCAGTTGCCATGTATTACATAAGTATGCCAACATTATCTTCACCAGTGGAACGATTATTTTCAGTTACTGGCAAGATATTTCCACCTGAGCGTAACAGGCTAAGTTTGAAACTCTAATCTTCTGCAAATTGAATGAGTATGCTTGATTACTATGCCATAAGAACATATGAGAACATAAGAAGATGGGAGTCTGCAGAAACACGATTGACCCACACAAGGCAGATCCCTCTCACACCCAACCTTAATTATAAGGCATAATTATAGGCCCAACTCATTAACACCATGAGGACCGACCTCATCAAAACGTTCAGAGGCCGTCATAAGTCTGCAGAGAGCCGATTAGCCCACATCAGGCAGATCCCCCTCACACCCAACCCATTTCGTCCATATGTTTATATAATTTTATCTTAAAGCTCTCTATCGTTCTTGATCCCACTATAGCACTCGGTTGCCTATTCCACCTATCTACAACTCTGTTATCAAATTAATATTTGCCTATATCTTTTCTGAAACTAAATTTATCTAATTCAAAACCATTTGTTCGAGTTATTTCGCTATCACTGAGCTTCAGTACATCTTTCATGTCCCCTTTATTTATCCCACTAACCCACTTGAACACCTCTATCATATCCCCTCTAACTGTTATGCCCTGATTTTATTCAGGTTTAACTATTAGTTAGGGTGAGTTCTTTCGAGACTGGGATACCCAAGTTCATACAAATACATATAAGGAAGACAATAGAGGATACATATAATACCAAAATATAGTTTATAGTACAGCTTTATTTCAATTATTCACTAGGTACATATTATTGAATCAGAATCACTAAACACGAGAGCACAAGTGGCACAACTTAATTAAATATCTTCTAGCACAATCGCGGATCTAGATGGAGATCAGGTATGCTCAATGCGGCTTAAATTGAATCCCTTTTCTTGAGAATCAAATCGATATTCTCTTTTTGAAAGATTGTATAAACAGCTAATCAGTTTACCTTAATGTTCACTATATCCCTTGACTTGGGTTTAATTAGCTACTAGTATTTGACGAGGTTAAGGTAAGTCAATATATTTCTTTTCTATGAATATATAATCTTATACACTGGTATACTTCAAGAGATTGAATTCAAGTTTTGTGGACTAAAATATTTTCACTGGATGATATTATTTCAGAGTTCATTGAGGTGAGAATCCACCTTATTTGTATTTAATTCCTTATTCAAGTTAGAGGGGTATACTAAACGTATTTATCACTGGTAGGCTATACGAATAGAAGTAATCTGTTTCTATAGATTAGCTTAAATGAACACTGATGATTTATTTAAAAAATAAGGAGTGCATGGACTCTAACTATTTTCTCACTGGGCGGAAATATGACAGTTATTTTATGCACAAAATCCGTCTTATTTGGATTTAATTCCTTATTCAAGTTAGAGAGGTGTACTAAACGCATTTATCACTGGTACACGAATAGAAGTAATCTGTTTCTATAGATTATCTTAAATGAACACTGGTGATTTTTATTCTGAATAAGATGTGGTAGGGACTCTGTTTATTTTTATCACTTTTGAACTCTAACTTATTTTCTGCCTCGTCACTGGCATTGATTTAGGTATTTTCTATAATCTTTCTTTTCTTAGAATTGTAGAACACTAGCTGCTTGGTGTCTTCTGATTATCCGTGGACCGTCCAGGTTGGCCGGTCGTGTGAAGTAATGTTACAGATGGGTAAATGGGTGTGGGGTCTTAAATATGGCTCCGTAACTTATAATGAAACAGCTGGGCACCATATCGGACTAATGCGAGTATCCTGACTATCCTGACCTTTATATTAACCGGTGATGAAGTTCTGTTAAGGTACTCCTGTAGTGGGGTTTTTAATATTGTGTCGCAGTTATGACGAATTAACACAATATTGGACGAACGCAGGAAGAGTTTTAGTACTGCTCTTCTTGACTATCTCGACTAAGACTCTAACCGTTTTAAGAGGTTCAAAGAACTCGGGGCGGTGTTAACCTTTTAGTTGCAGAGTCTAATGGGGTGCCACAGACAAAATGCACCTAGGACTTATATATGCAGAGTCCCTGTGAGGATGTCTCGCTAAGCCCTTATAACACAAAAGATCGTTAGATCTCAGATCTTCTGTGAGAAATGGCAGTGTAACTTTTAATAGTAAAACGTTGAAGGGTAGGGGTGCCTGTGTCCTTCAACTTTTAACTAGAAAAAATGTAACCTAGAGAAGGTGACTATGTTAATCACTGGGGTGCCAGTAATAATAAAGTTCCTTGTATAGGGCACAATTGCCGTACATACAATATTAAAATAGAAGTGGAGGGGTGCCTACACACTTCAAACTTTAACATTGGCGATACAGCCTATTAGAGGTCTCTATGTCAACTGATAGGGATGCCACAATTAACAAAGATCCTATAATAGGATTCTTACTCACAGACAGTATAAGGACTTCGGGTTGCCGTGAATCCAGACTGTATGGAGGGGTAAGAATATTGTTTCTCAAAGTGGGGTGCCAACAACTGAGAAGCCTTAGAGTTACTTGATTTCCTTCAGATTTCCTTGCCCTAATGTGCACCATTATGGAGGGGTACCCATCCTCTGTGGAAGGATAGTAAGGGCGTGCGTATTCACTTTCTATTAGGACAAGAAGTCCTTCTTGTCCTAGGGGAGATGGACTTCATTTACTTTATGATATAACTCTACTATACTTGACGAGTTGATCAGAGTGGTATGATATGTGGACGTTATTTAAGTCAAGGTTTTATTTGGCTTTATAGGTTATTGGGAAAGTCAGGGGCTTATGGATATAATTGGACTTTTGTTCAAGGTTTTGAGGACATTTTTGCTTGACCCTTGAGCGTGAGAATTCAGGGGGTAAGGGGGTACGAAGAAGTGAGGTTTCTCTGTGTCGTTGGATATTATTTTAGCAAACAAGAGCCTGTCACTGGTAATATTGAGAACAGGGTTAGGTGAGAATGTTAGATTCTCTTGTAGAGTTAATACTGATAATTGTTTAGTTATATATACGATATATACGTTTTTACATAAGTTAGATGCTGCCCGGGCATGGAGGCTATGTTGGTAACCCTGGGGTCAATGGGGGAACGCGTGTACAGGTAGCCTCTCTCACATACGTTTTATAAGTTTGCAGACAAGGGTCTGTTGTCTTTAATATTGATCATAGGGACAGATGAGCATGTTAGGTTTTCTTTGTAGAGTTAATACTGATACTTTCTAAGCTTCTATATATGTAAAATAGCAGTTTTATATGAATTGTAGGACTCTCAGGCGTAGAGGTTATAATGGTAACACTGGGGGTCAAGTGTGTCACGCAAACGCGTAGCCTCTCTGTCGTATGTGTTATAGGTTTGCAGACAAGGGTCTGTTGCTTTTAATATGGATAACATAGATAGGTGATCATGCTAGATTTATTTATTAGAGGTAATACTGATAGTTTCTGAACTGAGAAATACACAAGAGGGAGATCTACTGGGTCCTGGGCGGTGAACTTGTGTTGGTATCCCTGGGGGTCATTCTGTTATCTGAGAGGCTAAAAAGGTCGGCGGCTTACGACTCTCAAAGTAGGAAGGAAAGACATGTGTTTTGTTTATTAAAATAGAATAATTGGAATAGGATATTTGAGAAGACATGTACATATGTGCTTTATTATAGAAGGGTCTCGGTGAGATTATTTAAAACTTTCGTATTCATGACGAAGTCCTTCAACATGTTTCTTTTATTTGATCACAATATTGGTAAACCTAGGGGAATATGTCGTATGACATTCTTAATGTTAAAATAATACATATTCTCTATTATTAACATAATGGTTTTTATTTTATGGTTATGGTCTTAAAATTATGCATCCATGATTTATATATGTGTAATTTATGTCTCTAGAACTGCTGAGAGAATATAACGTTTTTTTCAGTGGTGGAAGGGGTCGCCCCGAGGCAAATTGTTTTTCCTGGGGTGATCGGACATCCGTCTGCTACCGTGGCGACCCGGGCGATCCTGGGGAGCGGTACAGGTGTGGTTGGTCCGGGCATCGTTGTTTTGGGTGAGGTCACGTTTTTCTCTCTTGTTTTCTCTTTCCTTTGTTTCTTCCTTTCTTCTCTCTTCGGGTTTCTTTCTTCTACTTCTCTTTGTGTTTTCCTTTTTCTCGGTATTTCAATAACACTGATAATTTCTGAGCTTCTATATATACGAGATGGAAATATACACGGTTATATGGATCCTGGGTGGCGAGATTTGTGTTGGTAGCCCTGGGGGTCACGAGATTAACCGAGAGGCGGAAAGGTTTGGTTGGTGACATCCCTGACTTTTTTTTTTTTTTTTTTTTTTTATAGCCATGAATACAAAAGTAGGAAAGAAAGGAATGTGGTTTGTTTATGAAATAGAATAGCTTGATACTGATAAGACATGTAGCCTACATATGTGTTTATTATAAATTAAATAGAAGGGTCTCAGCGAGATGATCTGAAAGCTTTCGTATTAACGACGAAGTCTTTCAACATGCTTCTATTAATTGATCATGATATTTGTAAACATAGGGGATCTGTCGTATGACATTCTTAACATTACAATAATACATATTCGTTAACATTAAACATAAATGGTTTTATTAGGCTTGGCTATATTCTTAAAATTACATGGTACAGTCGTCAGGATTAATTTGTTTCATTTTACTTGTTAGTAGCACTGCACGGTGGAGATAGTCCGGGAGCAAAGGCCGCAAATTGTATCTAGATAAAATCAACCTCATCCATACCATTGTGGAGAACATTTGTAAAGTTATATACAAAGAGTATAATTTTTAGACATATAATGCTAACACGTTAACTTCGAAATCTATTGTATTTACGAGATATATTGAAAAACAGATTTTGAATATTTTAGTTACCCTTCAACCGTTTTCTTCGATTTAAATCATTGATTACTTGTGAATGTTGTTTTTATGTATTACAGTTTTGTAGATAATATTTTAGCATAACTAACTATAATAAAGGACTGCAGTGGTAAACTATCAATGGAAGTTAAATATTACTACGCTATAATGAATAAAATAAAATAAATCTAAATTAAAACTACTCCATATCTAAATTGAATTCAATCTGAAACAAGCTAATTTATATCCAAAGGTCTCACATAATTAATTTATATATAGGGTAAGGTTATAAGGGTTAATATTAGCCAGGAATTAACTCACCAATAGTTCCACGTGGCAATGAGGCAAGGGAGAACGTTTTACCCAATATGGCGGACAACGGGGAACGAGACTTCGGTCCCGAGACTCGAGTCAAGTTAAAGAAAGAATAAATGATTACATGGGAATGGACATGAATGTTATGCTTATATGTCAGTCAGTCATGGCGTCGATGAGAGCATCGTGATGGTATAGCTGTTTGTATTGCTGTCAGTGTATTATGATTAGAGGCTCAAAAGCGCGATCAACTGAGGGCGGAAAATAGATGTTAACTGGTTGGTGTTCGTGCTCTGGTCTTCCTCCAAGGCACACCTTGCTGCCTTGGCAAACGCCAGGAGCCCAAATTATCGTACCGCATCTAGGTTGCTCCATACGATAAAGTATATTAATATATACGATAAATTCATATATACTACATAAGACCATGGCAATATTGCTTAATAGCATATTAGGCCTTTTATAACTTAACTTATTTACAATCTTATAATATACGATCTACTCGTCCTACGTCGTGCTGCAGGAGCGACCGTGACGTCACAGAGACATGCGGGATCACAAAAGAGTCGTAGCCTATCGTATTTACGATACACTCCCCCCACAAAAAAATACCTGAACCCCACCTTAAACTTAAAGTTGCCCAGAGGCTATCTTCTGACGCCACAAGTCGACGGTGCCAGCAGCAGCGCGTCTGGGACGCGTCCCGGTCCGAGAATGATCACCATCAGTAAGAGGTGAGTCGTTCCTTTGAGAATCCTCAGACACAGCAATAACAGGTGGAGCATCAGATTGCAATGCGGAATCGAGTTCCAAAGCGTACAAACGTGCGATAGGACGAACAGTAGTTCCAGTGGCTGTCTTCAATAGCGCCACCCGCTCTACAGAGTCTGCCCCCTTGTATACCTCCAACACGCGGCCCAATTTCCAGTATAAACGAGGACTATCTTCTTTAATTAAAACAACTTCACCAACTGTAGGTGCTGTTGGTCTACCAGAGGGAGTAACACCCCTTTCCCTTAATGCTAGCAGATATTCACTAATCCATCGTTTCCTAAAATCCTTGATTATCCTGGATATATACTGGTATCTCTTAGACACCGCTACCTCAGAGTACAACGAGGGATCCTCTAACTCTACTATGGATTGGAAATCAGATGGAAAAGCAGTCAATGGTTTTCCAAATAGCAAGTGAGCTGGCGTTAATGGTAGTGGTTCTTGCAGGTCGGTGTACACATCTGTACATCTGCGGGCGATCATTCACAACTGCCTCTATATCTGTGAGGACTGTCGTCAACTCACTCTTCTTTAATAGAGCACGTCCTACTACCGCTCTGAGTCCTGACTTTACTATGCCGACACATCGTTCCCACATTCCACCAAACCAAGGTGCCTTAACTGGAATGAACCTCCATTCGCACTTCTTCTCTCCCAAAAAAGTGATGATTGTAGGATCATTGCTCATATCCTTCAGAGATTTTGATGCCTGGACATAAGTGGGAGCATTGTCGCTAAGAATGAGTTGAGGGAATGAACGACGGGCACAAAACCGTCTAAACGCCAGCATAAATTCTTCGCTAGACATATTATCACATAGTTCTAGGTGTACCGCTCGAGACGTTGCACAGGTAAACAATAATATATAAACCTTCTCATGCTCTCTCGTCTTCAATGCCCCTGTGTAATCTAACCCTACAGCTTGGAAAGGTTCTACGTGCTTTACACGGCATTCAGGTAGAGGTGGAGCTGGTCCAGTTGCATATGGTTTACCTTTTAGTTTCTGGCATATTACACACTTTCTTAGTACGCGTCGAGCTACTTGTCGAACTCTGGATATCCACCATGTGAGACGTAAATTTGATATAATATGACATACCCCGTATAGTCCTGGAGCCAAGGGGTGTTTGTATGCATGAATGGGCCAGAAAATCACCCGCTTGATTTAGTTAGAGGGTCCACTGGGACACCTTTTTAGCGAGGGTAGACATCCCGAAACCCGGCAGTTATCGTGTTATTCGGGATTTTCGCTGAATTTAATGAAATCAAAATAACTCCTTTTTTTTTTACGTGTGACGGTTACATAAATTGCAATAACTCGGCAATGAAATGGTCTACAGAGCTCTTTCACCACTCAAAATAAAGCTTAAAGAATTATCTATTCAATGGATACAAACACAATAAGATTGGTCAATACCCAAGGTCACAAGAGGTCAAAGTATGACCTTTTCTGATGAGGAACTAAAATTTATGACTTTTCAAAATTAAATATTTGTGAAAAATAGGTAAATGGATTGAACGTTTAATGCTTTTATATTCTGGTTAGGTACACCATAGCAAGTTTTTGAAATTAGTATATATGCCGTAATTTGTATTCTTTAGGATTGTAATAGGAATGCAAAAATGAGTTAATCCAGTATATTTTATGTTCTCTGTTCATATATTGTTCATTTAAAATTTTGGGAAAACTAATTTCTGTTTTTTTGTTTTCAGTGAAGAATGTCTGGCTTACCAAAGAAAATATTAAGGGCATCACAGTCACCATCCTCAAGTGGTTCTTGCGATCCCAAGAAATGCATAATCTGCCAAAAGTATGATGATAAATGTGAAACGACCAGCACAGAGAATGGCAGGGCACGTATCATTGAAGCAGCGGAAGTGAGAAAGGACGTAGTTTTTGAAAGACTGAAGCAAGTGGACAAAGGCAAATTCTTATACCATGTTACTAACGAATGTTATAAACAGTATACCCTCAAGAAAACACTGGATAAACTCAAGCAGTTAACCGAAGTCTCCACAGATATTGCTGCTTATTCCCCAGAGGATAGCTCATCCTCTAAAAGGAGTAGACGGTCTATGGTGGATTCTCGAGACCCCGCATCTCTGCCAGCTAATATTAACAAGTTTTTAAAGAAATGTGTCATTTGTGGAAATCCAAAACACAACAACGTATACGATAAATGGAGGATTTCTGAAAAAGGACGGGCTGAATCATTCCTAAAGGCAGCCATGATACTTCAGGATGATGTGTTTACCCGAACTTCTGACTTGCAAGATGCGAATGCCGTATTTGGAGCGGATCTTTACTGTCACAGCCAGTGTATTCGTAACTACATCAGGAAAGGAGAGAAAGTAGCAACTGAATCATCGTCAACGCCAACTGGCCAGCAGAAGTTTGATATCTTTGCAAATTTTATGAAAGATTTAGAACCAGGGTTGAACTCGGGGAGATGCTATAACCTGACTTATATTTCCAAGTGCTGTAATGAAGCGCGGAGTAATGATCAAACTCGTTTTATGTACACAAACAGGGATGTGAAAATGTACCTAATCCACCTGTTTGGGGGGGGGATGTCTCATTTTTTGTCCCAACCGGTTAAAAAACCACCACCATTGTTTTCAAGCCAGGTGCAGCTGAGACAGAGCCAGAGAGAAGTGAAAGGTCGTTAGATAGGGAAACAGTAAGAAAATGTGGTACCATGTTGAGAGATTGCATCCTCAACGAAGACTTTGAGCTGAATGACAGGTTCTGTGATGCCAATGAACTTGAGAAAGCATATTCTGACATGATAATTCCCAGTGACGTTGCAGACTTTTTTTCAGCTCTTTTTGATGTTGATATTTTACACAGTGACAATATTGTAGATGGTGAGCCTGAAATTTATGAGGAGAGTGACACTAGATCTTCCAAGATAAAAAAAGTACTATCTGTGTATCAAGTCATCTTTTACATTGTAAATAATGGTAAAAAGCGAACCCCTTTGCACATGTTGAACTCTGAAGCTATTTATAATGTGTGTAGGTCAAAAACGCTTATTTCTAGTCTCAATAGGTTTGGACTGGCAATTAGTTATGACGAGCTACTCCGCTATCATTCTGATATGGCATCATTTGTTACAGAAGCAAGTCAGGGTCAGGTCCCACTTCCTAGTCATTTAAACACATCAAGCTTCACGTTGGGGGCCTTTGATAATTTTGATCATGAGGAAGCAACACTATCTGGCAAAGGAGGAAGTCATGACACTGTTATGATTCTTATGCAGGACAAACTTCAAGGAGTGACTCTGAATAGTAAGCCTAAAATATCGGAGACTGGTGTCACCCACAGAGAGAGACAATTCACACAAGAGTTAGGTTGCCAGACTTTGTTTCCTTACACGAAAACTGCTAAAAAGCCAAGCCTTCCAACAATCTACGAAGTTCCGGAAGAACTGTACAAAATAGACAAATCACATGCAAAAAGTGTCAGCAGGAAGGACGTAGCTTGGACTGTAAGTAGAATGGATCTATCATGTATGACGGAAGGTGTTAAAGAAACAACTATGGACCAAACAATGCCCTCTTGGAGTGCCTTTAACTCTCTTATTACTGATGATAATGTGTGTCAGAAGGTTGTAGGTTTCCTACCAGTCCTTCCCCACCCTGTTACGGAATATGGCACAGTTTACACAGCATTAAAAAACTTTTAGAATATTTTGAGTCAACTAGACCAAACACACTTGCCCGTGGTATGTGATGAGGGGGTGCATCACATTGCCCGTGAAATCACCATGAGCAAACCATTTGAATTTAATAACTTGGTGTTATGTCTGGGCTCTTTTCATATGATTAAGGTAGTCATGGGTGCGATAGGAAAGCTCATTAATGGCAGTGGAGCAGATACTATATTGGTAGAGTCTAAAGCATTTGGCCTAAATGTGGTAAGATCAGTTCTTGATGGATCACATTATACGAGGTCGTTGAAGGGTTTGTTCATGCTCTCTGAGTGTATAGAAAGGCTGCAGTGGGCGGAGTTCTTCAAAGTGGAAGGAATTAAGAGATACAGGGATGAGCTTGAGCATCTGAGACTGTTGAACAACTCTGTAGCAGAAAAGAAGAGGGAGGAAAGCAAGGTTCATTTGGAGGCATTTATGTCAAACTCAGAAGTCATGGTTGAAGACTTCAATAAATTTAGATGTCAGAGAAGTGCAGCGTCAGAGACTTTTACATTCTGGGATCACTTCGTCAGAATGGTGGCTGTTCTAAAGGACTTGGTTAGGGCAGACCGTGAGGGAGACTGGAAACTCCATCTCCAAAGTGTTCAATCTGTGCTGCCGCTATTTGCTGGATGTGATAGGGTCAACTATTTTAGATGGGCTTCATTATACCTAGAAGATATGAGAAAGCTACCAGAAGATGTGTACAAGAGTTTCCTGGCAGGCAAGTTCGTGGTGAAGCAGACAGATGGACCATTCAGTGCTGTAGGGGCAGACATGTGTCTCGAGCAGACAATAAATCGATCCCAGAAGAGTGCTGGGGGTATCATCGGTAGCACCAAAAAGAAGCAATTCGTTGCTCAGTGGGAGATCATTTACCATGAAATGTTAGCTGTTGTCAATTTCCAACGTCAGGTCAGTGGAGTCGTCACACCTAGCACAGAACTTTTAGTAAACCACGAGTTCAACTTATCAGCAACAAGGTCATCTGAGACATTGATTCAGGATATGATTGAGTATATAAAAGAACATGACTACCCCATGACGTTACCGTGTGAAGGAGACAAAGACAAGCTTCACAACATCCTCACACAGGAAATCATGACAAAGGAAATCCGTGACAATCTGCTCGAATTTGATGAAAGATCTAGGAAGAAGTATGAAACATTCCGAAATGAAAGAATCGTAATGAAACACAGATCCATCTTTGATACCATTCACAGGACGAACCTTAAGACATTCAAATCCATGAAGGGAGACCGAAGTACCTATAAGTCTACAAGCAAAGAGACCAAGAAGCAAATGGCAGAAACCCAGAAGATCTATGACATTGCTCGTGTCCGAGGATATGACATGAAACATTTGCTGGGGTTTGACCTGATTGACAGCAGTTACCTCTTTGACAAGAATGGACTAATGACCAAACCAAACAAAAGTGAACTGTGCACTGAGTTAGAAAAACACCTTGAAAAAGCAGACTATATACCACCATCTAAATGGAAGCCAGCAAATACAGTGACTATCATTGATGTAATGGCAGGCCTTCGTCGTATGCGGGTATCCCAGATGAACACCTTTGGTGAACTCTGCGATAAGTTCTTGGAGGTGTCATATGGACTTGGCAGCAACTCTAAACGTGTCGACTTCGTCTTTGACACATACATTGAGGGTTCAGTGAAGGAAAGCGAAAGAACTAGGTGTGGTTGCAGCCCAATTGATTTATATGGGATAGGTACAGGAACGCAATTGCCAGTCACAATGGATGCATTCTGGGCCTCATCTGCAAACAAATCCAAGCTACAGAAACTCATTCGACAACGTATCTTAACCAAGCCAAAACCGATGACAGATACAGTTGTTAGCTCGATTGGACTTCCACCTGAAATTGAACCATGCCTGGCTATTTTGAATGGAAAAGAGACACCATTACCTGATCTAGACACAACGATTGAAGAGGCCGACGTCAGAATTATCCCACATGCTCGTCATGCAGTTGAGAATGGGACTAAGAGAGTGGTTATTATATCAAATGATACTGATGTAGTAATCTTGGCCCTACACTACTGGTCGCTTCTGAAGGCACATGACCTACAAGAGATTTGGATTCGTGCTGGTGTTGGTAATACCACAAGATACATACCCCTTCATGTTCTAGGCGATAAGTTGGGATCAGATACTTGCAAAATCTTAGTTGCCCTGCACCATCTCACTGGTTGTGATTCCACAAGTCAATTTGGTACAAAGGCTGCTGCACTGAAGGCAGATCCGGTGCATTATCTGATTGATTTTGGAAAGGAATTGAACTGTATTAACTTCATCTTGGTGGAAGAGTTCCTTGTGAATGTGTACAAATCAGGAACCTCATGCAGAACAATGGATGAATTACGGTACTCCCTCTACCACCACAGCAAAAAGACCATTTTGGAACTGCCTCCCACCAGCCGATCAGTCAAAGGTCATGTCCTCAGGGCATTCTTTGGGACATATCTACAGCTACACTGCCTAAGCAATCCTCAACTGGATCCCAGAGACTTTGGTTTCATTGAAGGAGATGGCATTCTACAACCGGACCATCTTCAAGTCTTGCTACCGGATGACTTTGCAATGCCCTGTAAATGTACCTCCTGCTCTACTAAACGCTGTGTCTGCAGACAACTAGATATGAAATGCTGCCCTTACTGCAAATGTCAGGTGAAAGGATGTCAAAACCTAGGCCATTAATGTGACACATCACATAATACATTTCCAACTGTATCCCCGGCTCACCCCTCTCCCCAAAAGTAGGTCATTCAATAATGTGACAAAAAATAATTGAAATCTGCTTTGAAGATATATATGCAATGTGTGATACTGTGATACAGAGTGTTTTGATTGAACTTTAGCTGACTCAGTAGTACCATAATTATATAACCAATACATAGCTATTATTGGTATATCATTCGCAAACTTCATATTATTGTACTGGACGCCAAGGGGTTAAAATACGTAATCAACTTTTCCAACTAATTTCAAAAACTTGCCTATGGTGTACCTAACCAGAATATAAAAGCATTAAACGTTCAATCCATTTACCTATTTTTCACAAATATTTAAATTTGAAAAGTCATAAATTTTAGTTCCTCATTAGAAAAGGTCATACTTTGACCTCTTGTGACCTTGGGTATTGACCAATCTTATTGTGTTTGTATCCATTGAATAGATAATTCTTTAAGCTTTATTTTGAGTGGTGAAAGAGCTCTGTAGACCATTTCATTGCCGAGTTATTGCAATTTGTGTAACCGTCACACGTAAAAAAAGGAGTTATTTTGATTTAATTAAATTCAGCGAAAATCCCGAATAACACGATAACTGCCGGGTTTCGGGATGTCTACCCTCGCTAAAAAGGTGTCCCAGTGGACCCTCTAACTAAATCAAGCGGGTGATTTTCTGGCCCTTTCATGCATGCAAACACCCCTTGGCTCCTGGACTAGTAGTGTTTTACTTCCCTATGTGCATGTGTGATCAATAGATCAGTAATGTGATGTCTTGTTGGCATAAGTATAGGGCGGTTTGTGCCGTCTGGTACACCCGACGGTATCAGGACATCTCATGACCATGCCATCTCCCCACACAAACAAGATGAGTCACCTCATGACCATGCCATCTCATGACCAGACCTTTTCTTCACCAGTCGGTTTCATCACCATACCAGCTCATTACCAAGCCAATTCATTACCAAGGCATCTCAATACCACACGTTGCCACATCTACTGTCTTGTACAGAGATCACGGGTACCCTCCCCACCCCTCTCTCTCTCTCTCTCTCTCTCTCTCTCTCTATCCTATCCTATCTTTGAAACAGGTAAAAAACAAAATAAAGAAATGTCAAGAAGTAAAAGAAGCTAGAGATATCGAGTGTAAGTATATAGCCAGGCCTAGTGCCACCATGCATCATTACAGAGAGGTGGTAGATAAAACTAAATTCAATTATGGGAATGTTACAAGTAAGTGGAAAGATTCTGTATGTACTAGGTTAAGACTAGGCTACAAATATTACTGGGAATTAGGCATTAATACTGCAGAGAAGGATAGGAGTTGTAGGCTGTGCAATAGGCCAAGATCTCACACCCTTCAACATTATATACTGCAATGTATAACTTTAATAAAATATAGAAATAATACAATTGAAAATGTAACTAAACAGATAATATGGATGTTCAACAGTGGAACTATGTACAACCTTTTAAAAGAATGTAAAATTATAAAACATATAATTTGATGTGTAGCTATGCTCTTCAACTAAACACATGTACATTCTAGTGGTGCCTTACAGGCCACCCTGGGTCAGCGAACCTACGCTCCCTAACCATACTGCTGTATTGTCCTCAATATTCTCGGCTAATGGCTTGATGTACAAGTACCTCCGGATATGCGGCACACTCCTCCCGGAGGACTACTTGCACCTTCCCTCCGAATATTATTTTATGGAAATAAAATAATATGAATCTGAATCTGAATCTGTATGGCTGTATGTTTTGGGTGCTGGGGTCTGGTGACTGGGTCACGACGGTTAGGGTCCCTCTAGGATGTTTAAGGAGGGATTAACACGGTCGGGGCTCAGTTGGGGGTCTTGTGGGACAGCATGCGTGTTTAAAAAAACAAAACACAATCTGATCAAGGTCTATAACGGGGACTCATGTATTTTAGATATGTCTTTATTATAATACTGTATATACTAAACTTAGGTAGTGTTAAAATTAATCTTCAATATCAATGTATTACTCATCTAACTATATATGTAATGACATAGTTTAAGCCAGAAATAGGGTGAAGATTGCGTATGCACCTTCGCCCTTTTGAGATAATGTAACTATGATACTTGTGTAACATTTGTACTTTTCTCAATAAAACAATCAAATCAAATCAAATCTCTCTCTCTCTCTCTCATCTATGCAGTAAAGAAAGGGATAACAAATTGCTCTCTACCCACTACAGGAAAAAGTTTTCATTTATTTTGACACACACATACCTGTAGGCCTACACGTATTATATATACACTATATATATATATATATATATATATATATATATATATATATATATATATATATATATATTATATATATATTGCAGTACCGGTAATGTGTGTTTTAAATTTCAAATATATTTAGACGGCTTTGTACTGCTTAGGAAGGGTCATGTTAGCTAAGGTTCATTGAGATGGTTTGTAGCACTATAACTGTTATGCCCTGTTTTTCTACAGGTTTAACTTGGGTAATGTGAGTTCTAATTGACTGGGTATATAAGGCTGCATGCACAATACAAGATATGAGGAATAGAGAACACAAAGAAACACATGGTAGCAAGTTACACGATCACGTTTATTGATATACCACTGCAGAATACTTGTGTAAGACAATATAATAGAATCGAACAACACTAGCATAAGTGGATCTGGATGGAGCCTAGTCTCCCACTTCCAACGTTCAGGTATTAATCTTCTGATCACTGGCTTTGATTTAACAGGTTTATATACCGAAGACCATCAATGTTACTTATAGAATCATATTCACTGTTAGATTTCTTACTGGTAGCTCTGGTGCACAAGTCGTAGTTCACAGACTAGATTAGACACGCGTATTTTAGAGCACGGGAATTCTAGTTACCTCAGGGGGTACTGATCTAAGTTTTATATTCTTGTCTCAGAAATACATAGAACGCAAATCAGCGGGCGAACATTCAGATATCACTAGGGTTTCCTTCTAGGTAATAATATCTGGGTATATGGTTGATTACGAGCGTTAGTATCGCCTGTTAAATAATGAACACTGATACGCTTAGCACTTCCTAATTGAATGGTTATATGAATTATACTGGGGCAAAGAGATAGCCACTTCGTAGAAATATTAATTAGTGAATCTTTAAACAGCACAGCAATATGTAGTACTGCTAAAGGGAATCTTGGGTAGCATCTGATGGGTCTGGTCCTGGTTATCTTGCGTCCATGATGTTGGGGGCTAACGACTGGTTCCGCGGCCGTCCAGGGGGCCCATATGTGTGAAGTTCTCAAATACGTGGGCAGGTCCTTCTATCCAAATCTGCCACGGAGTCTGCCGGCTCTGGAATCTCACTCCGGAACAACACAAGGGCAGAGCTAGAAGTTAACTACAGGGGAGTGACCCCTGGTTGGTGTCTAGCTTTCAACTGATTTGGCTGGGGGCGGGAGCTAGATTTATAGGCTCGGTTCTGGACCCTGTAGACAGTAGGGATCTCGAGTCTTATGGACTTATTTGAGCTCTCAATAGATATGGAGACTAGGTAAGATGGTATTTACTGTTGTGGCACATGGCTATAGGAAAACCTTTATATTTTCATATAACTGAGCCTTAGTAAGAGGTACTATTTTGGCTATACTGGAAGTATTTAGGGGAGAGAGACTGGATCTACTTTGCGAGGAGGATGGGGACAGCTGTGATAGGAGCGTCTCTCTAGATTGTTCAATCTTCATTCTATGGTATAGCTGAGGTGCTAATTTAGTGATCAGAGCATGCAAGAAAGGTAAATGGTTTATTGTGAGTTAATAGAGGTTAGTAAAGGTGTTAGTCATGCATGGTTAGTTCATTGATAGGAAGAATTCCTGTGCTACCTGGCAATGACTCGGAAGTCAAAACAGGGGCCAGGTATACCTCCGCGGGGGTGGGGGTCTCCCTCCTCGGGTGGGCAAAAAGGGGGAGCTGGGCGCCCTCTCTCTGTGATAGTCGTCCGGCGGCTGTGGCTAGGGGCTTGCCATATCACCAGTGTTCGTAATAACCCTCTGTGTATGAGACAGATGTGGGTGTCTTTAATACCAAAACCGAAGGTGCATTGGCTAGCTGGTTTTACTCGGCTGGTTGTTAGTTGTAGGGTTTGCTGGATGTGGTGGAGACTGGGTTGCTAACTCTGCCACATTTATCTGGAAGTATGGCAATAGAAGTTAGTTACTGGCGAGGCGGCTAGCCTCGCACCGACGACCATTGGGTGCAGGGTTGTGAATGGGTTGTAAGAGAATAGATGGCATGCAAGGGGCTAGTAAAGTTCTAATGTTGTTCTGGCCTACTAAGTGAAGGTAGGCTGGATAGGAGTATATATATAAAAGGTTGGAGAGCATTAGCAACGGACAATTCAAGGATCTTCAAGAGGTATGAGAGAGAGGCTAGGTCGGACAAGAGTAGAGAAGCGCGGGTGTCTTAATGAGAGGGGGGGGAGAGTTCAAGGGCTACAGGGAAATTTTGCCCCTAAGGTCCCTGGGCGTGGGGGTGGCATTAGGCTACAATTGATATGGAAGTTTGAAAAGGCAGTAGAATACGTTAGCCAAATGCTACCGGGGAATGCAACTATGGGGTGGTATATGAGTCTGGAAAAGATAGAGTTATGTGATCAGTCCGAGGGGTTATGGATACTATTAGTTGGCCCTGGGAACTGCGTTTTCTATTAAATATAAATATACCAACAACAACGGCAGTTCGGAGGGTTACTTAGTTATTGTTTTGGGGTACTTATGACAGATACTGGTAACCAGGTTATCTTATACAATCTCTGGTTGGGGTAAGAGGTGCATGACACGAAGTAAATTGGCGTAGTGTGGACTGTGGATACGAAGGAGGCAAGGGGAAGACGTATGACAATTGTGGGAAAGTAAATGGAAAAAGGTGAACACAATGGCGGATAAAAATACTTAACCTAAGGATTGAATACATAGATTTATGGGGCGATGGGTCTTCAGAAGCTTAGTCTGGCAAGACAAGATGTTAGGGAATGTTAATATTAATACTTAAACTAAGGATTGCATACATCGATGAACGATGACATTATAGTCGTCGTCCTAATAAGGTGATGAAACCTGGTTGATCTGTACTTGGCACAATACGACACAAGGACAGTGCCGCTATGTCGTATCAATGCTGGTGGCAGTTAATATTATAGACTTAGTTACTAGAGGAACAATGCAAGGGGCGACTGAGCACGGGTTACATATATCTATACTCGTCATGGGAAATGATATACGAGGTCTAGGGACAAGCGTGGGTGTTTTAACTTCTAAGATATATAACATCTACTTCTCGGATGTAAGAACATACATAGATATAATTATGGCTGTCTGATGTGTTGGCATTGGCTCAACGTCGGGACAGGGCATGGGTGTTTTTAATATGAATGTATATTCCTGTTCATCATCTTTGTAGTTAGGAGTGTAGGACACGAGGGGGTTAGTGTACGTGAGGTGTGGAAAATGGTCAGTTTAGAAAAGGTAAATGGGTGCAGCCTGGAGCTGCTTAGCCCTGCGGGCTTGGGCCTGTCTGAAATGGCTGGCTCGGTCAGCTGGTCCTTTCGTTCTGTGGACCTTTCCTTTGGGTGTTTCTGTGTGGTGTTCGTTCGTGGCTTCTGTGGTGGGCTTCTCGTTCTGGGGCATTTTAATAACTGATAGACGTCTTTCCTAATTTTAATAAGATCGCATAATAGTTAGTAAAACAAAATAATGCAACCGAACTATTTCATTCGGTACCGTATATTAAATAATTTAAGATATGATAAGAGGTTTACGGTCTATTCGCCCACAAGTCTTCGCCCAAACTAGGAATTTGTTCGCCCAAACAATGAAGTTCGTTCGCCCACACCTTGAAGTCTTTTCGCCCACACTTTGAAGTTTGTTAGCCTCCCACACTCTAAACTGGCTTCTAAAGGATGCAAATTTTGTGTATTATGTTGACGACAAAATGTTGTCCTTTCATAATAAAATAATGCTATGAATAATTTGTGTTATCTCATTTCCGGACTTAACTTAGCTTAAATATCTTCAGATTAATTGGTTAACTTTTCATCATATTCATATTACTAACTCTGTGTAATGTTGAGGCTAAGCATTTTGTTTTAATCCACATTGTCTGACCCATTCAGTATATATAAGACTTCCATATGAGAGAGAGAGAGAGAGAGAGAGTATATATAGCTCATATTCAAATAGTAAATCATAAAAAATATATAACAATACTAGTGAAGCATTGTACAACTAGGAATGTCCTGTGTTTGAGTGTGTGGGGAGACTAATGACGTGACCGATTAGAAGGATTAGAGTAGGAGGAGAAGGTATAATAATTATACAGGATTAACTTGGTCACATTTTCCCGGCCACTTTCCTGGGCAACTGTATTCTGGAATATCTAATGTTAATTTTGGAAGCTTCTAAATATATGTTATTATTAGAATGTAGATCATGGTCATTATATCATTCAAACTCAGTATAGTTGTCAATTATATACATAATAGCGCCTCATATTGCTGCCACAAACATAACTGTCGATCGAAAATTTCCGGAAATAGCCTGTACCTGTGCAATGATTCCTGTAGGCCTATACATTTTATGTCAACTAATATAACCTCAAAAGTCCTACATAATTATTATCACTCGTAATTTATTGAAATACTAACAAGAACATTGCTTATTTGAGAAATCGCCCCGCCGCGAGTTCGCCACCAGGGCTCCCACTTTTTTGGGAAATTACACTAGATTGGGAAATTTGATAAAATTTAGTGACAAATCTAGGGAAATGGGCAAATTTAGGGAAATCTAGGGAAATCTTGGATCAGTATTAGAAAAATTTCAACATTTCTGGAGTCCAGGCAATTGAAGAAGCTCCTGAGATTAAATGCAACCAAACATACTTTGACTTCTGGAAAGAACGCCTTAGCATAAAAAACTACAATGGGGAGCTGAAGTACAAGAACCTACTAAGAGTGATTGGATGCCTGATGTCTTTACCTTTCGCCAATGCTCCCGTTGAAAGACTTTTCAGTGTTCTCAAGTTGGTTAAGACTGAATTTAGAAACAGTTTGAAGAGAGAAAGTGTTGTTGGGTTACTGCATTCAAAAGAAGGACTGGCTAAATCTGGAAAATCTGCTCATGAGTTGATCTTACATGAGCATAAAGAGTTGCTGAGACTGATGAAGAATATAAAGAGTAATGCAACAGATGCAGAGGCACATCAAATAATAGCAAATAATTTAAAGCCATAACTCTTGATATGCAGTACATATTAATATAAAGTTGTGAAAAACGGTACAGTACTGTACTTTGCAAGATATAGCTACTAAGAATCTGCAACACACTACTCTATATTATTCATGGACCCTTTCACTGCTTTGGCTTCCCCTCAGCTTAATAAAAATGGTCTGGTGCAAGTTGAGAATAATTATTTCGAGTACAGTAGTCTAACCCTTCTAGTGCCTTTAGTTTTATCACTTCTCAGTAAAATTGTCTAGGGTTACTCAAATATAATAACAGTGTCATACTGTCATTAGCAGTCAAAGGGTTAATCTACTTGTACACCTATTATTTGATGGATCATGGTTAGTGGAAATAAGGCCACAGTATTTTATTTTTGTCTTACCAAAACATAATACCAAATTACCAAACATAGCAGTGGAATTTTAATTTCTAAGTAATGTGTAATTATAAAGTGCTTATATATTTTTAACTTCTTTTTCAATTTGGGCATAATATGTAAGCATTTACTATATTATAGTACTGTAAATACTTATATTATAATATGTAAGCATTTACTATATTATAGTACTGTAAATACTTATATTATAATATGTAAGCATTTACTATATTATAGTACTGTAAATACTTATATCGCTTACTCCAGTGTCCAAATAGGCATAGTTTTTCATATTTCTACAAAGTATACTGGTATGTGATTTTGATAGATATGTAACTTATTTTTCCTAATTTTAAATTGTTTCTCCCTGAGATAACTCAACAGAATAAAAAGCTTATTGAAAGTGTGTAGCTACTCATGGTTCCAATTCATTGTAAGTTACTGACTTTATTTTTTGTTTTTATGACGCGTGAATATCGCTTTTATATACCTTTGAGGATGAATGAAAGCTTAACTAATATATTTTTGATATAAACATCAATAATTGAAGGACTTATTCTTTTGCAAACTCATTTAAGATTAAGAGGTTTCCACAGAACAATGCAGTAGGCCTACTTTGTGACTTTTGCCAGTTGCTCATCAGAAGTAGCTATATAAAATAATGTCCTATACAATATAGATAGATAATTACGGTCATAGACTGATATTATGATTTATGATGGTATAATGAAAATAGAAAATTATATGTTTGAGGAAACTTATATGTATTTCTGTATTCCTAGTTAGTTTCATTATAAAAACATACACTATTTTATGCATTTTATGATAAATAGTAGCAGGAATAACAATTAAAATGAGCCAGTAAACATAAAGGCAGTGTTGTATAATTTTGGGGAAATTGTGACCAATCTAGGGAAATTTTTACATCTATCTGGGGAAATCCTGGACTGGCAAAGTGGGAGCCCTGTTCGCCACGTATATGTCCCCCCTCCCCCCTCTCACCTAGTACAAAGGAAATCAAGCAACAACAGGTCTAGTGACCCTTCTAGGCTGCTTGTCCTCCAAAACACTGAGGATCAAGAGTCCAAACAGTGGTTTAGAGTGGGTAAGGGAACATTGGAAAGGGAACTACTGCCCTGGAACTAATGTCTGTGGCAGGATTAGGAAGTTAGTAGGGGACAGATGGGTTAGTAACTGAGGGGAGGATAAAATAAAGTTATTCATTTACAAACGCAGTCAGTCGCGGGTTTGATGCGAGATATTTGTCTATACAGAACAGAGATGTCCGGGCCAGGTGGGTCACGAGGGAAGGGGGGAAAATGGTATACTTACTTTAAAAGTTAGCTTAGGTTAGTTAGTTTAGTTTGGTTAGGTTAATCAAATTGGACAAGTTCCGCTTTAGAAGAGTACGATAGTTAAGCAGTAGTTTGGAAACAGAGTTGTAGATGTGTGGAATAGATTGTCTAGTGCAGTGATTAGCTCATGAAAGGTAGAAAATTGCATACACACATTCTCGCTATCACTCACACATTCTCTCACACACACACACATTTGCCATTCCTTTGCTAATGACAAATATACCCTCCCCTAGGATTAAATAGTCCCTAATGAGGTATCAACCCCTCCCACTTTCTCATTCTCTCTCTCTCTCGTTCTTGTGAGAGATATCGCAAGATGATCCAGCACTACAAAAACAAGTCAAGGAATATCATCATCTCAGGCATTCTCCCCAAGATCGATGCACCTGACAAATTCTACGACAAGGCCTTCAGCACAAATAGCCGACTAAAATATTTGTGTCTGAGGGAAGAAGTTGAATTCATCAACCTTTGGGACAACTTCTACAACCAGCCTACTCTGTTCCGCAAGGATGGCACTCATCTAAACCCTGTGGGTTCAGCACGCATGGGTCGTCTCCTACACGAAGCAGTCCGCAGCCATGGATAAAAAAACGCCATCCGAGAAGAAGCAGCAGTGACATAAATCATCCAACGCCAAGCAAAAAACAGAGGCAACCGAGGACCACCAGCGATAAGGACCGAAGACAGCGAGGACCGAGGACAGCCATGAACATAAATGTAGATCCGACAAGAACCAAAAATATTATTAAAGAGCGTTCCGTGAGTTCCAAAATAACAAATTTAAAGGTTTTCTATGCAAACGCTCGTAGCATACTACGCAATAAATTTTCAGATTTAGAGGAGCTAGTGTTTACAGAAAATTATGATGTGATTGGCATAACAGAATCTTGGCTCAATACAGAAGATAGAGACTTTTTAGCAGAGTATTCACTTCCCGGTTATGTAATGTTTGAGAAAAGCCGAATAAATCGAAATGGAGGTGGCGTTTTACTTTATATCAAAGAAAGTCTTAACCCTACCCTCTTGTCAAAACCTCAAATTGTGAACGTCGACACATCTTTTGTGCTAATAAAGAATAATAAAGGTACAAAAATAATACTTGCATTAATATACAGACCTCCAGCTCAATCAGTGCAAACTGACTGAGAAATTTACGAACAAATTGCAGATGTAAGTAACTCACAAGATACCGTAATTTTGGCGACTTTAATTTACCTGTGACCTAGTGGGGCGATACTCTTACTTCACACTCCGGACATGACTTGTATACGAACTTGCAAGAGAGTTCGCTTTATCAATTTGTTCGAACGCCGACCCGTGGTTCTTGACATTGTACTTGCAACAAAAGAAGAATTGATAGAGAATTTTAATGTTGGTGATGAATTCAGTAACAGCGACCATCGTACGATAACTTTCACTTTAAAGTTTACTAGTAACGAACCAAATAGTAGCATCGAAAAAGTCCCTAATTTCAAGAAAGCAAACTTCCATAAACTCAGAGCTATGTTTAAAGAAACTGACTGGAGCTTTTTAATTAACAATAACGACATAAATACATCTTGGAAGTTATTCGAAACCACTTACCTAAAAGCAGTGCAAGACTGCATACCATCGAAAATACGGCGTCCAAGCCATAATAATAAGCCCAAAAGGTGGAATAAAGATATTTCAAACTGCCCGGTTGCTAAAAAATTTGCTAATGATAGATTAAAATCCTCTCAAAATGACGAAGAACGGGTGAAATTTGTAGAGCTACGACGCAAAGCCAAAAAGTTAATTAAGCAAAGTAAAAAGACCTTAGAGTTACATATTGCGAATCAAAGTAAAACAAACTCGAAAGAATTCTATAGTTATATCAGAAAGAAAAAAGTAGTTACTTCAACTGTTGGACCATTAGTCGATGAAAATGGAGAATACACCAAAGACGAAGTACAAATGAGTAATGCCCTCAATACCTTCTTTGCATCAGTTTTTACAACAGAAGACCTCAGTGATATCCCTACACCATCGCCGATTAAGATTGATAATTCAGATGTTCTAAGCAATATCACCGTTACAGAGAGAGAAGTATTGAATTGTTTAGATAAACTCAAGGTAAATAAAACGCCTGGACCTGATACAATCTCGCCTAGAGTTCTAAAGGAAGCTAAGGATGAGCTCTCCAAACCACTGACATTACTATTCAATAAATCCTTGCAGTCTGGAACTATGCCTGATCAGTGGAAGCTAGCTAACATAACACCGATATTCAAAAAAGGCAGCAAATCCCTACCCAGTAACTATCGTCCAATTAGCTTAACCTCAGTTGTATGTAAAATGCTAGAAACGGTCATACGAGACAGACTCGTAAATCACTTAGAGGAAAATAACATACCTAAAGATACTCAACACGGCTTTCGTAAAAAAAGTTCCTGTTTAACAAACCTCTTAGACTTCTTCCACGATATCCTCAACCTCTACGATGAGAGTAAAGCTGTAGATATTATATACCTTGATTTTCAAAAGGCCTTTGACAAAGTTCCCCACAAACGTTTACTGCTAAAACTAAAAGCGCATGGAATACAAGACGGTGTGTTGAAATGGATAGAAAATTGGCTCAGCAACAGAAAGCAAAGAGTAGTCATAAACGGTAAGGCATCTAAATGGACCAATGTAAATAGCGGGGTACCCCAGGGATCGGTACTAGGACCAATTCTCTTTCTAATTTACATCAACGACATAGATGAGGGTCTCACCTGTACAATCTCAAAATTTGCTGACGATACAAAAATTGCAAATAGCATACTCTCAAAAAAACAAGTTGACGATATGCAACACAATCTAGATAAATTGTCATGTTGGGCCCAAATTTGGCAAATGAGTTTCAATGCGGATAAATGTAAAGTACTACATATCGGATACCTACATAAGAAAGCAAACTATTCGATGAATGGCACTCAGCTTAAGAATGTAAACAGGGAAACTGATCTGGGAGTAACAATATCGAGTAACCTAAAACCGAGTCAACAATGTTCAGAAGTTGTTAACCCGGGAACTGCGGGAAGACTCTTAAGAGTTCCCCCGGCGGACTGCGGGAAGACTCTTAAGAGTCAGAAAAAAAAAATAATAATAATTTAAACATCGATTTTTTTTTTTTTTTTTTTTTTGCCCTTGGGCCATGCAAAATATCAGTCCTCTACCTCCCCTCCTTCCCCACTTTCCTCCCCTCCTTCAGTTATCACCTATTTTCCCTGTTATTCCCTTATTCTGAGGTATATTTTCGTGCTAACATTAGCGAGTTGCAAGCAGGGCATTGTCATCACTGTTAGCAAGCGAGTGCAAGAGAGAGAGAGAGAGTATCGATCGATCGACAGTGTCTCAGTGGCCTTGGGGGAAATTGGCGGGAAAGCAGGTTGCCTCACCCATACATTATGCAACTCCCGCCCTGTATCGCCGATTTTGACCATCCAAACGCTGTTTTCACTCATTTTATTGCTGTAACAGGTTAATACCTTTATAATCAACCTATAATAGGCGCATATGGATAAGTATTAATGCTATTTATGGTAAAATGAATATTTTAGTGATGAAAACAGCTCAAATACATGCGCACAGGCAGACGTTTCTAATTACCCCCATGCGCAGTTCAGAGATTAAGAAGGCAAACAAAATAATTGGCTTTATAGGCAGGTCATTTGAGCATAAATCCAAAGAAGTTATCCTAACCCTTTACAATTCCTTAGTCCGCCCTCTTCTGGAATACTGCGTTCAATCCTGGTGCCCTTATTACCAAAAAGATATAAACAAGCTAGAACGAGTTCAACGTAGAGTTACCAAAATGATACCTAGCCTAAAAAACAAACCATACGAAGAGCGTCTTAGAGAATTAAATCTATTTCCTTTAACCCAGCGCAGATTAAGAGGTGACTTAATTCAAGTGTTCAAAATCATCAAAGGTATGACAATATGAACTGTAGTAAGTACTTCACTATCGACCAATCTAATTACACGCGGGGAAACGGTTGTAAAATTATTGGTAAATCTTTTAACTCGCACGAATCTAAGAATTTCTTCTTCAATCGAGTTGTCAACTTGTGGAATGGGCTTCCCCGAAACGTTATAGACTGCATCACCGTTGATTCATTTAAACTCCGCTAGACAAATATCTTGCATCAAACCCACGACTGACTGCGTTTGTAAATTAATAACTTTATTTTATCCCCCCCTCAGTTACTAACACATCTGTCCTCTACTAACTTCCTAATCCTGCCACGGACATTAGTTCCAGGGCAGTAATTCCCTTTCCAATGTTCCCTTACCCACTCTAAACCACTGTTTGGACACTTGATCCTCAGTGTTTTGGAGGACAAGCAACCTAGAAGGGTCACTAGATCTGTTGTTGCTTGATTTCCTTTGTACTCCTTTGTACTTTGTACTCTCTCTCTCTCTCTCTCTCCAATATGAAATGTTGAGAATTAAAACATTTTCTTAGTGTAGCCTATATGTTATATATTTGTATGCTAGCTATCATCTATAACATATTACCTCATATTTATGAACATTTAATTGTAAAATATATTAAGCTTGATAGCTCGAGACTTACTGAACATATATGAAACTACTATGTCTCTGCGCCGTATACATAACATAAGAACATAAGTCTGCAGAAAGCCGATTGGCCCACACAAGGCAGATCCCTCTCACACCCAACCATCCATATGGGAATCCAACTTACGCTTAAAGCTTTCAACTGTGCCTTAGCTAATCACTGCTCTGGGCAGTCCATTCTACATGGTAACAACTATTCCCAAACCAGTGCTTTCCTATTTCTTTCCTAAATCTAACATTACGGTACTTGATTAATAATATATCTAACATTACGGTACTTGATTAATAATATATCTAACATTACGGTACTTGATTAATAATATATCTAACATTACGGTACTTGATTAATAATATATCTAACATTACGGTACTTGATTAATAATATATCTAACATTACGGTACTTGATTAATAATATATCTAACATTACGGTACTTGATTAATAATATATTTAACATTACGGTACTTGATTAATAATATATTTAACATTACGGTACTTGATTAATAATATATTTAACATTACGGTACTTGATTAATAATATATCTAACATTACGGTACTTGATTAATAATATATCTAACATTACGGTACTTGATTAATAATATATCTAACATTACGGTACTTGATTAATAATATATCTAACATTACGGTACTTGATTAATAATATATCTAACATTACGGTACTTGATTAATAATATCTAACATTACGGTACTTGATTAATAATATATCTAACATTACGGTACTTGATTAATAATATATCTAACATTACGGTACTTGATTAATAATATATTTAACATTACGGTACTTGATTAATAATATATCTAACATTACGGTACTTGATTAATAATATATTTAACATTACGGTACTTGATTAATAATATATTTAACATTACGGTACTTGATTAATAATATATTTAACATTACGGTACTTGATTAATAATATATCTAACATTACGGTACTTGATTAATAATATATCTAACATTACGGTACTTGATTAATAATATATCTAACATTACGGTACTTGATTAATAATATCTAACATTACGGTACTTGATTAATAATATATCTAACATTACGGTACTTGATTAATAATATATCTAACATTACGGTACTTGATTAATAATATATCTAACATTACGGTACTTGATTAATAATATATTTAACATTACGGTACTTGATTAATAATATATCTAACATTACGGTACTTGATTAATATATCTAACATTACGGTACTTGATTAATAATATATTTAACATTACGGTACTTGATTAATAATATATTTAACATTACGGTACTTGATTAATAATATTAAATTACGGTACTTGATTAATAATATCTAACATTACGGTACTTGATTAATAATATATTTAACATTACGGTACTTGATTAATAATATATTTAACATTACGGTACTTGATTAATAATATATCTAACATTACGGTACTTGATTAATAATATATTTAACATTACGGTACTTGATTAATAATTTACATTACGGTACTTATTATAATATATTTAACATACGTACATTAATAATATATTAAAGTAACACATGATAGCACCAGTTAACATTACGGTACTATAATATATATTAAAGTACACTGATTAATAATATATTTCGGTACAATATCGCCGTAATAGTCGAGTACGTAGGCCTAATCATGATGAGGACACGACAATTTACCGTCACCTTAAAGTAACACATGATAGCACCAGTTACCATCATTATTTGTACCATTAATCACTAATATAATTAAAGTAACACATGATAGCACCAGTTACCATCATTATTTGTACTATTAATCACTAATATAATTAGCCTAACACAGTATCCCCATTACCACCAGTGTTCTTTAATTATTATAATCACCATTTCCTCTAACACCATAGCCTATAGTCGTCACACCTTGGTGTTGTAATGAGTTTTTATGACTAAACTGCGTTCATAATTATGTGGCACACAATAGTGAGGCCGAAAATACCTATAGTAATTGTTAATACCTAGTATAGAGAATCGTTTTAATATATTTTACGTATTAACCGTACCCCAGCAAGTGATGTTGGAAATGTGGCTGAAAATATTATTCTCTCTGAACTCATGAACGGCAGCAAATAGCCTTTAGTTTCCATAGATAGGCCTATGTTTGTCAATAGGCCTAATTATGATTATAGTGTGCCATTAATGCAGGAGGCTGACGCATAACCTGTTAATTAATAAACCTAAAGACTGGTACACTATCAGTGTCACATCCATCAGATACATCATGATGCATTTCCTAGCCTACAAAAAACAGTTAAATATCGCCTTTTGGGATCCTTTGGAGAGCGGAAAAAAAGACAGGTCTCTATTTATCTCTGTATTATTGGAGCAGTTTATAGCTGAGTATCATGTAATACCCATTGTGGCAACAATAAGCCATCAATATCCATGTGTACGAGAAACACACACCTCTCCCACTTGAATGATGCCGCCAACTGCAGTGTTTATTCCCATCAGCCGCTAGGTGGCTAGTCTGACCCGCGCCGACCGGGCCGCCCATAAGGCTGTGCTGTCTTATATTCTTTAGGGTCTTTGGAGATAGTTAGACAACCTACTGACAATTTAAATAGTGTGTATAATCAGTTCATCTCTGCCTTACAGAGCGAACAAGATAAATATATACCAAAAAGAACATTTAGATCACATACAAACCAACCAAAATGGATGACAAATAAATTATTAGATCGTATAGGTAGAAAGAGAGGTGCATACAGAAAAATACAGAAAGGCGAAGTTTATGTAATAAAATGGATCAGCTTAGGGAAATTGTTAGCAAGGAATATATAGACATTGTAGCGATTACAGAAACCTGGATAAATACTGACTCTAGACATCTATTAGCAGAATTTCATATGCCAGGATACAATTTATTTAAATATGACAGAACAGACAGAAGGGGAGGTGGAGTTGCAATTTATGTCAAGGATACTTTAAAATATTGCCTTAGATCAGACATTAAAATAAATAGCGATAGTGAAAGTGTGTGGGTAGAGATTAGCAGGGAAGGTGAGACAATTATTTTGGGTACCATTTGTAGGGCAGTTTGTCTTTGTCGAAATTTAGGCAAATTATTATGGGAAGAAATCAGTAAGGCATCTCAGAACAATAATGTTTGCATTTTAGGCGACTTTAATCTTCCAGGTATAGACTGGGTTAATCAAACTAGCAATAACGAATCCGAAGATTTTCTTGAAGTAGTACTAGACAACTTTCTCTTTCAATTTGTAAATTCGCCAACTAGAGGATATAATATTCTGGACCTAGTTCTTAAGCAACAGAGAACATTGGATAAAAGATTTAGAAGTGGGCGACCAGCTAGGGAACAGTGACCAAAAATCAATATATTTATCTATAGAATTAAATTATAAACCAAAGGAAAATAAGGTTCTTGTCCCTGACTTTAGAAAGGCAAATTTTAGGGGATTAAAAAGGCCAGTCAGAATTAAAGGTGAGGCAGGAGATTTAGGTCAAGTAAGCCAATTAGTTCCAGCAGAACAGAGGTGTCCGGGCCAGGTGGGTCACACAGCCGAGATAGTTAGACAACCAACTGAAAATGTAAATAGTGTGTATAATCAGTTCATCTCTGCCTTACAGAGCGAACAAGATAAATATATACCAAAAAGAAAATTTAGATCACATACAAACCAACCAAAATGGATGACAAATAAATTATTAGATCTTATAGGTAGAAAGAGAGGTGTATACAGAAAGGCGAAATCCACCTTATAGGATATCACCATAACTTGTCGAGGCAGGTAAAAAACGAAATTAGAGAGGAAAAAAGAAACTACGAAATCAAGGTAGCAAATGAATCTAAAAACAACCCTAAAGCATTTTATCAATTGTGTAAATCTAAGGTAAAGGATACAGTAGGACCCCTTAAGAATGTGATAGGTGAGATTACAGATGATGAGTTAAAAATGTGCAATACTCTACATAGGCATTTCCTTTCTGTTTTTACAAACGAAAATTTAGATCAAGTTCCAGTAGTCAACCAAGTTTTTAACGGTAGTATAGACGAAATATTAAGCACAGTTCAGGTCACTAGTGACGAAGTAATTAAGGAAATAGATAGACTAAAACCTCATAAATCTCCAGGTCCAGATGAGGTGTATGCTAGGGTATTAAAATAATGCAAGGACGAATTAAGTTATCCATTAACTCACCTATTTAATAATTCACTAGCTTTAGGCTTAGTTCCTGATTCATGGAAGCTCGCAAATATAATTCCGACATTTAAAAAAGGTGATTAAGTCCATAGCATCAAATTACCGTCCTATTAGTCTCACATCAATTATGGGGAAATAGCTAGAATCAATTATTGCCAGGAAAATTAGAAATCACTTAGAAATGTTGAAGTTAATAAAACCCTCTCAACATGGTTTCACTCCAGGACGATCCTGCCTAACAAATTTACTCAGTTTTTTCTCCGAGGTTTATGAAGCGGTAGATAACGACAAGTTATATGATATAGTTTACTTAGACTTCAGTAAGGCCTTTGATAAATTTTCGTTTCAAATTAGATAAATTTCGTTTCAGAAAAGATATAGGCAAATATTGGTTTGGTAACAGAGTTGTAGATGGGTGGAATAGGCTACCAAGTGTTATAGTGGGATCAAGAACGATAGGGAGCTTTAAGATAAAATTAGATAGGCATATGGACGAGATGGGTTGGGTGTGAGGGAGATCTGCCGGGTGTTGGCAAATCGGCGCTCATCAGATCCCCGTAATCTTGTGTTAATCCCTGACCGTTTTGGTGGGGTCAGTGCTCAAGGTATTAGTGAGTTGGGCCTATAATTGGGCCTTGTAATTGGTGTTGGGTGTGACAGGGATCTGCCTTGTGTGGGCCGATAGGCTTTTTGTAGAATCCCATTTTCTTATGTTCTTATGTTCTTATAAAGTTCCACATGGAAGGCTGTTAAGGAAGATAGAAGGACATGGTATTGGGGGGATGCTACTCAAGTGGATTAAGTCATGGCTGATTAGTAGGAAGCAGAGAATAAGTATAAATGGTGTAAAATCGGACTGGGCATTAGTTAAAAGTGGGGTCCCCCAAGGGTCGGTTTTGGGGCCCCTTCTGTTCATTATCTACATAAATGATCTTGACTCAGGCATAAAGAGTAGGATCAGTAAATTTGCTGATGATACTAAAATAGGTAGGATAATAGAGTCAGCTAGCGACAGGGAATGTCTTCAAAATGATCTTGATCATTTGCACGAGTGGTCCATAAATTGACAGATGAGTTTCAGTGTAGACAAATGTAAGGTATTAAGGATTGGAAATCGTAATTTAGATGCGAAATACAAACTAGACAATGTAGAATTGGATAACTCAGAGTGTGAGAAGGATCTTGTGGGTGCTCGTTAGTAATGATCTGAAACCCAGAAAACAATGTATAAGTGTTAGGAACAGGGCAAATAGAATTCTAGGATTCATATCTAGGAGTGTTAGCAACAGGATTGCTGAAGTTTTCTTAAAACTATACTTAGCACTAGTAAGACCCCATTTAGACTATGCTGTTCAATTTTGGTGCCCTTATTACAAAATGGATATCGACCCTTTAGAGGCAGTCCAAAGAAGAATGACGAAAAAGATACATAATATTAGAAATTTGTCGTATGAGGAGAGGTTGAAAGTCTTAGGCTTGCACTCACTAGAAAGACGAAGATGTAGGGGAGACATGATAGAGGTATTTAAATGGATAAAAGGTTTAAATAAGGGCGATATAGATGAGGTATTGAAGCTAAAGAACGGCGTTATAACCCGCTCAAATGGTTTCAAGTTAGATAAGTTTAGATTTAGGAAAGATATAGGAAAGCACTGTTTTTTTTTTTTTTTTTTTTCCTATGTGATTGAGGGAGGCAAAAGGCATAACTGCCTATAGCGAGTGCCTCCCCCATAGTTGAAAGAGTGACAGGGCCAAAATCAAGGGACGTTCGAGCCAAAGTGCCTGGACACACGGAGTTTGAAGCAATTTAAGTCATAGGAAGCGGGAAAGACTGATTCTGGGAGAGAGTTCCAGAGCTCAGCTGTTGAGTAGAAGAAAGTTTGAGAGTAACGTTTCACTCTTGGGTTGGAGAGTTGCACAGAGTAGGGGTGAGATTGAGTTGCAAGACGGGTACCACGTGCCCTACGTAAAGGAGGTGGTATGCACTGGGATAGCTCTGAGGAACACTGATTATTATAGTAGCGATAGAATAGCGAGAGAGATGCAACATTGCAGCGGAGAGAGAGAGATTGCAGAGAGTTGGTGAGTGGACGGGAGTTAATGATACGAAAGGCCTTCCTTTCAACCTTGTCTATGAGAGTGGTGTGAGAGGAACCTCCCCACACATGTGAACAATACTCAATACAAGGGCGCACTATGCCCCTGTACAGAGCAAGAAGCTGTGCAGGGGAAAAAAAAACCCTAAGGCGGTTGAGCACACCCAGCTTCTGGGAGGCTGCCTTAGCAAGACTGGGAATAGAAGGGAAGGTTTGGGAAGGTTTGGGAATAGAGTTGTTCACATGTGGAATGCGCTGCCCAGAACAGTGGTTAGCTCAGAAACAGTTGAAAGCTTTAAGCATAAGTTGGATTCCCATACGGGTGATGTGGGCCGGGTGTGAATGGGAGCTGCCTCATGTGGGCCACATGACCATATGCAGTTTCCCGCGATCTTATGACCTAGTGTTCTTGTGTAATTGGGGTTGGGTGTGACAGGGATATGCCTTGCGTGGGCCGATCGGCTTTTTGCAGACTCCCATTTTCTTATGTTCTTATTTACAAACGCAGTCAGTCGCGGGTTTGATGCGAGATATTTGTCTAGACGAAGTTTAAATGAATCAACGGTGCTGCAGTCTATAACATCTCGGGGAAGCCTAAATGGGTACTGAAGAATTCCCACCTTTCTGTAATTTGTAATTTGCAAATGAATATTTTCTAACTTCAAATTAATTATAATACGCCGAGTATAGACTTTTCGAAGAACTATGTGTGTGTGTGTGTGTGTTTGTGTGTGTGTGTGTTTGTGTGTGTGTGGTCTGCCTATTGACCCAAGGTATGAAGGTGTGAAGTGAAGTGTGAAGAAGTTAATTACCCCTACTAAGAAGGATGGATGGATAGATATACAGTATATATATATATATATATATATATATATATATATATATATATATATATATATATATATATATATATATATAGATAGATAGATAGATAGATAGATAGATGCCTGTAGATAGATAGTAAGAAACTTTGGAAAACATAGAGACCCTTCCTTCCTCTTATTTTGGGATTTGGGAAACCTTGTTGGGTATATGCCGTTTATTGTAGGAGATGTGAGGGCTGGTATTGTAATTCACACGTACATGTCAATCTCTGAAGTATGTCTTGATCCCACTATAGCATTTGGTAGCCTATTCCACATATCTACAACTCTGTTACCAAATCAATATATGCCTATATCTTTTCTGAAACTAAAGTCATCTAATTTGAAACAATTTGTTCAAGTTATTTCGCTATCACTGAGCTTCAGTACATCTTTCGTGTCCCCTTTATTAATCCCACTAACCCACTTGAACACCTCTGTCATATCCCCTCTAACTCTGCGTCTCCCTAACGAATGTAAGCCTAATTTCTTCAACGTTTCTTCATATGGAAAATTTATAATATTATGGATAATTTTTGTCATTCTACGCTGTACTCTCTCCAAGGAATCTATGTCCATTCTGTAATAAGGACATCAAAACTTAACAGCATAATCCATATGTGATCTCACAAATGACAAGTAAAGTTTTAAGATAACATCAGAAGTTCTGTTACTCACACTCCTAGAGATGAACCCGAGAATCCTGTTTGCCTTGTTACGAACGCTAGCCTAATCATTGCTAACAAACACACCTAGAACTTTCTCACAGTCTGAGTTTTCTAATTCCATATTAGCAAATGTATGTATTATTCATCTGCTTTATCTTTAATACCCTTGCATTTGTCAATGTTAAAATTCATCTGCCAATTTACTGACCATTCGTGTAAGGTATCTAGATCCCTTTGGAGGCACTCTGTCACTATCTGAATCTATTGTTCTCCCCATTTTGGTATCATCTGCGAATTTACTTATCCTACTAGTTATTCCTAAATCAAGGTCATTTATGTATATAACAAACAACAAAGGACCTAATGCAGATCACTGGGGGACACCACTTTTGACTGCTCCCCAAATTAGATACATTTCGTTTCAGAAAATATATATGCAAATATTGGTTTGGTAACAGAGTTGTAGATAGGTGGAATAGGCTACCAAGTGATATAGTGGGATCTAGAACGATATATATACTGTATATATATATATATATATATATATATATATATATATATATATATATATATACCGGTATATATATATATTATCTCCTCTCTCTCTCTCTCTGTTTAGCTTCAATATAAATGCAACACGCAACCATGTCTGGAAGTTAAAATTGAAAAGGTTCAGCACTATACTGTAGGTAGCACGAGCGAAGTTGACAATAATCTTGATCCCTGACCTCTTTGTAACTTAAAATGCCTGGATCAAGCTGGCTGTAAATATCCACAACTATTACTTGGTGGACTCTTCCCAAATTATAGAAAAGTCAGCCTGATTGCTTTCATATATTCTGAGTTATAAGAAGTTATGGGGTCAAGATTATTGTCAAGTTCGTTGGCGCTACCTATATTATTTGTGGAAAGTTTATTTATATGGAATTAGAAAACTCAGACTGTGAGGAAGATCTGGGTGTGTTAGCAATGATTTGAAACCTAGAAAACAGTGCATTAGGCTAGCGTTCGTAACAAGGCAAACAGGGTTTTCGGGTTCATCTCTAGGAGTTTGAGTAACAGAACTTCTGATGTTATCTTAAAACTTTACTTTTCATTAGTGAGACCCCATATGGATTATGCTGTTCAATTTTGGTGTCCTTATTACAGAATGGTCATAGATTCCTTGGAGAGAGTACAACGTAGAATGACAAAAAATATCCATAATATTAGAAATCTTCCATAGGAAGAAAGGTTGAAGAAAGTAGGCTTACATTCGTTAGAGAAACGCAGAGTTAGAGGGGATATGATAGAGGTGTTCAAGTGGGTTAGTGGGATAATACAGGGAACATGAAAGATGTACTAAAGCTCAGTGATAGCGAAAGAACTAGAACAATTGGTTTCAAATTAGATGAATTTCGTTTCAGAAAAGATATAGGCAAATATTTGTTATGATCTGTTTGCATTTAAATACTCATTAATCTTTACATCCATGTACATTTTCAAATTATCATGGTCCATCTTGGTTATTTTTCTGACCAGTTAACAAGCAATAAGAGTGAGAAGTTCGAGTACACAATGCGCCTTTGTGATATATTGTGTTTGTCTTCCAAATAACATAGATCTGTAGTATATAAAAGATGAATATTATGTGATAGTTTATCTGCTGTATACTGTATATCGTATATATTTATTTGATTTAAAATGGATGTTGATGATCACAAGTTAAATAATAGGAGCAAATAACTATGATAGAAGCAGAAATTCCAGCTTAGAGAGTATAACAATTGAAATATAGATCAATGTTAATTGATTAAATCAATCGATTAATTTCTAAAATTAACTTAACTAGTTAATTTCCCAAATTCGAGTTAACTTAACTTAGTTGACAAGACACCCAAATTAACTTAACTTATCTAGTTGAGTTATTCGACCCAACTCTGATATATACAGTATATATATATATATATATTTATATATACATATACTGTTTATATAATAGGTGTATGTGTCAAAGTACATAAGAACATATCAAATTGGATTCTGCAGAAAGCCGATTGGTCCACACAAGGCAGATCCCTCTCACACCCAACACTAATTGTAAGGCCTAATTATAGGCCCAACTCACTAACGCCATGAGGACTGACCTCACCAAAACGATCAGAGGTCAACATAAGAAAAAAAGTGGGGGTCTGCAGAGCGTCGATTCGCCCAAACCCGGCAGATCCCCCTCACACCCAACCCATCTCGTTCATATGTCTATCTAAATTGATCTTAAAGCTCTCTATCGTTCTTGATCCCACTATAGCACTTGGTAGCCAACAATTCCCTATATATATAGACAACATTAATTTTCCCTATAGTGAGAAGGAAGTTAACTTATCTGTTTAACCGGTGGGAATTACTTATACACTAATTAATTAATTAGTGTAGTGAATTACTTGTACACTAGGCGGATGCCCATCTCTCTCTCTCTCTCTCTCTCTCTCTCTCATATGGAAGTAATATACTGTATACTGAATGGGTCAGACAAGGTGGATTAAAACAAAATGCTTAGCCTCAACATTACACAGAGTTAGTAATATGAATATGATGAAAAGTTAACCAATTGATCTGAAGATATTTAAACTAAGTTAAGTCCGGAAATGAGATAACATAAATTATTCATGGCATTATTTTATTACGAATGGACAACATTGTGTCGTCTACATAATACACAAAATTTGCATCCTTTAGAAGCCAGTTTAGAGTGTGGGAAGCTAACAAACTTCAAAGTGTGGGCGAAAAGACTTCAAGGTGTGGGCGAACGAACTTCATTGTTTGGGCGAACAAATTCCTAGTTTGGGCGAAGACTTGTGGGCGAATAGACCGTAAACCTCTTATCATATCTTAAATTATTTAATATACGGTACCGAATGAAATAGTTCGGTTGCATTATTTTGTTTTACTAACTATTATGCGATCTTATTCAAATTAGGAAGGACGTCTATCAGTTATAGTGCTACAAACCATCTCAATGAACCTTAGCTAACATGACCCTTCCTAAGCAGTACAAAGCCGTCTAAATATATTTGAAATATAAAACACACATTACCGGTACTGCAATATATATATACATATATATATATATATATATATATATATATATATATATATATATATATATATATATATATATATATATATATCATTTATAGTGTATATACAGGGTGATTCAGTAACCCTTTTCATAAATTTAATGGCAAATTCGGGAGACAAAAATAAGACTCATTTACTCTATGACCCTTAGGGTGAGTCTTTGATATGATGGAGATATTACACATTTAAAGTTATCGATAGATAGAAAAGAAAAAACTCTAAGGAGTGAGAATGAAAATGTCGTTGCTAACTGGCAGGGTAGCGTAACCAAGACTTGGTATCAAAATGGCTGCATACGGTAGCTGGATGCAGTTCGTTTCGCAATTTACAAAGGTACATTACTACTGTATTTGTATTATCATCATCATTATTTTTAATAATCATTGTATTAGTAGTAGTAGTAGCAAGGGGAGAAGCAGGCGGCGGAGGATAAGTAAGAGGAAGAGGAGGAGGAGTAAGTGGTGGAAGAGGGGTAAGTGGAGGAGGAGGGATCTTCCTGCCGACTTTGAGCTTTGATACTCCGCTCGTCTTAATGAATCTTGAATCAATCTGTACATGAATCTAAAGATTGTTTCTTTGCTTACACGTGGTATGTAAATGGTTGAATATGGTAGCAGTTGTCTCAATGCTCAAAAGAACATTAGCATTTTATCACCATCATCATAATTAATACTCTATTCATCGTAGCTGTAGTAGTAGTAGTAATAGTCGTAGTTGTATTATTATTATTATTATTATTATTATTATTATTATTAGGTCAAGTTATGTCATTAGCATGTTATCAATAATTATTTATACAGTATTGTGAAATTTATTGTTATTATTATTGATTGGTGCTGTTGATGGTTTGTACAGTAATTGTTTCATGTGGTGCTTTAAAGCTTCTCATTATGTTGGTTTTTGTTATTATTTTATCATAAATAAATTTATGGTTAATGAAAATTTCATGTTTGTACATACTTTATTTACAAATACTTTACAATACAGTATTACAGTATACATTTTGATACCAAGTCTTGGTTACGCTACCCTGCCAGTTAGCAAAGACATTTTCATTCTCACTCCTTAGATTTTTTTCTTTTCTATCTATCGATAACTTTAAAGGTGTAATATCTCCATCATATCAAAGACTCACCCTAAGGGTCATAGAGTAAATTAGTCTTATTTTTGTCTCCCGAATTTGCCATTACATTTATGAAAGGGTTACTGAATCACCCTGTATAATACGTGTAGGCCTACAGGTATGTGTGTCAAAATAAACGAAAACTTTTCCTGTAGTGAGTAGAGAGCAATTTGTTATCCCTATCTTTACTGCATAGATGAGAGAGAGAGAGAAAGAGAGATTTGATTTGATTTGATTCTTTATTGAGAAAGCATAAATACATGGGGATACATAATTACACGTCTCAAAAGGGCAAAGATGGTAAAACAGTCTTTTACCCTACTCATATTTTACATGTACAATATAAACACAAACATGAAAACAACATTTAGTAAGTTTTTATCTCTATACTTGTTAGCAAACCAGTTGCCCCTAACTGTTTAAGAAGGACCCTTCGCTAAGCCTTAGGCTTAGCGCGGGTTTGTTATAATCCTGATACTTCCATTAATGTCAGAGAATGACCCTCCCACTCCAGTTTAATCCCCAATTTCCAAAAAGATTCTCTCGTCACTGCTAATACCCTAATTTCTGGGTCATTGCTGGCGGCAGGAATATAAAGCCAGTTGTGTCTGTGCTAGCAGGGTTTATTATATATGGATCATATAGATTTCTGGGTCATTGCTGGCGGCAGGAATATAAAGCCAGTTGTGTCTGTGCTAGCAGGGTTTATTATATATGGATCATATAGATTTCTGGGTCATTGCTGGCGGCAGGAATATAAAGCCAGTTGTGTCTGTGCTAGCAGGGTTTATTATATATGGATCATATAGATTTGTTCCCACACACATACATACACCCATACATACATATACACATATACAGTATATACATACATTATATATACATATATACACATATACATACATATACATATGCACACACACACACACATGCATGTACATATACCTACATACATACATATACAGTACACACATTCATTCATACAACAACACACAAATATAACAATATAGCCTACAGTATATACATACACATTTATTATTATAATAACAATAATGATATAATGAGGCTATCAATTACATAATAATCATAACACTAAATCCTAAACTTTGTTTTATGTATATTTACCTTACGATGTATTGTATAGTTTTTGCATTTGGCTATTATTTGAGTAATCATATTATGATTGAACATCCATATAATTTGTCCATCGACCTTATCTATTACATTGTTTCTATATTTCGCTAGGTGTTGGCAGTGCAGTATATAATGATTTAAGGTATGACTTCTTGGTTCTTTACATAATTGACAACATATTTCGTGTTCTCCTTTAGGAACACCAAGTTCCCACATATAACAATATCCTAACCTAAGTCGAGTGCACATTGAGTCCTTCCAAGCACTTCTTAAGTTTCTGTATATGAAGCTAGTTCGCCGTGCAACGTTATTATACTGATAGAATGTCGCACTATTCGCGTGACAAGAGAGAGAGAGAGAGAGAGAGAGAGAGAGAGAGAGAGAGAGAGAGAGAGAGAGAGAGAGAGAGAGAGAGAGAGAAGGGGGGGGGTACCCGTGATCACTGTACAAGACAGTAATAATAATAATAATAATAATAATAGTTCTTAAAGCTAGCGCATGCTAAGCTAGCTAAGGATAGCTCAATAAGGCCGATTAGGCGTATTTCCATTGGGGTCGTGTACTACTACCCAATCCCTTTGCTCATGAGGGATGATAACGACTCAGTGCTTGTGAAAAATCTTTAATGCGCCGAGCGTGGGCGCGAACCCGGGCCTTCTGGGTGGAAGTCCGAGATGCTAGTCACTACACCAAGCGAGCCGCTTGTAGATGTGGCAACGTGTGGTATTGAGATGCCTTGGTAATGAATTGGCTTGGTAATGAGCTGGTATGGTGATGAAACCGACTGGTGAAGAAAAGGTCTGGTCATGAGGTGACTCGTCTTGTTTGTGTGGGGAGATGGCATGGTCATGAGATGTCTAGCATCCCACCCGACCACTTCAGGCGACCCTCACACCTGATGAGGCCATTGTCTAGGTGCAACCTTAGTTGACGCACTATATTAGGCATTAATGTCTTATTCGAGCTTTGCATGGATTCTAATTTATTGGAAAAGGTTTCTACTTGAACCCATTTGATCAAAGTTACTTCAGCTGCTTTAAATTCACGAGCATCAATGTTGTGACCCCTGTTGCAGAGTTGGCCCGTTACTTTAAGCTTGAGATTGGATACATATCGCAATACCCAAGCTACAACTCTGACTAGTTTATTATAGTCACCGAATCTTGCCCACTCTATGATAGGACCCGGTGGCTCATTTGGTTGGGCTGTAACTGCCACTGTTTCCAGTGGCAGAAGTCCCTCACCAACAGCATGCCAAATCGTCCATTCACTTTCATGGAGCAGCCACTTTGGACCATGCCACCACAAATCAGACTTCACTAACTGGCTAGCCGTTATACCCCTAGTTATGAGATCACTAGGGTTTTCTTTTGTATTTACATAATGATAAGCAACGTCTGGCAAAAGGGCTCTAATCTCATCTACCCTATTCCGCACATAAACTGGCAGAGACTTCTTGCTATGTATCCAGTTGAGTGCGACCTGACTATCGCACCAAACGTGAACGATTTCAATATTTAATTCGCTCTCGTATGCTGCGCGTACATGTTGCACCAGACGTGCTAATAGCAGCATGGCAGTCAATTTCATTTTAGGGATAGTCACCATTTTAACCGGGGCTACCTTGGCCCGGGCTGTAACTAAATGTGCCCCCAATGAAGTAACGACATATATGGCTACCCCGTATGCCGTGGCGCTAGCATCGCAAAACGTGTGTAATGTAACGTCACCGAACGCCGTCACTTTACGAGGTATAGGTTAGTACATAGGATGGCATACTCATTCAACAACAATGTCCCTTGGTCATTCAGGTCCTCGGGCAAACTGTCATCCCATCCTATTTTACGTCTCCAAACTTCCTGCATTAGAATCCTAGCTCTTATGGTAACGGGTAATGCTAGACCCAAAGGATCAAAAAATTGCGCAACTTTGCTTAACAGACTTCTTTTTGTGTGCGCTCCTGTCTGCTGAGCAAAAGACCTTGTTTGAAAAGTTAGTATGCCATGTTCAGGTTGCCAGATCATCCCCAAATTTCTGGACTTTTCCTGGTTAAGAGATGCCGTACCGTCCACCTGTATCAAACTCTGAAGATCTTCACTATTAGTAACCCACTCGCGGAGAAATAGATGTGCATCCGCAAACAATCTGCGTGCTTGCCAGTATGTATATAACAAATCATCCTGACTATCGCTAGAACCCTGCAAATTGTCTATATATAATCCGCGAGATAGTTTACTTAATAATAATAATAATAATAATAATAAACGGTTTATTAAAGAATGGCAGCCTCATGAGCTGAAAATACACATTTTACAATTTAGTGGATGAACATGAGATGTACAGATATGAGGATGGTAAGCTTAGTTTACAAACAAAATAAATAAATACAATAATGATGCATGTGCAGAATACAAATTATCATAAAATAACCATGAGAGTCAGTGATATACAGTACATATACACATTTATTTACTTACTCATATACAGAACATACGTATATACACGTACGTGCGCACATACATATACATACATATATAGGAACATAAGAACATGCAGTAAGTGTGCACATGTCCGTATACACAAACGCTCACGTATGCACACAAACATACATACATACAGAAACTGTTTTGGTAAGGTCAGGTAAAGAGGGTGCAGGTACTACAATGGGAGGTTAATCCTCGGTAGTGTGTGTGTGTGTGTGTGTGTGTGTGTGTGTGTGTGTGTGTGTGTGTGTGTGTGTGTGTGTGTGTGTGTGTGTGTGTGTGTGTGTGTGTGTGTGTGACAGAAGGCGAAATATGGAAGAGCTGGGCGTTCTATTGTTAAGGGTGGAAATACATGGATGAAGATACGCGAACACTTAATAATAGATAATGCTTATGCATAGATTTATAATCAGAAGTTGCGCTAGTGAGCAATATGTTCTCGCTCATATGTACGTATATTTACATACATATGTGCATATGACCAATAAATATAAATACACGTACAGTACATATATATTATATACCTTATATTCTCAACCGGGCTCGAACCATTGACAGCACATACACACAGACATACATATACATAAATATATGCACATTACATGCATATATGCTCTTCTCTTATCCTACCTGATACTCTCAGCCGGGCTCGAACCACAAACAGTATACACTACACAATATATACATAAATAACGCATACATACATACACATATACGCACACATACATACACATATACTGCACATACATAGATACATATATACACATATACATAAACAAACTCAAGCAAATACATACATAATTATATTCTAATACACACACGCACACACACTTATGCATATATTATTAAAGGTGGGCGCGTATATATGGTGTGACAGACCGTTATTACACATTATTAATAATATTAACAATGGTTGGGATAGGACTATTTTTATATCTGTCAGTTCTTGCTCTTATTGGTTGGAGTGTGTTGAAATGACGAGCTGCACGTGTAGGTCTAGGGGCGTCTGGTGGAAGTAAGTTTCTGTGTCGTGGGTGAACAAGCAGCTTAGATGCAAACTGTTTGAGTGTGTTGTAGTGGAGGGTTGAAAGTGCAGGTATGCTAAGGGTGGTGAGAGCTTCCTCGTACCCTGGATATGTGCCACCCAGGATGATCCTGCATGCCCTCCTCTGAACTCTCTCCAGTTGACGTTGTTGTGTTAGGGTTAGAGAGGAGGACCAGGCGGGAGAGGCGTAGGTGAGCTTAGGGAGTATGAAGGTGTTATATATACTCTTCAGCTCATTCTCCGGCGCCCCCAGGGATCTCAACCGCCTTAGCATAAACAACTTGTAAGTGGCGGTCCTGACTGTGGTAGTTACATGTTTCTTCCAGTTCAGTTTGTTGTCCACAGTGATTCCGAGGAGTTTGGTGGACTCAACAAGCTGAAGGGGATGAGGACCAATTGTGACAGTGGGTGGAGGAAGGTCGGTAACGGAAGTGTTGATGTGCATGATCACTGTCTTGTCATGATTGATAGTCACATGATTGTCTGTGGTCCAGGCTTGAAGACGGTCGAGGATGTCTTGTAGGGGGTCATAGTTAGGGGAGGTGTTATCGACAGTAATGCCGACTGTCGAGTCGTCCACGTACTTCCAGTGGAATGGGGTGTCCTTTAGGGCATCATTAATCAAGATGAGGAACAATAGAGGCCCCATCTTTGTGCCCTGTGGGACTCCACATGTGATGTCTAGGAAGGTGGAGATGAAGCCTTGGTATCGCACTGCTTGTCGTCTGTCACTAAGGAAGTCGGTCAACCACGCAACCAGGGTAGGATGTAGCCCCAACTTTATGGCTTTGTTGATGATGATGGTGTGGTCAACAAGGTCAAATGCTTTGTGTCCTCATGAGTGTCAGCTAGATGTTTTCTGATTGTGGCATTTAACAAAAACTGTGAACACGTGGCCCCAAAGAGTACAACCCGAAAACGGTATATTATGACCGGACTTTGAGAGTCGCTAATGTCGCTGAACCAAAGAAAGCGGGTAACATCTTTATCTTCCTCCTTTAGCTTGACCATCAAGAATGCTTTCTCGATGTCACTGGTATAGGCGTACTTCCCCATCCTAAACCGCAATAGATGTTGGGACAGGTCCGACACCATGGACGGACCTGTCAACAGGCAGTCATTTAGACTGGGTTGTTGACCTTGATGGGCAGAGCAGTCATATACCACCCGTATTGGTGTGGTGATGCTGTCTTTTCTTACCCCATGATGGGCCAGATAGTGAACCCTACCCTTCTTAATCGGTTCCTTGACATCGACTCTCTCAATAAAGCCCTATCTTCATAACTCCGAAATACATCGTCATACGCCTGGCGCGTGCTCGGTTCGTTAGACAATTTCCGCTGCAATGCGGGCAAGCGACCTAATGCCAAACCATAGTTGGTTGGCAGGCTTATCTCACTGTTCTTCCAGGGTAAACTAACTTTATATTGCTTGTCTGAGGCACAGTAGCTCACAGACTCGTCAAACCTTTGTAGCGCAACTTCCGAGTCATAATCAGTCTCCATAGGATTAATGCCTATGTGATCCAATCTCCACAGTCGTTCCAGGTCGAACTCGGCAGCCATCTTAGGGTCACTAGGTTGGGAATCCTCCCTTCCCAACTCCTCTGCCGTGGTTACATTGACTCTATATATCGAAACCGTGTCGACCAGGACCTTTGACTGTGTAGTATGCACCTTTCCGCTCATGCAATATCCAAATTTAGTGGGGATTAAAATTACACCACACATCTTTTTAAATCCAGGGTATACTACAAAGGTATAAGGACCCCAATGGAAATACGCCTAACGGCCTTATTGGGCTATCCTTAGTTGGAATTATGCAAGGCTGGTACATGTCATATTTATAACAAACTATGTGGTACCAACTCTGTAAACTGCTAACTGAATAAATATTATTATTATTATTATTATTAATAATGATCCACACCAAGTAGAACATGCACCTCACTCTGATTTCCCATGGGATCTGACAAGTTAACCTCTTTGCTACGTAATGCGTGTTCCACCTTCTTCACACCTACAGATACATATTCTGGTAGGGTGTCTACTGCGATACAAGTCATAAAGTACCGGTTTTTACGGTAGAAATATGAAATCTCCGCTATCTCGTAGTCTTGCTTATCAGTAACCCCTGTGAAGCCCTGTAATCGAAGAGTCTCAGCCCCTACGATTCGGTGCTTCAGTCCCACTAAGATGGACCTCTTTATAAAGGAACGTTGAGACCCTTGATCTAGAAGTACCCGACAAACTTTGTTACTGTCTTTACCTTCCATGGGAATCTGTATTGTGGGCAATATAGTTTTTATGCTGATTTTATACAGGATTAACTTGGTATAGGTGAGTTCTGCAAGACTGGGTTATTGGATTTCTTGCAAAATACATAAAGAGAATCAACAGAGGACATAGATAATCTCGGATAAATGGTTTGTAATACAGCTTCATTCTCAATAACACTCAGGTAGAAGGTACGTAATAGAATTCCACGAACAATAGATGTTGGAGCACTCAGGTAGGTTATTGGACTTATTACAATCTCCCAGCACTTATAATAATAATAATAATAATAATATTTATTCAGTTAGCAATTTACAGAGTTGGTACCACATAGTATGTTATAAATATGACATGTACCAGCCTTGCATAATTCCAACTAAGGATAGCCCAATAAGGCCGTTAGGCGTATTTCCATTGGGGTCCTTGTGGGATTAGGTTAGCTGGGGAAATGGGGAGGATAGAGAAATAGATACTTTAGAGAAAGTATTTCTAGGGGGTTATTTTAAGATACCTTACATCCTATAGTAAATATCAGTAATCCGTAATCAGTAATCATTTCAGTTTGGTTTGTCTATCTCTTATGTCGTATTTAGTAGTAGACATAAGCTTGGTGCTCCCTTCTCGCAGCTGTCCGGTTCAGGTGTTCCTTCAGGCTACGTCTGAAGGAATACAGTGTTCTCTTTTCACGGACTGACTGGGGTAGGTCGTTCCAGTCTTTGATGGCAGTGAAGAAGAATGTTTGCTTACCCTGTCCTTGGATTCTCGGGACCTTAAAATTAAACATCCTGTTTCTTGTATTATGTCCACTCCTCTCATTTGCTTTAACAAAATCATTCTTTAGATACTCTGGAGCTCTGTCATAGAAAATGTTGAAGGCATTAGTTAGCCTGATTTGTTTAGCCCTGTCAGAGACATTGAGCATACCTAGTGCATACCTTGTTCCTGGCCAACATGTGATCTGGGTCCTAGGTTCAGCATGAACCTAACCATTTTATTTTGAGTGACCTGAAGTTTGTGCTGTGCTGATTTAGATGATGCAGAGTACCAGGATGACACAGAATAGTCAAAATGACATTGAACAAGTGCTTGGCAGAGGGTCTTTTTGGTCGCCGCGGGCAAGCATCCCACCTGTCTATACAGGTATTTTATACGTGCTCTACACTTACTCAGGATAGATTCCAAAATTGTTTCACCTGACAAACTCGCGTCCAGTTTCAGTCCGAGATATTTAACTTGTGACACTGTTGTTATAGGAATATCATTACAGTTGACCGAGAAGCCCACAATGTCTTTCAGTTTGAGTTTTGTTCCACATAAGATGGCTTCCGTCTTGCCCAGGTGAAGAGATAGTCTATTGTCCACTAGCCATTCACTACATGATGCTAGTTCTTTGGAAAGTGAAGCGGCAATACTTATTGGGTCTTTTCCTGAAACCAGAAGCACGCTGTCGTCTGCATACAGTAATAATTTACATGAGACGCTCAGTTCCATGTCGTTCACATAACAGAGAAAGAGTAAGGGACCAAGGATGCTTCCCTGCGGGACCCCACAGTTAATTGGCATAGAATCAGATATATTATCATCAATTTTGACTCTTTGGGTTCTACCACTAAGATAAGATTTAAACCAGTTCACAGACCCTATGCCCATTGCTTGTAGTTTATTACATAGGATATCATGGTCTACTGTGTCAAACGCTTTTTGTAGATCAAGAAGAACCATACCGGTGTAGTTACCTTTAGACATTTCTTTACGAATGTGATCCGTTAAGTGGATGAGACAGGAGTCTGTCGAGTACATGCATCTGAAACCTGATTGAAACTTATAGAATAGATCATTTTGTTTGAGGTAGTGTTCAATTTGGGTGTATACCGCTCTTTCAAGGATTTTAGATACAATACATAATATGCTAACTGGTCTGTAGTTGCCAACTTCTAGTTTATTTCCTTTCTTGAATAGAGGGGTTACAATAGCTTCCTTCAGTTCAGCAGGTACTGTGTTGGTGTTAATTGACAAGTTGATGATGTGGGTTAGGGGCCTGCTATACCAATGGCTCCATCTCGTAGAAATTTGGCAGGAATTTTGTCTGGTCCTGTGCTCTTATGTACATTTAGGTTAGACAGCTCGTCAAAAGTGTATTTTGGTGTAACATTTTGCAATCTAAATGTGTTCGGGTGTATGTCTTTATCTCTGTAGAAATTACGAAAGGTGGCCGTTGTTGTCGTGTATTTATTGAGAGGTTGAGGTAGGTTCTGTGCAAGTGTGTTTGCTATGGAAGTGAAGAAGGAGTTGAAGTAGGTTGAAATTTGTCGTTTATCGTGGCAAACCTGATCATTAATGGTGAGAGCAATATTAGTGTTAGACGAATCCCTTGTCTTGTTGCTGTAGCCTGTTGTTTTTAGGTGCCTCCATAGTTTCTTTGGGTTATTCTGATATTCCTCTGCCTTATTGTGAAAATAATTATTTTTCGCTGATTTCATTTTTCTACTTAGTTTATTCCTGGCCCTGTTGAACTCATGTTTCAGACCTTGATCCTGTCTATGTTTCGCTAGCCTTTTTAACAGATTGTCTCTGTGTTCCAGATGGTGTAGTATGTCATTGGTGATCCATGGGTCTGACCTTGCTTTAATTCGTATGTCTTTCAGAGGAGCTATTTCGTCTAGGATGTTTGTGATGATGGTTCTGAAGCCAACCCATGCGTCATTAACGTTTGTACTTCCAAACACTGGAGACCAGTCTGTATTCCATAAAATGTCCAGAAATGTTTCCTTATTGTAGTTTCTGAGTGACCTTGTTTTGATAACCTTGTGATTCTCTAGGGTAATTTTTGTGGTTTTCCGTGTGCAATATGTGACGAAGTGATCACTTATCCCAGTCTGTATAACCCCTGATTGGGATATTTTGTCCTCTCTGTTACAGTTTATGTGGTCTAATATTGTGGCAGTGTTCTCAGAGATACGTGTGGGGGTTGTGATGAGTTGTTTGTGATTGTGCATTGTCAGTATATGCCTATATTCTCGTACAAGCCTATCATTTCGTTGTTTGTAACACAGGTTAAAATCCCCAAGTATGATGGATTCATTCCGAGGGTCTAGCGATGACAAAGTTCGTTCAAATTTGGTCAAGAATTGTGTGTCGGCTGGTGGCCTATAGCATACCCCAATTGTGATGGGTCTTGTCCTCGGCAGGTGTAGGTCGATCCACAGAGCTTCGTGATTTTCTACATGGAGGTCGGTCCTAGTTGTGTGTGTGAGGTTGTTTTTTACATACAGACATACTCCTCCCCCATGCCTATTGCGATCATTCCTAACCATGTTGAAACCTTGAATGATTATTTCACCATCGTTTATACTTGAATCCAGCCAGGTTTCTGTGATTGCAATTATTGAAGCTTTGACCTTATTAGCTAACAAGTTTATTTCTGACAATTTATGGTACATTGATCTGGCGTTAATGTGGATAAGATGGAGCCCTTTGTTGGTGAACACTCTGTATTCATCTTTGATTTTGAATGTGTCCTGGCTGGATTCTGAGTTGTTAATACTTGGATCATTTACATTAATATTCGGTAATGAATGCAAGGCACACTTATTGCAAAGGAATTCCCGTTCTTCACTGTTGGTCTTCTTAGAGATGCACTTCATGTGAGCTACATGTTTACACTTTACACAGTTTTGGATCTTCTGACGTCGTGTTATGAGTGATTCACAAATAAAACAAATGGTTTCGCGATGTTGCACAGCTGAGTTCCTACATTTAACACATTCAACTTCGTTTCTACTGTTAACGTAAGTACATCGGTTATGAACAATTTCATTACAACTGTTGCATTGTAAAAGTGAACTCCTATTGTTGAAACCAATATTACAGACTATACATAGTTTTTTCTTACTGTTTATCATACGACTGGAGGTGTGGTTTGGTCCGCGTCGATCAGCTGTTTGTGCGGGAGAGGGTAGGGGATACTCGCGGTCGGGCTGTGGTTGTTTGCTGTTGTTGTTGTTGTTGTTTTCATTGTCCGTTGATGCTGCTTCCCTGTTGATGTATTTGCGAGTGCTACCTGTTTTTATTGTTGTTCTTGTTGCATGTTGTGCTACTTGGGTCGCCGATATCTGTGGTATTAACCTCTGAAGTTCGCATGGGGGTAATTAGACACCTCTCCCTGTGCGCATGTATTTGAGGTGTTTCCGTCACTAAAATATTCATTGTACCATTAATAGCATTAATACTTATCCATATGCACCTATTATGGGTTTGTATAATGTATGGGTGAGGCAAGCTGCTTTCCCGCCAATTTCCCCCAAGGCCACTGAGACACAGTCGATCGACTCTCTCTCTCTCTCTCTTGCATTCGCTTGCTATCAGTGATGACCACACCCTGCAACCGGATTTCTAATGTTAGCACGAAAATATACCTCAGAATAAGGGAATAACAGGGAAAATAGGTGATAACTGAGGGAGAGGAGGAAAGTGGGAAAGGAGGGGAGGTAGAGGACTTAGATTTTTTTGTTTTTTTTTGTTTTTTTTCGATGTCAAAAGTATATATTTTTTTTCTCTGACTCTTAAGAGTCTCCCCGCAGTCCGCCGGGGGAACTCTTAAGAGTCTCCCCGCAGTTCCCGGGTTAATGGTAATGCTGTGGGTAATGTAGAGTTGGTGGAGTGGGTAATTGCTAATTCCCTGCATTTATCGCATTCCATTTCTTTTCTGCTGTTAACATAAGTACATCGATCGTGTACTGTTTCATTACAAATACTACATTGTGATGTTGGACTCCTTTTGTTGAATCTAATATCGCACACTGTACATAGATTCTTATTATTGTTCGTCGTACGTCTGGCGGTGTGGTGATCAGTTGTGCTGCTAGGGTGGGGACTGTCTGTGGCTATGTCTCCCCCTGTGACCCCTCCCTGCCCCACCTGTATTTGCTGTTTGATGATGTTGTCCTTATTCCTGGCTGCTAATGCTGCTCCATTGTTGATGTTGTTGCGACTGATGCCTTTCTTCCTAGCTGCTCCAGTTACATGTTGAGCCACCGATAGTGTTGGATTGTGTTGTGGGTTGAATTGGAGCGTGACGGGAGACTGGGTTATTATTATTATTATTATTATTATAAAGGATGAAAGTATAAGTAATGTAGTTATTGCCCAAGAATTAACGTAAAGGGATAACTGTAACTAGTTGTACTGGTCTAGGATGTTCACTTGTCTAGGTGATACTTCAGACCGAAAATATCAGTGAGGGTGAATCAGGTTAAACCTGATGGCAAGAATAATTACGGGAGTCAGTTCGCCTAAGCTAAATTTCACTGATATATATTAATGTGTACTAGCATAATCACTTGTTTCCTAACATCAGAGAAAGTGGAGACACAATCGAATACACTGGATGGTTGATAGTTAATAGCACCGTAACACTGGTACTCTGTGAAGTAACACTGTGATGGAGTTTTCCTGGTTATCTTGCGTTAGTGATGTTGGGGGTTAACAGTAGCTCTGGGGCCGTCCAAGCTGTCCGGTAGTGTAGAGAAGGTTTGCAGATGGGCTTCTTGCGGGCGGTTGTGCATCTTTTTTGGCAACAATTGCTGATGGGTTAAGACAGTCGATTGTTGCCAAGGAGTTATTCTTGCCGAGTCCTCACTCAAGAGTTTCTCACATAATCCCTTCTAACATAACAAGATCTTTCTGCCTTAGATCAGTTATGAGTTATGATCGTTCGTAGCTCAAGTAGCGGATGGTGCACTATCAGAAGTTAATGAAACAATCAATAATTTGTGAATTTGTTGTCTACCAATATAATATTACTGCCGGTAGTCCCGATCGCAATAAAACATTCGTAAAGGGTTAAATCACTTCCTCACAGAGTTGCACAGATTACGGAATGCCGAACTATCGTGAATCTTGAGGGGGGGAGGGGGTATTAGAAGCCACCGCAGTGTGGCCAGCCGTTGCTTTGGGCTCTAATATTCAACTGCCCGACTGTTGTCTCTGGGTCTTATCTATAGGCAGGTCAAGGAAGCTTCAGGAATGTTCTAGAAGTATTGGATGTCAATGCTATGAAGTAGTTAATTTATTCTGGTGAACTTAGGGGGTTAGGGAGGGGGGTCTTTAATGTGGCGGTAAGTAACTTGTTATCTGATTTATGATCGTGGATATCTTAACTCTAGTATGAGGTACTAGTAGAGTTATTTAGGCGGATTTGGTGAAGGTTCATAGGGACTACTTTACTGGCGCCCTACGTGAATAGGCTGGGAGGTATTATTCATCAATTCACCTAAATATCCTTCTCTGGTCTAGCTGACATGCTATTCGTAATCTAGGATGGGATAAGGAAGATTTTGGTTTTGGTTAAGGATGGGATAGGATGGTATTTGGATAGGTATTTAGAGGGTTAGTTCTTCACCTGTTGGAAATTCACCTGGTGTCTGGCAAGAAGTTGTTGGCTACGTGTGGGTCATGGTGAACGTCCGCGGGGGTTGGGGGGGTCCCTTTGGGGTGGGGGGCATGCCACTCCTTAAATATGTATATATGGAATTCTCTACGCTAATGGGGTTTTCTCATGATGTGGTGGTGTCAAGAGTGATACTCCTAGGGAGGGTTGATCCTGGGTTCTAGTTTTTACTTACTAGAATTACTCATGGGGCTCATAATAGTAGTTTTCGTGAAAATGCAAGTCAGGCGGAATCGTCGACTTCTTAGGGGTGAGAGGTTGGCTGTTGTAGCCTCGCGCCGTCCGCCCTCCTGGTTCAGGTTGTGAGTTGGGCTAGTAAGTTAGAGGGTAGTAAATGGGGTTACAAGAATGAGTCTTTATCTGTTATTTATTGGGGTGAGGAAATGAACGGGATCGGCATGTTAGAACGTTCGTCTGGGCGTCTTTACAGGTGGGGGTTGGATATTGGAAAGGGGGTGGTTTGAGGCTAGGCGCCGCGCCGCTCGTGACCTAGGGTCATGACCCTTAATGCGCTGGACATAGGGGTGGCATTTCCCTACGATCGATCGAACAGGTAGGGTGGCGTGTGCAGCGGGGCGTGAAGGAGCAAAAGACAGGGTGACCCACAAAACAGGTGACTACTGAGCATGGGGTCACGAAGCAAAACAGAGTAATGTGGATTGTGGATTAGGAGGTGGTGATTGGGAGACGTGTAACAATTGTGGAAAAGTAAATGGAAGAGAGGAATAACATGGCGGATAGAAGATAATTACCCTAAGGACTGAAATACATGCATGAAGGACGGTATTAGTTGTTGTCAACTTAAGGTGAATGGGACTCGGTTGGAATGCACGGAATACGATTCGACACAAGGACAGTGCCGCTATGTCGCATCAATACAGGTGGCATACTCCGGTTAATATTATATATACACTTAGTTACTAAAAGAACAAGGCAAGGGGGCAACTGAGCACGGGGCACATATCTATATATATCTAGTTACTACAGAAGAAAGGAACAGCTGAGCAAGGGGGGGTATGTGGGTTACATAATTAATTATAGGAGTGACATAATCATGATCGGTTCGTTGTGGACTGGAAATCGAAGGTGTTTTTGAGCTCGCCTTCGCACCTACACACCCACAAGGTGGTTATCTAATGAAATACATACTTAGTTGGTACATCAAGAATGTCTAGGAGGAAAGTCATGTGGTTTGTATTAAAGAAGATTGGGTTTTTTTAAGAGGTGTGTAACATGCGGAGTTAAGTGGAAAAGAGAAAACATCGTGGATAACAGATAGTTACCCTAAGGAGTGAATACATGCATAAACGACGGCATTATAGACGTCGTCCTAATAAGATGATGAAAACCGGTTTGGTATGCACGTGGCACAATACGACACAAGGACAGTGCCGTTATGTCGTATCAATACTGGTGGCATACTCCGGTTAATATTATATAATTATACACTTAGTTACTAGAAGAACAAGGCAAGGGGGCGACTGAGCACGGGGGTACATATATCTATACTCGTCATGGAGAGAGAGATACGAGGTAGCTTTCCTGCATCTCTCCTGATAATCGTCTGCAGATTGGTCATAGTGAGTTTATCCGAATTAACAGGCCTAAATCAATACAATAACTGGCATAGGGTTATCGGGTGTATAGAGTCGTGGTTAAAGGTTGTTACATAACTCGTAATTAACTTATCTAAATCAACAGGCATAAATCACTACAAGAATTGGCAAGGGACACAAATTGACAGACGAACAATGCAACGTGAGGTTATGTATAGCTAACTGCTAAAAATGGGGGAACGAAGATAGGTGTCTTCTCTTTTTACAAGTTCCCTAAATTATGTTAACATTAGGGAGTTGGTACATCAATAAAATAGCAATGTGGATCTAAGTGAGTTATGGGGCTGTCTAGTGTAATTTCATAATTAATCTCGGAATTACTCCTAGGTATTTTGTCTAGTGAAATGGAGGTGGTATTAGGAAGGTTGGGAATATATATAGTTAGTGGATAAAACAACGGGAGGTTAGAGACATAGAATTGCTAGAATTGGGGGGGGGGGGACTATGATTGTTATATAACTAAATACAGGGCTGACGTAATCACGATCTGATTTGGTGTGAAATGGAAGCTAAGGTGTCTTAGATCGCCTCGAACCTACACAATGAAAGTATTATAGTCTGTATGGTGGTTACATAATTAAATACATACTTAGGTGGTACATTAAGAATATCAGTGAGTAAAGTATTGTGGTTTGTATATTAGAAGACTGTGATTGAGAGACGTATAATATGTGGAATGAATTGGGAGAGAGAGAGAGGCCAAATCGGGGATGGAAAAGGGACCAGGGATCTCGTTGGGAGTGGGGGTTTCGCTCTCAGGATTTTCGTTCCTGTGGTATTTTAATAGTGGTGTCTTGCGTGCTACCTAGTGTCACAGTTGTAGTACCCTCTGTTTTGACGTCTTTGACTTTATCTGCTGTAGGACACAACTTATCAAAGTGATGTCCTTTGCAGTGGCGACAGGGCCTAAAGTATGTAGCAGTACATTGTCCCTGCTTACCATGTTCCTTACTTAGACAACCTACACATAGCTTCAACCTTTTCGCCTGTGCTAGTTTTGTCTCATTTGTTGGGTACTTTACACAGAAACTCCATTTATGTTTGTTGTTACATAGCTTACATAGAATCTGAGCAGGTTTCTTATACGTATCCTCTTTCTTTTCTTTAGTCCCCACTGTCATGCTTACTGTTCCCCTCTTCTCCACATTCTCACTCCCTCCCGACACATACATTCTCCCTTGTTCAACTGTAGATTATTGATTTCCTTACTGAACTGAGGAAATGATCAAATGATCTAACCTTGTCAAGTATTGCCATAGGAAGCTTCTGACGTAAGATAATGACTATCATTTCCTGTGTGGTGAGCCCTAGGGTGTCTAGCGATCGAGTATGGCACTCCATATTTGCCCTAAAATTTGCTAACTCCTCAACCTTATACTGTGGTTCTGCGAGCTTTAACAAGGAAACGACATGGGCCATCTTCAACTGCTCTTGATCCCCGTATGTGGACTTTAATAATTGTACTGCCTCAAGATAACTATCACCCACTACCGCAAAACCCTCTATCAAATGTAAGGCCTCTCCTTCCATTTGTCCCTTCAGGTAGTGAAACTTGCGGACATTATCCAAAGAGGATTCATGTACTGTAGACCGAAATACGTCCCAAAAAGCTAACCACTCAGTCAACTTGCCCCCAAATGTAGGAAGATTGAGCTTTGGGAGGTGTACAGTATGTTTTGGGTCAGCCCTTCTATGGGCCTCATTCTCGCCTCCCTTCTTACTTGCGACAGCACGCTGTAATATGTACTTCGCTCTAAAGACAGGTTCGTCATAGAGGGCGCGATTATCACACTCTGTAACTATCTCTTCCTCCTCTGTCATGTCTGCCACAATCACCTCACTCGGAGCCATAATACGACCGTGGGTAGCCTGGACGTTTTCTAATCTAGCTTCCAATTAAGAACATAAGAACATAAGAAAATGGGAGTCTGCAGAAAGCCGATTGGCCTAAGCAAGGCAGATCCCTGTCCCACACAACCCCAATTACAAAGCCCAATTATAGACTCAACACTCTAATACCCTGAGGATCATCTTACCAAAACGGTTAGAGATTAACGCAGGATTACGGGGGTCTGCAGAGCGCTGATTGGCCCAACCCTGCTGATCCCCCTTCACACCCAACCCTTCTCGTCCATATGCTTATCCAATTTTATCTTAAAGCTCCCTATCGTTTTTAATCCCACTATAGCACCTGGTAGTCCATTCCACCCATCTACAACTCTGTTACCAAACCAATATTTGCCTATATCTTTTCTGAAACGAAATTTATCTAATTTGAAACCATTGGTACGAGTTCTTTCGCTATCACTGAGCTTTAGTACATTTGTCATGTCCCCTTTGTTAATCCCACTAACCCACTTGAACACCTCTATCATATCTCCTCTAACTCTGCGTCTCTCTAACGAATGTAAGCCTAATTTCTTCAACCTTTCTTTATACGGAAGATTTCTAATATTATGGATCATTTTTGTCATTCTACGTTGTACTCTCTCCAATGAATCTATGTCCATTCTGTAATAAGGACACCAAAATTGAACAGCATAATCCATATGGGGTCTCACTAATGACAAGTAAAGTTTTAAGATAACATCAGCAGTTCTGTTACTCACACTCCTTGAGATGAACCCGAGAATCCTGTTTGCCTTGTTTCGAACGCTTATACACTGTTGTCTAGGCTTCAAATCATTGCTAACAAACACACCTAGATCTTTCTCACAATTCGAGTTTTCTAATTCCACATTAGCTAGTTTATATTTAACATTTGTATGCATCTTCCCTATCTTTAATACCTTGCATTTGTCTATGTTAAACTTCATCTGCCAATTTACTGACCATTCGTGTAAGGTATCTAGATCCCTTTGGAGGCACTCTATATCTCTATCTGAATCAATTGTTCTCCCCATTTTGGTATCGTCTGCAAATTTACTTATCCTACTAGTTATACCTAAATCAAGGTCATTTATGTATATAACAAACAACAGAGTACCTAATACAGATCCCTGGGGGACACCACTTTTGACTGCTCCCCATTCTGACTTCGTACCATTTATGCTGACTCTCTGCTTCCTACCAATTAGCCATGACCTAATCCATCCCAACAACGCCCCACCTATTCCATGCGCCTCAACCTTTCTCATCAATCTCTCATGGGGGACTCTGTCGAAAGCTTTACTGAAATCTAAATATATTATATCATATGACTTGTCATTATCTACTGCTTCATATACCTCTGAGAAAAAACTAAGCAAATTAGTAAGGCAAGAACGTCCCTGAGTGAATCCATGCTGAGAAGAATTTATTAAATTAAATGTATCTAAGTGGTTTCTAATTTTACTAGCAATAATTGACTCTAGTAGCTTTCCTATGATTGATGTAAGACTAATGGGACGGTAATTGGATGCTATTGATTTGTCACCTTTTTTGAAGATCGGAACTACGTTTGCAAGCTTCCAAGCTTCTGGAACTATACCTGTCTCCAATGACTTGTTAAATAAAAATGTTAATGGGTAACTTAACTCATCCCTACATTCTTTTAATACTCTAGCATATACCTCATCAGGACCAGGCGATTTATGAGGTTTCAGTCTGTCAATTTCCTTAAGCACATCATTTCTACTTATAGTAACCGTACTTAACCTATTTTCTATACTATCGCTATATACCTTACGGACTTCTGGAAACTGTGCCAAATTTTCATTAGTGAAAACGGAAAGAAATTGACTATTTAATGTACTGCACATTTCTAAATCATTTTCTGTCATTTCTCCTATCGAAGTTTTAAGGGGACCAATTACATCTCTAACCTTGGATTTATATAGTTGGTAAAAAGCTTTAGGATTATTTTTTGAGTCATTGGCAACCTTGATTTCATAATTTCTTTTTTCTTTCCTAATATCCTTTTTTACCTGTCTTGATAGATTCTGATAGTAAGCAAGTAGGTGAATTTCGCCTTTCCTAATTTTTCTATATATTCCTCTCTTTTGTCCTAGAAGATCTAATAATCTATTATTCATCCATTTGGGTTGGTTCTGTGTTGATCTAAATTTTCTTTTGGGGATGTATTTATTTTGTGCATTGAATACTGACTTGATAAAATTATTGTATGTATCTACCAAGGTTGACGTCTCTTCCTGACTTAAGATGACAGGTGCCTGAGAAGGGGTACACTCATTTGGACACCTGGATCGACTTAATTTTTTGACCATAGGGTCGGCTAATAGGGCTCTTCTTAACCCACCATAATTGGCTTTTCTAAAGTCAGGTATTAATGTTGTATTCTCTCTGGTATTACCTTTCCATTGTATATTAAAATACACAGAATTGTGGTCACTATTTCCTAGGTGGTCCCCTATCTCTACATTATTTACCATATGTTCATTGTTACTGAAAACTAAATCGAGAATATTATTACCTCTAGTCGGCGTATCTATGAATTGAAATAAAAAACTATCTTGTACTACCTCTATAAACTCCTCAGAATCAGAGTCTCCTATTTGATACTGCCAATCTATATTCGGAAAATTAAAATCCCCCATAATGCACACATTGCTAAACCTTGATGCCATTTTAATTTCCTCCCATAATGACGTTCCGTCATTTCTACTCATATTTGGCGGTCTATACATAACTCCAATAACTATGGTCTCACTACCTTCGTTAACCTCTACCCAAACACTTTCATTATCGTTATTTAGTCTAATACCTGATTTAATACAGCTTTTTAATGTACTCCTGACAAACACTGCTATACCGCCACCCCTCTTACTTGTTCGGTCATATTTAAACAAACTATATCCTGGTATATCAAATTCTGCTAAAAAATGCCTGGTTTCTGTATTAATCCACGTTTCAGTTAGCGCTATTATGTCTAAATTTTCTTTGCTAACAAGGGCTCTAAGTTCGTTCATTTTGTTACATAGACTCCTACAGTTTGTGTAATATACTCTCAATTTACTTCTTTTCTTTATACCTAATTTACCTTTATTTCTAACGACATTTCCATCTTCCGTTGCACCATCACTACTATCATTTGCATTATAGTCATCATTTTTAGCATGAGACAGAATATCCTTATCGCTTTCGCCTGACGCTAAAATTGTTCCATTAAACCTCTCATTTACACTCTCAATATTTCTGTTCAAAACCCCACAACCACCCTATCTAAAGAACTAGCTAATGTAGAAACCCCTAACCGTGAAAGATGAACCCCATCCCTTGCGTACATCCCATCTCTCCCATAGAAACTATCCCAGTTATCAATGAATGGTATTGCTTTTTCTTTGCAATATTTCTCCAAACGGCAATTGACACCAATCGCCCTGGATGTCCATTCCTTGGGAACTCCTCTTCTGGGTAGGATACAATGTACTACAGGGATCCCTCCCTTCATCCTAACTTTATCTAACACATCCCGATACTGCTGCAGCAGTTCCTCACTTCTACCCTTACCAACATCGTTACTCCCGGCACTGAGACAGATAATGGGGTTATCTCCACTATCTTCCAAGATGTGGTCCATCTTCTCTAAAACCCTCCCAACTCCATGGCCAGGCAGACACACAACCTTCCTAAGTTTAGTGCGGGTAGCCCTAACTAAATGTCTTACCATGGAGTCGCCCACGATCGACACAGACTTACCTTCTCGGGACACAGACTTACCTTTCCCTCGGGAGGATCCAGCAGCTGCAGTTGGAGAACCCCTGGTGGTGGCAGAAGCTCCCTTGGTGGTGGTGGTGGTGGGGGTAGTGGTGGTGGTAGGTAGCACAGCGTCAGAGGTTGGAGCTGAGTCGGCGGCAGGCACTTCGGTTATCCCTCCCTTATCCTGACTATCTTTTCCCTCACATTCGTCTCGCAAAGGAGAGAATGTATTTGTCACACTCATACCTATTCTACTATCCTGCTTCTTGAGTGTGACTTTCCCACCCGTATTTTTAACAACCTGCCATGAATACAATTTTTCATCAACTTCCTCCCTTTTCCCCTTACTTGACTTTATTTCCTCTAGTTCAGCAGTAGTGATGAAAGTGTTGACATCCACAATTAGCCTATTTAATACTCCCCGAAGCCCCGCCCTTTGATTTATAGGGGCCTTGATCAGCACCCCACTAGACGGTGTCTCTTTATTGTCTTTATTCATTTTGCATGTAAGCCTATAGGCTATGTATCTAAATGTTACAAAAACAACGGCAAAATAGTAGTCTAGTTAAGAGACGCCAACCAGCGGACTTCTATGTTATGGAGAAAAAATAGTACACAAAATAGCAATACCTACTAAAGGGTCATATTGAACAAGAAAAAATGTTAGGTCAGGTCATAATATGTCACAGGAAGTCTGAAATGGAAAAGAAAATTATTGGGGAAAGATGATGGGTGGGATGCAGGACTTAGGCAGGCGCAACGATATCACTCCGGCGTCCCTCTCTAGCCAACGCTTCGTTAGCCCTACGATTTTATCATACAGGACTTGATTGGTATCCAAGTCGAGGTGGAGACCATCCTGGTCGAGGTCCCGGGTGCTGAGTGTTATTGACACAAAGCGGTGCCGCGTTTCTATTAGCCGACACCTCAGGGTGCGGTTAACAGAGTTCTTTATGGCGTGATATTCCTCCGCTGACAAACCTCTGACCCTAGTCCGGCTCTCTATTGCCACAATTTTACAGCTCCCCCCGGACTCACGCTCCAGATCCAGCGCCACCTCTTTGATGGCGTTAGCTAACTCGTGGGGCACGGTATCGGGGCGTATATCATTGCCGCCCAAAAACAAAAAGACCATGTGCGGCCTATACCGGACCACCTGCCCCCACTGTGGGGAGGCTTTCAGGGTGTCAACGGTGGCTCCAGGTACCCCGAAGTAGGACAGCTTGAATGTCCTATCCCCCTCCGACGCCCGATACGACTCAGCTCCTCTGTCGGCTGCCCTGAGCCTAGTGGCATACGAATGCCCTATTATTGCGATTCTCTGAGGTACCGGCGCCTGAGGTACAGGAAGATAACCAAGCCCCACTCCTCTGGGGTCCTTGCTCCTACATCCCTGCGCTAATCCCTTGCTCATTGCCTAAAAAATCCCTTACTGGTAGCTAATTCCCGAGGTCTGGGCACCAATGTGGTAAACTATCAATGGAAGTTAAATATTACTAAGCTATAATGAATAAAATAAAATCAATCTAAATTAAAACTACTCCATATCTAAATTGAATTCAATCTGAAACAAGCTAATTTATATCCAAAGGTCTCACATAATAAATTTATATATAGGGTAAGGTTATAAGGGTTAATATTAGCCAGGAATTAACTCACCAATAGTTCCAAGTGGCAATGAGGCAAGGGAGAACGTTTTACCCAATATGGCGGACAACGGGGAACGAGACTTCGGTCCCGAGACTCGAGTCAAGTTAAAGAAAGAATAAATGATTACATGGGAATGGACATGAATATTATGCTTATCTGTCAGTCAGTCATGGCGTCGATGAGAGCGTCGTGATGGTGTAGCTGTTTGTATTGCTGTCAGTGTATTGTGATTAGAGGCTCTAAAGCGCGATCAACTGAGGGCGGAAAATAGATGTTAACTGGTTGGTGTTCGTGAAGGCTCTGGTCTTCCTCCAAGGCACACCTTGCTGCCTTGGCAAACGCCAGGAGCCCAAATTATCGTACCGCATCTAGGTTGCTCCATACGATAAAGTATATTAATATATATATGATAAATTCATATATACTACATAAGACCATGGCAATATTGCTTAATAGCATATTAGGCCTTTTATAACTTAACTTATTTACAATCTTATAATATACGATCTACTCGTCCTACGTCGTGCTGCAGGAGCGACCGTGACGTCACAGAGACATACGGGATCACAAAAGAGTCATAGCCTATCGTATTTACGATAACTGCTGTATTTATTACCCTTCCGTACTATTGCGGAGCGGTCCAATCTGCAAGGCAGGTACTGTAAGAAAGGACCTCTTTGTTTAGTACCCTTCAGTACCCGACTGGGGTGCGGAGCGGTACTAACCTGCTACTACTGAGTGGTACATACTGACTGCCATACGTGCGGAGGTGTCCGTAAGCCACGCACACGGCTTACGGACACCTCCGCACGTATGGCAGTGCTTCATCTGGAGTTTTCGTAGCCAAAACAGTGGTAACACAATTATTTCAAAATTATCAAAAGTACAGTAAAAGATCTAATTCACCTAAATGGTTTGACCATAATTGTGCTAGAGTAACTGAACAAAAAGCAATAGCCTACAATGCATACATAAGATCAAAAACACATGAAGCCGTTAACCTCTGAACTGCGCATGGGGGTAATTAGAAACGTCTGCCTGTGCGCATGTATTTGAGCTGTTTCCATCACTAAAATATTCATTTTACCATAAATAGCATTAATACTTATCCATATGCGCCTATTATAGGTTGATTATAAAGGTATTAACCTGTTACAACAATAAAACGAGTGAAAACAGCGTTTGGATGGTCAAAATCGGCGATACAGGCCGCGAGTTATATAATGTATGGGTGAGGCAACCTGCTTTCCCGCCAATTTCCCCCAAGGCCACTGAGACACAGTCGATCGATACTCTCTCTCTCTCTCTTGCACTCGCTTGCTAACAGTGATGACAATGCCCTAAATCTCGCTAATGTTAGCACGAAAATATACCTCAGAATAAGGGAATAACAGGGAAAATAGGTGATAACTGAAGGAGGGGAGGAAAGTGGGGAAGGAGGGGAGGTAGAGGACTGATATTTTGCATGGCCCAAGGGCAAAAAAAAATAAATAAAATAAAAAAATAAAAATATATATTTTTTTTTCCGATGTTTAAAATTGATTTTTTTTTCTCTGACTCTTAAGAGTCTTCCCGCAGTCCGCCGGGGGAACTCTTAAGAGTCTTCCCGCAGTTCCCGGGTTAATTACTTTAGAAACATCATAAATCATGCCAAAACTGTATTAAACCTAACTAAATCAAACTTTCTCCACAAGCAGGCAAATAAACTTCTAAATAATCCAAATGATAACAAAATATTTTGGTCTACTCTTAACTCATTCAAATCCAACTTCATTACTGCTTCATCCATTCCACCATTAAAATCTCTGACTGGCAATCTTGTAAGTGACCCACGAGGTAAAGCTAACCTTCTTGCGGATATTTTCTCCACCAACTCAACCTTAGATGAAATAAATCAAGATGTCCCTGTACTTAATTTTAATTCGCCTGAAATTCCCTCACTTGAGATCCACACCAGACATGTCAAAACTATTTTGCAGAATCTCTCAGTAGATAAGGCTCCTGGTCCAGATGAAATTCCTCCAATAGTACTTAAGAGTTGCTCCTTGGTGTTCGCTCCTGTATTGGCAAATTTTTTCCGTCTGTGTACTCATACCTCATGCTTCCCAGTACCCTGGAAAGAAGCAAAACATCCTCCAGTTCCTAAAAAGTGCCTCTTCAGATCAAAAACAGACCAAACTTCCACTCTTGGTAAAGTCTTTGAAATTATATTAAATAATAACATAATTAAGCATCTTGAGAATAATAAATTAATCAGTGATAGGCAATATGGTTTTAGACGATGTCGATCAACTGCAGACATTCTTTGCCTTCTTACGCATCAAATCAACCAAGCTACAGACCAACATGGTGAAACACATTAAAATGCCCCAGAACAAGAAGCCCACCACAGAAGCCACGAGCGAACACCACACAGAAACACCCGGAAGAAAGGTCCACAGAACGAAAGGACCAGCTGACCGAGCCCGCCATTCCAGGCAGGCCCAAGCCCGCAGGGCTAAACAGCTCCAGGACACACCCATTTACCTTTTCTAAAACCGACCATTTTCCACACCTCACGTACACTAACCCCTCGTGTCCTACACTTATTAACTACAAAGATGATGAACAGGAATATACATTCATATTAAAAACACCCATGCCTGTCCCGACGTTGAGCCAATGCCAACACATCAGACAGCCATAATTATATCTATGTATGTTCTTGCATCCGAGAAGTAGATGTTATATATCTTAGAAGTTAAAGCACCCACGCTGTCCCTAGATCTCTTATATCATTTTCCATGACGAGTATAGATATATGTAACCCGTGCTCAGTCGCCCTTGCATTGCTCCTCTAGTAACTAAGTATTAATATTAACATTCCCTAACATCTTGTCTTGCCAGACTAAGCTTCTGAAGACCCATCCCCCCATAAATCTATGTATGCAACCCTCAGGTTAAGTATTTTTATCCGCCATTGTGTTCACCTTTTTCCATTTACTTTCCACAATTGTCATACGTCTTCCCCTTGCCTCCTTCGTATCCACAGTCCACACTACGCCAATTTACTTCGTGTCTTACACCTCTTACCCCAACCAGAGATTATATAAGATAACCTGGTTATCAGTATCTGTCATAAGTACCCCGAAACAATAACTAAGTACCCCTACGAACTGCCACTGTGGTTGGTATTTTATATTTAATAGAAAACGCAGTTCCCAGGGCCAACTAATAGTATCCATAACCCTCTGACTGATCACATAACTCTATCTTTTCCAGACTCATATACCACCCCATAGTTGCATTCCCCGGTAGCATTTGGCTAACGTATTCTACTGCCTTTTCAAACTTCCATATCAATTGTAGCCTAATGCCACCCCCACGCCCAGGGACCTTAGGGGCAAAATTTCCCTGTAGCCCTTGAACTCTCCCCCCCTCTCATTAAGACACCCGCGCTTCTCGACTCTTGTCCGACCTAGTCTCTCTCTCATACCTCTTGAAGATCCTTGAATTGTCCGTTACTAACGCTCTCCAACCTTTTATATATATACTCCTATCCAGCCTACCTTCACTTAGTAGGCCAGAACAACATTAGAACTTTACTAGCCCCTTGCATGCCATCTATTCTCTTACAACACATTCACAACCCTGCACCCAATGGTCGTCGGTGCGAGGCTAGCCGCCCCGCCAGTAACTAACTTCTATTGTCATACTTCCAGATAAATGTGGCAGAGTTAGCAACCCAGTCTCCACCATATCCAGCAAACCCTACAATTAACAACCAGCCGAGTAAAACCAGCTAGCTAACCTTCGGTTTTGGTATTAAAGACACTCACATCTGTCTCATACACAGAGGGTTATTACAAACACTGGTGATATGGCAAGCCCCTAGCCACAGCCGCCGGACGACTATATCAGAGAGGGCGCCCAGCTCCCCCTTTTTGCCCACCCGAGGAGGGAGACCCCCACCCCCGCGGAGGTATACCTGGCCCCTGTTTTGACTCTCGAGTCATTGCTAGGTAGCACAGGAATTCTTCCTATCAATGAACTAACCATGAATGACTAACACCTTTACTAACCTCTATTACCTCACAATAAACCATTTACCTTTCTTGCATGCTCTGATCACTAAATTAGCACCTCAGCTATACCATAGAATGAAGATTGAACAATCTAGAGAGACACTCCTATCACAGCTGTCCCCATCCTCCTCGCAAAGTAGATCCAGTCTCTCTCCCCTAAATACGTCCAGTATAGCCAAAATAGTACCTCTTACTAAGGCTCAGTTATATGAAAATATAAAGGCTTCCTATCGCCCTGTGCCACAACAGTAAATACCATCTTACCTAGTCCCCATATCTATTGAGAGCTCAATTAAGTCCATAAGACTCGAGATCCCTACTGTCTGCAGGGTCCAGAACCGAGCCTATAAATCTACCTCCCGCCCCCAGTCAAATCAGTTGAAAGCTAGACACCAACCAGTGGTCACTACCCTGCAGTTTACCTCTAGCTCTGCCCTTGTGTTGTTCCGGAGTTGAGAGATTCCAGATCCGGCAGACTCCGTGGCAGAGAAGACTGATAGAAGCATCTGTCCATGTACAAGTCCTAACGTGCACCTTATAACCTTCGCACAAATTCGTGGGTATATAAGTGTGTAGCCAGCAACGATCATCAAGAGATCCGACTTGAGAACTTCCTACATTTTGGACCATCTGGACGGCCGAGGAACCAGTCGTTAGCCCCCAACATCACCGGAAGCAAGATAACCAGGACCAGATCTACCCATACTATTCAAGATTCATGTTACTAGTACTAAGTGTTATAGTACTAGCTTGATACGCACCTATTAACTTTCTATAAAGTGGCTAAGACCTTGCCAGTGTAATTCATATTTAACCATTCCATTTGGGACGTACTAAGCGATCAGTGTTTTTTATTAACAGGCGACCTTGACTCTCGTAATTACCTTATTCAGATATTAAAACTCTAGTGATATCTAACGTTCGCCCACTGATTTGTGTTCTACATATTTCTGCCTTAAGAATATCAAACTTAGTTCAGTACCCCCATGAGGTTGCTAGAGATTTCCGTGTTCTATAATATACGCGTCTAATCCTAACTGTGAGTTGCTACGTGGGCACGGGACCAGCCAGCAAGAGGTAAAATCAGTGACAGTGAATTATACGAATATATTGAGGTCTTCCAGTAAAATATAAACTTGCTAATTAAACCCGTGATCAGAAGAATATACCTGAACGTTGGAAGTGGGAGACTAGGCTCCATCCAAATCCGCAAATGCTAGCAGTTCCCTTCTATCATTTGTTTTGTGCAAATATAACTATCTTTCTATGCTCTTTATTTCTTTATTTCAATAAACGTGAACTAGTGTCGTGTTACCGTGTGTTTATTTTGTGTTCTCTATTCCTCATACCTTGTATTGTGCATGCAGCCTTCTATACCCAGTCATTCAGAACTCACATTACCCAAGTTAAACCTGTAGAAAAACAGGGCATAACATTGGCGGCAGCGGTGGTTCTTGATTCGGATAAAAGGTTGCATTACATTGCAAGTTTGGAACAGCTAGAACACGAGAACATCATGGCACAACCTAACCACGTTTTCATCCCAAATTATGAGGAAACAAATTATGGGATCGAAGTATTCATGGACATAGTGAAATCCTTAGTTGACATTACTTATACCACGGACGCACATAAAATAGCCGTAACATTACCACACCTGGGAAAAGCCGTTTCCCTGGTGGCCTATCAAGTGCGCGCTGATCTCACCTGGAACGAATTTCGCACAATAGTGATAGAAGCCATTAAACCTTCGTTGGGCGTTTTCGTGGCCCACACCCGTATCCTAGACACGAAATTCGAAGGCGATCTAGATGCCACAGTCAGTAAGCTTGCCCAACACATAAAAAATTCTTTCCCCACGTTGACCAAAATCCAAGAAGAACAGCAAATTCTGGTCAACCTTGTGTCGATATTGCCCTCAGCAGTAAAAGACCATTTCCGGGTGCACGATTTCGTCGAATACAAAAAAGACCTCATCACGATCCGACGTATTTTGGCCGTGCGCACAGAAGCACCCACCCAAATCGCTGCAATCAAGAGGTTTCCCACGCACCCGCAGCAAACCAACCACCAAAACCCCAAGAATGCCTACCCAGCCTCATCTTTCAACAACAGACCCACCTACCCTTCCGGCAAGCCCCAACCCAGTAGACCCCGGTTCCAACCGTCCCAGCCACGCAGAATCTTCAACCGGAACAGCAACTACAACACCTACCAAAGTAAAAATCCTACCTTAGTCATTATCAACCCCTATGAATTCCCTGCCTGTAATGCTCAGTGTGCCCTCCACCAAATTCGTGACTCTGCCAAACCTCGCCCCTCTACTCCTCGCATTTCTGTAAATGAAGAGGAGTGGGGACAAGAGGAAGAAATTGCCCCCCATACCATGACCTCAGATGATACCGAGGAAACCCTGGAAGAGGTAGATACCGACCCCCAGGATTTTTAAAGTATCCCCCGCCCACGATGGGCTCGGCGGGGGACGCCATAACTAGTCGCACTGCCCCCATTTATTACATGGCCAAAATCAAGGACATTCCTGTCCGCTTGCTAATCGACACGGGAGCTGCCAAGTCATGTTTGTTCAAATCTTACTATGAAAAACATCCCCGACGATTTGGCCCTTTGTTAAACACCAAAACAGAACTCATCTCAGCTGCTGATACTTACTTAAATCTCCTAGGAGACACTTTACCCCTATCAGTAACCACTCCTGGCCCCCATGCTCGTTGTTATCACACATTTACAGTATTTTCCTCCAACTGTAAACATTATGATGGTTTCCTTGGACTTGACCTCCTTCAAAAACTAGAGGCCCAGATTGACTGCGGCCAAAGGCTGATCTCATTCAAAAACAAATTCCAGCCCAAAGCCTCTGACAAACCAATCACGCAGAAACCCATTCCCAAAAAGAAAAAACAACCTCCCCCTCAACAAACCTGATTCAGGGTTACCAAGTTGCAGCTAGCACTAAGGTTACTCCTAAAACCCCCCTTGCCCCGAGATCTCTCAAAACCTCACTCAATTCAGTAAAAAAATGCCTCAACAAACGAAAGAAGACAAGTCCAAGCAACTCCCCCTCGGTAATCCCCTCAATTCTCGTAACTCTGCCCAGAATAAATCCTCCCATGTTTTCAGGACAGACTCTGATATATGTAACCCTAATTCTATCCAATGTTTATGTACACATGTTTCCAGAGAAAATGCCGACCAATGTACCCAACAATGTTTCCCCCATGCCCCCAGAAATGTTAACAACCCCAAATCAATACACCAGTCCTACACCAATAACCCATGTTCTACACCTAACTTTTTCCCCACCAACCCTCCGCAGTCCCCCCAGCAAATCCCGTTTTCTAACTCGCTCACCTCGCACCCTTCTGAACCGCCCGCACGCGCCGTTAATCCCCCCTCACGCGTGCCGACCGAGGGACACAACCATGTTCCCACCATGCCCCCAGAAATGCCCAGCTATTCCACCACCCCCCCCAATCCCCCTTGTGACAGTTTTTCGTCAGTAGCTCCCTTCCACCCCCCCACAATTCACACCCCTAATAAACTTCAAAACCCCACACTTGACTCACCCCCTCATGACAGACAAACCCACCAACCCCAGATAACCTCTAAACAAACCGTTACTGCCACCGACAACGCTTCCCCCACCAACCCTCCGCAGTCCCTCCAACAAATCCCGTTTTCTAACCCCCTCACTGATCCTCTCACACGCGCCGTTAATCCCCCCCTCACGCGTGACCCCCACCAAAGTGACCTTGCCCCCATTATAAGTACCAAGCACCTGCTCGCCAGTCAATCCCCCACCATCATTAGCCCAGCGGTAGTTCAGGATAAATGCCAAATTCCCCCCCACCATCAAAAATGGGTGAACCTGCGGCCCATACCCCAAACTCACATGGTATTTTCCCCCACTAACACATCCCCCAACCCCCATCGCTGCCTCTTACAACCCGCCATCATTCCCGCTCGTATCAACCACATTCTCGTGGCTAATATCTCAGAGGAACCCCTGACATTACCGAAAGGTCTCATTATAGGAGATCTCGAAACTTTCGATGACCTCCCCATACATTGTAACGACACCCCTACCAGCCTCCAATTGCCCCCTCTTCCTGAGACACTATCTGACCACCAAAAGAACGGCATGTACGACCTACTGATGGAATTCAGTGACGTCTTTGCCCAACAACCCACCGAAATCGGACAGACGGATGTAGAACAACACATCATTAACACCACAGGCCCCCCCATACGACAACCATCCCGTAGAAAGAACCCCATACAACGTCAGGAAGAGGAACGCCAAGTCCAGGAAATGTTAGAGGCCGGGATTGCCACCCCGTCCATTAGCCCCTGGTCTTCCCCTGTTGTCTTAGTCAAAAAGAAAGATGGGACAACCCGTTTTTGCGTCGATTACAGGAGGTTAAATGACATAACCATTAAAGACGCTACGCCCTTACCCCGAATAGACGATTCCCTTGACTCCCTATACGGATCCAAATGGTTCACTACCCTCGACTTGCAAGCAGGGTATTGGCAAGTGCCTATCAAGGCCGAGGACCAAAAGAAAACAGCATTCTCCACTAGTGGTGGCCATCACTATGAATTTAACGTCCTACCTTTTGGCCTCTGTAACGGACCCGCCACTTTCTCCCATTTGATGGAAACGGTATTGCATGGCCTAACCTGGGAAACCTGCCTAGCCTATCTGGACGATATTATTGTGTACTCTCCAACCTGGGAAGAACACCTCCTCAGGTTGAGGCAAGTCCTGCAAAGAATCCGAGCCGCCGGGTTGAAATTAAAACCCTCAAAGTGCGTGATTGCCCGGAATAAGGTAGATTTTCTCGGACACGTGATATCTGAACATGGTATTGCGCCAGACCCAAAGAAACTTCAAGCCATACAAAACCAAACCCCACCCACCACGGTTAAAGGAATACGTTCGTTTCTAGGTTTAGCCACGTACTACAGACGTTTCGTCCCCCACTTTGCCACCATAGCCAGACCCCTCCACCAACTTACCCACAAAGACACCCCGTTCGCCTGGACACCTGAAAGAGACCTCGCGTTTAACACTTTGAAGCAAAAGCTAATCCAAGCCCCTATTGTCGTTTTCCCTGACTACCAGAAACCTTTCCGTCTTTATACCGACGTATCTCTGTACGCCATAGGTGCAGTATTAGCTCAATTCAGAGATGGAAAGGAACATGTGATAGCGTATGCCAGCTACACACTCACCCCACCCCAACAGAATTACGCAGCCACCAAGAGAGAGTGCTTAGGGATCATTTGGGCACTCAGCCACTTCCGGTCATTTGTGTTAGGCGCAAAACTCGAAATAATTACCGACCATCAATCTTTACAATGGCTGCGTAGGTGCGAAACCAACTCAGCCATTTTGGTACGTTGGAGAGAGACACTAGAGGACTACGACTTTACAATACAATATCGTCCCGGCAAACTCCATACTAATGCAGACGCCCTGTCACGTTTGCCAGTACCAAAAGACCCCCCCACCAACCTAGCCGCCTTACAAAACACTCAATTGGTATCTACCCCCACCTCCCGACAGAATGCCCCCCCAGCCCCCTCCCTAATTCAATCTTGGGAAGCACGAATCAGACCCCCCTGGATACCGTTAAACGTCTTCAGGAGACTGACTCGCTGGGGAGATCAACTTGCCACAGACACTGGTCACATAATCTTGGACCCCACCATAGCCCACGACTACATGATTGCCATCCATGAGGGAAACGGCATACACCTTGGACAAAAGAAAATGTTAAAGATCTTCACAGACCAATACTGGACCCCCAACCCCTCCAAAATTGCACAACGAGTGACAGAATCCTGCAAACCGTGTGTATTGGGAAAGGATAGATCACGCACCCCAGGCCCAGCTGGTACCATTTCTGCCAACAAACCGTTCCAAGTCCTATCCCTCGACATCATGGGCCCGTTCCCTTCTTACGCTGGCAACCGCTATATCGTCACATTTGTAGACGTATATTCAAAATTTCTAATAGCCTGCCCAGTTAAAGACCACACAGCCACCACAGTCGCCACACTGCTTGCCACCGAAGTGTTCCCTATATTCGGCCTTCCCCTTGCTCTTCTATCGGACAATGCCCCCGAGTTTAGTGGACACGTTTGGCAACAATTCACCCAACAATGCGGTATCAAGATTAAACACTCATCCCCGTACTGGCCTCAAGGAAATGCTATCTGCGAACGCCGCCATCGCACCATCAACAACCAGTTACGTACAAGAATGATTGCTCTTAATACCTCAGACTGGCCATCACAACTAAAGATGATACAGTGGGGTATGAACACCTGTCCTCGGGAAGACGGTATTTCCCCTCATGAACGTGTTTACGGTGTACCCCCCCTGTTACTGCCATTCCACCACCACGCTCACCTTCCCTCCACCACCTCCACAATTGACCCATTGCAACATCTGCAAAACACCCTCCATACCGCCCAGATCTGTCAAGACACCAAAACTGACAACATCGATGAAAAAAACCCTTTCGCCATCCATGACACCGTAATGGTAGCCAACCTCCCTATCACCAACAAGTTAGGCCCTCGCTATGTCGGACCCTACACCGTAATACAAGTCCGAAATGCCTTTCAAGTCACCATCGACTATCACGGCGTAACTCGCACGCTCCGAACTAGATTCGTCCGAGCGTTTAAACCTCTAAAGCCACAAGACATTACCCCACCCCACACGTCCGACCCTAAATTAAATACCCCTACTCACCCCCACACTCAGGCTACGAATATTCCCATACAAACCCCTAAGGACCTAAGCCCTCCAGCACCGAACCGACAAATCTTTTCTCACCATACCCCCCCAACTAACCTCCACAAACCCCAAGCCCCCAATATCACACCCTCTTCCACCATGACACCGTCTTTCACTTCTGATAGTCAAGTTCCTCCCCAACTTATCCAAGTACAAAAACCTCCACCCACAACCCCGACCACAACAGAAACCCTCCCGTCTAGCCCTGACATACCTCCACCAGGCACCACAGTGAGAAAACCACCACCACCACCCCAAACCAAGTACACACCCAACCGCACCACACAATCTACCTCAGTAACCTCACGCTACAACTTACGCCCACGACAAACATCGTTTAAAATCTCCAGAAAACACACCCTACTAACCAAGTTCCGTAGGGCTGCCAGACCACTACCCTCCTCCTCCTCCTCCTCTTCTTCTTTTTCGTCGAATTCTCCCCCACAAAGGGAAAGAAGACGAATAATCACCAGCAAATCACCAACCTCATCAAACAACACACGCCCCTACCCCCAACCCTCCAACTTAAATCTACACTCCTTACCCACCCGTATAGCCCCCCCCGCATCCGCCCCTTTCCCCTCCACGATCCCCACCACCCCCCCCACACACCGACCAACCTCCTCATCTCACCGAACCCCCAACCAACCCCCCCTAAGAAACCCCCCCCCCAAAGTCACCCCCGAGAAAACTCCCACATGTCATTTACCTATAAAACATGCTTCCCCTCACTATAAAACATCGTCGAGCGACTCAAGTCCCATGACAAACATCTACCTTCCCACCAGGACCGCCAGAGGTAGAATAATCAACAGACCCATCAGATTTAAAGACAGCGATACAAAAATAACACCCCGTTCTGACACTAAGGACCCAAGCCACACAACACACACACCCCCTCCTTCCCACACACCTCCTTCACCCACCTTACCTACACCGATTTTGCACATTGCCTCACTATATATTCCCAACCTACAACACCGCCTAAGAAAACCAAATACAACCCAGACTCACATTCCCCCTTCATCCCCAGCCCTGTTGTCACGCGCGAATCCCCTTTCGGTTAATAACCCCATTCACCACACTAAACAGACTTCCTGTCAACCCCACACACCTCACTCCGACCCCCACGGGGGAAAGCTACAAACCATTCATACGAAAGGTTAAAGTAAAGACCCCCACTGGACACTTGGCCCATGTACCACACCCACACCAAGCCCGGGCAGCCGCCCGCCACAACACAGAGGACACATTCTTACAGGTATACATTGACCTGCAAAAGAAACCTGACCGTCGCTCTCGTGTTTGGTGGAACTTTCTAAATACCCTGAAAATGACCCACCATTACTATGATTCTTTTAACTTCACCCTTGAGGCTCGAGGACGAGCCTATAATGAAGGAGAGGGAAGTAAAATGCCCCAGAACAAGAAGCCCACCACAGAAGCCACGAGCGAACACCACACAGAAACACCCGGAAGAAAGGTCCACAGAACGAAAGGACCAGCTGACCGAGCCCGCCATTCCAGACAGGCCCAAGCCCGCAGGGCTAAACAGCTCCAGGACACACCCATTTACCTTTTCTAAACCGACCATTTTCCACACCTCACGTACACTAACCCCCTCGTGTCCTACACTTATTAACTACAAAGATGATGAATAGGAATATACATTCATATTAAAAACATGCCCTGTCCCGACGTGGAGCCAATGCCAACACATCAGACAGCCATAAATATATCTATGTATGTTCTTACATCCGAGAAGTAGATGTTATATATCTTAGTAAGTTCAAACACCCACGCTTGTCCCTAGACCTCGTATATCATTTTCCATGACGAGTATAGATATATGTAACCCGTGCTCAGTCGCCCCTTGCATTGCTCCTCTAGTAACTAAGTATTAATATTAACATTCCCTAACATCTTGTCTTGCCAGACTAGGCTTCTGAAGACCCATCGCCCCATAAATCTATGTATGCAATCCTTAGGTTAAGTATTTTTATCCGCCATTGTGTTCACCTTTTTCCATTTACTTTCCACAATTGTCATACGTCTTCCCCTTGCCTCCTTCGTATCCACAGCCCACACTACGCCAATTTATTTCGTGTCTTACACCTCTTACCCCAACCAGAGATTGTATAAGATAACCTGGTTACCAGTATCTGTCATAAGTACCCCGAAACAATAACTAAGTACCCCTACGAACTGCCGCTGTGGTTGGTATTTTATATTTAATAGAAAACGCAGTTCCCAGGGCCAACTAATAGTATCCATAACCCTCTGACTGATCACATAACTCTATCTTTTCCAGACTCATATACCACCCCATAGTTGCATTCCCCGGTAGCATTTGGCTAACGTATTCTACTGCCTTTTCAAACTTCCATATCAATTGTAGCCTAATGCCACCCCCACGCCCAGGGACCTTAGGGGCAAAATTTCCCTGTAGCCCTTGAACTCCCCCCCCCCTCTCATTAAAACACCCGCGCTTCTCGACTCTTGTCCGACCTAGCCTCTCTCTCATACCTCTTGAAGATCCTTGAATTGTCCGTTACTAACGCTCTCCAACCTTTTATATATATACTCCTATCCAGCCTACCTTCACTTAGTAGGCCAGAACAACATTAGAACTTTACTAGCCCCTTGCATGCCATCTATTCTCTTACAACACATTCACAACCCTGCACCCAATGGTCGTCGGTGCGAGGCTAGCCGCCCCGCCAGTAACTAACTTCTATTGTCATACTTCCAGATAAATGTGGCAGAGTTAGCAACCCAGTCTCCACCATATCCAGCAAACCCTACAATTAACAACCAGCCGAGTAAAACCAGCTAGCTAAGGCACCTTCGGTTTTGGTATTAAAGACACTCACATCTGTCTCATACACAGAGGGTTATTACAAACACTGGTGATATGGCAAGCCCCTAGCCACAGCCGCCGGACGAATATATCAGAGAGAGGGCGCCCAGCTCCCCCTTTTTGCCCACCCGAGGAGGGAGACCCCCACCCCCGCGGAGGTATACCTGGCCCCTGTTTTGACTTTCGAGTCATTGCCAGGTAGCACAGGAATTCTTCCTATCAATGAACTAACCATGAATGACTAACACCTTTACTAACCTCTATTACCTCACAATAAACCATTTACCTTTCTTGCATGCTCTGATCACTAAATTAGCACCTCAGCTATACCATAGAATGAAGATTGAACAATCTAGAGAGACGCTCCTATCACAGCTGTCCCCATCCTCCTCGCAAAGTAGATCCAGTCTCTCTCCCCTAAATACGTCCAGTATAGCCAAAATAGTACCTCTTACTAAGGCTCAGTTATATGAAAATATAAAGGCTTCCTATCGCCCTGTGCCACAACAGTAAATACCATCTTACCTAGTCCCCATATCTATTGAGAGCTCAATTAAGTCCATAAGACTCGAGATCCCTACTGTCTACAGGGTCCAGAACCGAGCCTATAAATCTAACTCCCGCCCCCAGTCAAATCAGTTGAAAGCTAGACACCAACCAGTGGTCACTACCCTGCAGTTTACCTCTAGCTCTGCCCTTGTGTTGTTCCGGAGTTGAGAGATTCCAGATCCGGCAGACTCCGTGGCAGAGAAGACTGATAGAAGCATCTGTCCATGTACAAGTCCTAACGTGCACCTTATAACCTTCACACAAATAAGTGTGTAGCCAGCAACGATCATCAAGAGATCCGACTTGAGAACTTCCTACATTTTGGACCATCTGGACGGCCGAGGAACCAGTCGTTAGCCCCCAACATCACCGGAAGCAAGATAACCAGGACCAGATCTACCCATACTATTCAAGATTCATGTTACTAGTACTAAGTGTTATAGTACTAGCTTGATACTCACCTATTAACTTTCTATAAAGTGGCTAAGACCTTGCCCAGTGTAATTCATATTTAACCATTCCATTTGGGACGTACTAAGCGATCAGTGTTTTTTATTAACAGGCGACCTTGACTCTCGTAATTACCTTATTCAGATATTAAAACTCTAGTGATATCTAACGTTCGCCCACTGATTCGTGTTCTACATATTTCTGCCTTAAGAATATCAAACTTAGTTCAGTACCCCCATGAGGTTGCTAGAGATTTCCGTGTTCTATAATATACGCGTCTAATCCTAACTGTGAGTTGCTACGTGGGCACGCGACCAGCCAGCAAGAGGTAAAATCAGTGACATTGAATTATACGAATATATTGAGGTCTTCCAGTAAAATATAAACTTGCTAATTAAACCCGTGATCAGAAGAATATACCTGAACGTTGGAAGTGGGAGACTAGGCTCCATCCAAATCCGCAAATGCTAGCAGTTCCCTTCTATCATTTGTTTTGTGCGAATATAACTATCTTTCTATGCTCTTTATTTCTTTATTTCAATAAACGTGAACTAGTGTCGTGTTACCGTGTGTTTATTTTGTGTTCTCTATTCCTCATACCTTGTATTGTGCATGCAGCCTTCTATACCCAGTCATTCAGAACTCACATTACCCAAGTTAAACCTGTAGAAAAACAGGGCATAACATAGGTCTTACTTAATAATCCGCCATTAGCATAACGGCCACACACAAAATCATTAAGGGGGTAGGTCTTACTTAATAATCCGCCATTAGCATAACGGCCACACACAGAATCATTAAGAGGGTAGATCTTACTACTTAATCATCCACCATTAGCATAACGGCCACCTACAGAATCATTAAGTGGGTAGGTCTTACTTAATAATCCGCCATTAACATAACGGCCACACACAGAATCATTAAGGGGGTAGGTCTTACGTAATAATCCACCAGTAGCATAACGGCCACACACAGAATAGGGGGTAGGTCTTACTTAATAATCCGCCATTAGCATAACGGCCACACACAGAATCATTAAGGGGGTAGGTCTTACTTAATAATCCGCCATTAGCATAACGGCCACACACAGAATCATTAAGGGGGTAGGTCTTACTTAATAATCCGCCATTAGCATAACGGCCACACACAGAATCATTAAGGGGGTAGGTCTTACTTAATAATCCACCATTAGCATAACAGCCACAGACAGAATCATTAAGTGGGTAGGTCTTACTTAATAATCCACCATTAGCATAACGGCCACACACAGAATCATTAAGGGGGTACGTCTTACTTAATAATCCACCATTAGCATAACGGCCACACACAGAATCATTAAGGGGGTAGGTCTTACTTAATAATCCACCATTAGCATAACGGCCACACACAGAATCATTAAGGGGGTAGGTCTTACTTAATTATTGTTATATTGTTATATTTGTGTTATTATTATCATTTCAGTTTCCTCCCTAGACCTCTGTCAAGCTTAAAAAATATCCTCAAGATGCCTTTTCGAAATTAAAATAATTAATACATTTTTCGGTTCCTCCAAAACTACAGGCTCCCTATCGCTCGCCAAGAAAAGAATCGACACCTACATTGCATGAAACATCTTAATATTGACAAAGAAATGGGGCTAAAGGTCTTAAAATCGACAAACTAATGGGGCAAACTTAAAATATAAAAACTAATAGGGCTAAACACGAGGGAGAAGGGGTTACAGAAAAAGCCACTACCTTCCCCCATAAAAGAAGAAGGGAGAGGACCTGAGATCAATGTGGGAAAGCTTTGTGATGGAGCATATTAACCATAAAAGAAGAAGGGAGAGGACCTGAGATCATTGTGGGAAAGCTTTGTGACGGAGCATATTAACCATAAAAGAAGAAGGGAGAGGACCTGAGATCAATGTGGGAAAGCTTTGTGACGGAGCATATTAACCATAAAAGAAGAAGGGAGAGGACCTAAGATCAATGTGGGAAAGCTTTGTGACAGAGCATATTAACCATAAAAGAAGAAGGGAGAGGACCTGAGATCAATGTGGGAAAGCTTTGTGACGGAGCATATTAACCCTAAAAGAAGAAGGGAGGACCTGAGATCAATGTGGGAAAGCTTTGTGACGGAGCATATTAACCCTAAAAGAAGAAGGGAGAGGACCTGAGATCAATGTGGGAAAGCTTTGTGACGGAGCATATTAACCCTAAAAGAAGAAGGGAGAGGACCTGAGATCAATGTGGGAAAGCTTTGTGACGGAGCATATTAACCCTAAAAGAAGAAGGGAGAGGACCTGAGATCAATGTGGGAAAGCTTTGTGACGGAGCATATTAACCATAAAAGAAGAAGGGAGAGGACATGAGCTCAATGTGGGAAAGCTTTGTGACGGAGCATATTAACCCTAAAAGAAGAAGGGAGAGGACATGAGCTCAATGTGGGAAAGCTTTGTGATGGAGCATATTAACCCTAAAAGAAGAAGGGAGAGGACATGAGCTCAATGTGGGAAAGCTTTGTGACGGAGCATATTAACCCTAAAAGAAGGGAGAGGACATGAGCTCAATGTGGGAAAGCTTTGTGATGGAGCATATTAACCATAAAAGAAGAAGGGAGAGGACCTGAGATCAATGTGGGAAAGCTTTGTGACGGAGCATATTAACCCTTTCACGCTTTTATGACGCAGAGGTTGCCAGATTAGCAAAAATAAATAGAGTTCTCTCACTCTTATAATTATCTCTCCAAAATTAGTTTTCAGCCCACAGCTAATTCAAAGACAACTGCAGAGGTTGAAGTAACTAAACTAAAGGTTTATAAATACTCCTGATGGTAACAAAGGCTTTAAAGTATCCCCAATAGGCTCAAAATCGCGTCATATGCGTGAGAGGGTTAAGGGGAGATGGTTGTAGTTATTTTCCCCATTTATATATATTTTGTATGATTGTTTTGGCTTCCAATCAAGCTTATTTAAACATCTGCCCAAGACCCTCTTCCACGATAAATATTTACATTTTTCGATAGAAAAATTTCCCGGCCGAAGGCCAGTTCCTCTTAAATTACAGGTGCGCTATTTCTCGCCAAGAAATAATCGACACCTAAATATCATGAACAGTCTTAAGATTCACAAACAAATGGGGCGACACGTTGAACACAATGTAGTAGAAGAAGTGCTTTGTGACATCCAGATTCGCCCTCCTGGTATTTTATTTTATTCCAATTACCCGAGTTGATAAACTATTATTGAATGTTTACAGTGAATCTACATCAATTTTATCAAAGCCCTTTAATATCTTGAAACACTCAATAAATTCAAGATGGGGCCTCGCTATGCTTTTAAATACCTATACTATAATGTTCTCATTTTTATAAGTAAAATGTATCTTAAGGAGGCCGCCCGTTTGTTGGGTCTATTAACCCGGGAACGGCGAGGGGGGGGGTAATAAACTAGCTCCCCATGGTCGAGCATATGGGCTCCATTCAGGCCTATAATCGTCATTTTACGATAAATATCGTTATTACCTATTCATATGAGCCTATTTTACCTTCACTATGAAGATAGTAACCTGTAACAACAATAAAACAAGTGAAAATATAATTTTTCTGGTCAAAAACGCGAATATAGATGAACCAGCCCATTCATGAATTTTGGAGAAAATTGAGGCAACCCCTCCCTCCACGAGGCCTCAAGCCACACTGAGCCTACTCATACACACACTCGCTTGTGTAACACACCTGCTAGGTACGTGAGCACATCCCCCACACAGTTTGCTAATGTTAGCACAAAAATATACCAACAAATTAGGGGATAACAGGGAAAATAGGTGATAATTTAAGGGGGAGGGGAAAGGGAGGAAGGAGGGGATGTGGAGGAGTGATATGAGGTATAGGGGAAAAAAAAAAATGTTTAGTGCTGTTTCAATGGTATTTTTAGGCCTCCCTCTTAAGAGCTTTGCCGCCGTCGCCCAGTAAAACCTCTTAAGAGCTTTGCCGCCGTTTACGGGTTAATTAATGTATTCATAATAATTTGTTTAGTTTCCTCCCTAGACCTCCATCAAGCTTAGAAAAACACCCCCTAGACCCCCCTTCAAGATAAATTTGTACATTTTTCGGTAGAAAAATGTCCCAGCCCAAGGCCGGTTCCTCTTAAAATTGCAGGCTCGCTATCACTCGCCAGGAAATAATCGACACCTAAATGGCACGGAAGGTCTTAAAATTGACAACGAAATGGGGCGAAAAGTGTTAACATCGCCAAACTAATGGGCCGAACGTCTTATAATCTCAAAACTAGTGGGGCTAAACATTAGGGATAAAGGGGTCCAGAAAAACGGTCTGCCTCCCCTTAATATATCCCAATGCTCTATTGGCCTTGTCCGTGGCTGCTGCACAATACAGCATTTTCAGATATTGGAACCCCCAGGTCCATAACTAATGCACTTGTTTTGATTGGCTGGGCTTTCATCTTGTATTCATATTTGTTGTTTTTTGTTTTCTTACCAATTTGTAAGACCTGACATTTATCAACGCTGAATGGCATCTGCTATTGTTCTGACCACTCTTTTATGTAATTTTAATCAGATTGCAGCTTATTTCTGTCTTCGGATGATACTGAAGTTCCTATCTTTGTGTCATCAGTTAACTTGGAGATAGTGTTATTTAGTCCTGTATCAATGTCATATATATATAGAGAAGAAACAAAACGAGCCCCAAGACTGATCCCTGAGGCGCTACACTATAAACAAGATCCCACTCAGATTCTACTCCATTTATCGCAACAATCTACCTTCTGTTTGTGTGTGAGAGAGAGAGAGAGAGAGAGAGAGAGAGAGCAATATATATAGAGAGAGTAAGAGTAAGAATATGTGAGTGAGAGAGCAAGAGCAAGAGTGAATGAGAGTGAAAATGAGTGCCGTTAGTTGACAATGTCCATTTACTTAATAAGTTTTGAGGTTATAATACGTTCGTTCCGTTAGTTTGGCGATTTTGAGACATTTCGTCCCATTTCTTCGTCAATGTTAAGACCTTTCGTGCCCTTTAAGTATCGATTTTATCCTGGCGAGCGATAGCGAGCCTCTAATTTTAGTAGGAACCGGCCTATCTATCGAAAAATTTACAATTTTATCTTGAAAGGGGGTCTAGGGGGTGTTTTCCTAAGTTTGATGGAGATCTAGCGAGGAAACTAAAAAATAAATAAATATATAAATATATCTCCTAAAAAACAAGCAGTACCCCCTTAATCGAATTGAAGTCTACATCAAAGTTACGCATAAAGTTACGCATATTCAAAGTTGTCAACCCCAAACAACACAGTCACTTAACTGTATCTAACCCGAGGGTGTTTTGTTTTATTCTTCCTCTGATTTGCCTTACAATATGGAAATTATATGATATTTGATATATTTAGGTGTCGATTTTTTCTGGCGAACGTTACCGAGACTGTAATTTAGAGGAACCGACCTTCGGCTGGGATCATTTATGTCCAAAAATTTACATATTTAGCTTAAAGTAGGGTCTGGTGGAGTTTTTCTGGTCCACCTTCTTCCTCATGCTTATCCCCATTAGTTTTGAGACTTTAAGACGTTTGCTGCATTAGTTTGTCAATTTTAAGACATTTTGTGCCCTTTAGGTGTCTATTTTTCCCTGGCGAGCAATAGCGAGCCTGTAATTGTTGAGGAACCGGCCTTTGGCCATTACAATTGTCTACCGAAAAATGTACAAATTAATCTCGTTGGGGGATCTAATGGATGTATTTTCAAGTTTCATGCAGATCTAGGGAGGAAACTAAAAATATTTGAATATATAAACAAAATAACCACTGTCTCCTTAAAGTAGGGTCTGGTGGCGTCTTCCTTAACCCTTCCAGCCCGGGTGTCCTTTTATAAGGACACCGCGGCAGATGGGCCGGTACCCGGGTGTAAGCTTGAAAGCCTATTAAGCTTGGTCTGAACGCCGTGCGTCCGATGCATGTAAACAAAGCCGGTCATTGAGTCACCGCACCTCCGAAAACAAGAAGGAGACGTCGGATCAATGTTGTTGTTGTATGATATGACGAAATTAGTGTCTGAAAAGCTCCGATATTGTCAACATCGCGGAAAAATTCGCTCCACGGAAATCGTCATCACAACTGAACCAGTTGATTTAGAGAGCTCTACTCAACGCCAGTCTACAGATTGGAAACCGCACTACGTTTAGGGATGCATGGGAAATTTCTAGCAGTTAAAATAACAAAGATACGGTAGCCTAGGCCTAGACGTTTTTCGTCCAGATCGCCCGGATACGACCTCCGTCCTTTTGAAAGGCAGCCCGGGTAGGAAGGGTTAAGCTCGGTTCACACATGCACGAATTAACGTCCCGTCCGGCCACGACCAAAAAAATAGGCAGGACGGCATGGTACACATGCACGAATTAACATCCCGTCCGTCCCCGACCCCTTTTGCTCGGTTCACACATGCACGAATTAACGTTCCGTCCATCCCCGACCCCTTAATTCGCCTGCAAATGAGCAGAGACGCCGGCAAAATCGCCTATGGTCGGTACACGGACGTGAGGTGTCACCAGCTCATGTGACGCGACGGTGCCACATCGCCGACTCTCCTTCCAACGGTTTTTTGCCGCCGTTCTCATCCCATTTGTCGGCGTCTAGACCCCCCCAGTTGGCGTCTAGGCGCCGAATGCTCCCATGTGTGTCCCGGCCTGACACGTTTTGTGGCAGTTGCCCCGGCCCACACCGACCATTTTATGCATGCACAAAATGGTCGCCGCCTCCCGCCCTCCCTCTCGTGTACTGGCGACACCACACATCCCTGTACCGTCCATAGGCGATTTTGCCGGCGTCCTTGCCCATTTGCAGGTGAATTAAGAGGTTGGGGCCGGACGGGACGTTAATTCGTGTATGTGTGAACCGAGCTTTAAGCAAATGTCACACTATGCCGATTTAAGTGCCGACACTCCACGACTTAAGGGTCGGGAGCAGGTCTTTGCCTACATCGCCGCGCGACGTAGGTGGGCGCCAACTCAAGAGAGCTGTTGGGAGAGGTCGTCAGGGGCCTCAGGAAAAGTTCGACACGCACAACTCTCATGAACTGAGTCGGTGGCTAGTAAATTGGCGGGACGGGGACGGTAGGCGGGTGGCGTCGGGCGGCATCCAGTAGGCGTCAGACGGTACAAGGGTGTCGACCTGTCTGCATCAGACGCCACTTATAAGGTAGGTCGCCTTCAGGCAGCGACCCGGTAACGCCCAGGCACCGTCATAGGGGGAGGGCATACCGTGAGTCCGCGACCTGGCAATGTCGCACGGGACATCGTTGATAGATGGTTTTGGGGGTGTTTTTGTTTTAACCTTGATGGAGGTCTAGCGAGGAAACTAAAAAATAAATTAATATATAAATAAATAGACCCCAAAAATCACCACTGTCCCCTTAATCCGATCCCATCAACGAGTGACTATCTATAAACCCTTTCAATTGCGGTGGCATCTGTTTTGCCTTAGTTCTGCCATACTTAGACGATTTTATGCAGCTTAAGAACGGTCTGTGGGAGTTAAGAGATAAATGAGAGGAATGGAGGTCTTGGGATTGCTACAGGCCCTTTGTAAGCATAATACAATAACCTAATAGTTTCCTCCCTAGATCTCAAGCTTAACCCCCCTCCCCCACCTACACACACACACACACACACACACACAAACGTCACCTCCGACGGACCGGTTTGCCTCGGTCGGGATCAAGTGTGACGCACGATACTCGGCAGTGGTCTCCCCCTTGTATCGCCACTCCTAAGTCGTGGAGAGTCGGCACTAAAATTGGCATAGTGTGACACTTGCTTTAGCTGTAAAAGGACTCATGTGTAAAGTCAGTGAAAATAGGCTAGCCTAAAAACAGACCTCGGATGCGGAAATATCCTGAGCCGAACAGGCCAAGTGGGATATCTCTATTGGTCTAACTGGTAAGGTGACTGCCTCACACCCAAGGGTCGAGAGTTCGTGCCCCCACCAGGGCATGATATTTTCGTGAGGCTATTTCCGCATTTAACGAAGTTTAGGTGTGCTGGTTAAATTGTTCAGATGGTTGAGAGTAAGATCGGAGCTCCATAAATCCTCTTTCGGGTAAGGTGTAAAAACCGATCCCCACAGGACAAGGAAGAGGATAGGAGAGAGCAGGGAGTGTTGTGAGACTCGATTGGGTTGGGTTGTGGAGTTGCCAGCCGCCCAAGCGAGTTGCCAACTGGGCAGTTTGTAGGTGCGTGTAGCATCGCTCAGTGAAGTTGACTCACCATTCCCGTTCATCTCTCTGACGGACTCTCGGTCGATTCGGCTCAAGCTTGTTCCTCTCTGTTCGTTCCTCTCTGTTCGGAGCTTTCGCTTCCCGGAAGGTGAAGTAGTGTAAAGTCAGTGAAAATAGGCTAGCCTAAACAGACCTCGGATGCGGAAATACCCTGAGCCGAACAGGCCAAGTGGGATATCTCTATTGGTCTAACTGGTAAGGTGCCTGCCTCACACCCAAGGGTCGAGAGTTCGTGCCCCCACCAGGGCATGATATTTTCGTGAGGCTATTTCCGCATTTAACGAAGTTTAGGTGTGCTGGTTAAATTGTTCAGATGGTTGAGAGTAAGATCGGAGCTCCATAAATCCTCTTTCGGGTATGGTGTAAAAACCGATCCCCACACATGAAGATGCGTTATCTTTTAGCTCGAAGGGGTTTAGGAAGTAAGGTTCTATCAAAGTAGTCCAACATTGTAAAAAAAATGAAAGGCCTCAATAACAATAATACCAACAAATAATGATAACCCCGCTTAAGGGGAGATGGGTCATTTTTCTGGTCCCCCTTCTTCCTCATGTTTAGTCTCATTAGTTAACAGATTTTATGACGTTTGGCTCATTAGTTTGGCGATTTTAAGACTTATCGTGTAATTTAGATGTCAATTGTTTTCTGGCGAGCGATAGCGAGCCTGTAATTTAAGGGGAACCGGCCTTCGGCCAGGACATTTTTCTATCGAAAAATGTACACATTTTTCTTGAAGGTGGGTCTTGGGGGTGTTTTATTATGCTTGACTGAGGTCTAGGGAGGAACTAAAATAACAATAAAAAGACCCGCAAATGAACACATAAAGATCAGTTAAAGTGTCAAGTCTACGTTTTTCTCGTGTTTTTTCCAAAGGGAGTGTAATTATGACTTGTACCAAACTGAATATCCCACATTATTTTAATTAATGTACAGGTAAATTAAATTAGTATAATGAAACACTTGTAGACTTTAGTATAATGGGCATAGATTGGAGAACATTGATGCAGAGTGTATTAACATTATTATATAGTGCCTAAAAATAGTCTTGTATCGGTAGGCATGTGTTTAAGGGGGGATGGTTCACATTTCGGTCATAATGTTCATATATTTATTATTTTTCTAGCTTCCTCCCTAGACCTACATCAAGCTTAAAATCCCCCCCCCCCCCCCCCCAAGACCCTCCTTCAAGATACATTCGTACATTTTTCTATAGAGAAATGTCTCGTCCAAAGGCCGGTTCCTCTTAAATTACATAATCGCTATCGCTCACTAGGAAAATATCGACACCTAAACGACAGTTTTGTGTTTAAAGATTGTCAAAAAATGAAGCGAAAGGTCTTAAAATCGTCAATTTAATGGGCCGAACGTCATCAAATCTGAAAACTAATGAGGCTAAACATGAGGCAGAAGGACCCATCTCCACTTAATAACACACTGAAATTATGCATACAGGTTTTGTACATTGAACATGTTATTTTACAGTGTACAGCTCTCACAAAACCAGCCTCTAGCAAAGGATATGCTCAACAATTTCCCGTCTTCTAACTTTTTAATAATATCCGAAAGTTAGCCTTGAGCGTGTCCGAAGATTGTGTATTTTAAGGGGAGGGAGACCGTTTTTCTGGACACTCTTCTCCCTAATGTTTAGCCCCACTAGTTTTGAGATTATGAGACGTTCGGCCCATTAGTTTGGCGATTTTAACACCTTTCGCCCGATTTCGTTGTCAATTTTAAGACCTTTCGTGCCATTTAGATGTCAATTATTTCCTGGCGAGCAATAGCGAGCCTGCAATTGTAAGAGGAAGTGGCCTTCGGCCTGGAAATTTTTCTACCGAAAAATTTACAAATTTATCTTGAAGGGGGGTCTAGGGGGTGTTTTTCTAAGATTGATGGAGGTCTAGGGAGGAAACTAAAAAAAAAATATGAATAAATGAATTAATAGACCAAACAAACAGCCAGTCTCCCCTTAACCCGGCAAGCGCGATAGGCCTCACGGAAGGCTTCCTATAGGGAACGCGATAGGCCTCACGGAAGCAGGACCATAAAAAAGCCTTCCATAAAAAAAAAGGGCCTATCAAAACAAAGGAATTTGTCTCTAGGTGAGATAATTCCCCTCCAGTACTCATCCATGTAAATCTCACCCACCCCCCTCCCCTCCTTCCCCACCTTATTCCCCCCTCCCTCCCCTCCTCAATTATCACCTATTTTTCCTCTTATTATCATCATTTATCGGTTATTTTTCTCTCCCCCGATAATGTAGCACAAGTGGGTTGCATAAAAGATCGTTATGCAACACCCAGACACCGGCACACACCGCTCCGCTCGTCTCAGTTGACTCCCAGACAGCGAGAGGGGAGGGCTGCCTGTCTCTCTCTCTCGCCTGAGATTATGACCGGGTGGCCAATATCTTCGTTTTTCACCACCCAAATGCTTTTCCCACTTATTTTAGCACTCTTGAAGGTTCATATATACATCATATATGTAAAATAAAAGCATACCGAAAACAAATAATGGTTTATATTGTAAATATAACGAATTCTGTCAGAATCCAGGGCTAGAAATGCACAAATAACTACCCTAGCCCCTATGTCTATATCGCGCTTGTCAGGTTAATAGCTTACATAATAATTATGAAATACACAATATTATGTTGTCAAATATGTAGGCACAACATACAGTATAGTAGGTGATATGACGGTTACATGACTATATCAGTAGTGGAACATGTAATATGGTTTTAGTGCTATATTTCTATTAAGCCCGAAAACTTTCAGTCTTCTACTGTACTTCTCACTTCTCAGCTTGTTCTTCCTCTGTCCAATTACTCTTCTTTCCTATTTTACTCCAACCATCTGGTCTGGTGGGATATCTACTTAATATTTTATTATTGTTCCTGTTATGCCCTGTTTTTCTACAGGATTAACTTGGGTAATGTGAGTTCTAAATGACTGGGTATATAAGGCTGCATGCACAATACAAGGTATGAGGAATAGAGAACACAAAGAAGCACATGGTAACAAGATACACGATCACGTTTATTGATATACCACTGCAGAATTATCGTGCAAGACAATATAATAGAATTGAACAACACTAGCATAAGTGGATCTGGATGGAGCCTAGTCTCCCACTTCCAACGTTCAGGTATTAATCTTCTGATCACTGGCTTTAATTCAACAGGTTTATATACCGAAGACCATCAATGTTACTTATAGAATCATATTCACTGTTAGATTTATTACTGGTAGCTCTGGTGCACAAGTAGTAGTTCACAGACTAGATTAGACACACGTATTTTAGAGCACGGGAATTCTAGTAACCTCAGGGGGTACTGATCTAAGTTTTATATTCTTGTCTCAGAAATACATAGAACGCAAATCAGTGGGCGAACATTCAGATATCACTAGGGTTTCACTTCTATGTAATAATATCTGGGTATATGGTTGATTACGAGAGTTAGTATCGCCTGTTAATTAATGGACACTGATACGCTTAGCACTTCCTAATTGAATGGTTATATGAATTATACTGGGGCAAAGAGATAGCCACTTCGTAGAAATATTAATAAGTGAATCTCTAAACAGCACTGTAACTATGTAGTACTAATAAAGGGAATCTTGGGTAGTATCTGATGGGTCTGGTCCTGGTTATCTTGCGTCCATGATGTTGGGGGCTAACGACTGGTTCCGCGGCCGTCCAGGGGGTCCATATGTATGAAGTTCTCAAATATGTGGACAGGTCCTTCTATCCAAATCTGCCACGGAGTCTGCCGGCTCTGGAATCTCTCAATTCCGGAACAACACAAGGGCAGAGCTAGAGGTTAACTTCAGGGTAGTGACCACTGGTTGGTGTCTAGCTTTCAACTGATTTTACTGGGGGCTGGAACTGGGTTTATAGGCTCGGTTTTGGGCCCTGTAGGCCATAGGGATCTCGAGTCTTATGGACTTATTTGAGCTCTCAATAGATACAGGGACTAGGTAAGGTGGTGATTACTGTTGTGGCACATGGCTATAGGAAGCCCTCAATTTGTGATATAACTGAGCCTTAGTAAAAGGTACTATTTTGGCTATACTGGAAGTATTTAGGGGAGAGAGACTGGATCTACTTTGCGAGGAGGATGGGGACAGCTGTGATAGGAGCGTCTCTCTTAGATTGTTCAATCTTCAATTTATTAGTGGCCCCTCCATCATTGACGAACATGCCTATTACATAAGGCATCCTCTTCAAAAACTAATCCGCTGTAGTTTGAATCTACCGGGCAGAGCATTTAAAATCTGAGGAGCCCTCATCATGAGCGCACGCGACCTCACTCATGGCTTCAGTCATTATGAATTGGGTTCTCACTACGAAAAAACTTCGTAAAAAATAAAAAACAAAAAGAAAATAAGAATAACTATCCAATAAGCTTTCCATCATATCGTAGATGTACTTGTGTGGATCTTTGACCAGACGCTGATTCAGGCGTCATTCTTCCTTCTCTGCTCTGCGGTCAGCCGGTCCGGACGTGTCTCTCCACGCTCCGCTGGTTCCGCATTTTCTGCGTCCCTAGTGAGTTTTTTCTCATTTGTTTACTCCGGGATGTATCGAGTAAGGTTAGGATATGCGTAGCAGGAGTGTCCTGGGCTGGTTGCCCGCAGTGCAGTGTATTTTGGGTCGTGTGTTTGGGGCATCTATTTTGGATGTGGTCCGGTTGTGGACAGGTGAACTTTTTCACAGTTAGCTAGCTTTGTGATGCAGGCGGCTTTCATTACGCGTTATTGCTTCCTTTTATCTTTCTGATGAGGTAGCGTATTTTTGCTGACGTTCCCAGCGTATTTTTCTTCACTTAGTGAAGTTTTTTCTGGGTCCCGAGTCAGTTCTTCCCTTTGCCGGAAGTATTTGCTACAGTGGTGTGTTGGTGGTGGTTCCTGTTGTGATATAATTCAGTGCTTTTTGTTTATATTCCGACATGTTAATGTTATCCGTCTGCTTAGGCCTAGCCAGCCTCTCGTAGCTTTACCACATATACAAGTGTTATTGATTTATTTTCTAAATATGTACTACTGTGTGATGTGTGTCCTGGTTTAGTTGTGTATTGGCTAATTCCACGGACTATTTATGTGTCCTGGGTTAGTTGTGTATTGGCTAATTCCACGGACTATGTTGGGCCCAGTGTTAGTTGTGTTTTGGCTACGCCTCGGTCCTGTGTTGCGTTCAGATGGTATCTGGACGGGGTGGGTTATTTCCGGCGGGTTTTTCTCGGTTACACCATGAAAAAACCCGGCTGGTTGCCGAGTTTTGGCCACGTGTGGTTTAAAAACAGGCTTGTTTCCCCGGCGAGTGGGTGTCTGTGGCTCCCCAGGACTGCGTCTCTGGGGTGCCTGTTTCAGGCTCCTTCTGATTCCCGGCTGGTTGGCTGTACCCATCTAACAGTGTTCATACGGACACGTGTTGTTTGTAGTTTTTTCGGTTTTGCAAAGCCAATATAAAACTATGCTGTTGTTGTATTTCCTCCCCGGCGATCTTTTACAAAGATGTGGGGTTAGGAACAATTGGGGTTAACTTTTAAACTTTATCTTGAAACAAACACCACCGGAAAGACTTAATCAGTTATAAACGCCAGGCTGGTCTTTATATATTATGTCAGAGGGTATTCATAAATCTTTTGGACAAATTAAGATATTCTGAAATCTTTTACTTAGGAAACCCCACCGCGTAGCGAGCTGTAGTCGTTGAGTATTACGTCTCGTTACCCGGCGGGTTATTTAACACTTGTGTGCGAACATGTTTGGGTTAACCTTATGAGCATTAATTCCTGGAAATTTTCTTTTTTTCCAGAGCTGGGTCCCGGCGGGTCTATGCAGAACCTGGAGTAAGTATCCCACCAGTCTCTGTCATGGCTACCTTTGCCCCGGTTTTTGCTTTATGCATTACGCCCTCCTGTTCAGGTATCCCTATTTTTGCGCACACCCTTTGTATAAAATGTGTTAAAATGTCTCGTTTGGTGTGGGTTACCTTTCCGGCGTTTTTTCTCGTTGCTCCGAGAACACCGTTTTTGTTTACCGAGTTTTAGTCAGGATGGCTCAAAATAGGTAAGTTACCCCGACGAGTTTGGTCGCTTGAGGGCTCATAAGAAACTGCGTTTTCTGTGGTCGAGCCTGGGATCAGGCTTCCTGTGTTATTCATTGCTTTATGCATTACGCCCTCCTGTAATGTATAGTTTAGTGTGGGTTACCTTTCCGGCGTTTTTCTCGTTGCTCCGAGAACACCGTTTTTGTTTACCGAGTTTTAGTCAGGATGGCTAAAATAGGTAAGTTACCCCGACGAGTTTGGTCACTTGAGGGCTCATCAGAAACTGCGTTTTCTATGGTCGAGCCTGGGATCAGGCTTCCTGGTTTATTCCCGTCGAGGGGGGCTCCACACAGTTTTCTAGGTGATCAGGCTGACACCTGTTGGACTTTGTTTTCTCTGCTTTTCAAAGCCATTGAAACAATGCTGTCTGTTTGTTTGGTCTTTACCTCCTGGCGACCTTTTTACAAAGAGGTCTGGGGCAGGTATAATTGGTTTGACATTGCATATAAAACCCGGCGGTTGTACCTTCGGGTGGTTATATTAACGGATTTGCGATTCGAGATAATTTGCCAAACAATTGATTGATACAATAGGGTATCACGGCCTTCAAGACGGCGATCTATGAGGGCTTCTGGGAGAAGCCGGATTAGAGATTAAGATAGGCTTAGACTATTTATGGGATAAAAAGATGCCTGAATCTTACTAGTGTCTCAAGTGTAAAGGGATACTTGAAAGACTTCATCTTTAATAAAGATATGCTTCATCTTTATGAGGATTAAGAAGTTATTCTTAATTCTTTTGGACAGGTGAAAGATATGCTGAAATCTTTAATAAGCCATTGAAACAATGCCGTTTGTTTGTTTAGTCTTTCCCTCCCGGCGACCTTTTTACAAAGAGGTCTGGGGCAGGTACAATTGGTTTGACATTGCATATAAAACCCGGCGGTTGTACCTTTGGGTGGTTATATTGACTGATTTGCAATTCGCGATCTTTGTATTTCCTCCCCGGCGATCTTTTACAAAGAAGTGGGGTTAGGAACATTTGGGGTTAACTTTTAAACTTGAAATCACCCGGCGGGTGCAACCTGGAATTTTCCCGAATTTTCAAATTTCAGTTTAGTTGACCAGACAATTAAGGGATGCATTGTATATCGCCTCCTTCAACATACGGCGCTTTAGGGCACAATTGGGGTTAACGTTTTTAAAACTAATATTCACACCCGGCGGGTGCTCCTTGGAGGGATGGGAATAACGAATTTACGATTCAGTTAGTTAACCAGACAATTGAGGGATACGTTTTGTATCGCCGCCTTCAACATACGGCGATCTAAAAAGATACTTCGGGAGAAGTTAGATCTCGTATATTTGTCAGGCTTCCCAATTTTTGATCTACGAGATAATTCGGGGGCCGGCGTCTTTTTTAGGGGAGTTTTTTCCAAAATTGAATCTTGAAACAAACACCACCGGAAAGACTTCATCAGTTATAAACGCCATGCTGGTCTTTATATATTATGTCAGAGGGTATTCATAAATCTTTTGGACAAATTAAGATATTCTGAAATCTTTTACTTAGGAAACCCCACCGCGTAGCGAGCTGTCGTCGTTGAGTATTACGTCTCGTTACCTGGCGGGTTATTTAACACTTGTGTGCGAACATGTTTGGGTTAACCTTATGAGCATTAATTCCTGGAAATTTTCTTTTTTCCAGAGCTGGGTCCCGGCGGGTCTATGCAGAACCTGGAGTAATTATCCCACCAGTCTCTGTCATGGCTACCTTTGCCCCGGTTTTTGCTTTATGCATTACGCCCTCCTGTTCAGGTATCCCTATTTTTGCGCACACCCTTTGTATGAAATGTGTTAAAATGTCTCGTTTGGTGTAGGTTACCTTTCCGGCGTTTTTTCTCGTTGCTCCAAGAACAACGTTTTTGTTTACCGAGTTTTAGTCAGGATGGCTCAAAATAGGTAAGTTACCCCGACGAGTTTGGTCGCTTGAGGGCTCATCAGAAACTGCGTTTTCTGTGGTCGAGCCTGGGAGCAGGCTTCCTGTGTTATTCATTGCTTTATGCATTACGCCCTCCTGTAATGTATAGTTTAGTGTGGGTTACCTTTCCGGCGTTTTTCTCGTTGCTCCGAGAACACCGTTTTTGTTTACCGAGTTTTAGTCAGGATGGCTAAAATAGGTAAGTTACCCCGACGAGTTTGGTCGCTTGAGGGCTCATCAGAAACTGCCTTTTCTATGGTCGAGCCTGGGATCAGGCTTCCTGAGTTATTCCCGTCGAGGGGGGCTCCACTCAGTTTTCTAGGTGATCAGGCTGACACCTGTTGGCCTTGGTTTTCTCTGCTTTTCAAAGCCATTGAAACAATGCTGTCTGTTTGTTTGGTCTTTACCTCCCGGCGACCTTTTTACAAAGAGGTCTGGGGCAGGTATAATTGGTTTGACATTAATAATAATAATAATAATAATAATAATAATAATAATATTTATTCAGTTAGCAATTTACAGAGTTGGTACCACATAGTATGTTATAAATATGACATGTACCAGCCTTGTATAATTCCAATTAAGGATAGCCCAATAAGGCCGTTAGGCGTATTTCCATTGGGGTCCTTGTATATAAAAGCCGGCGGTTGTGCCTTCGGGTGGTTATATTAACGGATTTGCGATTCGAGATAATTTGCCAAACAATTGATTGATACAATAGGGTATCACGGCCTTCAAGACGGCGATCTATGAGGGCTTCTGGGAGAAGCCGGATTAGAGATTAAGATAGGCTTAGACTTTTTATGGGATAAAAAGATGCCTGAATCTTACTAGTGTTTCAAGTGTAAAGGGTTACTTGAAAGACTTCATCTTTAATAAAGATATGCTTCATCTTTATGAGGATTAAGAAGTTATGCTTAATTCTTTTGGACAGATAAAAGATATGCTGAAATCTTTAATAAGCCATTGAAACAATGCCGTTTGTTTGTTTAGTCTTTCCCTCCCGGCGACCTTTTTACAAAGAGGTCTGGGGCAGGTACAATTGGTTTGACATTGCATATAAAACCCGGCGGTTGTACCTTTGGGTGGTTATATTAACTGATTTGCAATTCGCGATAATTTGCCAAACAATTGATTGATACAATAGGGTATCACGGCCTTCAAGATGGCGATCTATGAGGGCTTCTGGGTGACGCCAGATTAGAGATTAAGATAGGCTTAGACTTTTTATGGGATAAAAAGATGCCGGAATCTTACTAGTGTTTCAAGTGTTAAGGGATACTTGAAAGATTTCATCTTTAATAAAGATATGCTTCATCTTTATGAGGATTCAGAAGATATGCTTAAATCTTCTGGACAGGTAAAGATATGCTGAAATCTTTGATATGATACTAAAGGACAACGAAAAGTAGTGGTGGAGTGCTACGGTTCGTTGACCGGCGGTTTTGAGGCACATATTTTGTACCGTTTTTTGGGTGTAACCCTATGAGCATTAATCCCCGGAAAATTCTCTTTCCAGGGCGGATTACCGGTGTTGCACCAGGTGACCAGGTAGTTCCCGGGGGCGGGGTCGTTTTCCCCCAGTCTCTGTCGTGTCGGCACTTGAACCTCTCATTGCTGTATGTTCAACGCCGTTAAGCTCAGGTAGCCCTATCTTATTTTTATTTGTTAATGAAATAATTTAATAGCTGCATCATAATAAACATATATATTTTCTATGATTATATTATGATAATATTGTGTTTATTTATAGTAATTTATTTTAATACAATTAAATATAAATTAAATTAATTAGTATACTTTATGATTTTGCTCACCAGCTCTGCTTTCAATGTGTTAATGAGCTATGGGAGCTTTTAATTATCATAAACCTTTACGGGACTCGGACGAGGGCTCCCGTTCAGGGAGTATACCGAGCTCGCAAGCGAGGGACAGCCACAGCCAAGGTGTATGGCGATACTCACAGTCGTACCTCACCCGCCGGACGATAACGCCGGCGGGCGGACCTGACGCTCTGATGACGGACGAGAACAGGTTGAGTTCCATTTATCTCTTTTCCGCCGCCAGACGCGTCTCTAATGTGCCACGTAGTCAACAAACTACAGGATTAGCGAGGCGTAGTCTCGCTAATCGCGCCCCTGTGGCCGGCGCAGTATGGTACCAGCATTTGAACACGTGGTGCCCGCACCCAGTGTCCCTCCTGGTCGGGTTGTTCCACTTAGAACACAATTGGCAACCTAGAAACCTCGCGGACTTGTTCATTTTGGACATTCAGGAGGCCAAGTGGCTTGCACCTTATGGTAGCGACGTGACCAAGATATTCACGAATCAATATACCCAGTCTACAAAGCGACAGTTTCAATCGCATTGGAAAGCTTTTACGTCTCGGATTCTTAGAACAAAACAAACTGTGCCCTCGGTGGCGTTGGTTGTTTATTATTTAATTTATCTGTTCATGCAGAAACATTTATCTGAAAGTGATTTATGTGGGCAGGTTTTAAACTCCGCCCACCTCCCCGTCAGCTCAGGCCTACATGGTCTCTGGACAAAGCATCGTCGTTATTCTCGTTCCCGTATGTACCAAAGACTGCAGATTTTACAAAAGGGCAGTATTCCTTATGGCTTTGGCTACCGGGAACAGAGTATCTGAGCTGGCGGCGATGAGCAATGCACCTAATTGCCTCAGGTTTGATAGGCTTCATGAGTGTATTCACATTGCACCTTCCCCAGGATTCATAGCCGAGATTGAGCACAGTGAACACGTGTTTTCAGAGTTCACGGTGCCGGCGTTAAACAGGGGAAAGGTGCACCATCTTTTTTGGCCCAGTGCAAGCTCTAACCAAATATTTAAGAGTGGCACCTCTAAATCACCAGGGTGCTTTATGGGTCGCAAGTCCGGGTGAACGATTGATAGAGCGTACACTGGCTTCTCTCTTGGTCGAGGACTTTAAAGAGAAGCATCCTGGCGTTGTGGGTAAGACCCACGATTTACGCAAGGGGACAGCCTCTTTACGTTTCCTTAATAATCTGTCGGTGGAAGTACGTTATTACGTCCACACAGTTGTGGGCCTCTAATCAGGAGTTTTTGCCTCGATACCTTTCAGTAGCTCTGGACAAACCTTCCTTGCCATGTATAGCTTTACGGCAGAGGGTCTAGGTGGCCCTTTTAGTCACGTTTTGTTTAATTTCAAGAAAAAGAGTGGGGGGGAGGAGGGTGCAGTCAGTGTGACATAGGACACCCTAGACCCCTCCGGAGTATGTGTTCGGAACATACGAGCTGTAATACTGGTTGTAGGCATTGTATTATAAAATTTCTCTGTAGTATTCATTGCAGGAAATTGTGCTAAAGGCCAATAGTAGTGTTACGACAATTCTTGTTGTAAGTAGCTTTGGCTGTGAAGCAATAGATTTTTGAGAAATCTCGGTAGTGGCAACTACGACTTTTACTTTTGCAGTAATTACTTCTGCATAAGTACACGAGTTCAGTACTTCTACGAATGTACAAGAATTCATTTATGTTTGGTTCTATTTTTAGGAATATATCCACTAGTTAATGGGGTTTATATGTGCACATGTAAACTTATAAGTTTTTAGTTTTCACCACTTACTTTAAGTGGGGTGCCTTCTTAACTAGCAGATCTGTGCACAGAGTCTCAGAGTTAACCCTTTTTCAAGCAGGCTTCTTTGAAGCACGCTCCTGCTTGTACCCCTTTTTGAAGATTTAGGCTGTATAAAGTTTATGCACCCGAATATCTCTTTTTTACAAAAGTAAGAATACTATGTGGTTGTTTGATTATCTGCTTTTCTAGAGTTATGATATGATTACGAATGTCCCCCTCCAGTCTTAGAAATCAGGCATGTTCGTCAATGATGGAGGGGCCACTAATAAATTATAGGTTTGACTCCTGTAAGGAGATAAAGAAAACCTAATATTTAGTAGTGGCCCCGTAATCATTGACGACTGGGGCCCTCCCGACCATCCCCTTCCCATTCGTTGATGTATTAAGGATTTTGGTTTACTTGATATGTCAGTGAAGGAAGAATGACGCCTGAATCAGCGTCTGGTCAAAGATCCACACAAGTACATCTACGATATGATGGAAAGCTTATTGGATAGTTATTCTTATTTTCTTTTTGTTTTTTCTTTTTTACAAAGTTTTTTCGTAGTGAGAACCCAATTCATAATGACTGAAGCCATGAGTGAGGTTGCGTGCGCTCATGATGAGGGCTCCTCAGATTTTAAATGCTCTGCGCGGTAGATTCAACCTACGGCGGATTAGTGTTTGAAGAGGATGCCTTATGTAATAGGCATGTTCGTCAATGATTACGGGGCCACTACTAAATATTAGGTTTTCTTTATCTCCTTACAGGAGTCAAACCTATATTCTATGGTATAGCTGAGGTGCTAATTTAGTGATCAGAGTATGCAAGTAAGGTAAATGGTTTATTGTGAGTTAATAGAGGTTATTAAAGGTGTTAGTCATGCATGGTTAGTTCATTGATAGGAAGAATTCCTGTGCTACCTGGCAATGACTCAGAAGTCAAAACAGGGGGTCAGGTATACCTCCGCAGGGGTGGGGGGGTCTCCCTCCTCGGGTGGGTAAAAAAGGGGGTAGCTGGGCCCCCTCTCTCTGTTATGGTCGTCCGGCGGCTGTGGCTAGGGGATTGCCATATCACCAGTGTTTGTAATAACCCTCTGTTTATGAGACAGATGTGGGTGTTTTTAATATCAAAACCGAAGGTGCCTTGGCTAGCTGGTTATAATCGGTTGGTTGTTAATTTCATGGTTTGCTTGGTGTGGTGGAGACGGGTTGCTAACTCTGCCACATTTATCTGGAAGTATGGCAATAGAAGCTAGTTACTGGCGAGGCGGCGAGCCTCGCACCGACGACCATTGGGTGCAGGGTTGTGAATGGGTTGTAAGAGAATAGATGGCATGCAAGGGGTTAGTAAAGTTCTAATGTTATTCTGGCCTACTAAGTGAAGGTAGGCTGGATAGGAGTATATATATAAAAGGTTGGAGAGCGTTAGCAACGGAAAAATCAAGGATCTTCAAGAGGTATGAGAGAGGCTAGGTCGGACAAGAGTCGAGAAGCGCGGGTATCTTAATGAGAGGGGGGGAAGCTCAGGGGGCTACAGGGAAATTTGACCCTAAGGTCTCTGGGCGTGGGGCTGGCATTAGGCTACAATTGATATTGGAGTTTGAAAGGACAGTGAAAGTACGTTAGCCAAATGCTACCGGGGGATGCAAATACGGGGTGGTATATGAGTCTGGAAAAGATAGAATCATGTGGACTGTGGGGCGGTGGGGGAGAAGGAGGTTAACTTCAGGTGTGTGCTTGACTGTGGATAAAGTAGGGAAAAACATGGTGTATTATTATTCGTCAATACGAGGGGTTATGGACCTATTATTTGACACGATGTCTTGTATGTCTCGGTGTCCCTGGGAACTGCGTTTTCTATGAAATATAGACCAAAGAAAAACGGCAGTTCGTAGGGGTACTTCGTTTTTGTTTAGGAATACTATGATAGATACTGGTAACAAAGGTTATCCATACAATCTCTGGTTGGGGTAAGAGGTGTAGGACACGAAGCAAATTGGCGTAGTGTGGACTGTGGATACGAAGGAGGTAAGTGGAAGACGTATGACAATTGTGGAAAAGTAAATGGAAAAAGGTGAACACAATGGCGGATAAAGATACTTAACATAAGGATTGCATACATAGATTTGATGGGGCGATGGGTCTTCAGAAACTTAGTCTGGCAAGACAAGATGTTAGGGAATGTTAATATTAATAATAATAATAATAATTCTTTATTCCAGACACATAAGATAGATACAGTATAAATACAGTACGACCTAATGGTCCATATCACATACACTTCTCGTCAGAGCACAGATAATAATTATACACAAAGATATATTAATAAAGACACAATAAAATAAAAAATACAGTAGGCCTATTTACAGAATAGAGCACATATCACATTTTGTCACAATATAACACAGATAGGCTAACTAAGGCTATTGCTCAATGTTGGTTAACACCTATTGCACAGATCATTGCTCATAGTTCAATTAGACCTATATATTACATTACAGTACATACTATGTGTGCAGCAGCTTCTGCCAGTGAGATATAATACGGGATTCATAGATATGATCACTAGACCAAAGAGCTACAATCAGCATGTTACTGGAGGATTGCAGTCGCTGCGAAAAGCTGTACACATAAGAACATAAGAACATAAGAAAATGGGAGTCTGCAGAAAGCCGATTGGCCTAAGCAAGGCAGATCCCTGTCCCACACAACCCCAATTACAAAGCCCAATTATAGGCTCAACACTCTAATACCCTGAGGATCATCTTACCAAACCGGTTAGAGATTAACGCAGGATTACGGGGGTCTGCAGAGCGCTGATTGGCCCAACCCGGCTGATCCCCCTTCACACCCAACCCTTCTCAACCCTACACCAGTCTCCTGATGACAGCCCGACAGCACTGCACATCCAACAGTGTGCACACCATACTAGTGCTTTCATATTTAGAGAGACCAATGAACATCTTGAGTATATTATGATAGGATGTACACAGACCATTTATGGTGGCTCTCTTATACTTCCACCACAAATGGGCCGTGTACATAGAGGAACAATATGTCCGGAACAAAGTGACTTTAGTTTCCCAATTACACATGTGGAATTTTCTCAAGATGGTGTTACCACGTAAATATAGCTGTCTGCGCTGACGGCCGATATCTGCATCATCTGAGCAATCGTTTGAGATAATGTGTCCCAGGTATTTTATTTTGTTTACTTCTTGAATAATTTGATTATTGAGTGATAAATTTGGCAGTTTACTTTTATACAGTAATTTTGATCTAAATATAAGAACAGCACTTTTCAGTGGGTTGAATTTAACACAATGTTTACTACCAAAAGATTCACATATATCAAGAAGTTTGCTCAGACCCGCAGAAGACGGTGCAATAATGACCAGATCATCAGCATACATGAGATGGTTGATGATTTTATTCCCACCACAACATCCAATCTGCTCTTTATTCAATTTATCACTTAATTCATCCATATATACATTGAATAAGTAAGGTGAGAGAATACTACCCTGTCTCACTCCATTGGTTACTGTAAAGGAATCCGAAATAATGTTACCCCATCTTACATTAAATGTTTGATTGGCGTACCAATACTTCAAGATTCTCAGTATATAGGATGGCACTCCCCTTGTTGCTAATTTATCAAACAGGATATTGTGGCAGACTCTGTCAAATGCCTTACTAGCATCAAGAAAGCATGCAAAAATAGAGCTGTTCATTTTGATGTACCCATCCACTAGCTCCTTCAGAGTGTAGATGCACTGGTCCGTACCATGATTCTTTTTAAAACCAAATTGATTACTATTAGTTGAGATATACACTGAGATTCTGTCTAAAATGATTAACTCTAGTATCTTACTTACAATACTGGCAAGGGCAATAGGTCTATAGTTGTCTTTTGATGTAATTTTGCCAGCCTTGTCTTTAATTACTGGTATCAAGGTAACGGACATCATAGATTCTGGTAGGAAACCATGGATTAGAAAGCTGGTAAAGCAACTGCTGAGTTTCTCCAAGAGGAGAGTGGAGGAGTACTTCAAATGTTCAGCATATATACCATCAAAACCACAGGATTTGTTAGCATCTAGCCTACTTATTGCAGCCTTGATTTTTTCACTTGTAACTTTAATTGTGTCATATTTTTCTTCTTTGTTACACTCTGTTGTAGCAGCAATGGTATTTCCTTGGTGTCCAACAGAGTTAAACAAAGTTTGGTAATGTGTTTTCCAAAGATTGGCTATGTTATTAGTACCAGAGATCCCATCTACACTAACGGGTAGAGGTGTGCAGCTATTATGCATTTTTTTAATATCCTTCCAGAAGGCCAATGTGTCTTTGCTAGCAAAGTTTTTGGCCAATGCTTCTCTTCTTAATACATTTTCATTGTTTTTTATATATCTGATTGCATACTTGCATCTAGCCTTTAGTCTGGTGAACATGTCAAAAATGGGTCCCTGTCTCGGTTTGTTATGATCCAGCCATACACTACGGGCATCTCGGGATGCCTGGTATAGTTCTGAAACATGGTCATTCCACCCAGGTTTGTTAAAAGAGTATTTTTTGTTATGCTTGTGAAATACTATGTCACTAGCCTTAGTAAGACAAGATATAATATTATTGTACAGCTTGCTGACTTCTTCTCGATGACTAGCATTAACACAATTGGGGTCTTCACAGGTAATGGCATCCTCACTGCCAGGATCAAGCTCAGAAAGGAGAGTGTGTGTTAAAGTGCAAAATTGCTCACACTCCTCCTCATCAAGCCCGCCCCATGGCAGTTTTGGATTTACACTATTGTTTGACTGGGTTAATTCTGGCGCTCTTTCCAAACTAGCTGTTAAGGTCAATGGGATATGATCTTCATCTGTATATGTATACTGAATTTCCATATTTGTTATCATATCATGGAAATCAGCACTAGCTACGGTATGATCTAGCCAAGACGTTGAGCCCCATGCTGCACTGACACATGTGTAACTACTATGAGGGAGCATGAGCTGAGAAGAGATAATTAGATCATGCTCACCACAGAAGTTAGTCATATGACTAGCAAACAGAGAGTTACTCATGTCCTTCAGATTACCATTCCAGTCCCCTATTACAGAGTAGCAGGTGGTATTTAGTTCTTGTAAAAGAGCACTTAGCTCTCCAAGGCATTCCAGGTATTGTTCTTCATTTTCATTACATTGGTAGGGCAAGTATACACTAAGAATAACTACTTTCCGTTGGATATCTTCTATTTCTATACCTGTACACCATGGTAAATTTGTTACAAGTGTTTAACCCGGCTGTCTAAAGAGTCCCTCCACAAAATAGCTACTCCTCCCGGTGGGTGACCTGCTACTAGACCATCCATAGCATCGGTTGTCGAGACCCCAAACCCATGAAAATTATCACAGATAGTACTGAGGTTACCCAAATCCTGTTTAAAATACCAAGTCTCCTGCAGGCACACAATATCACTGGTATTAAATACGTCTACTACATCAGGGCGTAGGAGAAGCCCTCTGTTGGTTTTAGGGAGCCCCCTACAGTTATAAGTAGCAATACGCAAATTGTTGGGAGATGAAGTAGACTTTATATCCATGATTAAGAGTTGTTGGGAGGGTGGGTTACCGTAGTTATAGAGTCCTCATTTGTTGATACCGGTACCTGTGCCCTACGTTCTCTCCACCAGTACACCGATGCTTCCTCTGGCCAAAGTTCTTCATCCATAAACACCTCGGGATTTGGACACTCACAGTTTACTTAACCTAAGGATTGAATACATAGATTTTATGGGGGCGATGGGTCTTCAGAAACTTAGTCTGGCAAGACAAGGTATGTTAGGGTATGTTAATATTAATATCTTAAACTAAGGATTGAATACATATATTTTATGGGGGCGATGGGTCTTCAGAGACTTAGTCTGGCAAGGCAAGATATGTTAGGGAATGTTAATATTGATACGTAACCTAAGGATTGAATACATCGATGAACGACGACATTATAGTCGTCGTCCTAATAAGGTGATGAAACCTGGTTGATCTGCACTTGGCACAATACGACACAAGGACAGTGCCGCTATGTCGTATCAATACTGGTGGCAGTTAATATTATAGAGACACTTAGTTACTAGAGGAACAATGCAAGGGGGCGACTGAGCACGGGTTACATATATCTATACTCGTCATGGGAAATGATATACGAGGTCTAGGGACAGGCGTGGGTGTTTTAACTTCTAAGATATATAACATCTACTTCTCAGATGTAAGAACATACATAGATATATGGCTGTCTGATTTGTTGGTCTTGGCTCAACCTAGGGACATGGCATGGGTGTTTTTAATATGAATGTATATTCCTGTTCATCATCATTGTAGTTAGAAGTGTAGGACACGAGGGGGTAGTGTACGTGAGGTGTGGAAAATAGTCAGTTTAGAAGGGGTAGGTGGGTGCGGCCTGGAGCTGCTTAGCCCTGCGGGCTTGGGCCTGTCTGAATTGGCTGGCTCGGACAGCTGGTCCTTTCGTTCTGTGGATCTTTCTTTCGGGTGTTTCCTTTTGGTGTTCGCTCGTGGCTTCTGTGGTGGGCTTCTCGTTCTGGGGCATTTTAGGGTGTATAGAGTCGTGGTTAAAGGTTGGGAATCTATAGTTAGTGGATAAAACCACGGGAGGTTAGAGACTTAGAATTGGGGGGCTATGATTGTTATATAACTAAATACAGGGCTGACGTAATCACGATCTGATTTGGTGTGAAATGGAAGTGGAGGTTTCGCTCTCAGGATTTTCGTACCACAGCGTTCCTGTGGCATTTTACTTCCGTCGCCTTTATATTAGGTACCTCAAGGTTGGAGTACGTAGGTTTGTTTAGGGGGGCCAGGTCAGGTCGGTGAGGGGGTTAGGTTGGAGGGAAATGGCAGCCTGTCGGTGAGGACGAAGATTACTGTCATCCCGACTAGCAACAGACTGTTCAGAAAAGAGAGACAAAAAAAGCATTTTTATCCTGGAATGTGAATAATATAACGAAATTAGGAAAAAAGATTACTCAGGCCATATATCTAAGACACTGGAAAACTAATAGGAGAGTTACTATTCAAGAAAAAAAAACGAGGGAAGAAAATACATAGATGTTGGAAAAGGAGAGAAAATATGATAAAAGTACTTGACGAAAGGACAGATAATTAAGAACACAGGAAAATTAAGAAGAGCTAAAGTGTTTAACAATGTATAAAACAAATTTAAAAGATAGTCAGAAAAGTGTAGGTTAACAAGAAAAGTAGTATGACTAAGGGAAAAAAATATATAATATCTACAGTATATGGAAAACATGTAAATTTACGAAAGAACAGATAATTAAGAACACAGGAAAATTAAGAAGAGGTATGTTTAACAATGTATAAAACAAATTTAAAAGATAGTCAGAAAAGTGTAGGTTAACAAGAAAAGTAGTATGACTAAGGGGAAAAAAATATAATATATACAGTATATGGAAAACATGTAAATTTAAGAAAGAACAGATAATTAAGAACACAGGAAAATTAAGAAGAGCTAAAGTGTTTAACAATGTATAAAACAAATTTAAAAGATAGTCAGAAAAGTGTAGGTTAACAAGAAAAGTAGGATGACTCAGGGAAAAAAAATATATATATAATATATACAGTATATGGAAAACATGTAAATTTGTAGAATCATGCCCAATCGCTTAGGAATTGAAAACCATCAAAACAAAAATTTCAAGTACAATAATATCCTCATCATCATCAGGGGGGGGTTATTTAGGGTCGCCATTAGTCTGGGTGACGGTCTGGTAATAGGGGTGGTGGTGGTGGTTGTGGCTTTGACCTTGGGGTTTCACTTTCACTTTGGAAGGGCGGGGTGGATATACCGTCAGGTTTGCTGTTCGGAATGTGGGTCTGGGTGAGAGCTGGCCCGGGGCCAGTTTTGGAGAGAGGTTTAAATAGTTTCGGTCGGGGGTAGTGATAGGGGGGGTTTAGGTCGAGTCGGGGTTGTTGTTGCGGAAGAGGTTGGTGCTGGGGGGGTTGAATTGTGTAGAGAGTTGTGGTCGTGAGTGGGGTTTGGGGAAGGGTGAGTAAGGCTGGAGGTTGAGAGTTTACTATGATCGGGTGGTTTGGAGGTTTGGAGTGTGGGGATTTGATAGGGAGATGGTGGGGGGGGGGGGTCTGGGCAGGCAGGGTTGTGGTTTGAGAGGGGTTGAATTTGGACTGATTTTATTTTCGGGAGAGACATGGATGGGATTTCGAGGAGTGGTTGAAGTTGAGAGGTTGATTATGTTGTTTGGGGCGAGAGAGAGAGTAGTATTTTGGGGTTTAGCCAAGGTGGAAAAAGTGTTGTGGTTGGATTGGGATGGGCGTGGTATTTTGTCGAGCGGGATCTTTGGGGGTGGAATTTGGGGCGGATGGGGTAACGGTGAAGAGGGGGGTAAGATAGGGGGGAAAGAGGAGGTAGGGGTTATATACGGGGGTGATTTTTCGTTCTGAATGTGGTCGTGAGAGGTTAGGCTGGCAGGGTGGGAATTGGTGGAGGTTGAAAGTTTAGCTGGGCTAATGATGGTGGGGGACCGACTGGTGAGCAGGTGTTCGGTACGCATGAGGGGGGGGAAATCACTTTGGTGGGGGTCACGCGTGAGGGGGGGATTAACGGCGCGTGTGGGAGGATCAGAGTGGTGAGGTGTATCGGTGGCAGTGACGGTTTGTTTAGAGGTTATATGGAATTGGTGGGTTTGTCTGTCATGAGGGGGTGAGTCAAGTGTGGGGTTTTGAAGTTTATTAGGGGTGTGAATTGTGGGGGAGTGGAAGGGAGCTACTGACGGAAAACTGTCACAAGGGAAATTTTGTTGGTGGGGGAATAGCTGAGCATTTCTGGGGGCAGGGGGGGAACATGGTTGGGTCCCTAGGTCGTCACGCGTGAGGGGAGGATTAACGGCGCGTGTGGGAGGGTCAGGGTGGTGAGAGGTGAGCGAGTTAGAAAACGGGATTTGTTGGGGGGACTGCGGAGGGTTGGTGGGGGAAGAGTTAGGTGTAGAACAGGGGTTATTGGTAGAGGACTGATGTATTGATTTGGGGTTGTTAACAGGACGAATTTGGGGAATTTTCTTGGTGTCAGTCTCGGTCTGGTTAAAGGTTATGTGGGACTGGGGAGGATTGGTGGGGGCAGAGTTAGGCATAGGACATGGGTTATTGGGGGAGGACTGATGTACTGATTTGGGGTTGTTAACGGGACGAATTTTGGGAATTTTCTTGGTGGCAGTCACGGTCTGGTTAGAGGTTATCTGGGGCTGGTGAGTTTGTTTGACATGAGAGGGCGAGTTAAGTGTGGGGTTTTGAAGTTTTCTAGGGGTGTGAATTGTGTTGGGGTGGAAGGGAGCTACTGACGGAAAACTGTCACAAGGGGAATTTTGTTGTTTGTGGAATAGCTGAACATTTCTGGGGGCATGGGGAAAACATTTTTTGGTACATAGGTCGGCATTTTCCCTGGAAACACGTGCACATAAATATTTGTTAAAATGGTTGTTAGATACATCCGAGTCTGTCCTGGAAACATGGGAGAATTTACCCTGGACAGATTGGGGGTCTGGGTGATTGACAGGTAAAGTGTGGGGATGAGGTGAGTAGGTCAGTTTGGAGAGATTGTTGCGGAAGAGATTTGTCTCGGACAACAATGGAATTTGGTAGGATGGATGAAGGAGGCATTGATGGAGATTTTGGTTCTGGTGCTGGATTATGGGGCAGAGGTAGGTTGGTGAGCGGGGGTGTTACTGGAGGTGGATTCAAGAGCGGTTCGGGTAATGTTGGAGAGGGTGACAGGGAGGGGGGAAATAGGAGGTAGGCGGAGCTATAGTATTCTTGGTTGATGCGGGTGTTTGAAGGGGTTCACCGAGGTTGGGCAGGTGGGGAGATGATGGTGGGGGGTGTGAGGTTGACAGTTTTGAGGGGGGGGGGGGGCAGGTGATGAATATGAGGAAGTGAGAGGCATGACCGGTTGTTGAGCAGCATTTTTTAGGGGTGAATTTGAAAAAGAATTGGTTACTGTGGGGGTGACCATTTCTACGTGCTGTGGTTTGTTGGCAGGCATAGAAAAAGGATGGGGTTCATGGGGTAACACAATTGATGGAAGATGATCGTTGGTGGATGGCTGGGCAGGGGAAAATTTAGGGATGGTCAGAGAGGATAGAGGCAAGGAAGAGTGCACTGGGGTTGGACTTTCACCGGAAGTCATTTTGGGAGGGTGCACGGAGTCTTGGATAGGGGCTGAAGGGTTGGATAGGGGATTCGTCGAACTGAGTCGGCATTCTTCTCTGATGGAGAGCATATGTTCTTCGAATGAGCCGTACGGGTCGAGATGGGCGGTGATGTGGGGTGGGAGGATGTTTAACAATGCGGTGAATAAGAGTTCGTTTTGTTGCTCGTCATCTTCAGAGCTATACGTGGTCCTCACGTATCTGTAGAGTTGTATTTATTAGTGGCCCCTCCATCATTGACGAACATGCCTATTACATAAGGCATCCTCTTCAAACACTAATCCGCCGTAGTTTGAATCTACCGCGCAGAGCATTTAAAAACTGAGGAGCCTTCATCATGAGCGCACGCGACCTCACTCATGGCTTCAGTCATTATGAATTGGGTTCTCACTACGAAAAAACTTCGTAAAAAATAAAAACAAAAAGAAAATAAGAATAACTATCCAATAAGCTTTCCATCATATCGTGGATGTACTTGTGTGGATTTCTGACCAGACGCTGAATCAGGCGTCATTCCTCCTTCTTTGCTCTGCGCTCAGCCTGCCCGGACGTACCTTTCAGGCTCCGCTGGTTCCGCATTCGTGGCGTCCCTAGTGAGTTTTTTCTCATTTGTTTACTCTGGGATGTATCGAGTAAGGTTAGGATAGGCGTAGCAGGAGTGTCCTGGGCTGGTTGCCCGCAGTGCAATGTATTTTGGGTCGTATGTATGGGGCATCTATTTCGGATGTACCCTCGTGGTCCTGTTGTGGACACGTGAACTTTTCACAGTTGGGTTAGTTGGTGATGCAGGCGGCTTTCATTACGCGTTAATTATTGCTGCCTTTTATCCTTCTGATGAGGTAAGCTGTGTGTTTGCTGACGTTCCCAGCGTATTTTTCTTCACTTAGTGAAGTTTTTTCTGGGTCCGTGTCAGGCTTCCCGGGGTGGGAAGTTATCGCTTCGGTGGTGTGTTGGCGGTGGTTCCTGTTGTGATATTCCAGTGTGTGTTTATATTTCAACTATTTTCATGCCGTCTACCTAGGCCTAGCCAGCCGCTCGTAGCTTTGCCACATGTCTAGTGTTATTATTTATTTTATAAATATGCCCTACTGTGTCATGTGTATCCGGGTTTTAGTTGTGTATTGGCTAATTCCTCGGACTATATTTGTTTCCTGGTTTAGTTGTGTATTGGCTAATTCCACGGATTATGTTTGACCTTGGTTAGTCGTGCGTGTCTCTCCTCGTGTCGTATTGTTCAGATGGTGTCTGTTCAGGGTGGGGTTTGTCTTCCGGCGGGTTTTTTCTCGGTTTCACCATGAAAAATCCTGACCGATGAGCAGTGTTGGGCCACACGTGGTTTTTAACACTGGCTGGTTCCCCGGCGAGGGGAGGTGTCTGTGGCTCTCCAGGACTGCGTCTCTGTGGGTGCCTGGTTTCAGGCCTCCTTTAAAATTCCCGGCGGGATGGCTGTACCCATCCTTACATATATATTTAGTTATATATAAAGAAACGAAGTTCTTGAGAACACTCGTTTTTTATAGGTTTTTCTACCTGGTTTACGACAACCACGGGGAAAACCTAGCTGTTGTTTAGGCGTTCCTCCCCGGCGATCTTTTACAAAGAAGTGGGGTCAGGAACTTGTGGGGTTAACTTTTAGACTTCTCACCCGGCGGGTGCACCTGAGCAGGGTGGGATGAAACGACTTAGGTCTCTTATAGTTAACCAATCCATTTGAGTGATACTCTGTGTATCGCTGCCTTTACTCTTACGGCAATTGAAGGATCAGTGAGGTTTAACCAAATCGATTTCCACACCCGGCGGGTGCCCCTAAGTAAAGGAACTAAGGAATTTATAAACAAATTCAATTTCGATTAACCTTAATTGGGTGATACTTTCAGTATCGCCGCCTTCTATTTTTACGACGATCGTTTGGGACAATTCGTTAAAAAATCAGATCTCGTATATTCCTGCCCTGGGCTATTCTACTAAAATATTTCAAGGGCCGGCGTCTTTATGAGGGGGGGCTTTGTTACAAAATTGAATCTTGAGACAGTCACCACCTCCTACAGACTATAAGTGCCATACTGGACCATTATATCAGAGGGTATTCTTCATGTTCTTTAGCTAAGAAGATTTGTTTAGCCTCTTTACACCCAGCCGCGTGGCGAGATGTGTTAGCTGTGTCTTTGCATCCCGTTACCCGGCGGGTTATTAACACTTGTATGCGAACACTTGGGTTAACCTTATGAGCATTAATTCCTGGAAATTTTTCTTTATTTTTCCAGAGCTGAGCTCCGGCGGACCAATACAGACCCGGCGGTAGTTCCTCACACCAGTCTCTGTCATGGCTAATGTGACCCCAGTTTTTGCCCTGTGCATTACCCCTACTTGCGCGGGTATCCCAATTTTTGCACATACCCTTTGCATAAGGTGTGTTAGATGTCTAGACCGTTCAAGGGGTCTCTGGGTTACACTTAATTGTTCATTTTGCTCCCAATTAGCCAATAAAGTCCTGTGTGACAATGACAAGACCGCGGCGGTAGCGTTGAGAGAGGTCAGACAACAAATGTCGGCCTACACTACCATTGTCGCACATAAGTCACTTCAATGTGACAACGTCCCACTTTGGGATAAGTTGCTGTCAGAGCACCCTCCCCCTAAACGTACCTCTAGAGTAAGGGGTTTTAAGCCGACAGAGACTAGCCAGGGTTCTGTATCGTCTGAGGATACGTTTAAACGCCCGAGAGAGCCTACTCCCCCGGCAGCCACCTCCTCGTCGCAGGCGAGATCGAGGTCAAGGTCACCCCTCAGACAACGGTCTTCAAGTCGGGCCTCTTCCCCGGCTAGTAAGAAGTGCAAGACTGAAGCTTCCCCCAGTGGCCATGGTGGTGATTCTTCCAAACCTAGGTCTAGTTCGCGGTCACACCGTAGCCACAAATCCTCCAAAAAGGATTCCCATAAGAAGTCCTCTCGACATTCTACTAAGTCTAGTGCATCTCATCGTACCTCTACACCTGACAATGTTTCTGTTACAGCCTCAGAGTATAGTGAAGCGCCTGTCCCTAAACAAGATTTACCTATTGATATTTTAACCCTAGAAATGGAAAGTTCAGGATATTCAATAATTGAGAATGTTTCAGACTCTCAAGAGAGCGTAGGCCAGAGCCTCGGTGTTTGGCGGTTTGCTCAGCCAGGGTCTGACCATCCACGTCCGACTCATACGAGTCACACAGTAGCCGATGTCCACAGGGACGCGGCGACCCCATCCTCTATCCCTGATTTATCTTGGAAACAAGGTGCCCCTGCCTCGGCGGGGTCTTCTCAGGAGGATCGGGAGGAACAAGATGAAGTGTCATTAATTTCAGATAGGGAAGGACAAGGGTCAGGCTCAGGCCTGGACGCCGCCCATGATAATACTAATTCACCTGAAAGTTCTGCACCTAACCAGTTTGTTACAGCACAAGAAATTGATGGGTTACTTACTCATGCTCTATCAAAATTCTTTAATCAACAACGAGAAAACCCCACAATGGACTTGGGGGCTCCCTTGACAGGTTCTGCGGTACGGCCTCTGATAACGTCAATCGATTTATCTAAGATTCCTAACCCTCCTACTCTGTCACCGGCAGGGAGCTCTAAGCCAGCTACGGCGGCATTCACTACGTCAAATGTCAGGGTCATTACGGATGTTAATCCACCCCCTCTAGACAAAGCGCCTCTTAGAAAGGTAGCTATGCCCCTGCTTTATGGGCCAGACGAGTCATGGGTCCCTTTGAACCCCTCTAAGCCAGAGCTTGCCCAGCCTACCTTGTCAGGGGAACTCCCGGTACCACGTGAGTGGTTTATCCAGGGAAATAAGTCTAAGAAATTAAGGGCATTGGATGCCTTGGGTAATGTTTTGGACGTAAATATCAAGGCTATACCTAGTTATTATCATCAGGATTATTTTGTTTATGCATCTAAGCCTGCTTTACCCCCTGCCTCAGCTTCAAAACTTTTTTCAGACTGGTCTAAGCTGGATGGGTTTAATGATATTAAGGCTCTGTCGGCTATTACTCCTGAACTAGATTTACAGACCGTCACAGACGAGACAGCTAATCCAGTGTTGAAGGTGGGACAGTTGGGACCAGGACCTTGGGTGGATTGGGAGGTAGAGGCTCAAAACTTTGCAACCACTTTCACTTCTAAATCTTCCCACCAGATCCCTCAGGATACACATTCATGGTTCTCAATGCCGGTAGGTTCTGCCGGCGGAGTTCCGTCAGCTTTATTTTCTTTTTTAGCTGCCCCTAAGATTAATCTTTGTGAACTAAAGGAACCATTCATTACCCCTACCCCTTCTCACCTAGACAGAGAATTTAGGCTAAGGGGAAAAGCTTTCCGCCTGTTTTCACAGTACATAGTTTCTCAACAGGTGGCTAAGTCTTTACTCAGGTCTACTCAGGCAATCGCAGACGCGGATGCTCGAAGATCAGTTGAATTATCCCGGCGTCTGATTCTTCAGTCGTCAATTCAATCCTTAGGTGACATACGCACAGCCTTACTTGAGGCGGTGCGAGCACGACAGGATCTTAGGATGTCATTAGTTCGCAAGCTGCCTGATCGCATTGCTAACCAGGTGGTAATGTCCCCAGTACTTACACCTTCTTTAATGTCCCCTGATGTATGGCGAACAGTGTTTAACATGGCACAGGCCGTGAAGCACAGTCCCGCACAGGCTAAGAAACCCGCATTTAACTTCCCCAAACCTAAGCCTCCTACTAAAGCTCAGCCAGGGGGTTCTAAGCCGTTTCTTCCGCCTAAGTCCTCCCAATCCCCCCTGGGTCAGTTCAGGCATAGACAGAGAGGGTTTTCAGGACAGAGGGGACGCGGCCAGTATAAGCCGGGGCAGGGCCAGTCTTCGGCCCACACCAGCCAGCCGGCGAAGCGTCCAACACCACCAAACCCACCATCAAAAAACTAAAGTCTTTCTCACTCCCAGTGCCTACCTTAGAGCCGGAGGAACCGAGGGAAGTACAGCCGGCGAACCCTTGTCTGCTAACTGGGTCGTTCCGAACGTGTCACCAAGCATGGCCGTTAAAAACCTGGGCACGGATGGTGGCACGCAAAGGCATCACTTGGCAGTGGCTCCGGCGACCTCGCTTACGTCAGCCGACAACGGCAAATTGTGTTTCATTAGAGGTGGAGTTGCTGGTCCAGGAGATGATTGCCAAGAATGTCATCATCCCGGTACCCCCAGATTACCCTGTATTCACGTCAAAACTGTTTTTGGTTCCCAAACGGGACAGTGTTCAGATGAGGCCGGTCGTAGACCTGTCGTATCTGAATCTTCACATTTACAACGAGTCTTTCAGAATGTTAACAGTTCATCAAATCAGGCTAACACTTCCGCCGGGTGGCTGGATGTGTTCCCTAGACCTGACAGACGCCTATTGGCATGTGTCGGTCAACAAAAGATTTCAAAGGTTTCTGGCCTTGAGGATCAGGCACCAAAATTTTGTTTTTCAGAGGATGCCGTTCGGTTTGAACCTAGCACCTCGATTATTCACGAAACTAGTCCGGCAAGCCCTGATGCCATTGTTAAAACAGGGAATCAGAGTGTTGTGGTATCTAGACGACTGGCTGGTGGTGGCAGAGACACAACAATTATGCATAAAACATGTCAATATCATTTTAAATCATGTCAAAACTCTAGGCTTCAAGGTAAATCTGGTAAAGTCAAACCTTGTTCCCTCAAGAGTAATTCAGTGGATAGGGCTGGTCTGGGACACCGCCGCTCTCACTCTGAGTCAGAGTGTGGACAATCGCAACAGGTTTCGCAGGAAACTGTTCAGGTTTCTTCACAGTCTGACTACGACACGAAGAGTCTGGGAGTCTCTGGTCGGCTCTCTCAACTGGATTCAGCTAACTGTCAAGTTGGGCCGGTTGAAAGTAAAACGATTAATATTGGAAGGCAACAAATATTTCCCACTCTTACCGGCGGGAAAATTATGGCCCATACCAAAATTAATCCACACCTTACTAGCGGTCTGGGCGAAGAGGGAAACATTGCACTCAATCATGTCATGGACCTCTCCTCCTCCAACGGTATGGGTAGACACGGATGCGTCAGGCACCATAGGGTGGGGATTTCAGTCAAATCAGGGGCACCAGGGTCAGGGACTTTGGTCCCACTTAGAAATCTCTCACATAAATGTCAAAGAGTTACTAGTCCCCTTGTATTTCCTTCAGGCTCACGGCCCGGCGTTACGGGGCAAGTCAGTGGCCTTCAGAATGGACAATCTGAATGCAGTTCACTGTATTCAGAAACAAGGGTCAACGAGGTCAAGGAAGTTGCTACTCGTGTCGGAAGAGATTTTTGTTCTAGCCACCAGTCTAGATATTTATCTTCACGCATCTTATCTCCCAGGCGTAGCGAACGTCTGGGCAGACGCTCTGTCCCGGAGACAGAGCACGACAGTAGAATGGGAGCTCAAGCAACCCATTTTCGACCTAATGATTGCGGAGCTCTCCCATCCACAAGTGGATCTTTTTGCGTCCGAGGAGACTCACAAGCTCCCTCTATACCTCACCCGCCGGACGATAACGCCGGCAGGGGGGCCAGACGCCCTAGTGACAGACTGGAACAGATGGAGCTCCATCTATCTGTTTCCGCCGCCAGATGCGTCACTAATGTGCCACGTAGTGAACAAACTACGAGTTTATCGAGGCTTAGTCTCGCTAATCGCGCCCCTGTGGCCAGCGCAGGTGTGGTGCCAGCAGTTAATAATGTGGTGCCCGGACCCGGTATCGCTCCCGGTCGGGTACTTCCACTTAGACACGATTGGCAACCTAGAGACCTCGCTGACTTTTGCATTATGGACATTCAGGAGGCCAAGTGGCTAGCACCATACGGTAGGGATGTGACCAATAAATTGCTCAATCAATATACTCAGTCTACTAAGCGACAATATCAATCTCATTGGAAAGCTTTTACTTCTTGGATTGTTAGAACGGAACAAACTGTACCCTCAGTGGCATTGGTTTTTAATTACTTGAACTATCTGTTTGAGCAGAAACGTTTATCTGTGGTTACTTTGAAGAATCACTTAACTGCGATTAGAGTGCCCTTTTTCGACCTTACAGGTCTATCCATACCGGTGGCGGAGGAAACAGGATTTATGAGAGCGTGTTTTAAACTCCGCCCACCTCCCCGTCAGCTCATGCCTACTTGGTCTCTGGACAAAGCTTTGTCTTTACTTCATTCTCGTCTGTATCAAAATACTGCAGACTTTGCTTTAATCTTAAAGAAGGCAGTTTTCCTTTTGGCTTTGGCCACCGGAAACAGAGTGTCTGAGCTGGCGGCGATGAGCAACACACCTAATTGTCTTAGGTTTGGTAGACTTAATGATTCAATTTCCATTGCACCCTCCCCGGCGTTTGTAGCCAAGAATGAGCATAGTGCACACGTGTTTTCTGAATTCACGGTGCCGGCGTTAAAAAGGGGAAAGGTGCATCATAATTTATGTCCAGTGCAAGCTCTAACCAAATATTTAAGAATAGCTCCTCATAACCCCCAAGGTGCTTTATGGGTAGCGAGTACGGGTAAACGCTTACTTAAACGGCGATTAGCCTCTCTTTTGGTAGAAGTCATTAAAGAGAGTAATCCCGGCATTGTGGGTAGGGCCCACGATTTACGCAAGTGGGCGGCCTCTTTACGTTTCCTGAAAAACTTTTCAGTTGAAGATATTGCGTCCACACAGTTGTGGGCGTCTAATCATACGTTTCTCTCTAGATACTTGTCAGTTGCTCTAGACAAACCTTCCTTACCATGTATAGCTTTAAGGCAGAGGGTCTAGGTGGCCCTGCAGTCACTTATGTTTATTTTCAAGGAAGGGGAGGGGGGGGTGCAGTCAGTTGACATAGGACACCCTAGACCCCGCCAGAGTATGAGAGCTGTGATACAATTTAAGGTTGAAATGTGATATGAAAATTTCTCTGCGAGAATTTGTGCTAGTACAAAGTTTAGTACAAAACAACGGTGTTGTTATAGTAGTTTTAGCTGCGAAAGCAATGTAACATTAGTTCAATGGAGTTCATTAGCAATTGATCTCCACATGTATTTTGGGGTTTATGATGTGCACATATAAACTTATAACTTATTATTTTTGTCACCACTCGTTGAGTGGGGTGCCTTTTGTAACTACAGATCTGTGTTCAGAATCTTCAGGGTTACCTATTTTTGTCAGGCAGGCTTCTTTGAAGCACGCACCTGCCTGAACCCCCTTTTTCTTGTATATTTCCGGCCTACGCCGTATTAAATACATTTTTCAAAAGTAAGAATACTATGTGGTTGTTTTTATTATCTGCTTTTCTAGAGTTATGATATGATTACGAATGTCCCCCTCCAGTCTTAGATATCAGGCATGTTCGTCAATGATGGAGGGGCCACTAATAAATTATAGGTTTGACTCCTGTAAGGAGATAAAGAAAACCTAATATTTAGTAGTGGCCCCGTAATCATTGACGACTGGGGCCCTCCCGACCGTCCCCTTCCCATTCGTTGATGTATTAAGGATTTTGGTTTACTTGATATGTCAGTGAAGGAGGAATGACGCCTGATTCAGCGTCTGGTCAGAAATCCACACAAGTACATCCACGATATGATGGAAAGCTTATTGGATAGTTATTCTTATTTTCTTTTTGCTTTTATTTTTTACGAAGTTTTTTCGTAGTGAGAACCCAATTCATAATGACTGAAGCCATGAGTGAGGTCGCGTGCGCTCATGATGAAGGCTCCTCAGTTTTTAAATGCTCTGCGCGGTAGATTCAAACTACGGCGGATTAGTGTTTGAAGAGGATGCCTTATGTAATAGGCATGTTCGTCAATGATTACGGGGCCACTACTAAATATTAGGTTTTCTTTATCTCCTTACAGGAGTCAAACCTATAATGAGGGTCACATTTATATCCCCTTCATACTTGATCTCGTCGACTGATTTTATTATTTCGGGGGCGACGAGGGAACCCAAAAGTGGCCCTAAGGTCCGGATCACGAGGGATCGAAACTGGTTCCAGGTAATCTCTGGCGTTACCTGTTTAACAATTTGGGAAACGGCTTTTCCCAACTGCATAATGTGCAATAATGCAACGGCGATTTTGTCGCGGTCATTTTGAAGTGCCACATCTAACACTGGCTTTACTATGTCTAAGTAAGTGGCGATATCATACGTGTTTACATCATACTTGGGAATGTGTGTGAGTGTCATAGCGAGCTGCCATTTTTGCGATGTTGCCATGCTTCTACTGTTCCAAACTTGCAGTGTAATGCAACCTTTTATCCGAATCAAGAACCACCGCTGCCGCCAATGTTATGCCCTGTTTTTCTACAGGATTAACTTGGGTAATGTGAGTTCTAAATGACTGGGTATATAAGGCTGCATGCACAATACAAGGTATGAGGAATAGAGAACACAAAGAAACACATGGTAACAAGATACACGATCACGTTTATTGATATACCACTGCAGAATACTCGTGCAAGACAATATAATAGAATTGAACAACACTAGCATAAGTGGATCTGGATTGAGCCTAGTCTCCCACTTCCAACGTTCAGGTATTAATCTTCTGATCACTGGCTTTAATTCAACAGGTTTATATACCGAAGACCATCAATGTTACTTATAGAATCATATTCACTGTTAGATTTATTACTGGTAGCTCTGGTGCACAAGTAGTAGTTCACAGACTAGATTAGACACGCGTATTTTAGAGCACGGGAATTCTAGTAACCTCAGGGGGTACTGATCTAAGTTTTATATTCTTGTCTCAGAAATACATAGAACGCAAATCAGTGGGCGAACATTCAGATATCACTAGGGTTTCACTTCTATGTAATAATATCTGGGTATATGGTTGATTACGAAAGTTAGTATCGCCTGTTAATTAATGGACACTGATACGCTTAGCACTTCCTAATTGAATGGTTATATGAATTATACTGGGGCAAAGAGATAGCCACTTCGTAGAAATATTAATAAGTGAATCTCTAAACAGCACTGTAACTATGTAGTACTGATAAAGGGAATCTTGGGTAGTATCTGATGGGTCTGGTCCTGGTTATCTTGGGTCCATGATGTTGGGGGCTAACGACTGGTTCCGCGGCCGTCCAGGGGGTCCATATGTATGAAGTTCTCAAATACGTGGACAGGTCCTTCTATCCAAATCTGCCACGGAGTTTGCCGGCTCTGGAATCTCTCAACTCCGGAACAACACAAGGGCAGAGCTAGAGGTTAACTTCAGTGTAGTGACCACTGGTTGGTGTCTAGCTTTCAACTGATTTTACTGGGGGCTGGAACTGGGTTTATAGGCTCGGTTTTGGGCCCTGTAGACCATAGGGATCTCGAGTCTTATGGACTTATTTGAGCTCTCAATAGATACGGGGACTAGGTAAGGTGGTGATTACTGTTGTGGCACATGGCTATAGGAAGCCCTCAATTTGTGATATAACTGAGCCTTAGTAAAAGGTACTATTTTGGCTATACTGGAAGTATTTAGGGGAGAGAGACTGGATCTACTTTGCGAGGAGGATGGGGACAGCTGTGATAGGAGCGTCTCTCTTAGATTGTTCAATCTTCATTCTATGGTATAGCTGAGGTGCTAATTTAGTGATCAGAGTATGCAAGAAAGGTAAATGGTTTATTGTGAGTTAATAGAGGTTAGTAAAGGTGTTAGTCATGCATGGTTAGTTCATTGATAGGAAGAATTCCTGTGCTACCTGGCAATGACTCAGAAGTCAAAACAGGGGGTCAGGTATACCTTCGCAGGGGTGGGGGTCTCCCTCCTCGGGTGGGTAAAAAAAGGGGTAGCTGGGCGCCCTCTCTCTGTGATGGTCGTCCGGCGGCTGTGGCTAGGGGCTTGCCATATCACCAGTGTTTGTAATAACCCTCTGTTTATGGGACAGATGTGGGTGTTTTTAATATCAAAACCAAAGGTGCCTTGGCTAGCTGGTTATAATCGGTTGGTTGTTAATTTCATGGTTTGCTTCGTGTGGTGGAGACGGGTTGCTAACTCTGCCACATTTATCTGGAAGTATGGCAATAGAAGTTAGTTACTGGCGAGGCGGCGATCCTCGCACCGACGACCATTGGGTGCAGGGTTGTGAATGGGTTGTAAGAGAATAGATGGCATGCAAAGGGTTAGTAAAGTTCTAATGTTGTTCTGGCCTACTAAGTGAAGGCAGGCTGGATAGGAGTATATATATAAAAGGTTGGAGAGCGTTAGCAACGGAAAAATCAAGGATCTTCAAGAGGTATGAGAGAGAGGCTAGGTCGGACAAGAGTCGAGAAGCGCGGGTATCTTAATGAGAGGGGGGGAAGCTCAGGGGGCTACAGGGAAATTTGACCCTAAGGTCTCTGGGCGTGGGGGTGGCATTAGGCTACAATTGATATTGGAGTTTGAAAGGACAGTGAAAGTACGTTAGCCAAATGCTATCGGGGGATGCAAATACGGGGTGGTATATGAGTAATAATAATAATAATAATAATAATAGTTCTTAAAGCTAGCGCATGCTAAGCTAGCTAAGGATAGCTCAATAAGGCCGATTAGGCGTATTTCCATTGGGGTCCTGTACTACTAGCCCATCCCTTTGCTCATGAGGGATGGTAACGACTCAGTGCTTGTGAAAAATCTTTGGAAAAATCTGGAAAAGATAGAATTATGTGGACTGTGGGGCGGTGGGGGAGAAGGAGGTTAACTTCAGGTGTGTGCTTGACTGTGGATAAAGTAGGGAAAAACATGGTGTATTATTATTCGTCAATACGAGGGGTTATGGACCTATTATTTGACACGATGTCGTGTATGTCTAGGTGTCCCTGGGAACTGCGTTTTCTATGAAATATAGACCAAAGAAAAACGGCAGTTCGTAGGGGTACTTCGTTATTGTTTAGGAATACTATGATAGATACTGGTAACAAAGGTTATCCATACAATCTCTGGTTGGGGTAAGAGGTGTAGGACACGAAGCAAATTGGCGTAGTGTGGACTGTGGATACGAAGGAGGTAAGTGGAAGACGTATGACAATTGTGGAAAAGTAAATGGAAAAAGGTGAACACAATGGCGGATAAAGATACTTAACCTAAGGATTGCATACATAGATTTGATGGGTCTTCAGAAACTTAGTCTGGCAAGACAAGATGTTAGGGAATGTTAATATTAATACTTAACCTAAGGATTGAATACATAGATTTTATGGGGGCGATGGGTCTTCAGAAACTTAGTCTGGCAAGACAAGGTATGTTAGGGTATGTTAATATTAATATCTTAAACTAAGGATTGAATACATAGATTTTATGGGGGCGATGGGTCTTCAGAGACTTAGTCTGGCAAGACAAGATATGTTAGGGAATGTTAATATTGATACGTAACCTAAGGATTGAATACATCGATGAACGACGACATTATAGTCGTCGTCCTAATAAGGTGATGAAACCTGGTTGATCTGCACTTGGCACAATACGACACAAGGACAGTGCCGCTATGTCGTATCAATACTGGTGGCAGTTAATATTATAGAGACACTTAGTTACTAGAGGAACAATGCAAGGGGGCGACTGAGCACGGGTTACATATATCTATACTCGTCATGGGAAATGATATACGAGGTCTAGGGACAGGCGTGGGTGTTTTAACTTCTAAGATATATAACATCTACTTCTCAGATGTAAGAACATACATAGATATATGGCTGTCTGATTTGTTGGTCTTGGCTCAACCTAGGGACATGGGATGGGTGTTTTTAATATGAATGTATATTCCTGTTCATCATCATTGTAGTTAGAAGTGTAGGACACGAGGGGGTAGTGTACGTGAGGTGTGGAAAATGGTCAGTTTAGAAGGGGTAGGTGGGTGCGGCCTGGAGCTGCTTAGCCCTGCGGGCTTGGGCCTGTCTGAATTGGCTGGCTCGGTCAGCTGGTCCTTTCGTTCTGTGGACCTTTCTTTCGGGTGTTTCCTTTTGGTGTTCGCTCGTGGCTTCTGTGGTGGGCTTCTCGTTCTGGGGCATTTTAGGGTGTATAGAGTCGTGGTTAAAGGTTGGGAATCTATAGTTAGTGGATAAAACCACGGGAGGTTAGAGACTTAGAATTGGGGGGCTATGATTGTTATATAACTAAATACAGGGCTGACGTAATCACGATCTGATTTGGTGTGAAATGGAAGTTAAAGTGTCTTAGATCGCCTCGAACCTACACAATGAAAGTATTATAGTCTGTATGGTGGTTACCTAATTAAATACATACTTAGGTGGTACATCAAGAATATCAGTGAGTAAAGTATTGTGGTTTGTATATTAGAAGACTGTGATTGAGAGACGTATAATATGTGAAATTAATTGAGAGAGAGAGACCAAATCGGGAAAGGAAAAAGGGGCCTGGGATCTCGTTGGGGATGGTAGTTTCGCTCTCAGGATTTTTGTTCCTGTGGCTCGTTAGGGTTGGAGGTTTCGCTCTCAGGATTTTCGTACCACAGCGTTCCTGTGGCATTTTAGTTCCATGTTAATTATTCGTCAAAAATCTGCTTAAAAGATCATACTGTACCTCAAGCAAATATTGCAAAGTTATATTTATTAGTGGCCCCTCCATCATTGACGAACATGCCTATTACATAAGGCATCCTCTTCAAACACTAATCCGCCGTAGTTTTGAATCTACCGCGCAGAGCATTTAAAAAACTGAGGAGCCTTCATCATGAGCGCACGCGACCTCACTCATGGCTTCAGTCATTATGAATTGGGTTCTCACTACGAAAAAACTTCGTAAAAAATAAAAACAAAAAGAAAATAAGAATAACTATCCAATAAGCTTTCCATCATATCGTGGATGTACTTGTGTGGATTTCTGACCAGACGCTGATTCAGGCGTCATTCTTCCTTCTCTGCTCTGCGTTCAGCCCGCCCGGACGTGCCTCCCCACGCTCCGCTGGTTCCGCATTCGCTGCGTCCCTAGTGAGTTTTTTCTCATTTGTTTACTCCAGGATGTATCGAGTAAGGTTAGGATAGGCGTAGCAGGAGTGTCCTGGGCTGGTTGCCCGCAGTGCAGTGTATTTTGGGTCGTGTATGGGGCATCTATTTCGGATGTACCCTCGTGGTCACGTTGTGAACATGTGAATTTTTTCACAGTCAAGTTAGTTTGTGATGCAGGCGGCTTTCACTACGCGTTAATTATTGCTGCCTTTTATCTTTCTGATGAGGTAAGCTTTATTTTCTGACGTTCCCAGCGTATTTTTCTTCACTTAGTGAAGTTTTTTCTGGGTCCCGAGTCAGTCTTCCCTGGGTTGGAAGTTATTGCTTCGGTGGTGTGTTGGCGGTGGTTCCTGTTGTGATATTTCCAATGTGTGTGTTTATTTCAACTGTTTTTATGCCGTCTGCCTAGGCCTAGCCAGCCGCTCGTAGCTTTGCCACATGTACTAGTGTTATTATTTATTATTTATAAATATGCCCTACTGTGTCATGTGTATCCGGGTTTTAGTTGTGTATTGGCTAATTCCTCGGACTATAATTGTTTCCTGGTTTAGTTGTGTATTGGCTAATTCCACGGATTATGGTGTGACCTTGGGTTAGTCGTGCGTGGCTATCCTCGTGTCGTGTGTTGTTCAGATGGTATCTGTTCAGGGTGGGTTTCCTTCCGGCGGGTTTTTTCTCGGTTTCACCGTGAAAAAATCCTGGCCGAGAGCAGTGTTGGGCCACACGTGGTTGTTAACACTGGCTTATATCCCCGGCGGGGGGGGTGTCTGTGGCTCTCCAGGACTGCGTCTGTGGGTGCCTGGTTTCAGGCCTCCTTTGATTCCCGGCGGGATGGCTGTACCCATCCATTTAAAACGGCGTTCTTGTGGACATACGTTTTAGGAGTTTTTCTACCTGGTTTTACGACAACCACATGAAAAACCTAGCTGTTGTTTAGGCTTTCCTCCCTGGCGATCTTTTACAAAGAAGTGGGGACAGGAACTTATGGGGTTAACTTTTAAACTTCTCACCCGGCGGGTGCACCTGGGTTGGGTGAGATGAACGACTTAGGTCTTTCAGTTTAGTTAACCGATCCATTATAGTGATACTCTGTGTATCGCTACCTTTACTATTACGGCGATTGAAGGTTCAATTTGGTTAAATATAGATTATCACACCCGGCGGGTGCTCCTAGGTGGAGGAACTAAGGAATTTACAAAATTCGATTTAACCTATTAATTTAGTGATACAATTAGGTATCACCGCCTTCTAACTTACGGCGATCTTTTGGGACAATTCGTTAAACATCAGATCTCGTATCATCCTGCCCTGGGCTATTCTACTAAAATAATTCAAGGGCCGGCGTCTTTTTGGGGGTTGCTTTGTTACAAAATTGAATCTTGAGACAGTCACCTCCTCCGAGAGACTATAAGTGCCATGCTGGACCATTATATCAGAGGGTATTCTTCACTTTCTTTAGCAAAAGATTTGTTTAGACTTACACCCTGCCGCGTGGCGAGATGTGTTAGTTGTGTCTTTGCATCTCGTTACCCGGCGGGTTATTAACACTGGTGTGCGACCATGTTGGATTAACCTTATGAGCATTAATTCCTGGAAATTTTCTTGTTTTTTCCAGAGCTGAGCTCCGGCGGACCAATACAGACCCGGCGGTAGTTTTCACCCACCAGTCTCTGTCATGGCTACCATGGCCCCAGTTTTTGCCCTATGCATTACCCCTACTTGTGCTGGTATCCCTATTTTTGCACACACCCTTTGCATAAGGTGTGTTAAATGTCTAGACCGTTCAAGGGGTCTCTGGGTTATGCATAATTGTTCCTTTTGCTCTCAATTAGCTGTTAAAGTCCTTTGTGATAATGATAAGACCGCGGCGGTAGCGTTGAGAGAGGTTCGACAACAAATGTCGGCCTACACTACCATTGTCGCGCATAAGTCACTTCAATGTGACAACGTCCCACTTTGGGATAGATTGCTGTCAGAACACCCTCCCCCTAAACGTTCCTCTAGAGTCACGAGTGTTAAGCCGACAGAGACTAGTCAGGGTTCTGTATCGTCTGCGACTACAACTAAACGCCCGAGAGAGCCTACACCCCCGGCATCCGCCTCCTCGTCGTGGGCGAGATCTAGGTCAAGGTCACCTCTCAGACAACAGTCTTCTAGTCGTGCCTCTTCGCCGGAGAGTAAGAAGAGTAAGACGGAAGGTTCCACCAGTGGTCACGGCGGAGATTCTTCCAGATCTAAGACTAGTTCGCGGTCACACCGCAGCCATAAATCCTCAAAAAAGGATTCACATCGGAAGTCCTCTCGACATTCCCCAAAGTCTAGTGCATCTTATCGTACCTCTACACCTGACAGTGTTTGTGTTAGGGCCTCTGAGTCCAGTGCAGCGCCTGTCCCTAAAGAGGATTTGCCAATTAATATTTTAACCCTGGAAATGGAAAGTTCAGGAGGGTCAATAATTGAGAATGTTTCAGACTCTCAAGAAAGCGTAGGCCAGGGCCTCGGTGTTTGGCGGTTTGCCCAACCAGGGTCTGACCACCCACGTCCGACTCATACGAGTCACACAGTAGCCGACGTCCACAGGGACGCGGCGATCCCATCCTCTATCCCAGACTTATCTTGGAAACAAGGTACCCCTGCCTCGGCGGGGTCTTCTCAGGAGGATAGGGAAGAAAAAGACGAAGTTTCAATGATTTCGGAAGGACAGGGGTCAGGCTCAGGCTTGGACGCCGCTCGGGATAATAATGATTCTCCTGTTAGTTCTTCATCAAATCAGTTTGTTACGGCACAAGAAATTGATGGGTTGCTTACTCATGCTTTATCTAAATTTTTTGGTCAACAACAAGAAAACCCCACAATGGACTTGGGGGCTCCCTCAACAAGCTCTACGGTACGGCCTCTGATGACGTCAATTGATTTATCTAAGATTCCTAACCCTCCTACTATGTCACCTGCAAGGAGCACTAAGCCTGCCACGGCGGCATTGACAACTTCAAATGTCAGGGTCATAACGGATGTTAATCCACCCCCTCTAGACAAAGCGCCTCTTAGAAAGGTAGCTATGCCCCTGCTTTATGGGCCAGACGATTCATGGGTTCTTTTGAACCCCTCTAAACCAGAGCTTGCCCAACCTACCTTGTCAGGGGAACTCCCGGTACCGCGTGAGTGGTTTATCCAGGGCAACAAGTCAAAGAAATTAAGGGCCATGGATGCCTTGGGTAATATTCTGGACGTAAACATTAAGGCTATACCTAGTTATTATCACCAGGATTATTTTGTGTATGCTTCTAAGCCTGCTTTACCCCCTGCCTCAGCTTTAAAACTATTTTCAGACTGGTCTAAGCTGGATGGGTTTAATGATATTAAGAGTCTGTCAGCTCTTACTCCTGAACTAGATTTACAGACCGTCACTGACGACGCAGCTAATCCAGTTTTGAAGGTGGGACAGTTGGGTCCAGGACCTTGGGTGGATTGGGAGGAAGAGGCTCAAAACTTTGCAACCACTTTCACTTCTAAATCTTCCCACCAGATCCCTCAGGACACATTCATGGTTTTCCATGCCGGTGGGTTCTGCCGGCGGAGTCCCGGCGGCTTTGTTTGCATTCCTAGCTGCCCCTAAGATTAATCTTTGTGAACTGAAGGACCCGTTCACTACTCCTACCCCTACTCACCTAGACAGAGAATTTAGGCTACGAGGCAAAGCTTTTCGCCTGTTTTCACAGTACATAGTATCTCAGCAGGTGGCTAAGTCTTTACTACGATCTACTCAGGCAATCGCAGACGCGGATGCTCGAAGATCGGTTGAGTTATCCCGGCGACTGATTCTTCAGTCGTCAATCCAATCCTTAGATGACATACGCACCGCCTTGCTTGAGGCGGTGCGAGCACGACAAGATCTTAGGATGTCGTTAGTTCGCAAGCTACCTGATCGCATTGCTAACCAGGTGGTGATGTCACCAGTACTTACTCCATCTTTAATGTCCCCTGACGTATGGCGAACGGTGTTCAATATGGCACAGGCCATTAAGCACAGTCCCGCCCCTTCTAAGAAACCTGCTTTTAACTTCCCCAAACCCAGGCCTACTACTAAAGCCCAGCCAGGGGGATCTAAACCTTTTCTTCCGCCTAAGTCCTCCCACTCCCCCCAGGGTCAGTACAGACATAGACAGAATAGGTTTTCAGGTCAGAGAGGACGTGGCCAAAACAAACCAGGTCAGGGCCAGTCTTCGGCCAACACCAGCCAGCCGGCGAAACGACCAGCACCAACCCCACCATCAAAAAACTAAAGTCTCTCTCACTCCCGGCGCCTACCTTAAGGCCGGAGGAACCGAGGGTAGTACAGCCGGCGAACCCTTGTCTGCTAACTGGGTCGTTCCGAACGTGTCACCAAGCATGGCCGTTAAACACTTGGGCACGGATGGTGGCACGCAAAGGCATCACTTGGCAGTGGCTCCGGCGACCTCGATTACGTCAGCCGACAACGGCGAATTTTGTTTCTTTAGAGGTGGAGTCACTAGCCCAGGAAATGATTGCCAAGAATGTCATCATCCCGGTCCCCCCAAATTACCCTGTATTCACGTCCAAACTATTTTTGGTTCCCAAAAGGGACAGTGTTCAGATGAGGCCGGTCGTAGACCTGTCTTATCTGAATCTTCACATTCACAACGAATCTTTCAGAATGTTAACAGTACACCAAATCAGGCTAACACTTCCGCCGGGGGTTGGATGTGTTCACTAGACCTGACAGACGCCTATTGGCACGTATCGGTCAACAAAAGATTTCAAAGGTTTTTGTCCTTACGAATCAGGCACCAAAATTTTGTTTTTCAGAGGATGCCGTTCGGTTTGAACCTGGCACCTCGATTATTCACAAAACTAGTCCGGCAAGCCCTGATGCCATTGTTAAAACAAGGGATCAGAGTGTTGTGGTATCTGGACGACTGGCTGGTGGTGGCAGAGACACAACAATTATGCATAAAACATGTCAATATCATTTTAAATCATGTCAAAACTCTAGGCTTCAAGGTAAATCTGGTAAAGTCAAACCTTGTTCCCTCAAGAGTAATTCAGTGGATAGGGCTGGTCTGGGACACCGCCGCTCTCACTCTGAGTCAGAGTGTGGACAATCGCAACAGGTTTCGCAGGAAACTGTTCAGGTTTCTTCACAGTCTGACTACGACTCGAAGGGTCTGGGAGTCTCTGGTCGGCTCTCTCAACTGGATTCAACTAACTGTCAAGTTGGGCCGGTTGAAAGTAAAACGATTAATATTGGAAGGCAACAAATATTTCCCGCTCTTACCGGCGGGAAAATTATGGCCCATCCCGAAATTAATCCACACCTTACTAGCGGTCTGGGCGAAGAGGGAAACATTGCACTCAATAATGTCATGGACCTCTCCTCCACCAACGGTATGGGTAGACACGGATGCGTCAGGCACAATAGGTTGGGGATTTCAGTCAAATCAGGGGCACCAGGGTCAGGGGCTTTGGTCCCACTTAGAAATCTCGCACATCAATGTCAAAGAATTACTAGTCCCCTTATATTTCCTTCAGGCTCACGGCCCGGCGTTACGGGACAAGTCGGTGGCCTTCAGAATGGACAATCTGAATGCAGTCCACTGTATTCAGAAACAAGGGTCAACGAGGTCAAGGAAGTTGCTAAACGTGTCAGAAGAGATTTTTGCTCTAGCCAACAGTCTAGATATTTATCTACACGCTTCTTATCTCCCAGGCGTAGCGAACGTCTGGGCAGACGCTCTATCCCGGCGACAGAGCACGACAGTAGAATGGGAGCTCAAGCAACCCATTTTCAACCTAATGATTGCAGAGCTCTCCCATCCACAAGTGGATCTTTTTGCGTCCGAGGAGACTCACAAACTCCCTCTATACTTCACCCGCCGGGCGAAAACGCCGGCAGGGGGGCCAGACGCCCTAGTGACAGACTGGAACAGATGGAGCTCCATCTATCTGTTTCCGCCGCCAGATGCGTCACTAATGTGCCACGTAGTGAACAAACTACGAGATTATCGGGGCTTAGTCTCGCTAATCGCGCCGCTGTAGCCGGCGCAGTTGTGGTAACAGCAATTGAAAATGTGGTGCCCGGACCCGGTATCGCTCCCGGTCGGGTATTTCCACTTAGACGCGATTGGCAACCTCGCGACCTCGCTGACTTTTGCATTATGGACATTCAGGAGGCCAAGTGGCTAGCACCATACGGTAGAGATGTGACAAATAAATTACTTAATCAATATACTCAGTCTACAAAACGACAGTATCAATCACATTGGCAAGCCTTTACTTCTTGCGTTGTGGGTCGGGCCCACGATTTACGCAAATGGGCAGCCTCTTTACGTTTCCTGAAAAAAATTTCAGTTGAAGACATAGCGTCCACGCAGTTGTGGGCGTCTAATCATACGTTTCTGTCTAGATACTTGTCAGTTGCTCTAGACAAACCTTCCTTACCATGTATAGCTTTAAGGCAGAGGGTCTAGGTGGCCCTGCAGTCACTTTTGTTTACTTTCACGGGAAAGGGGGGGGGGGGTGCAGTCAGTTGACACAGGACACCCTAGACCCCGCCGGAGTATGAGAGCTGTGATACAATTTAAGGTTAAAATGTGTTATGAAAATTTCTCAGTGAGAAATTGTGCTAGTACAATGTTAAGTACAAAACAACGGTGTTGTTAGAGTAGTTTAGATGCGAAAGCAATTTATTTTTAGAATAATGGAGTTCCTTTGCAATTTATCTCCAAGTTTATGTTGGGGTTTATTATGTGCACATGTAAACTTATAACTTGTTATTTTTTTGTCACCACTCGTTGAGTGGGGTGCCTTTGTAACTACAGATCTGTGTTCAGAATCTTCAGAGTTACCCATTTTTTGTCAAGCAGGCTTCTTTGAAGCACGCACCTGCCTGAACCCCCTTTTTCTTGTATTTGTTCGGCTACGCCGTATTTAAATATATTTTCAAAGTAAGAATACTATGTGGTTGTTTTTATTATCTGCTTTTCTAGAGTTATGATATGATTACGAATGTCCCCCTCCAGTCTTAGAAATCAGGCATGTTCGTCAATGATGGAGGGGCCACTAATAAATTATAGGTTTGACTCCTGTAAGGAGATAAAGAAAACCTAATATTTAGTAGTGGCCCCGTAATCATTGACGACTGGGGCCCTCCCGACCGTCCCCTTCCCATTCGTTGATGTATTAAGGATTTTGGTTTACTTGATATGTCAGTGAAGGAAGAATGACGCCTGAATCAGCGTCTGGTCAGAAATCCACACAAGTACATCCACGATATGATGGAAAGCTTATTGGATAGTTATTCTTATTTTCTTTTTGTTTTTATTTTTTACGAAGTTTTTTCGTAGTGAGAACCCAATTCATAATGACTGAAGCCATGAGTGAGGTCGCGTGCGCTCATGATGAAGGCTCCTCAGTTTTTTAAATGCTCTGCGCGGTAGATTCAAAACTACGGCGGATTAGTGTTTGAAGAGGATGCCTTATGTAATAGGCATGTTCGTCAATGATTACGGGGCCACTACTAAATATTAGGTTTTCTTTATCTCCTTACAGGAGTCAAACCTATAATTTATTAATTATGTAACCACCATACAGGCTATAATACTTTCATTGTGTAGGTTCGAGGCGATCTAAAAGACACCTTAGCTTTCATTTCACACCAAATCAGATCGTGATTACGTCAGCCCTGTATTTAGTTATATAACAATCATAGTCCCCCCCCAATTCTAGCAATTCTATGTCTCTAACCTCCCGTTGTTTTATCCACTAACTATATATATTCCCAACCTTCCTAATACCACCTCCATTTCACTAGACAAAATACCTAGGAGTAATTCCGAGATTAATTATGAAATTACACTAGACAGCCCCATAACTCACTGAGATCCACATTGCTATTTTATTGATGTACCAACTCCCTAATGTTAACATAATTTAGGGAACTTGTAAAAAGAGAAGACACCTATCTTCGTTCCCCCATTTTTAGCAGTTAGCTATACATAACCTCACGTTGCATTGTTCGTCTGTCAATTTGTGTCCCTTGCCAGTTCTTGTAGTGATTTATGCCTGTTGATTTAGATAAGTTAATTACGAGTTATGTAACAACCTTTAACCACGACTCTATACACCCGATAACCCTATGCCAGTTATTGTATTGATTTAGGCCTGTTAATTCAGATAAACTCACTATGACCAATCTGCAGACGATTATCAGGAGAGATGCAGGAAAGCTACCTCGTATCTCTCTCTCCATGACGAGTATAGATATATGTACCCCCGTGCTCAGTCGCCCCCTTGCCTTGTTCTTCTAGTAACTAAGTGTATATATAATATTAACCGGAGTATGCCACCAGTATTGATACGACATAGCGGCACTGTCCTTGTGTCGTATTGTGCCACGTGCATACCAAACTGGTTTTCATCATCTTATTAGGACGACGTCTATAATGCCGTCGTTTATGCATATATTCACTCCTTAGGGTAACTATCTGTTATCCACGATGTTTTCTCTTTTCCACTTAACTCCGCATGTTGCACACCTCTTAAAAAACCCAATCTTCTTTAATACAAACCACATGACTTTCCTCCTAGACATTATTGATGTACCAACTAAGTATGTAAACCACCTTGTGGGTTATAGTACTTTCATTTGTGTAGGTGCGAAGGCGAGCTCAAAACGCCTTCGATTTCCAGTCCACAACGAACCCGATCATGATTATGTCACCCCTATAATTAATAATGTAACCCACATACCAACCCCATGCTCAGCTGTTCCTTTCCTTCTATTTATTGGGGTGAGGAAATGAACGGGATCGGCATGTTAGAAAGTTCGTCTGGGCGTCTTTACAGGTGGGGGTTGGATATTGGAAAGGGAGTGGTTTGAGGCTAGGCACCGTGCCGCTCGTGACCTAGGGTCGTGACCCTTAATGCGCTGGACATAGGGGTGGCATTTCCCTACGATCGAACAGGTAGGGTGGCGTGTGCAGCGGGGCGTGAAGGAGCAAAAGACAGGGTGACCCACAAAACAGGTGACCACTGAGCATGGGGTCACGAAGCAAAACAGAGTAGTGTGGATTGTGGATACGGAGGAGGTGATTGGAAGACGTATAACAATTGTGGAAAAGTAAATGGAAGAGAGGAACACAATGGCGGATAAAAGATAATTAACCTAAGGATTGAATACATGCATGAATGACGACATTATAGCCGTCGTCCTAATAAGATGATGAAAACCAGTTTGGTATGCACGTGGCACAATACGACACAAGGACAGTGCCGCTATGTCGTATCAATACTGGTGGCATACTCCGGTTAATATTATATATACACTTAGTTACTAGAAGACAGGGATCTGCCTTGTGTGGGCCGATCGGCTTTCTGCAGACTCCCATTTTCTTATGTTCTTATGTTCTTAAGACAAGGCAAGGGGGCAACTGAGCACGGGGGTACATATATCTATACTCGTCATGGAGAGAGAGATACGAGGTAGCTTTCCTGCATCTCTTCTGATAATCGTCTGCAGATTGGTCATAGTGAGTTTATCCGAATTAACAGGCCTAAATCAATACAATAACTGGCATAGGTTTATCGGGTGTATAGAGTCGTGGTTAAAGGTTGTTACATAACTCGTAATTAACTTATCTAAATCAACAGGCATAATTCACTACAAGAACTGGCAAGGGACACAAATTGACAGACGAACAATGCAACGTGAGGTTATGTATAGCTAACTGCTAAAAATGGGGGAACGAAGATAGGTGTCTTCTCATTTTACAAGTTCCCTAAATTATGTTAACATTAGGGAGTTGGTACATCAATAAAATAGCAATGTGGATCTCAGTGAGTTAGGGGCTGTCTAGTGTAATTTCATAATTAATCTCGGAATTACTCCTAGGTATTTTGTCTAGGGAAATGGAGGTTGTATTGGGAAGGTTGGGAATATATATAGTTAGCGGATAAAACAACGGGAGGTTAGAGACATAGAATTGCTAGAATTGGGGGGAACTATGATTGTTATATAACTAAATACAGGGATGACGTAATCACGATCTGATTTGGTGTGAAATGGAAGCTAAGGTGTCTTATAGATCGCCCCGAACCTACACAATGAAAGTATTATAGCCTGTATGGTGGTTACATAATTAAATACATACTTAGGTGGTAGCCTACATCAAGAATATCAGTGAGTAAAGTATTGTGGTTTGTATATTAGAAACACTGTGATTGAGAGACGTATAATATGTGGAATGAATTGGGAGAGAGAGAGAGACCAAAACGGGGATGGAAAAGGGACCGGGGATCTCGTTGGGGATGGGGGTTTCGCTCTCAGGATTTTCGTTCCTGTGGCTCGTTAGGGGTGGAGGTTTCGCTCTCAGGTTTTTCGTTCCTGTGGTATTTTAATAACACACATATTTTCTAACAGCATCCCTGTGCTGTAGCCTATCATCCTATTCTAGAGTAGGCAATTAGTTCTGCAGGTCATCACCCAGCATAACCCCCAAATCACAGGCCTAAGACTTTCAAAAGTATAATATGAACTGAATTTCTACCGCTATTACGGTGACCTCTAAATACACGTAAGACACCCATTATAATACATTTTCTTTTATGCTCCCCAAAGTTATGAGAAAACGGATTTCTGTCTGTTTGAGTTGCATGTTTCGCTCTCATTCACTCGTATCCCTTTAATACGGAAGTAAAATAGTGACGTATTCGGTGCAATGCTATCTCCACCAACTCGTACCGACCGACAAGCAGGAGAATAATTAAGTGAATTTATTGCGCCAAATAAATGATCCTTTGTTTTTGTTATGGCAACACTGTGCTTGTAAAGGAGGTTTGTTTACATCCGACTGGCCTGGCTGTCTTCCTTGACTTTTAGGTGGGTATTTTGACTATTTATTCCTTCTTTATTCGAAATTTGAAGTCGAATATAGAATGGCGATATGTTGCATTTACTGCTTATTGTTTTTCGTGCACGTAGAATTTCGGAAGTATTGAGAAATGACCTAGCCTAACCTGGGAACGGAAGTCAAATGGGTATTTTCTTTAGGAAAGGAAGTGACTTCTTGGAAACTGGGTTTAGCTTGAAGTACGTCTGACGTCTTTACGGAATTACAAAAACCTAATCTAGTTATACAACTTGGGTGTTATACTGCTAGGCTAGTATTTAAATTATTAGTGATAGGCTAGGCTAGCCTAGGCCTACTTTCACTTTCTCACAACAAAAAAGGGGGAATGAGTTGTGTTACTGGACGTACGTCGTGTAATCACGTGAGTTGATGTCAAACAGCGGGGGTGTAGGGGCGGCAGCCCGCAGCCCCCACCCTGGCACCCATAATACTAGGATAGGTTAGCCTGGTTAGGTATTTAGGTAAGTGTTAGGCCTAGGTGGAAACAGGACGATTCGACGGTGCGCCAGTTCGACGATATCGTCGAAACGTCCAATTTCGCGATCGTCGAAAGGTCTTGGTCAGAACCGTCGAATAATCCAGTAATAGGCCTACCGGCGAACCGTCTAATTGCACTTTTCAACCCCTTGGGGTTCATGTCGCATTCTAAGGGATATTTTCATATTGTTTTATATTAAGAAAGTTCCACAATTCCTTCCTAAGCTGTATATTATCGTCGAATGATAGACAATTTAACTTTATTATCACAACGCGTTAGGTTTGGGTTATGAAAGTTTGATGCTTTGGGTCATGCATTTAATTTTACATTGTTTTTATTAGCTTTGGAGGCAAGAATGTAGTTACCGGGTGTACCGCCCGTCTTGTTTACACTACGCGGACGCTCACCATCATGTTCCCGTCTATTTTGACTGCCTTTGGATACAAAAATACATTACCCTAACCAAACAACCTAACCTAACCTAGTATTATAGATTTATAAGTATTTATTTTATTGTAAGTAGGCCCCCCCTATTTATAGATTATTTATGTTGTATGTCGGTAGTGGTACACCCGGTAACTACATCCATCCCGCTTTGGATCATATGTTATATTTGTGTGAGTACAGAATTAGAACCATAGAAGCCTTAATCCGAAGGTTTAAGCGTTTCAAAATTATGCGTAGGCCTATGTGTATGTGTGTTGGATTAGAACAATCGAATTTCTAAATTCGAAGGTTTAGCTGTTTCAAAATTGTGTGTGCGTGTATGATTAGAATAATCGAATGTCTTAATTCAAAGGTTTAACCGTTTTGAAATTGTGTTTATATGGGTGGAAATTGGAAAGGGCAACACACATAAGGATTGAAAAATTAATTTAAAAGGACAACAAAGATAGAGATATATTTTATCACTACCAAAAATATGAAAAGAACTGTAAACAAAATTACAATTTATATGAACACATAGGCCTACAATTTTGAAATGTCTTACTGAAAGCCTGATTACAACCCCTTTTTATATAAATATATAATTACAATTAGAAAATCTATAGGCTATTAAATATAAGAATATAATAGTCCATTAATAGCCTACAGTTTAAAAATATAGACTAGGCCTACTCTATAAAATAAAAAAATAAAAAATAAATAAACGTTTCGACGGAGGTTCGACGGTACCGTCGAACCGTCCAGTTAGCGCCGGCGAACTGACACACCGTCGAAACGTCCTGTATTCCCATAGGTTAGGCGGTAAGAGTTATGGGTAATAGGGTGTCAATATATTCAATATATTCCTGCGTAGCGGGAGTAATGATATCTCGGGAATTTGGCCTAGGTCCTAGTTACAGTATATATATTTTTTTGTTTTGTACTTGTATGTCTATTATGAATGTTACGTCTGAGATGGTTAGAAGTGGAAAATATACTGAATAAATTAATGTTTACAGAGTATCTGTGGACTCACTTTCTACAATTTCCCAGCTCAGCTGGTGGAGGAGAGTCGAGTTGTATACTGATATTCTATTGGTCAATAAACTGGATGTGACGTCACGAGCGATGATGGCATATGAATGGTTGTTGTGGGAGTACGTCACTGTCTAGACGGTGACGTCACAAATTCTCGCGATATTTTAACGGGTGTAGAAATACACATCAGTCCATATAATGAGCCTCTTTTGTTTCTCAATCCCTCTACGACGCCACATTGATTAATTTATTATCCTTGGTGTTTATAATCTCTCGGAGTCTGGCCAGTCGGCCATATTTGAAATGGTGGAACTGTTGTTCAATGAATAGTGAAGTGTTTTTGCTTTATGAAAACACCTACAACATCTTCTATTTAACGGGATTACGAACGGAGCTTCCAGCGGCATTGTGTTAATTTGGCTGCAGACCATTATTCTCCAGTACACCAAGGGTAAGGGTTTTATACCGTCGTTATTTGGGTCCAAGCCTAGGCTACGTTTACCACGGAATCTTTAATGTATATCCTCAATACAGACTTATTTCCTTCACTTACCTCGTCAATAATAACCCATATAGGTGCAGAGGGCATGAATTATATCAAAGAAAAAGTGATGTTGAAACATTATCTGCAATTTAGCCATGTTGATTAACTCTTAGCCCACTTAACCCCTTCAGACTCATATGGCGCAGAGGTTGCCAGATTAGCAATAAGAAATAGAGTTCTCTCACTCTTATAATTACCTCTTTTGGCGACCGTCAATCTTTTATTAATTAAATACTAAACCAGCGGAGGTGTGGGGGCGGCAGCCCCCACCTAATATACTAGGTTAGGTTAGGTAAGGTTGTTAGGTTACGCTAATATTACCCCTTATTTTCGTCTTTTACCCCTCAATTTCCCTGTACTTCATAGCCCTCCCCACTATCGGGTGCCGTATCTTAACCCATCAGACCCGGCTATGTATTCCATAGCGAAACCCGGGGGTTTTGCCGAAAAACGTCTACGCCTAGGCTACCGTATCATTGTTATTTTGACTGCTTCCGCATTCCCGTGCATCCCCAATTGTAGATGTGTTTCGTACCTGTAGAATGGCATTAACCCGTACAGCCCCAGCGACGCGTCTGATCAGACGCGTCGGCGATGTATGTAACGCACAGCCCCAGAGACGCGTCACCCTAATTGCGCCGACCGTAACCTCAGGTGTAGCCACTCAAGAGGGCTTAGATTTGTATGGGAACTGTGTACGTATCCCACGCAACCGTGCCGATGGTTGAAGACTCTCAAAGTCCACGTGCGTGCGCGTGAGCGCGCAATAACCTGTTTTTTTTTGGGTAATTGCCTTCAATTTTTTACTCTTGTAAAATACGTTTTCGGGGGCTCTGTAGGACCATTCTTTAAGCTTTTTGAGCGGTTTTTCGTGGTTTTTCCTTCATTCATAACCCATTCGCTATTGTTTCTGGAATAAAACAATTTTTTGAAAACCGGCCGGGTTCTGGTGAACAAACATTACAAAACTAGCTGGGGCTCCACGGGTTAAGTAGAGCTTTCTAAGTCAACTGGTTCAGTTGTGATGACGATTTCCGTGGAGATAACTTTGTGGCAAAATCAGCCACTTTACACTACTTTTGACTACTTAACAATAACATACAGGCACACACGAACAAGCGACACTCTCCTTCTTGTGGTCGCAGATGCGCGGCGTCGGTCCAGCCGGTTTTTGTTTACATCGTCGGACGTACGCCTCGCACACCAAGCTTACAGGCTTTCAAGCTGCCGGAGCCTCAGCACCCTTCCGGGTTCCGCGGGGGTGTTTTTTATGGATGCCTCAGAGCCCAACCGGGCCTGAGTGGTTAAGATTGTTGGATAATGGGGAAAACGTTTTTTCCGGAGATTCTCATTAATGACAACCACTGTATAATGATGAAAACTAGCTAAAACCAAAAAAAAACAATCACAAAATAAAAGTTGGCCAGTTTCCTTGATATTTTCCCTAATTTCCATGAACAAATGTTATTATAGAAACCTTATAAATCATATAAATAACAAATCCACAAAAATAAAATCCTTGAAAATAGCTGTGGTCCGTCTCCTTAACCCTCCAGCCCCGGCTATGTATTATATATATATTCCCCGAAACCCGGGGGTTTTGGCCGAAAAACGTCTACGCCTAGGCTACCGCATCTTTGTTATTTGGCTTGCTTCCGCATTCCCAAGCGTAGATGTGTTTCGTACCTGTAGAATGGCGTTATATGTAGAGCTCTCTAAGTCAACTGGTTCAGTTGTGATGATGATTTCATTGGAGATAACTTTATGGCAAAAACAGCCACTTTACACTACTTTTCGATACTTAACAATAACATACAGGCACACACGAACAAGCGACGCACTCCTTCTTGTGGTCGGAGATGCGGGGCGTCGGTCCAGCCGGCTGTTGTTTACATGCGCCGGACGGACGCCTCGCACACCAAGCTTACAGGCTTTGAGCGCATGAGTGCCTCAGAGCCCTTCCGGGTAGCTCGGGTGTGTTTTTTATGGGTGCCTCAGAGCTCTTCCGGGTCTGATGGGTTAATATTGACCGAAAAAACGCCCATTCTAATCAATCTCAGAATTATAACAGACCATGAATACACTCATTTCTCAAAATCTGGAGGAAAAAAACATGAAAAATAAGGGTGCGAGCCTATTCCCTATAATTACCAATACTGTATATATCAGTTCATCTTGGGACGATACCGCTCTCGCAGATTAACCTTACTGTTCACGAGCCAAATACGGGGGGGAGGGGGGTGAATACTAATTAGTAGTGATAAATAGAAACACTGAATATCAAGACGCAAATTACACAGTACACTAATGACATTATAATACACGTTGTGTGAAACAGGTACACCACTGATGTAAAATTAACCGGGTGTAAGATTAAGCGGGTGTTAAAATAAGCGGGTGTAATGACGACATGTTGGCCGAGGGCTGGAATGACGTCATCGCTGAGGCCCGCCTTGGCTGATGACGTCACGATAGTCAACAACCAATCACAAGCAAGGATACACAACGTCTTGGCTTGGTTAATCAAGATGGCTATATTCTAGTTAATCGCCGTGTTTCAACCCCTCTCTTTCCCTGATATATTTCATACCCTCCCCAGCTATCGGGATTAGTATTGTTGAGGTAAGTGAAGAAAATAAGTAAGATATATGAGGATATAAATAAAGATTCTTAGGTAAATGGGCAAATAAAATACGGTTACTCCCGCTACATAGGATCTTACCGAGTTATGTTAGGCTATCGGGCGTACCACTACCGACATAGAACATAACTCCTCTCTAAAACATTAACCTAACCAAACAACCTTACCTAACCTAGTATTCATGTAGTAATGAGAATAGCCTACTAGGTTAGGTTAGGTTTTTTAGTTAGGTTAAGTTTTTATAGATGATTTATGTTGTAGCCAACTTGTAGGCTATGTCGCTAATGTCGGTAGTGCCGTAGTGGGGTAACAGGACGATTCGACGGTGCGCCAGTTCGACGATGCCGTCGAAACGTCTAAGCCCACGATCGTCCGATCATCGTCGAAATGTCTAAGCTCACGATCGTCGAAATGTCTGTCAGAACAGTCGAATCGTCCAATAATACCCGCCATCTTTTAATTATACTTTTCAACCCCTTGGGGTTCATGTCGCATTCTAAGTTTTTTTTAGAATGATTTATATCAATTACGAAAGTTCCACAATACCTTCCTAAACTGTATATTATCGTCGAATGATAAACAATTCAACTTTAATGTCACAACGCGTTAGTTGGAATACTTGAAGCTTTGGGACATACATTTTATTTTGCATTGTTAATTTGCTTTATTAGCTTTGGGTCATATATTCTATAATTTCTATGTGTATAAAATTAGGACCATTGAAGTGTTCATTTGAAAGTTTTCAACCGTTTCAAAATTGTGTGTGTTGTGTGTGTGTTTGATTAGAACAATACAATTTCTTAATTGGAAGGTTTAACTGTTTCAAAATTATGCGTATACAGTATTTACCTATTTGTAGTATACAGGAGTTGAGCTTTTTAGGCTCGTATTGTCCCGCTTCCTGAGTTACAATTATCTAACTTTGCCTTAAAAATATGAATGTTTTTGGCACACACCACTTCCTCTTCCAACTGATTCCACTTACTTATACTTCTGTAAGGGAAACTATACTTTCTCACATCTCCTTTACATCTTCCTTTCATTAGTTTATATCTATGCCCCCTAGTTCTACCATTATCTTTCACAATATAACCCTTCTTGTCCACCTTTTCGAGTCCTCTCACACATTTGTACATCATAATCATATCGCCTCTCTCCCTCCTATCCATTAGAGATGGTAAATCTAATTTCTTTAATCTCTCCTCATATGGTAATTCTCTCAGTTCTGGTATCATCCTAGTTGCAGCTCTCTGAACCTTCTCCAGCTTCTTTATATGCTTTTTTAGATGTGGTGCCCACACCACTGCCGCATACTCCAGTCTTGGTCTCACCAATGTTTTTATTATTTTCTCCAGCATCTCCTCGTTTATATAGTTAAAGGCTATTTTTATTCTGATTAGCAGTCCATATGTTTCTCCCACTATCTTATTAATATGATTCTCAGGTATGTGTGTGTGTGTGTGTGTGTGTGTTGGATTAGAACAATTGAATATCAATTTGAAGACTTAACTGTTTCGAAAATTGTGTGTGTGTTTGTGTTGTTTGTGTGTGTAATGTGTGTGTGATTAGAACAAATGATTTTGTTTTTCAATTTGAAGACTAGTTAACTGTTTCTAAATTGTGCGTATGACGCGTGTGTCACTGTATGTGTATAGGCCTATATAAGCTGGATATTGTTTCAAGTTACTGTATTATCATAACGACAATGGACAACAACTGCTGCAAGTGTGAAAGACCTGTCCGTTTAATAACTTATCCAAGCCGATACATTTACGTAAATGCATTACGTAGTCATACCCTCATGTTTTAGAACTTAAATTAATAAAAAAAAACATGAACTACAAACTGTAAACATAGACATGTAGCAATTTATATGAAAACATACTGTATAGGCCTATCTATGAAATGAAAAGCCTGATTATAACCCCTTTTCAATATATCTGTAAATATATAATTACTATTAGCTAATACCGGTATATATTAAACATTAGAATATTATATAGTCAACAAATAGTAAAAAAAGCTCTACAGTATACAAATTTAATAAAAATAATAGACATTTCGACGGAGGTTCGACGGTATCGTCGAACCATCCAATTAGCGCCGTCGAACTGGCACACCATCGAAACGTCCTGTAATCGGTAGTGGTACGCCCGATAACACAACTCTTACCGGTTAGGCTAATGTCCTTTCAAAGGGGTAGGCCTATAGTAAACACTAGGATATACCCGGTCAGAGGTAGGTGCAGGGTGTCAAACCAAGGCAATTTTGTTTGAAACTTGAATTAATATGAGAACGAATATAAGGAAATTAACACAAAATAGAATTGTTTTGGCCATTTTATCACTTCCAAAGACATAATTTGACCTATAAACCACAATTATGAATATGCATAGACAATAATAAAGACTAAAAAGAAACAATTTAGCTTTGGTTTACACCCTGGGTAGGTATGCCCGATAACACAACTCTTGCCAAAAAGGGTAAGTTCCTATGTACAGTACCTGGGTCAGGGCTACCATTATTTCAGATGCCTACTTTAACCTAACCAAAAGTCCAAAAACCTAACCTAACCTAACCTAACCTAGTATATTAGTGTACTATTTATGAATGTAAAATGTAAAAATATATTGTTACATTACCAATTTATTGAGATATATATACACGGTTGACCGGTACCGTACACAGGATTATACCCCAAAAAGTGTAAGCCTAGGCTATGCATTTTGACGTACTAGGATAGGATAGTAGAACTGTTGGCAGGGTGTCAAACCGGAGATTTTTTTTTTGACGGCTTGAATGAATATGAGCAGGAATAAAAGAAAACTAACATGAAATAGCATTGTTTTGGTCATTTCATCACTTCCAAAGACATAATTTGAACTATAGCCTAAACCACAATTTTACATTTACATTTACAATAATAAAGACTAAAAATTAAGGACTCGGCTTTCGTTTCACACCCTGAGTCTGTTGGTGCCAATTTATCACCTCTATATTTTCGCCGTGAACACAATTTCCAGTAGGCCTACTCCTACCCGTGAAACAAAATGTAGCCTAGGCCTAGGCTACATCATTGGCACTAGGCTAGTCCATTAACCCTTGTCTCGACTTAAGTCGAGTGAAAGAAACTGGGAGAAAACGGGTGAAGATCGAGTGAAAATGAGTGGAGCAGTAATGAACCATACGTCCGACATCTGTGGCCTCCCGGCCCACACTAACTCCAGTTCCCCCACCGCACGGGTGGATGACAGTGTGACCAATAGTTAGCGAAAAGTGAACAATGTAGCAAAATCAGCTAGACAAGGGTTAAGGTCAAATCTGTGATACATCGCCACTTCATGTTTTCGTCTCCCAGGTTTGTTGACTACCTGACCCGGCCGGTCAAGGTGGTCCGTTCATACCAACTCGGGCGCGGGATTATCATGTCTCTCTCATGTGACGCCTACCAGCGTTGGCAGAATCGCCTCCCGTTAGCCGCTAGCGCTCGCCAGGGCAGTGAAGTGGGCTACAGTTATCAGAGAATGTTGTTCTTTCTTTCATAGTACAGTAAACTTCCGTTAATCCGAAGGGCAGCGGACCGGCCCTCGTTCGGATTAGTGGATTTTTCGGATTATCGGAATTTACCCCTATGAACCTGTGTATTAATGGCCTGACGAAAACATTGAGGCATTAGGCCACCCAAATGACACACACACATATCATATGTTCATGAAATCACTTCAAAAGTTTACCATTGTCATTGTAGCCTATTACCTACTTCAAAACATTCAGATTAATGGTCAAAGGAATCTGCTGATATAAACGTAAACACCATAGGTCCGCATCGTCTACTAGCGAGTTTGTCTTGCTCTTGAAGATCAGATCAGATGTGGTTCGGGAAGTAATGCCTTAACAACGGCACTTCCCTGAGAGGTTCTTGTAATTTTCCTTTTGTGATTTTCCTTTTGTGACGTACTCTGTTATATTATATTGTATTGAAAGCACCCTTGTCTTGTTGTCTTGAAAGCACCCTTGGGACGCTCCGATCACTGAACTATAAATAGTAGCGTATCGGAACGTCCAAAGGTGCGTTTTCAAGCTCAAGACTGAATGCGCTTGCAGAAAATGCGGTGCAAGCCAGTAGCGCATCGGAGCGTCCCAAGGATGCGTTCAAGAGCAAAACAAACTCTCTAGCAGACGATGTGGTGTTTACGTTTATATCAGTAGCTTCCTTTGACCATTAATCTGAATGTTTTGAAGTAGGTAATAGGCTACAATGACAATGGTAAACTTTTAAAGTGAATTCATGAACATATGATATGTGTGTGCTCCATTATGTGTCATTTGAGTGGACTAATGCCTCAAAAAGGGGACTTTGGGACTTCTTGAAATTCGGACCATCGGGTGAATTCGGATTTGGCCTCAAATTGAAAAATTCGGACTATTGGGAGATTCGAATCATCGGTCGTCGGATTAAAGGACTTTTACTGTACTTGCATTGTTACTGACAGTCCAGTGGTGGTCTTTCTTTTCGTCTGTGACAACGGGAAATATTTTATATTATGAATAGAATATAACATGCATTGTGTATAGTTAAGGAGAGAGAACAATATAGGCAGTGAGGTGGTAGTGTGTGCGTGCGTATACATGTGCTGCCTCCCCCGCTCGGAGGCTCGCGCGCGTGCCTTCTACCGCCTCTTAATTGGCTGGTGGTTCTTGGCGCGTCATGGAGGCCTGCTGCCTTGTGACGTATCGGCCTGTGATTGGCCGGCCACCATGCCTTTGTGGGATCCTGGGGGTCCCGAGGAGCTATCCTCTTCAGAGCAGGCTAGGGACGCACATGACTAACATCCTTTGTACCACTGTCCCCCATATCTCCACCATTCTGATACTGTCTCTCTTCCTCAACTTCTTCTCTTTCATTCCTCTAATCTTTTAACGTCACAACACTCCCTTTGGGTTCTGCACACGATTTCATATCGGTCCATCGTATTATGTGCATCGCTCTCTGAGATATTTACATGTACTTAGAATAGGTTTGAGGGTTCTTAGTTAGTAGAGGTTAAGAACTCGGTGTGTGTCTCCATTATTGAGTTAGTGCTCTGCTGGGTTATTTAATGCTAGACTGGGATAAGGCTTATGTTGTCGTTGTCAGCGATGTGTGTATGGTTTGCTTATACCTACACGACTTCGACGGTTTCTGTGGTAGCCTAGGTTGTCCTTTTGGTTGTGCCTTTTGCGAGTGCAGCATCGTGTTGTAAGAGGGCATTTGCCTACTACCTTAGAACACAGTGCTGCCTCTTTGCTTGACTTTAGAGGGATCGCCAGGGTAGAACCAGATACTTGAGATCTGGATCTACCAAGAGAGCATCCCCGTCATTAACGTAACTTTAAACATACCGCCTTAAGGACAACGCTAGGCTATGAGCCAGTCTTGCTCAGCCACAGTTTCCTAACCTTGATATCCCAGCTAGACTTTATTCGCCGAGCAGACACTAGTTAGAACATGAACTCTTTATGATATGTATGCATTATTATTCACGGCATTTATTAGTCTAGGTTGTTGTTGAGTTGCACAACCATAGCAGACTGTTTCGTTGATGAGGAAGCATTTCTTTTAGTGTCGAGCATTACTGCCGTTGCGCATTTATAGTATTCCCGTGTCAGTTAACATTATATGTCCTATCTTTTAGTGTATTCAGTCTACACATGTGGTGTCCTGCCTCCTGCCTTTATATAATTTAAGATACGAGCATCTTATGAGCATCAGACTTTCTTCAGAAGTTTCCAGGTCTATGCTGTAGGACTAGACTTCACTTTCTTTCAGATAGGAGTGAAGAGTTTATTGTTGTTTAGAGTAACTGTATTGAAGCATCTTTTTATTGTATTAAATCTTGCAGTGATTTAATTGACCTTTCCATAGCTTCCCTTTTATGCATTTTAACGTAACTTGCATCTTGTTTGTTATCAGGCTATACCAGTGTGGATTAGCCTGAAGTAGAGTACATTTATGCCCAGTTAAGGATACCCCATTATCGCAGATTAACTTTGGAGGGTATAGGTGTTTTTATTAGCCGGCATATAAGTTCAAGGGTTTGGATCTAGCGTACCGTTGTTGCATAGTGCCCTATTACTAGTCCAATCATTAAGTGCCCTTGTTTTATTCCCCCCTGGGGGTTAGGGAATAGAATATGCCCCACGTGCCTTCTGCGTGTCGTAAGAGGCGACTAAAGAGGTTGGGTCGGTGGGCTTGCGACCCCCACCCGGAAAAAATATCGAAGCAAGGAAAAACGAACGAACAGCCTCGGATGCGGACGGAACCAACGTTGACGAACCACGACCGACTAAGGACATGCCTTCGGACATTCTGAGAATGGCTACGTGGAATGTTAGTGGCATGAATGATGGCACAAAAGAGAGAGAGGTTCTGGAAGTATTAGTGAATGCCAGGCTGGATGTATGTGGAATGACAGAGACCAAATGGAAAGGTTCAGATGTGAGAGAGTGGGAGTGTGGAATGGGTGTGTGTGCTGGAGTGAGTGAAGGAACAGCGAGAGAAGGTGCATGTTTGTTTGTAAGTAGCAAATGGAAGGAATGTGTAAGAGAGTATGGGTCTGTGGGTTCAAGGATTGTGTGGGTGAGAATGAAAGTAGGAATACAAACGTGGGTGATTGTATGCGTGTATGCCCCGACAGAGGATATACTTGAAAGAAAGAAAGAGGAGTTCTGGATGAATGTGGAGGCGTGCCTGGAGAAGTTTGACAAGAACGAAAGAATAGTTCTGATTGGGGATATGAATGGTAAGGTGGGTGATAGGAAAGTTGAGGGAGTGGTGGGAGGGTGGGGGGTACCATCAGAGGTGAATGGGAATGGTAGTGCACTTGTGGACGTATGTGTGGGGAGGAGGCTGTGGATAGCCAACACCTTCTTCCGACACAGAATGATCCACAGGTACACGTGGAAACGGATGTTGACGATGAAGGATAAGACAGTGGTGGAACGAAAGTCATTGATTGATTATGTATGTGTGGATGAACGAATGAAGAAATCTGTGATGGATGCTAGGGTGTATAGGGGTATTGGAGGGGGTCTGTCTGATCATTATGTAGTGGTAGCTAAGGTTAGGATACAAAAGAAGTGGGTGAGGAGAGCGGGAGGGAGGCGAGAGGAGGATGGAATGGTGAGGAGGGTGGAGAGGTTGCAGGAGGAGGAAATCAGGGAGGAGTACAGGAGAGCAGTGGAAAGACGACTAGGTGGGTTCGACCTGGAAGTTATGGAGGAAGTGGAGGAGATGAGCAAGGTGTTTAAGGATGAGATCTGTGCAGCATGTGAGGAGGTGTGTGGAGTGAGGAGAAGAGGGAGGGGAGTGAAAGGTACAGCATGGTGGACAGAAGAGGTAAGAATAGCTGTGGAAGAAAAGAAGAAAGCATATAGAGAGTGGTTGGGTAGTAGAGGGAATGAAGATTCCGAGAGACAGAAACGAGCGAGGTACGTGGAGAGTAAGAGGGTGGTGAAGAGAGTAGTGAAGGAAAGTAAGAGAAGAGTAGATGAGGAATTTGGAAGGAATCTGAGTGTAAAATGGAGGGAGAGTAAGAAACTGTTCTGGAAAGAAGTCAAGAAAGTTAGGGAAGGTAGCAAGGGAAACAGTAAGGGTGTGAAAGATAAGAATGGGAGAATGCTAGCCGAGAAGCAAGAGAGAGTCGAAAGATGGAGGGAGTACTTCAGTGAGTTGCTAAATGAAAGGAATGAAGAGCCAGCAAACATAGCTGGATATGGTATGGGAGGGAGAAGAAGAGAAGTAGTGGAGGAGGAGGTGGGGATCAGGAGGTCAGAAGTGTGGGAAGCCATGAAAAGAGTGAAGTTGGGGAAAGCACCAGGAACAGATGTGGGGAAATGTTGAGGTATGGTGGTGAGATAGTGATAGAATGGGTATGGAAAATGTGCAAACTAGCATGGGAGAAGGGGAGTGCACCCGATGACTGGAAGACTGGCATAATAGTCCCCCTATATAAGGGCAAAGGGGAAAGAGGAGTGTGTGGTAACCACCGAGGAATATGCCTTCTAAGCGTAGTAGGGAAGGTATACAGTAGGGTAGTGATTGAGAGAGTGAGAGTGAGAACGGAGAAATGGATAGGCGACGAGCAGGGAGGTTTTAGGAAGGGAAGAGGATGTGTAGATCAGATTTTTACCCTGAATTGTGTTGTGGAGAAGTATCTGGAGAAGAAACAAAAGGTGTATGTTGCCTTTATGGACTTGGAGAAGGCCTATGACAGAGTGGATAGAGAAGGTTTGTGGAAAGTACTTAGAATATACGGAGTAGAGGGCAAGTTGCTGAAAGCAGTGAAGAGCATGTATGAGGATGCAAAGGCGGCAGTACGTGTGGAGAGTGAGCAGAGCGAGTTCTTTGACCTGAATGTTGGTTTGAAACAGGGGTGTGTTATGTCCCCGTGGTTGTTTACTGTATATATGGATGGAGTTATGAAAGAAATACTATCAAGAGCAGTGGATGTTGGTGTATCGCTGAAAAGGGAGGGAATTGAGTGGAAGCTACCTATACTGCTGTTTGCGGATGATACAGTTCTGATGAGTGATAATGAATGGGAGTTGCAGGGTCTGGTAAATGAGTTTGGAACAGTGTGCGAAGAACGGAATTTGAAGGTAAATACGGGGAAGAGCAAGGTTATGGTCTTCGAAAGGGGTGAAGTCACAGAGTGTGAGGTGAAGCTGAACGGTCAGGCTATGGAGATCGTCAACTCTTTTAAGTATCTGGGCAGTGTGTTGAGTAAAGATGGGACTATGGATGAAGAGGTGCGGGAGAGGGTACAACAGGGGAAGAGGGTTGTAGGAACGCTAAAAGCAGTAACAAGAAATAGGGTGGTCAGTATGGAAGTGAAGAAGTCCTTGCATGACAGTGTGGTAATCCCGACACTGACTTACGGAAGCGAAGCATGGACGTTGGTTGAGAGACTCGGACCAAGAGTGAGAGCAGTGGAAATTAATTACTTAAGGAGTGCGTGCGGAGTTACATGGAGGGATAGACAGACTAATGAGGAAGTAAGAAGGAGGTGTGGTGTGGAGGTAGATGTGCTGGAAAGTGTGAAAAGGAACAACTTGAGATGGTTCGGCCATATGGAACGTATGGAAAGCGAGAGAATGACTAAGAGGGTGTACGAGAGCGAGGTGGAGGGACAGAGGGGGAGAGGTAGACCGAATATGAGGTGGAAGGATGGAGTGAGGAAGTACATGAACGAAGGCGGTGCTGGTTGGGGGGAGGGGCGTCGACTGACTGGGGACAGAGGTGCATGGGGGCGGTTCGTTCGTGGCCACCCCTTCGGGGATCACGGCGTCAGGCAATAGATAGATAGATAGATAGTTTTATTCGTAGCCCCGGTCGTAACACTCACAATTGGTAATGCCCCCTGCTGGCAACATAGATGATGATTACAATAAGTCCTGGGCGGGGTGAGGGTGGTCAGAGCCCTCCCTCAACCCATCGTGGTCCGTGGATCCATCCGGATCCCTAGCCTAATTAGGGGGATGGATATAGATTCCGGGCATACGGTCATCATGTTTACATAGGGCGATCGCCGCGGTTAACTTCGCGTCTATTTTGACGGCGATTATTTTTGGTTATTTGCCCCCCTGCTGGCAATATGATGATGACAATATGTCATGGGGGGAAAAATAAGAAAAATGCATCAGGACTGCTCAGAAACACAAGATATAACCAGGGCTGGGTGCGTACCTATTGGACAGAGCCCACATACCAGAAACCAATAGGTACCGGTACGCATTTTTTAAAACGGCTGCCAAAGAGTCTTAAGCCACATTAGGCTACATGACATTCTAAGGCCACCTCTACTACAAGGATGAATAAGAGTCACTTTTCGCTGAAACTGTCCGAGTACCATCCAACTCCATTTACCCCAAGGGTGGTCCAGAAGGTACGCAGTGCGTGGTGCCCTGAATGTACGCGCGTTCCTAATTCCTATTGGGCACCACGCACTGCGTACCTACTGTATTGGTTTTCACAAAAAAAAAAATCCCTTCACAGATTATGTCTTATCTTTTTCTAATTGAAAAATACAACATTTCTGGTGTAAGTTATCCACTTCCTAAAATAAAATGTCATTTGATAAATGCCGTTTGATAAAGTGCGTACCTTTTGGTGTTTGGTATGCGGGCTCTGTCCAATAGGTACGCACCCATCCCTGGTTATATCTTGTGTTTCTGAGGAGTTCTGATGCATTTTTCTTATAAACTCAAGCTCTCACTTAGATTAATCCTTTTTACTAACACATATCCTTCTCAAACTGCATAAAATCGTCTAAATATAGCTAGAATAAAATTTTATAGAAGTTGCTCGTACAGAAGGGGTTGAGGATAGATACATAGGTTTATTATGCTGGTAAAGTATATACAATTTTTATGCACAATCGCACAGTTCAGAGGCACGTGAAAATCCTGATTTAGGCCTCAAAACTAATATATATATTTTTTTTTTTTTTCTTCTATATTCCAACTACTCCCTCTCGGGCATAGGCTGATAGCCTTTACACTCTACCGCTTAACACGGTGAGGCCCGTGAGGTCTTGTTCCAGTCTAGGGAGTGAGACATGCGAAGCACCTACACACGGCTCGAACCCAACTCCATCTCTGAAGCTGCCTAGCCCCCGCGCTTCACAGTCTCACTCCCCAGGCTCGGACCCTCACTCTCAGAACGCCACCTATTGAGCAATTAACTCACTAGGCATTGCCCCCCTGTAGCATATTTTGAATATGGGAATATTCATACAGTGCTATTTAATCAGGGAACAATGAGGGTATTTTGTTTTGGCATTTCGGTGTGCTGTGGTAATGCACTGAAACTAGGTACAGCACAAATTCCATCCCAATAATATCTTCCCATTGACATATTGGGATTCGAACCCGGGTCCATTGGATTACCTGTCCAGTGGCAAGACCACTCTGCCACACCTCCCCTTGTAACCTCATACATTGTTGAGCGAGTGAGAGAGAGAGAATGTGTGTTTGGGTGTGAGAGAGTAGGTTATATGTGGGAAACACATACAAATTGTTATATTGAGAGAGAGATCCTGGCAAGTGTAACTGTTTTTCTAAAAAAAAAAAAAAAAAAAAAAAAAAAATCCCTACTAGGAGGCGTGTTTTGCTGAGGTTACCAAGCCTTCCTATGCTGATTTGTGTATGTAATCATATGTAACAAGGTTATATTTTATGTTTCAGGCCACACCAAAAGTCTTAGACACTTACACAAATGATAATACAGCAGGAAAAAAAAATGCCCAAATTTTATGTTTCGTTGAAAAAGCTTGAAAAATATCCCTGTTGTGGCTGTCGACTTTCAATGATACTTTTATAGCTGAGTAGAGTAATGAATGACATACATCATATGTACAGAGGAACCACTCTTCTTTTATAGTGTTCATGTTAAAGGGCCATTAGTACCTATTGGACCGGCCGCGTACGTTTAGTTTTTCGTGTATCCTTATGGAAAACCAGCACGCATTTCTCTCATGAAGGTATTTTGACTTCTTAGTTCTTACCCATGATAGTGACTACCATTGACCTATTCCTTAGTTCTAACCTAGTGAACGCTTTCTAGTAATTGACCTTCTGAAAAACTACCCTTCAAGAAATAAAAGCCTCTAACCTACGCTAGTTAAGGCTACTCTGTGCAACTCTCCAACCCAAGAGTGAAATGCTATTTTCAGACTTTCTTCTATTCAACTGCTGAGCTCTGGAACTCTCTCCCAGAATCAGTCTTTCCCTCTTCCTATGACTTAAAATGGCTTCAAACTCCGTGTGTCCAGGCATTTTAGCTCGAACGTCCCTTGATTTTGGCCCTGTCACTCTTTCAAATCAGGGGTAGGCACTCGCTGCAGGCAGTTCTGCCTTTTGTCTCCCTCATTCACATAGAAAAAAAAAATAAATAAATAAAACTAGAGGGAAATAAAACATACAAAATGACGTCCCCGCCTTATTACGACCAAGGGATGCCACCTCAAAAAGCACCCTAAAACACAACTCCTGGGGGTCACGCTAATCAGCACGCCGACCTAACTAATCTAATCCTACTCTAGCACATCTCAGATTAGTACCAAATATGAGCAAAAGACTCACTATCCGGATGGAAGAATGATGAATGAAGAGAGGTCGGGACCACACGTCTGCTCAGCGTGACACCCTGGAGCAGAAGGACGAGTATGCGCAGCGTCTCGAGAAACCCACGCTGGAAAACATCTGAACTGCGGGAAGCGTAGAACAGATAAGAGTTCTAAACTTCCGCATCATATGGACGAATCCGTAAGTTATTATGAGCGTACGCTTACGATGATTGATCTCTATGCTCCGGGGCGGGTGTTTTGAACAGCTGACTTGGAGTTCAAAGAGTGCCATTACTGTATAAGGCATGTCGTCAATGATGGAGGGGCCACTAATAAATATACTTCTTCACTCCATCCTTCCACCTCTCTTTCGGTTTACCTCTCCCTCTCTGTCCTTCCACCTCGCTCTCGTACACCCTCTTAGTCATTCTCTCGCTTCCCATACGTTCCATATGGCCGAACCCTCTCAAGGTGTTCCTTTTCACACATTCACACTTATATGATAGGCTATACATATTATATATAGAAGAATACCGTATATTTATATTATTTCTATGATCATTATTGTGTTTGTTGTGTTTCCCCAGGCAGGTCCGGATGTGATGAGTGACGGAGGGGAGGAGGAGGTGGAGAGTGTGAGAGCAGTACTGGTGGAGGTACAGTTGGGACAATTCTTCACCAGAATACGGGATGATCTACAAGTACGCTGTTATGAGTTGCTCAGTATATCGTTGTTATTGTCATCTTTATAATCACTAGTAGAATTATCGTCATCATTAGCAGCAGCAGTATTATTGTCATTTTTAACATAAGCATTGTAATCATGAATATCACCACCACCAGCATCACCGTTCATCATCATCATCAACAAGGAGGGGAGGTGGAGAGTGTGCGAGCAGTACTGGTGGAAGTGCATTAGGTTGATTTTTCGCCAGGATATGGGATGATCTACAGAGCTGCGTTCAGCCACAATTTGCTCTGCAATATGTATGGCAGCATATTGCAATGTACCAACTGGCCTGTGTTGCCAGACACAATAAGGTATTGAGTAGCACAAGAAAGAGAGAAAAGTAAGGATTTGGTTATTGTATAGGCTACTTGGTTGCATTCATTTATGGATGCAGTCAAATTTGTAGTGCCTCATTATACAGTATCTTCTAGTAATGTCTGGCAGTGGCCAGTTTGTACACTACAATATGTTGCTTTGTGTATTGTCACTGAATGTAACGCAGGTACAGTGTCATGAGTCACTCACTATATCATCATTGTCATCATTATAATCACCAGTACCATTGTCAGTATCATTTCTTAGCACGTTTCTTTGGCACAGTGGATATGTACTTGTGCATTGGAAATTATCCTTATTGACTAAATTAGTCTAGATTTGTTCAGGAAGATTTTTTCAGGTAGATCCTTCTCATCTACGGTGGCATTTATGTCTAAAAGGATATGGATTTGTACCACATAACTTAAAAAGGATCATTCCATTTTTCATAAGCATACAATTATCGATACTAAAAATGGAAGCATCAATGAAAATCGTTGGACATAGTGTGTGTAAATTGGTTTGAGATTTTAGTGTTATGGTACCAGTATTATTTTTATAAGTAAACCCCCAACTTGAAAGAGCATTGGCTTGCTTCATTGTATACTGGTATACATTTCATGTGTTTTTTACAAATTTGTAGTATTTGTAGTGATTTACCATTATCATATAGCTTTTTTGAAGAGTTTGTTTTATAACTTACCAGTACAGTAAAAAAAAAAAAAAACAAAAAAAAAAAAAAATTATATGTTACCTCCACCAACCGACTTTACTCCTAAACTCAATTAATGAAATCAACAAATACATGTGGCAGTCCAGGGATTCGAACCTAGGATAGCAAATTTCTATGAGCGCTAGTGAACCTTGGAATTCAATACATATTCCATTTTCACAGATAACCCGACTAAGCCACTTTGAATATGTACACCCGGAGGACCTGGAACGCGTCGGCCTGGGGAAGCCGGCCGCCCGACGTCTGTTGGATTTGGTCAGCAAAAGGCGAGCGGCAGCCAAACGACGCAACCTACTGTCTAAGATCCTCGCTACTGGTAGTAACTCCACACTTAATAAACACAGACAACCTACTGAAGATGAACAGTCCTTGGGCCTTACCTGCTTGATTCCAGAGAAGGTTGGTACTGTAGGAAGAACTTATTTTTTGTGCATTATTATTACCTACTACTGTACATACATACTGTACAATGGTTTAGTTTTGTTTTCCATTATATGCATTGTAACGGTTCAGACGGAGTTGCCTTTCCGCAGTTACACTGTAGTAGAATGTAATACTGTACAACAAAGTCCTGCCACAACACCACCCCATTATGTCATCATTGTGACTGATATTGGGATAGTGCTAACCGTGTCTCAACAAAGTCCTACTGTAGCATTTATTATTATAATTACTGTACTATAATCACCTCCCCTCCACCAACGAAGTTGGACGGAGGTTATGTTTTCACCACTGTCTGTAAACAAGATATCTCAAAAGTTATGAACTGCTTTTCACAAAATTTGTTGGGCAGATAGGATATGCGCCAAGGAAGAAAATATTTAATTTAGGAGGTGATCCGGATCACGTGTCACACTGGTGCCATTGTTATGCACTTAAATGTTTTTGTGACAAAGCCAGAAAAGGCGGAGGTATGCACTCTACAGAGTGCCCCTCTAGTTGTCATATATTATTTCTGTAATACTATAAATATTATTATTATGTATTTATGATGTTATTGATATACCGGTAATTTAATTTGTTCAAACCACTAGACATAAGCGGTACCGCACTTAGTACATGGGAGGCCCGGGTTCGATCCCCCCGCCAGAGTGCTGTTGGTTTATGACTTACAGGTAGGTCTTTCCATAGCCTTAGCTGCAATGGCAGACATTAGAGGTGCGGTAGACCTGTGTCCCATGTACACATGTATATGGTAGCACATGATCAGCAGGACAAGCTGATTGCACTAGTTACAGATTACATTCACATCTACAGCCATTCCAACAGTACAATAATATTCCACATGCACCCCCACAAACTGTAGGCTACATTAATTCCTAACAATCAAGACATTAAATGAAACCACTTTAAGTGAAACATTTAGTTATTGTAATTTTAATTGCAATTTTGGACCATTTTTGTTAAATTTACAATTTAATAATGAAGTATAGCAACTTTGATTGAATTTTATTCCCTAATTAATTAAGTGTAATTATCAAGCAACTTTTAATCAGGCTACTTCAAGTGAAGAGTGCCTGTACATACCCATACCGAAGGGCGACACGCTCATCGGTGCCACTTACAGGTGGCGAACTTTACAATAGATAGAATGCTGACAGATTGCATTTGTTACTGCAAGTTTTTCCCCCTCCAGAGGCAAAAAAACAAAAAAAAAAATTGAGTGGCAGAACAAGAGGGAGTGACTTGAGATGTATGTATGTATATACTCAGGCACATACCCATTGCTGGGGGAGGCAGACTCGAGACAGAGCCCGAATAGAAACCTTTATAGTTCCAATTCTTAGGGTCCGGGACCACTTTCGCATTCCCTCGCCCCTTTCTCTATCTCATTGAGTAGGATAATTTTACAAAGGGAGGAGGACTCCTAGCCTCCTGCCCCCTGACTTAAGATGCCGGTACATTTACCATATTACTGGCAAGGAAGAAAGCAATTCTTTTTAATGCAATAGTACTTGTTTACTTCATATAATTTCTTTTGACTGTTAAGATATTGGAGTAACACTGGTATCATTAAGATATAGAAATACTTCCATTTCTCACCCCTAGTAGTACTACGCTCCTTGTCTCGGTAGGGGGGCTTCGGGGCCGGCGACTGGAGCTTGATGGGGGAGGGTTATTGCCCTTCCCCTCAAGCTTTTCGTCGTCAGCTTGACTAATTTTGCGTAGTTTTTCTTTTCTCTTTTTATGTTTTTCCCCTTCTGTTCTTATTTTGTCTCATCTGGTTGTCCTTCGGGCGACCTATATCATATGCCACCCTGTACCCTGTCGGGCCCTCTTACTTGGCCTGACTAGGTTGTTGGCTCCTGACCTGGTTTGTCTCTTCGGCCGCTGGTGTGGTCGAGCCGACTCTATTTCCCTCAGTAGTGCCCCCCCCCCCTTTTTTTTTTTGGCTTCTCACTGTGAATTTGTCTTCCTTAGTCCTTATCTCTCATTTTTCGCCCTTGATCACTTCTTCATTGGTGCTGCAGTGTAGCAGTTCTTGCATCATCCTTCGGCCCTGCCCTATAAGAGTTCTGGGGTGGAGCTCATGTGGTTTGGCTAAACTGATGACATGACGAGAAATGTCTGCGTGTCTTCACCTTCCTAGATTTGTTCATCTCCTGCTCTTCCCTGTCTAACTCATCTTGATTAGTAGTCCATCTTGTTCTAATCCTTCGGGCCAGCCCTATGAGAGTTCTTTTAGGGAACTCAGTGGTCTGGTTAACCCTTCTGACCCTTCTCCCTCCTAAGGACAGTGTCAGGTACCCGGGCGATTTGGCCGAAAAACGTCTAGGCCTAGGCTACCGTATCTTTGTTATTTTAACTGCTAGAATTTCCCCACGCATCTATAAACGTAGTGCGGGTTCCAATCTGTAGACTGGCGTTGAGTAGAGCTCTAAGTCAACTGGTTCAGTTGTGATGACGATTTCCGTGGAGCGAATTTTTCCGCGATGTTGACAATATCGGAGCTTTTCAGACACTAATTTCGTCATACCATACAACAACAACATTGATCCAACGTCTCCTTCTTGTTTTCGGAGGTGCGGTGACGCAATGACCGGCTTTGTTTACATGCGTCGGACGCACGGCGTTCAGACCAAGCTGAATAGGCTTTCAAGCTTACTGCCTGTTATAAGGACACCCGGGGTCCTGCCCAACTGCCGCGGTGTCCTTATAACAGGACAGCCGGGCTGGAAGGGTTAAACTAACTTATTTGAAGAACATTTTTTTTTTATTTCTTTATAGAGTAATCTCATTTGTTTTGTTTATGCATTATTTTCTCTTGTCTTTGCAGAATATTGTCCAAGAATGCAAGATTGGTGATGGGAGCTTTGGTGTAGTGCGCAAGGGAGTGTGGACAACTGCCAATGGACAAACCAAAGAGGTCAGTAGGAATGGAATGACCAGAAAAGATTAATTATATTAAGGTGAAAGAATAGATTAATATAAGCCATTAAGTTAGTCTAGGTTACATTATGAGGCTGAGATCAGTTGGCATGGTACAGTCGGATGTATAAATTAAGTTACACCCATCAGTATTGAACCCAAACGAGATATAGTGCTATTATATATCGCAAAAGCTTAAGAAATTTGGCGGTTCAAAGATTTAATAGGTTTAACTTAATACAGTACAGTTGTTGTTGTTGTTGTTGTTGTTCCCCAAGCTGCCTGGCCGAACAGCCCCAAGGCCCTGAGCAAGGCCAAGGCCACAACCGAGCGCCCCCACAGAACCCTCCCCGCCGACCACAATAAAGCCTGGGTGACCGAAGCCACTCCATGGCGGGGAGCTGAGGAGGGTGCGGAAACGCCCGGGAAACCAAAGCCCCACCCAGGGCCCTGTGTCCCTCAGCAATTATGAAGAGAAAGTTGAGGGGCAAGGGAAAAATGTGACGCTTTGGCTTCCAATCTCGGTAGATTGGGAGGTCAATCCACGTTAGAGACGCCGTCACTTGAGATCTAGAAAATATATAAGTAAAAGGAACAGTCAGAGTAAGCTATGGGTATGGCAGAGATTGCTCAGTTCTCACTCTAATAGACCAGCCCATCACCACATGACTAGAACCCAATCCTCTCAGCATCAGCTAGGAAAGGCCCTAGAAAGCCGCCTTTGGCGGGGGGATAGCTCCCCTATTTCAACCCTTTTCGGGGTTGGGCACCCGCCCAATACAGTACAGTATATATACAGTACAGTATATACATACAGTATAACTACACCTTCTGCTCTAATCTATTACTATGTATCAGGTTGCAGTGAAGATTCTGAAGCAAGATGTGCTCCATGTTCCCGGTGCCCTGGATGACTTCATCAGGGAGGTCCAGGCCATGCACCACCTGTCACATCACAACCTCATTCAGTATGTATAACACTATCTATTGTTTTCATCCCCGAGGGACTGGTTACGAAAAATTGTATAATGCACTAGGTTAGTTTTATTCTTGTTATTGTGGTTTTCTAAATATTAATTGTGACGTTAAATATATGTAATTTAAATATTTAAAATTACAATTTATATAGACCTTGTCCGGAAGTATTACATCTGAGGTGAAGCCATAGATTTCAGGGGCTGATGAGTGATTGGTGCTTCTGAATGCTTGTGTGCTTGCTATTTGTGGGCGAACTGTTATATATGTTCTCCTGTCACCTCTTTATCCTTTCTTGTGTCTTGCTAATACTCCCTACCCCTTGTGGGAGTAAGGGCTGACTACTGACTGATTGACTTAAACATTTGTGCTGGTATTTGTGTGGCGGGAGGCTAGGAATCCTTCTCTCCTTGTAATATTCACCTATTAGACGAGACAGAGTAAGGGGCAAGGGAATGCGAAATTCTTCCTGGACCCTAAGAACTGGAACTTTAAATGTTGTTTCTGTTCGGGCTCTGTCTCAAGTCGGCCACCCTCAGCTATGGGGTATGTGCCTGAGTATATGCATACATACATTTGTGTGGTGGGCTGGATATGTCAGAGTGAGGGTTGGTGTCCTATACTTCCCATAGCCAGTTCTGACTTTACCTTTTTCATCATTCTTATGTATTTATTTTTGTTTTTTTTTCCCTGAGAGTGGTGAAGGCAGTTGGACCATAATAGTGTGCCCCATGGTTCCCTAGTGTCATAGTGTCATAGCCGTCCGGCTGGCTCAGTCGATAGCGTGCCTGATTCCCATCTTGAAGGTTTCGCGTTCAATCCCCGCTCAGATTGAAAAGTTTTTCTGGGATACAGCCGGCGGTTACCATCTCCCCATGAGCAAGGGGGATGGGTAATGGTCTCTGGTAGACTAAAGAAAGCCAAGCGCTTGTGAATCCTCGAAGGAGGAGATACGGGCGCTATATAAGTAACCAGAAGATTATTATTATTATTATTTACTCTCACAGGTCACTGGCACAAGTCAGCCTTTCTCTTTCTGGCATAGGGATGTAGCGACCCCACCGCCCGCCACTTCGGTAGTGCAGTCAGTCTCTGTAGCGGTTACGGTAATTTCTTGTTATTGCCTTATTGTAGCACGGTTAAAGCTGGTGTGGTGTGGATTCGCCAGGTGCAAGTGCTTCATCGGGACTTTCTTGAGTCTTGCTGAGACACTGATAGCACTATTCCAACATTAGCCACTGTGATGACATGATAGGGATGTGTTCTAGCAAGCCTTTATTGTATAGTACAGTACAGTACTGAGTACTATATTACAGTAAAGAGACTGAAACCGCACGCTCTGTGGATAAAGCAGTCTTTAAACTTGTATGTACAGTATGTTATTGTATGCATGTATTCCTCATTTTGGCAGTGAGAAAAGTGCAAAGATAAGACAAATACTTAAATGGTGAATGCTGAATTAAGGCCTACGATAGTTACCTGTATGGTACGCAGAGTTGGGTCAGTTAAGTTAATTAACTACTTTTTGCCGATTAACCAACTAAGTTAATTAACTTTTAACTTAACTAGTTAATTTTGAAAAATGGGTTAACTTAACTGAACTTAATTGAAATATCTTCAAAATTAATCGGTTAACTTCAATTAATTTCCGATTAATTTTCCCTTATTCCATGTTTTCAACTCTCTGTCTGTGATGGGAGTCTGGGAGAGGAGAGCGAGGTGTTAAATTCAACACTCACGCGCTAATGTCTAGTCTAATCCTACGATCGTTTTGTCGGAATAGTATACCTTTTCCATTTTCCTTAGTCTGTCTCTTGCGGTAAAAGTGTCACAAGGAGTTACAAATAATAGTTAGTATCTCAAAGACCTTGCAGTCCATTCCGGAGAGATACTCGAAGAGGAAAGAGAGAGATTATCTAGTGCACTACACTCATTGCATTGTGCAAAATACTATCTACACACTTCTTGAAATGTTCTACTGAAGAACTGTTTACAACTTTTGAGGGAAGTTTGTTCCAGGTAGAACAGATCTTATATGTAATAAAGTCTCCACAAATACTAGTGATGAACCTCTTCAATTCTAACTTCCAGCCTTGGTTGCGTGTTGTATTCATATTGAAACTAAACATAGAGAGAGAGAGAGAGAAAAAAATAAAAAAAAAGAGAGAGAGTGTAAATTAGTAATTTACTCTTAATTATTTTGATACGATTGTATTATTTATTGTAGACCTATTGTTTCTAATGCAAAGATATGAATATACATATGGATATGCAGAAATAAAGTAGATATGATAGGAACAAGATCAAAGTTGGCAGAACATTAGGAGTCCTTGGTTGGGGTGGAGTTGGTAGGGTAATTATGGAGGATTCACACGGTCAATTTATTCCGGTTTCTTTTCTCATCAACTCTGGTGACTTGTCTAGTTGTTTCGGAATTCAAGTTTCATTAGAATCCAGCTAACTATTTCCATCTAACGTTAGTATTTATGCTGATACCTATGATAAATGAGTTCCAAAATGCTGCAAGAAAAAACAAATCGTATAACTCGGTCCTAAAGTGAGGTTAAGTGTTCGTGTGACTCAGCCCTAAGGTGAGTTAGAGGCAGTGAACACACACACACACACGAGGGGTCGGGGGTTCAATCCCCGGCCGGGCGGAGACAAATTGGGCTTGTCTCCTTTCATGTGTTAGCCTCAGTTCACCTAGCTGTAAATAGGTACCTGGCGTGGACGACGTTGTGACGTCCCATCTGGGGTTGGCAAAAATGGTACAAGGCGAGATGGGTATCATATGGTTCACCTAAGCTGATGGCTACCTAAGCCTTCGGGCGAGACGGTACCGTCTATAGTGAGAATGGTACCATACAGATCCACCCTAAGCCTTCGTTTCCGATGTCGCCAATTGGCTAAAATACAGACTACACACACATCCACAGCCATTCCAACAGTACATAAAACACTTAACATGCATTTCACGCAATACATTCCCAGTTAAGGAGGCGCGATAATAATGAGCTTAGCTCGCATTGCGTGGATTCCCCTTGACGAACAAGTAACTGAGTAACTGAGTAACACACACACACACACACACACACACACACACACACACACACACACACACACACACACACACACACACACCTTATAAAACATAATAAAAAACTGGAAAGAGTTCAGAGAGTTGCCACTAAGATGATAGCTAGCCTTAGAGACCTGCCTTATGAGGAGAGATTGGAGAGGCTAAAGCTGCCAACGCTGAGGGAGAGGAGAGAGAGAGGTGACATGATCATGATGTTTAAGTGTGTGAAAGGTTTTGAGAAGATCGACAAGGGAGATTTTGTGGTGAGGGACGAGGGAAGAACCAGGGGTCATGATTGTAAGTTGAGGAAAGTTATATGTAAGTCTGATGTAAGAAAGTTCAGCTTCCCGTATAGAAGCATTGAGTGTTGGAATAAGTTGGATGGGGAGGTGGTGGGAGCAAGAAATATCCAAACTTTTAAAGCAAAATTGGATAAATGTAGAGAGAGAGACAGGACAACACGAGCTTAGGCTCAAATCCTGTATACTACAATTAGGTGAGTACAGGACAGGACAACACGAGCGCTGCTCAATTCCTGTAAACTACAAATAGGTAAATACAAATAGGTAAATACACACACACACGAGACACGAGACACAGTGGGAGAGGAAGCGGTCCACAGGCTCCCGCTGATTTCTACTTACATGGTTGCAGGCGGGAGTGAGCTATAATCTATCTCTTATTCATATGTCAAGGGGACTCCAGGGATAAGGTTGGTGATAGAAAACAAGTAAACTTCGGCTAGCAAGTGGTAAAATTTATTAGTGGCCCCTCCATCATTGACGATTATGCCTATTACATAAGGCACCCTCTTCAAACACTCATCCGCCGTAGTTTGAATCTATCGCGCAGAGCATAAAAAATTGAGGAGCCTTCATCATGAGCGCACGCAACCTCACTCATGGTTCAGTCATTATGAAATTGGGTTCTCACTACGAAAAAACTTTGTAAAAAATAAAAACAAAAAGAAAATAAGAATAACTATTCAATAAGCTTTCCATATAATCGTGGATGTACTTGTGTGGATCTTTGACCAGACGCTGACTCAGGCGTCATTCTTCCTTCTCTGCTCTGCGCTCAACCTACCCGGACGTGCCTCCCCACGCTCCGCTGGTTCCGCATTTGCTGCGTCCCTAGTGAGTTTTTTCTCATTTATTTACTCCGGGATGTATCGAGTAAGGTTAGGATATGCGTAGCAGGAGTGTCCTGGGCGGGTTGCCCGCAGTGCAGTGTATTTTGGGTCGTGTGTTTGGGGCATCTATTTCGGGTGTACCCTCGTGGTCCCGTGGTGGACGCTTGATACGTTTGCGCGGTTAGTTAGCTTTGTGATGCAGGCGGCTTTCTCTTCGCATTATTAGGCTTCTTCTTATCTTTCTGATGAAGTATTTTTCTTCACTTAGTGAAGTTTTTTCTGGGTCCCGAGTCAGTTCTTCCCTTTACCGGGAATTTTGTGCTACATTGGTGTGTTGACGGTGGTTCCTGTTGTGATATGATTCAGTGCTTTTTGTTTATATTACGACATGATTACATATTATTCCGTCTGCTTAGGCCTAGCCAGCCTCTTGTAGCTTTGCCACATGTACAAGTGTTATTGATTTATTTTATAAATATGTACTACTGTGTCATGTGTGTCCTGGTTTAGTTGTGTATTGGCTAATTCCACGAACTAGTTATGTGTCCTGGTTTAGTTGTGTATTGGCTAATTCCACGGACTATTTGTGTGTCCTGGGTTAGTTGTGCTTTGGCTAACTCCACGGTCTATTTGGTGCGTTCAGATTGAATCTGGGGTGGGTGGGTTGCCTTTTCCGGCGGGTTTTCTCGGTTCCACCGTGAAAACCCGGCTGGTTGCCGAGTTTTAATCATGCGTGGTTAAAAAAGGCTTGTTTTCCCCGGCGAGTGGTGGCTTGAGGCTCTCCAGGACTGCGTCTGTGGTGGTGCCTGTGTTCAGGCTTACTGTGTTTACTGGCGGGTTGGCTTTACCCATTTATCTAAGTGTTCATGCGGACACTTGTTGTGTTTAGTTTTTCCCGTTTTTTTGCAAAGCCATTTAAAAACTAGGCTGTTTGTTGATATTTCCTCCCCGGCGATCTTTTGCAAAGAAGTGGGGTTAGGACCTATTTACGGCGATCTATGAAGGCTTCGGGAGAAGTCAGATCTAGATTTTGAGACAGGCTAGACGGCGATCTATGAGGGCTTCTGGGTGAAGCCGGATTAGAGATTTCGATAGACTTAGACTTTTTATGGGATAAAAAGATGCCTGAATCTTACTAGGGTTTTCAAGTGTAAAGGGATACTTGAAAGACCTCATCTTGAATAAAGATATGCTTCATCTTTATGAGGATTCAAAAGATATGCTTAAATCTTTTGGACAGGTAAAGATATGCTGAAATCTTTAATATGAATTTATAAAGATATGCTTCATCTTTCTGACGATTCAGAAGATATGTGTAAATCTTTTGGACAGGTAAAGATATGCTGAAATCTTTAATATGAAACTAAAGGAAAACGAAAAGTAGTGGCTGAGGGCTACGGTTCGTTGACCAGCGGTTTTGTGACACATGTTTGTGTACCTTTTTGGGGTAACCTTACGAGCCTGGGAGCAGGCTTCCTGTGTTATTCCCGGCGAAGTGGGCTCCACACATTTATCCAGGGGATCATGCTGACACCTGTTGGTTATGGTTTTCTCGGCTTTTCAACGCCATTAAAACAATGCTGTTTGTTTGTTTGGTCTTGCCCTCCCGGCGACCTTTTTACAAAGAGGTCTGGGGCAGGTACATTTGGTTTGACATTGAATATAAAACCCGGCGGTTGTACCTTCGGGTGGTTATATTAACGAATTTGCAATTCTCTATGGTTTGCCAAACGATTGATTGATATAATAGGGTATCACGGCCTTCAAGACGGCGATCTATGAGGGCTTCTGGGAGAAGTCGGATTAGAGATTAAGATAGGCTTAGACTTTTTATGGGATAAAAAGATGCCTGAATACAAAGAGGTCTGGGGCAGGTACATTTGGTTTGGCATTGAATATAAAACCCGGCGGTTGTACCTTCGGGTGGTTATATTAACGAATTTGCAATTCTCTATGGTTTGCCAAACGATTGATTGATACAATAGGGTATCACGGCCTTCAAGACGGCGATCTATGAGGGCTTCTGGGAGAAGTCGGATTAGAGATTAAGATAGGCTTAGACTTTTTATGGGATAAAAAGATGCCTGAATCTTACTAGTGTTTCAAGTATAAAGGGATACTTGAAAGACTTCATCTTTTATAAAGATATGCTTCATCTTTATGACGATTCAGAAGATATGCTTAAATCTTTTGGACAGGTAAAGATATGCTGAAATCTTTAATGTGAAACTAAAGGTGTACCTTTTTCGGGTAACCTTATGAGCATTAATTCCTGGAAATTTTCTCTTTCAGGGCGGAGTTCCGGCGTTGCGCCAGGTGATCAGGTAGATCCCGGGGGTGGGGTAGATTTCCCCCAGTCTCTGTCATGTCGGCACTTGACCCTCTCATTGCTGTATGTTCAACGCCGTTATGCTCAGGTCTCCCTAATTTTGCTCACAAGCTTTGCATTAAATGTGTTAAATGCAGAGATCAGTCACGGGGGGATATAGGTGACAAAGAATTGCACTATTTGTAACCTCTTAAGTGTTAAAGTTTGAATTCAAAAGGATAACACTGCGGCGGTGGCTTTGCAAGAAGTGAACCAACTTCTCGCTACTTATTCAACGAATGTAGCACATAAAGCGTTGCAATGTGATAACCTTGAGCTTTGGGAGCTTCTAATTATCAAACATGCCCCCCCCCCCTCCCCCCCCCCTCCCCCCCTCAGTGTAAGATACGTGCACGTAAGACCTCAGAGTCTGGGCGGGGACAGGTTGCCACACCCTCCCCCGGCAAATCTAAGAGGCCTCGCTCACCGTCACCATCGGCAACGGCAACGAGGTCCACATCAAGGAAGCAGGTGACAGCTTCGGGCCACTCTGCTTCACCTTCAAAGAAGAAGAAAAGGAAGAGAGTGGGGGACCTAAAGACCTTACTAGTACTAAGCATAAGTCAGGTAGGAGTCATCAATCTTCCACAAAGGGATCCTCCGGTGCGAAAGGACTCACGGCTATCGCCGGAGCCTGGTACCCCACTTTCTGCCTCTACCCCCACCAAGTCTACCGTCCAATCTCGTCGGGGGTGGAGGATGCCCCGGCGGACATTTCATCACCTGATATTCATGCTTTTCTACCAGGTCACGTGTGTCAGCCTCTGATTTAGTAGTATCTTACAGAAACTATAAACCTCTAGGGTGCTCGGGTGAGGGCTCCCATTTGGAGAGTATACCAAGCTTGCAAGCGAGTGTCAGCCACAGCCAAGGTGTATGGCGATACTCGCAGCCCTGGCAGGACGGAGCACATCCTTTTGTGACTCAAGTGGTGGCTGACGTCCACCGGGATGCCGATGTACCATCTTCTATCCCAGATTTAACATGGCGGCATGGGGAGGTCCCGGCTTCGGCGGGATCTTCCCATAATAGGCCAGACTTAAGGGATGAAGAACGGCGTTCTCTGGTCTCAAAGATGGAAGTTGAAGAGTCGAGTCACCTTCTAGACGACTCTCAGGGTACTGTCGAATCTCCACGGAGTTCGTCATCTGCAAGGTACAGTATGTAACTACGGAAGAGATTGATGGATTACTATTAAATGCACTTAATAAGTTCTTTGGCCCTACGCCGGAAACTCCTACATTTGGTATGGGAGCTCCCGCGACGTCGACGAATGTGCGACTTCTGGCTACATCCATTGCTTTAGCTAAAATACCTAACCCTCCTCTTGTGTCAGATCCAATTTCCAATGTGCCAGGCACAGCAGCTCTCACTACTTCCAATGTGCGAGTCATCTCAGACATAACTTCCCCCCCCTTTTAGACAAGGCACCAGTCGAAAAAAGGAGCTATGCCCCTTTTATACGGGCCTGATGAGTCATGGGTAGCATTGTTCCCAACTCGGCCTGAGGCAGCACAAGCTACTAGGTCGGGGGAGCTTCCTGTACCACATGAGTGGGTAATCCACGGCAATAGTCAATGATTACGGGGCCACTGCTAAATATTAGGTTTTCTTTATCTCCTTGCAGGAGTCAAACCGATAATGTCGGGGGAGCTCCCTGTACCACATGCGTGGGTAATCCAAGGCAATAAGTCTAGAAAACTCAGAGCTTTGGATAGTCAAGGAAAGGTTTTGGATGTTCCTATTCAGGCCATTCCAAGTTATTATAACCATGACTTTTTGGTGTATGCATCAACACCAGCCCTACCCCCTGCCTTAGCTATTTTCTGACTGGAATAAGAATGATGGCTTTAACGACGTCACAGCACTTTCTGCTTTGACGCCGGAGTTGGATATGTTGCCGATCACAGACTCAGCCTCTAATCCAGTCTTGCAGGTGGGGCAGTTGGGTACGGGACCTTGGGTGGAATGGGAAACAGAGGCTCAAAATGTTGCCACTACCTTCACTTCAAAATCTTCTCACCACATCCCTCAAGAAAACCATTCTTGGTTCTCTCTTCGGGTTTTTGGTGCTGGAGGAGTCCCCTCTGCTTTGTTTGATTTCTTGGCTGCCCCTAAAAAATCAATTTGTGCGAATTAAAAGATCCGTTTAGCACGCCTTCCCCAGCTCACCTAGACCGTGAGTTTAGGTTAACCCCTCCAACCCGGAAGGGCTCTTGAACGCCCATAACAAACTCGGCCCGCGCAACCCGGAAGGGCTCTTGAACGCCCATTGCTTGCGTGAGTGCTTTCGAATGCCGCGCGTAAATTTTTACTATCGTGGGAGGGTAGGTGGCGCCACCAGGCGTAAACTACGCCACAACAACAGTATCTACCCCGACGCCATCATGGACAGTACGCCAAATAGTGATTCCGCTGTGTCCGATACCGTGCTTCCTACGACGCCCGTGCTAGTTCGTCGCGCCTTACCCCGACGCCATCGCCTAAATGTGTTATCTCCCGGAGGTATTGAGACGACATTGAGACTTTATGAGCGAGCTGATGCCAAGCATAATGTTGATGATGAAGTCAGTGACGACTCCAGTAATTATAAGTCGAGTGATTATGGCCATGAGAGTGAGAAAGAAGAGCAATTCCTGGGATTTGCGAGAGAACATGACAGTGATGAGAGTGATGAAGGCGATGTACCAGTTGTTGAGGAAGCTGGTTTACCTAAAGACAGTGAACTTGAGAGAGTGAGTGAGTGGGAGAGTTCAAGGTCACTCACCAAATTTCGCATAAGTGACACGACGCCAAGCCCTTCCCCAGGTAAATCGCCTTTCAAGCTACACTTATATAAGCAGAAAATACTTGAGAAGGCGGCCGCGGCAGCTAGGGAACAAGCCAAAATAATTGGTGAGGATAAGGCTGTGAGTGAGGGTGAGCGTGGTGACCCTTCTCGCCCGCCATTGTCTCCCTTATCTACCCACGCCACCCAAGATGCCCCGGATGCCCCGCATTCTTCCCCACCACCCCCACCACTGCCAAGGGTTGAGGACCCCCCACTTTCGGCCTATTTGCCTCCTAGGTCCCCCGACAGGAGACATACTGCTGCCGAAAAGGGGAAAGGCAGGAAATATACCAAAAAAATTAAGAAAAGTAAGAGAGTTTTGTTCGAGGCTCCCGCGGCGTCCACCCCTGCCGGCCCCAGCCATACGCCCCCGCAACTTTCCCCACGGTCCTCCCCACCTCTCCCGCCTTCAACATGTCTTCCTGAAGAAGTCTTTGAGCTCGCATCACCAATACCTGGGCCTAGTGACAGTGAAGCATTGCTTTCTGTCACTCGTCGCAGGCCAAGGAGCCCAGGACCTCGGGGGGACACAGCCTCACCTGCCACTCCTTCCCCACCTCGCCCATCCGCACGCCGCCCACGCCAGATTATGTGGGGGCCACTGATGATGAAGGGCACCTCTCTGAAGACTCTGGCCATGATTACATAGGTCCACCGTCAGGGCAAGATGACCACTCTGACGATGACTATATGGACATCGACGACCCTCGACCCATCCGCTTGGCCCGGCGTCGTGCTGCCCGTCGTGCTGGCCGACGCCCTCGCCGCCCTAGGGCGCGCACCTCCCGAGTTGGCCGTGGGCGTGCTGGGCCACCAGCTGGAGCTCCTCGTCAGCGTAGACAAGACCCATTCTACATTTTTCAGTGGCAAGACATAGTTGATGGGGATGGATACAACCCTGATGTGCCAGCTTTTGATGAGGTACTGGAGGGTTCAGGCATTACCCCCAATTTTCCTGCAGGCCCCAATGCTCCACCACACGAACTATTTGAGGCCTTCTTTGATGAGGAGGTGGTAGGCTATGTTGTCAAAGAGACAAATAAGCAGCACCAATTCCAGGTCCACTTTTTGGGCAAGGTGACCAAGGGCCACATGAGGCAGTGGACCCCAGTGACTCATAAAGAGTTCATGGTGTTCCTGGCACTCACCATGCTAATGCCTCATGTCAAGAAGCATAGGTTGCCTGACTATTGGATCACCAATGATCTGATATCCACCCCTGACTTAGGGAAATATATGTCTCGCGACCGGTACCTTGATATCCTCGCAGGGCTCCATCTTGTCACCAACCTTGACGTCCACCTCCCAGACAAGCTGTGGAAGATTAGGACGTTGTACGAGATGATGCGAGAACGCTTCACCTCCTACTTCAAGCCCTTCCGCAAGGTCGTCATTGACGAGTCTCTTGTGCTGTTCCGGGGAAAACTCAGCTTCCGGCAGTACATCCCCTCAAAAAGACATCGCTTTGGCATAAAATTCTTTGTGCTGTGCGACTGCCAAACTGGCTATGTCCTGGACTTCCTGGTCAACAGCGGGAAGGAAGGGGACTTGCTTGTGGACCCCCTCATTGGCTTTGGCGGAGCAGTGGTGCAAGCCATGATGGACCGCTACTTTCATAAGAATCACGTCCTCTACACGGACAATTATTACACGTCCCCCACTCTCTCACAGTACCTGCATGAGCGCAAGACGGGGACTGTAGGCACAGTACGAGGGAAAAGGAAGGGCATGCCACCTTTCCCTCCAAAGACCAAAAAAGGTGATGTGTTCAAGAAGAAGTCGGGGCCCATTCTGGCTATCCACTGGCACGACCAGCGGAAGGTCAACCTCCTGACCACCATCCACAAGGGGGAAATGGTGGAGACTGGCAAGGTGGATCGCCGCACCCAGGCCAGGGTGACCAAGCCCGATGCTGTCCTGGACTACAACATCAACATGAGGCTGGTGGACAAGTCCGACATGCAGATAGGCTTCATTGACTGCCTGCGTACCTCGTGCAGATGGTACAAAAAGTTCTTTCTGCATATGGTGGACATGTCAGTTCTGAATGCCTACAATATACAAGCTTCGGAATGTGAACACACCCATGAAGTTCAATAGCCTGCGGAGGTTCCAAAAGCAGGTGTTGACGGAGCTCCTGGAGAAGTATGCTACGCCACAGAGGGCAGTGGCACATCCTGGGCCCGCCGTTATTGACCGCTTGCAGTGTGCTCAATACTTGATTAGGCACAGGCTTGGTTCCCTGCCTCAGAATGAATCAGGAAGAACGCAGCAGAAGCGGTGCCATGTCTGCTACAACAGCAGGGTGAGGCCGAGGTCAGGTAAAAAGTCAACCATGGAGTGTGTGGAGTGCAAGGTGGCACTCTGTGCTTTAGAGTGCTTCTTTGATTACCACTCCAAGGTGGAGTTCTAATAATCATACTGAAATTGCCAAATAAAATGACAATATGTACACTATAATTATATATAGGCAAAAAGTGGAAGAAAACCAATTTATTGTAATACAAAAGTCATGTATTATGATAAAATTGATACAAATACAATTACACCATAATAATATGTGAAAGTGACACATACTGTATGTACAGTAAAAGTCCGTTAATCCGACGACCGATGATTCGAATCTCCCAATAGTCCGAATTTTTCAATTTGAGGCCAAATCCGAATTCACCCGATGGTCCGAATTTCAAGAAGTCCCAAAGTCCCCTTTTTGAGGCATTAGGCCACTCAAATGACACATAATGGAGCACACACATATCATATGTTCATGAATTCACTTTAAAAGTTTACCATTGTCATTGTAGCCTATTACCTACTTCAAAACATTCAGATTAATGGTCAAAGGAAACTACTGAAATAAACGTAAACACCTTCTTCTTCTTCTTCCACATCGTCTGCTAGAGAGTTTGTTTTGCTCTTGAACGCATCCTTGGGACGCTCCGATGCGCTACTGGCTTGCACCGCATTTTCTGGAAGCGCATTCAGTCTTGAGCTTGAAAACGCACCTTTGGACGTATTAGTCTTGAGCTTGAAAACGCACCTTTGGACGTTCCGATACGCTACTATTTATAGTTCAGTGATCGGAGCGTCCCAAGGGTACTTTCAAGACAACAAGACAAGGGTGCTTTCAATACAATATAATATAACAGAGCACGTCACAAAAGGAAAATTACAAGAACCTCTCAGGGAAGTGCCGTTGTTAAGGCATTACTTCCCGAACCACATCTTCAAGAGCAAGACAAACTCGCTAGTAGACGGAAGAAGAAGAAGACATTTATATCAGCAGATTCCTTTGACCATTAATCTGAATGTTTTGAAGTAGGTAATAGGCTACAATCACAATGGTAAACTTTTGAAGTGATTTCATGAACATATGATATGTGTGTGTGCACCATTGTGTCATTTGGGTGGCCTAATGTCTCAATGTTTTCGTCATACTGTACACAGGTTCATAGGGGTAAAGTCCGATAATCCGAAAAATCCACTAATCCGAACAAGGGCCGGTCCACTGCCCTTCGGATTAACGGAAGTTTACTGTATATACCAAGTGACATTCATATGATTAGAACCTATAGAAATATAGAAATCAGTGAAAAAAGACAATAAATTGTATATAAAACGTTTACAAATCATATAACTAAGTGAAAGTGACACAAGACCTAATATTTGATGGCCAAAGTATAATAAAAACCTGTGATAACGAATAATCAGTGCCTAATATAACAATAACCTACCTCAATTACTAATAAAATGTACGGTATCGAGTGAAAATGAGCATTATCAGTGACAGTGACACTCTCTAAAGCATATTTGTCAAAGTGAAAGTGACACAAGACCTAATATTTGATGGCCAAAGTATAATAAACACCTGTGATAACGAATAATCAGTGACTAATACAACAATAACCTACCTCCCAATCTACCAAGATTGGAAGCCAAAGCGTCACATTTTTCCTTTGCCCCTCAACTTTCTCTTCATAATTGCTGAGGGGCACAGGGCCCTGGGTGGGGCTTTGGTTTCCCGTGCGTTTCCGCACCCTCCTCCGCTCCCCGCCATGGAGTGGCTTTGGTCACCCAGGCTTTATTGTGGTAGGCAGGGAGGGTTCTGTGGGGGCGCTCGGTTATGGCCTTTGGCCTTGCTCGGGGCCTTGGGGCTGTTCGGCCAGGCAGCTTGGGGAACAACAACAACAACAACAACAATAACCTACCTCAATTACTAATAAAATGTACGGTATCGAGTGAAAATGAGCATTATCAGTGACAGTGACACTCTCTAAAGCATATTTGTCAAAGTGAAAGTGACACAAGACCTAATATTTGATGGCCAAAGTACAATAAACACCTGTGATAACGAATAATCAGTGCCTAATACAACAATAACCTACCTCAATTACTAAAATGTACGGTATCGAGTGAAAATTAGCATTATCAGTGACAGTGACACTCTAAAGCATATTTGTCAAAGTGAAAGTGACACAAGACCTAATATTTGATGGCCAAAGTACAATAAACACCTGTGATAACGAATAATCAGTGCCTAATACAACAATAACCTACCTCAATTACTAATAAAATGTACGGTATCGAGTGAAAATTAGCATTATCAGTGACAGTGACACTCTCTAAAGCATATTTGTCAAAGTGAAAGTGACACAAGACCTAATATTTGATGGCCAAAGTACAATAAACACCTGTGATAACGAATAATCAGTGCCTAATACAACAATAACCTACCTCAATTACTAATAAAATGTACGGTATCGAGTGAAAATTAGCAATATCAGTGACAGTGATACCCTAATAAACATACTTTATATAATTGGCATCAAAATAACTATAAAAATATCAAATAAACATCACATTCTCAATATCAAACACTAAAATCGTCTAAGGGAGATAAATACTTTGGCGCGACGAGCGGCTAGGTGCGTCGTAGCCATGGCCGGGGCGACGCGTCCGAACGCGGGAAGAATTTTCCGCAGAAAAGCACTCTTCTTCCCGCGCTCATCATTATGCAACCAGAGGGGCTAGAGACCTCTACTCAACGCCATTCGACAGAGGAAGGTTTGTGGAACATTATTTTTTTTTATTCACAACATTACATGCTATATTCATTGACTTACAGAGGAGTTAACATAGCCCAAAGATCGTCAAAACACCCGGTACCGCAGCACAGTCGCGATCTATAGCCCCCGGGGCTGGAGGGTTAAGAAGAAAAGCGTTTAGACTGTTTTCGCAATATATTGTTACCCAGCAAGTAACAAAGTATATGGTACGCTCGTCTCAGGCGATCGAAGCTGCGGAAGTCAGGAAAGCCGTTGAACTTTCCCGGCGCTTGCTTCTCCAAACTTCCATTCAGTCTTTAGGAGATATTCGGCCGGCCTTATTAAGAGGCAGTTCGAGCAAGGCAGGATCTGAGGATGTTCTTAGTGACGAAACTTCCTGACCGTATTGCAAGCCAAGTAGTTCTGTCTCCAGTTCTAACTCCTTTGATTTCACCAGCAGTTTGGAAGACTGTTTTCAATATGGCACTAGCTTTCAAACAAAGTCCCGGCAAGCCCTGATGCCCATGTTAGAACAAGGGATCAGGATCTTGTGGTATCTGGACGACTGACTGGTGGTGGCAGAGACAGAAAAGTTATGCAACACTCATGTCTACATTACGTTAAACCATCTCAAATCTCTAGGATTCAAGGTCAACTTAGTAAAAGTCGAACCTTGTTCCCTCACGAGTATTTCAGTGGACAGGGCTGGTCGAGGACACAGCATCTCTCACTCTGAGTCAGAGTGTGGACACTCGAAACAGATTTCGCAAAAAAATGTTTATGTTTCTCCACAGTATGACTACGACACGGAGACTTTGGGAATCTCTAGTCGGTTCTCTCAACTGGGTTCAACTAACTGTGAGGTTGGGCCGGTTGAAAGTCAAACGTTTAATCTTGGAGGGCAACAAAATGTTCCCACTATTACCGGCGGGAATATTATGGCCTATCCCAACATTATTACACAGCTTACTAGCGGTTTGGGCGAAGAGAGAAATGTTGCACTCAGTCATGTCATGGACCTCTCCTCCGCCGTCGGTATGGGTGGACACGGATGCGTCAGGGACGATAGGTTGGGGCTTTCAGTCAAACCTCGGGCATCAGGGTCAAGGGCTTTGGTCCCATTCAGAAACCTCCCACATAATGGTAAAAGAGTTATTATCCCCTTGTATTTCCTTCAAGTTCACGGCTCTACTTTACGGGAAAAGTCGGTGGCCTTCAAGTTGGACAATCTCAAGGCAGTTCACTGCATTCAGAAACAAGGGTCAACGAGGTCTCGGAAGTTGCTAGACGTGTCAGAAAAGATTTTTGTTCTAGCCGACAAGCTGCACATTCATCTTCATGCATCTTATCTCCCAGGCGTAGCAAACGTCTGGGCAGACGCTCTGTCTCGAAGACAAGAGCACAACAGTCGAGTGGGCACTCAAGCAGAACATTTTCGATCAAATGATTGCAGAGCCTTACCGTCCACGTGTGGATCTGTTTGCGTCAGAGGAGAATCACAAACTCCCTTGGTACCTCACACGCCGGACATTAACGCCGGCGGGGGGGCCCGATGCATTGGTGACGGATTGGAACATGTGGAGTTCCATTTATCTGTTTCCGCCACCAGCCGCTTCTCTAATGTGCCACGTAGTCAACAAACTACAGGATTATCGAGGCGTAGTCTCGTTACTCGCGCCCCTGTGGCCGACGCAGTTGTGGTACCAACAATTGATAACGTGGTGCCCGAACCCGGGGTCGCTCCCGGTCGGGTATTTCCACTTAGACACAATTGGCAACCTAAAGTCCTCGCTGACTTTTGCATTGTGGTCATTCAGGAGGCCTAGTGGCGAATGCCGTATGGTAGAACCGTGACAGATAAATTTATGAATCAGTACACACAATCTCCCAAGAGGCAATATCAATCTCATTGGCAGTCCTTTACTTCTTGGATAGTTAGAACAGAACAGACGGTACCTTCGGTGGCATTAGTTTTTAATTCTTTAAACTATTTGTTTGAACAGCAACGTCTATCTGTAGTGACTCTAGATAATCACTTAACAGCTTTCAGGGTGCCATTCTTTGACCTTACAGGTCTAACCATACCACAAGCGGAAGAAACAGGTTTCATGAGAGCATGCTTCAAACTCCGCCCACCTCCCCGATTCACATTGCACCTTCTCCAGGGTTCAGCGCCAAGAATGAGCACAGTGAACACATGTTTTCAGAGTTCACAGTGCCGGCGTTGAAATGGGGTAAAGTGCATCATAATTTATGTCCAGGGCAAGCTCTGAGGGTGGCACCTCTGCATCAACAGGGTGCTTTTTGGGTAGCTAGTACGGGCAAACGCTTAATGAAACGTAAAATAGCTTCTCTCTTGGTCGAAGTCATTAAAGAGAGTAATCCCGGCGTTGTGGGTAGGGCCCACGATTTACGCAAATGGGCAGCCTCTTTGCGTTTCCTTCAGAATTTTTCTGTTGAAGTTATTACGTCCACACATTTGTGGGCCTCTAATCATACGTTTTGACTCGATACCTTTCAGTAGCTCTAGACAAACCTTCCTTGCCATGTATAGCTTTAAGGCAGAGGGTCTAGGTGGCCCCTAACCCTCCAGCCCCGGGGGCTATAGCTCGCGACTGCTGCGGTACCGGGTGTTTTGACGATCTTTGGGCTATGTTAACTACTCTGTAAGTCAATGAATATGGCATGTAAGGTTGTGAATAAAAAAGAATAATGTTCCCAAAACCTTCCTCTGTCGAATGGCGTTGAGTAGAGGTCTCTAGCCCCTCTGGTTGCATAATGGTGAGCGCGGGAAGACGAGTGCTTTTCGGCGGCAAATTCTTCCCGCGTTCGGACGCGTCGCCCCGGCCATGGCTACGACGCACCTAGCCACTCGTCGCGCCAAAGTATTTATCTCCCTTAGACGATTTTAGTGTTTGATATTGAGAATGTGATGTTTATTTGATATTTTTATAGTTATTTTGAGGCCAATTATATAAAATATGTTTATTAGGGTATCACTGTCACTGATATTGCTAATTTTCACTCTATACCGTACATTTTATTAGTAATTGAGGTAGGTTATTGTTGTATTAGGCACTTATTATTCGTTATCACAGGTGTTTATTATACTTTGGCCATCAAATATTAGGTCTTGTGTCACTTTCACTTTGACAAATATGCTTTAGAGAGTGTCACTGTCACTGATAATGCTCATTTTCACTCAATACCGTACATTTTATTAGTAATTGAGGTAGGTTATTGTTGTATTAGGCACTTATTATTCGTTATCACAGGTGTTTGTTATTCTTTGGCCATCAAATATTAGGTCTTGTGTCACTTTCACTTTGACAAATATGCTTTAGAGAGTGTCACTGTTATTGATAATGCTCATTTTCACTCGATACCGTACATTTTATTAGTAATTGAGGTAGGTTATTGTTGTATTAGGCACTGATTATTCGTTATCACAGGTGTTTATTATACTTTGGCCATCAAATATTAGGTCTTGTGTCACTTTCACTTAGTTATATGATTTGTAAACGTTTTATATACAATTTATTGTCTTTTTTCACTGATTTCTATATTTCTATAGGTTCTAATCATATGAATGTCACTTGGTATATACATATGTGTCACTTTCACATATTATTATGGTGTAATTGTATTTGTATAAATTTTATCATAATACAGTAGGGTCTCACATAAAACGAGTATATGGTCGATAAACGAGGGCGTTTTATGCGATTTCGTTTTATGTGAACACAGCATTTTGGTGGCCCAATATCGTCAATGTTCACTGGAAGCGTAAATTTCCGTCAGGAGCGTACGATATTTCGTACGTTTTGTACGATATTTCGGCGTTCTATATGAAAGCGTACGATATTTTGTACGTTTTGTACGATATTTCGGCGCTCTATATGAAAACTCCTCGGATTTGCCCCACTTTGGCGGCGGACTCGTTTTATGTGATCACATTCGTTCTGATCGAAAATTAAATATTAATATTTTAGGTCGGTCGTTTTAATCGAGACTCGTTTTATGTGAACACGTTTTATGCGGGACCCTACTGTACATGACTTTTGTATTACAATAAATTGGTTTTCTTCCACTTTTTGCCTATATATAATTATAGTGTACATATTGTCATTTTATTTGGCAATTTCAGTATGATTATTAGAACTCCACCTTGGAGTGGTAATCAAAGAAGCACTCTAAAGCACAGAGTGCTACCTTGCACTCCACACACTCCATGGTTGACTTTTTACCTGACCTCGGCCTCACCCTGCTGTTGTAGCAGACATGGCACCGCTTCTGCTGCGTTCTTCCTGATTCATTCTGGGGCAGGGAACCAAGCCTGTGCCTAATCAAGTATTGAGCACACTGCAAGCGGTCAATAACGGCGGGCCCAGGATGTGCTACTGCCCTCTGTGGCGTAGCATACTTCTCCAGGAGCTCCGTCAACACCAGCTTTTGGAACCTCCGCAGGCTATTGAACTTCATGGGTGTGTTCACATTCCGAAGCTTGTATATATTGTAGGCATTCAGAACTGACATGTCCACCATATGCAGAAAAAACTTTTTGTACCATCTGCACGAGGTACGCAGGCAGTCAATGAAGCCTATCTGCATGTCGGACTTGTCCACCAGCCTCATGTTGATGTTGTAGTCCAGGACAGCATCGGGCTTGGTCACCATGGCCTGGGTGCGGCGATCCACCTTGCCAGTCTCCACCATTTCCCCCTTGTGGATGGTGGTCAGGAGGTTGACCTTCCGCTGGTCGTGCCAGTGGATAGCCAGAATGGGCCCCGACTTCTTCTTGAACACATCACCTTTTTTGGTCTTTGGAGGGAAAGGTGGCATGCCCTTCCTTTTCCCTCGTACTGTGCCTACAGTCCCCGTCTTGCGCTCATGCAGGTACTGTGAGAGAGTGGGGGACGTGTAATAATTGTCCGTGTAGAGGACGTGATTCTTATGAAAGTAGCGGTCCATCATGGCTTGCACCACTGCTCCGCCAAAGCCAATGAGGGGGTCCACAAGCAAGTCCCCTTCCTTCCTGCTGTAGACCAGGAAGTCCAGGACATAGCCAGTTTGGCAGTCGCACAGCACAAAGAATTTTATGCCAAAGCGATGTCTTTTTGAGGGGATGTAGTGCCGGAAGCTGAGTTTTCCCCGGAACAGCACAAGAGACTCGTCAATGACGACCTTGCGGAAGGGCTTGAAGTAGGAGGTGAAGCGTTCTCGCATCATCTCGTACAACGTCCTAATCTTCCACAGCTTGTCACCGAGGTGGACGTCAAGGTTGGTGACAAGATGGAGCGCTGCGAGGATATCAAGGTACCGGTCGCGAGACATATATTTCCCGAAGGCAGGGGTGGATATCAGATCATTGGTGATCCAATAGTCAGGCAACCTATGCTTCTTGACATGAGGCATTAGCATGGTGAGTGCCAGGAACACCATGAACTCTTTATGAGTCACTGGGGTCCACTGCCTCATGTGGCCCTTGGTCACCTTGCCCAAAAAGTGGACCTGGAATTGGTGCTGCTTATTTGTCTCTTTGACAACATAGCCTACCACCTCCTCATCAAAGAAGGCCTCAAATAGTTCGTGTGGTGGAGCATTGGGGCCTGCAGGAAAATTGGGGGTAATGCCTGAACCCTCCAGTACCTCATCAAAAGCTGGCACATCAGGGTTGTATCCATCCCCATCAACTACGTCTTGCCACTGAAAAACGTAGAATGGGTCTTGTCTACGCTGACGAGGAGCTCCAGCTGGTGGCCCAGCACGCCCACGGCCAACTCGGGAGGCGCGCGCCCTAGGGCGGCGAGGGCGGCGGCCAGCATGACGGGCAGCATGACGCCGGGCCAAGCGGATGGGTCGAGGGTCGTCGATGTCCATATAGTCATCGTCAGAGTGGTCATCTTGCCCTGACGGTGGACCTATGTAATCATGGCCAGAGTCTTCAGAGAGGTGCCCTTCATCATCAGTGGCCCCCACATAATCTGGCGGGGAACCAGTGATGCGTGGGCGGCGTGCGGGTGGGCGAGGTGGGGAAGGAGTGGCAGGTGAGGCTGTGTCCCCCGAGGTCCTGGGCTCCTTGGCCTGCGACGAGTGACAGAAAGCAATGTTTCACTGTCACTAGGCCCAGGTATTGGTGATGCGAGCTCAAAGACTTCTTCAGGAAGACATGTTGAAGGCGGGAGAGGTGGGGAGGACCGTGGGGAAAGTTGCGGGGACGTATGGCTGGGGCCGACAGGGGTGGACGCCGCGGGAGCCTCGAACAAAACTCTCTTACTTTTCTTAATTTTTTGGTATATTTCCTGCCTTTCCCCTTTTCGGCAGCAGTATGTCTCCTGTCGGGGGACCTAGGAGGCAAATAGGCCGAAAGTGGGGGGTCCTCAACCCTTGGCAGTGGTGGGGGTGGTGGGGAAGAATGCGGGGCATCCGGGTCATCTTGGGTGGCGTGGGTAGATAAGGGAGACAATGGCGGACGAGAAGGGTCACCACGCTGACCCTCACTCACAGCCTCATCCTCACCAAGTATTTTTGCTTGTTCCCTAGCTGCCGCGGCCGCCTTCTCAAGTATTTTCTGCTTATACAAGTGTAGCTTGAAAGGCGATTTACCTGGGGAAGGGCTTGGCGTCGTGTCACTTATGCGAAATTTGGTGAGTGACCTTGAACTCTCCCACTCACTCACTCTCTCAAGTTCACTGTCTTTAGGTAAACCAGCTTCCTCAACAACTGGTACATCACCTTCATCACTCTCATCACTGTCATGTTCTCTCGCAAATCCCAGGAATTGCTCTTCTTTCTCACTCTCATGGCCATAATCACTCGACTTATAATTACTGGAGTCGTCACTGACTATATCATCAACAATATACTTGGCATCAGCACGCTCATATAGTCTCAATGTCGTCTCAATACCTCCGGGAGATAACACATTTAGGCGATGGCGTCGGGGTAAGGCGCGACGAACTAGCAAGGGCGTCGTAGGAAGCACGGTATCGGACACAGCGGAATCACTATTTGGCGTACTGTCCATGATGGCGTCGGGGTAGATACTGTTGCTGTGGCGTAGTTTACGCCTGGTGGCGCCACCTACCCTCCCACGACACCAAAAATATACGCGCGGCATTCGAAAGCACTCACGCAAGCAATGGGCGTTCAAGAGCCCTTCCGGGTTGCGCGGGCCGAGTTTGTTATGGGCGTTCAAGAGCCCTTCCGGGGTGGAGGGGCTAAGTCACGTATTGTTTAATTTCAAGAAAGGGGGGGGGGGGTGCAGTCAGTGTAACATAGGACACCCTAGACCCCGCCGTCACATACTGTTCATGGGTGTTGTGATATGAAAATTTCTCTGTACTATTCTTTACAGGAAGTTGTGCTAGTACAATTGTAGTACAAACAACAGTGTTGTTGTCAGTAGTTTTGGCTGTGAAGCAATCTAATTTTAAGCTTGGATATGTTTTTTCAAGATATATCCACTAGTTTTATGGGGTTTATATGTGCACATGTAAACTTATAAGTTTTTATTTTTTCACCACTTAATTTAAGTGGGGTGCCTTCTTAACTGGCGGATCTGTGTTCAGAGTCTCAGAGTTAACCTTTTCTCAAGCAGGCTTCTTTGAAGCACGCTCCTGCTTGTACCCCTTTTTGGTATATATGTGCTGCGCCAAAATATATATCTTTTTTACAAAGTAAGAATACTATGTGGTTGTTTGATTATCTGCTTTTGCTAGAGTTATGATATGATTACGAATGTCCCCCTCCAGTCTTAGATATCAGGCATAATCGTCAATGATGGAGGGGCCACTAATAAATTATAGGTTTGACTCCTGCAAGGAGATAAAGAAAACCTAATATTTAGTAGTGGCCCCGTAATCATTGACGACTGGGGCCCTCCCGACCATCCCCTTCCCATTCGTTGATGTACAGTAAACTTCCGTTAATCCGAAGGGCAGCGGACCGGCCCTCGTTCGGATTAGTGGATTTTTCGGATTATTGGACTTTACCCCTATGAACCTGTGGCCTGACGAAAACATTGAGGCATTAGGCCACCCAAATGACACAATGGTGCACACATAGGGGAGGTGTGGTGGAGTGGTCTTGCCACTGGCCTGGTAATCCAAAGGTCCCGGGTTCAAATCCCGATGTATCAATGGGAAGATATTATTGGGATGGAATTTGTGCTGTACCTGGTATCAGTGCATTACCACAAGCCCACCGAAACGTCAATAAAATACCCTCATTGTTCCCTGATTAAATAGCACTGTATGAATATTCCCATATTCAAAATATGCTATAGGGGTGCAATGCCTGGTGAGTTATCTGCTCAACAGGTGGCGTTGTGTGTGTAAGTGTGAGAGTCCGAGTGTCGTGGGTGAGACAGTGAAGCACGGGAACGAGGTGGCTTCAGAGATGGGATCGTTTCGGGCCATGAGTGAGCACCGTGCCTCATGTGAAGGCAAGATGGCAGGTGCTCGTTGTACTCTACGTGCTTCACATGTCTCACTCCCTAGACTGGAACAAGACCTCACGGGCTTCACTGTTCATTGTAAAACGGTGAATGTTAAGGCTCTCAGCCTATGCCCGAGAGGAAGTAAGTTGGAATATAGAAAAAGAAAAAAAAAAATATCGGCTCATATGTTCATGAAATCACTTCAAAAGTTTACCATTGTCATTGTAGCCTATTACCTACTTCAAAACATTCAGATTAATGGTCAAAGGAATCTGCTGATATAAACGTAAACACCATATGTCCGCATCGTCTTCTTCTTCTTCTTCCGTCTACTAGTGAGTTTGTCTTGCTCTTGAAGATCAGATCAGATGTGGTTCGGGAAGTAATGCCTTAACAACGGCACTTCCCTGAGAGGTTCTTGTAATTTTCCTTTTGTGATTTTCCTTTTGTGACGTGCTCTGTTATATTATATTGTATTGAAAGCACCCTTGTCTTGTTGTCTTGAAAGCACCCTTGGGACGCTCTGATCACTGAACTATAAATAGTAGCGTATCGGAACGTCCAAAGGTGCGTTTTCAAGCTCAAGACTGAATGCGCTTGCAGAAAATGCGGTGCAAGCCAGTAGCGCATCGGAGCGTCCCAAGGATGCGTTCAAGAGCAAAACAAACTCTCTAGCAGACGATGTGGTGTTTACGTTTATATCAGTAGCTTCCTTTGACCATTAATCTGAATGTTTTGAAGTAGGTAATAGGCTACAATGAACATGGTAAACTTTTAAAGTGAATTCATGAACATATGATATGTGTGTGCTCCATTATGTGTCATTTGAGTGGACTAATGCCTCAAAAAGGGGACTTTGAGACTTCTTGAAATTCGGACCATCGGGTGAATTCGGATTTGGCCTCAAATTGAAAAATTCGGACTATTGGGAGATTCGAATCATCGGTCGTCGGATTAAAGGACTTTTACTGTATTAAGGATTTTGGTTTACTTGATATGTCAGTGAAGGAAGAATGACGCCTGAGTCAGCGTCTGGTCAAAGATCCACACAAGTACATCCACGCTTATATGGAAAGCTTATTGAATAGTTATTCTTATTTTCTTTTTGTTTTTATTATTTACGAAGTTTTTTCGTAGTGAGAACCCAATTTCATAATGACTGAACCATGAGTGAGGTTGCCTGCGCTCATAATGAAGGCTCCTCAATTTTTTATGCTCTGCGCGGTAGATTCAAACTACGGCGGATGAGTGTTTGAAGAGGGTGCCTTATGTAATAGGCATAATCGTCAATGATTACGGGGCCACTACTAAATATTAGGTTTTCTATATCTCCTTGCTGGAGTCAAACCTATATTAGTGACTAATAATAGAGGGTGAGAGTGAATCATCGGAAGAGGTCGCACAATATTGTTGTTTCGGCGCGGGAAATTCTCGGCTCGGTATGGTGAGTAAAAGTATATGCCATATGTAAGTGTATTACCCACACAAGAGGCAAGATATTTGGATCAGCTACAAGAGGAAATAGGTGGGGAAGATGGTTAATGAAGGTGACGAGGGGGCTGAGGAAGAGAGGGGTGATAAAGGCGGGAGTGACGAATCGGAGGGAGAGCCGGATTTTCCCGGTTTCCAGAAATCATGGACGGCAGAGGAAACTGGAAAATTTTGCTACATGCTATTGAACAAAATCAAGAACTTGGAGGACCGAGTGACCGGCTTGGAGACAGTTAAGAAGGAAATTGTTACAGAGAATGGTGAGTTGAAGAACAGGTTGGAGTTAGTGGAGAGAGAAAAGGCAGAGATAATGACTAGGCTAGACACCAGTATCTCGGAAGGTAAAAATGCTTGGGGCATGACTAGAGACCAAGTGGTAAAAGATTTAGACAGTGTAAGGACGGCAAACAGTGACGAATTCAGGAAGATAATGGATGAACAGAAACAGCAAGATGTTAGGATAAAGGACAAGGTAAATAGAATGGTTAAGCAAGGCATCCACGAAAACTCTCAGGCCATCCAGGAAGAAAGTCGTAGGGCTAACTGCCTCATAATATCAGGGGTGGAAGAAAAGGAGGAACTAGACTGGACAAAAAGAAGAGAGAAGGATGAAGGTCGCATCAACAAGATTCTGGAATCTATTAACCCTCTCACGTCCTTGACGCAATTTTGAGCCTATTAGGGATACTTTAAAGCCTTTGTTACCGTCAGGGGTATTTATAAACATTTAGTTTATTTACTTCAACCTCTGCAGTTGTCTTTGAGTTAGCTGTGGGCATAAAACTAATTTTGGAGAGTTAATTATAAGAGTGAGAGTAATCTATTTCTTATTGCTAATCTGGCAACCTCTGCGTCATAAGGATGTGAGAGGGTTAAGGATGAGGAGGACAACTGGAAGGAGGAAATATCAGACATGTTTAGGCTGGGAATATACACAAAGGAATACAATAGACTGGTAAAAATCGAATTTAAGTCAAGAAAGACATGTGATGAAATCATAGCAGTAGCAGCTAGGCTAAAAGAGTTAGGTGGTATGGACAAAATCTACATCAGGCGTGATATACCAGAAGAAGAGAGAAAGAAGGAGGCTGAACTAAGGATAATAGCAAGAGGACAGAACAAGAAAAGAATAAGTTTTTTTACGGAGTGAGAAAAGGGAAGATTATGAAACTTCCGGTAAAGAGAAACTAAAAGAAAAAGAGGGTAGGGTACAGACCGCCGCAGATAAGGCACTTGAATCAGGAAAAGGGGGACTGGAAAGTATAAGGATTCTATATAGCAATGTCGATGGGCTAATCTCTAAGAAATTAGAACTATCAGACTTACTCAATACTAAGAAACCAGAAATAGTATGTCTCACTGAGACAAAATTAAGAGAGGAACTTGATATAAATCTGCTAGGATGGTCTGAATACAAGATTTGGAGGAGGGACAGAAAACTTCGACATGGAGGTGGAGTGTGCATCCTTACTAGGAAAGATTTGATTGTGTCTGAGATACAACTAGAAACTTCAACAGCAGAAGTTTTAGCACTAGAAATTGGTGGAAACAAAAAAATAGTAGTGATAGTAGTGTATGTACCTCCCAAGACGAAGACATGGAGTAAGGAGGAGCATAGCCTAATGCGTAAGGAAACAATTAGTGTGCTAGAAAATATCTTCGCTTCAAAGGATGAAATAGTCATGTGTGGGGACTTTAACTGCAAGGAAGTAAATTGGGAAGAACTTGAACCCGGAACAGGAGAGGAAAGTTGGGGCTATGAAGTTTTAAGTATGGCCATGGAAAATTCTATATACAGTACCAACATGTAAAAGAGAAAACAAGAATAAGGGGAAGTGATCAACCAGCTAGATTGGACCTTCTCTTCACAAGAAGGGAGGAGGAGGTTCAAAGTATTCAGTACCTATGCCCACTAGGAAAAAGCGACCATGCAGTTCTCGACATAGACCTACTATTGAAGCATAAACTACCCAAGGAAAGGGAAAAGCACAAGGAAAATCACTGGATGTATTCCAGAACCGATTTCGCAGGACTACGGGATTTTTTCAAGTCACAAAATTGGGGATCAAGTGTTATCTGAAAGTGAGGTAGACAAAAAACTCAAGGCATTCATGGAGATCTATGATACTGGTATAAAAACTTTTGTCCCAAAGTACATTAATAACAGAAAAAAAGGACATTGCAAAGAATGGTTTAATCGCGAATGTAGGCAAGCACAGGAAGCAAAAAACAAAGCCTGGAAAAAGATGAGAAACTGGGATTCAGAAGAAAACAGGCAAAAGTATAAAGAGGAGAAAAACAAATGCACAGAAATGAGGAGGAGGTCAGAGGCAAACCATGAGAAAGGGATAGTGGAGAACCATGAAAAGAATCCAAATATGTTTTTCAAGTTTGTAAACGGCAAAAGGAAGATAAAAGCCACAATCCTAAAAATTAAAAGTGGAAACCGAATCATAGAAGATGATACAGAAATTGCGGAAGAACTAAATAGAAATTTTGCATCAGTATTTACAAAAGAAGGAGAATTCATTGCATCAGAAAACAATGAGATAGGTATAGAGGAAATGCCGGAAGTCACATTTAACAGAGAAGAGCTCATAGACAAAATGAGTTAGGTGGATCCAAACAAAGCCGCCGGACCGGATGGAGTATCAGGCTGGATTATTAAAGAAAATGCCAAGGAACTGAGTATACCAATATATGATATAATGACCAAATCATTGGACACGGGGATAGTACCTACAGAATGGAAAAGAGCAAACATTATTCCTATATTTAAGGGAGGAAGCAGAGATAAGCCACTGAATTATAGACCTGTATCACTATTGAGCATCCTCATAAAGATTGTGGAAGGATTAATAAGGGACAAATGGGTGAACTACTGTACCTGGAATCCAAAAGATTAATTACTGACCGACAATTTGGATTCAGAGGAGGCAGATCATGTGTAAGCAACTTGTTGAGTTTTTACTCTAGAGTAATAAACACAATGGACCAGAGGGAAGGATGGGTAGACTGTGCCTACCTAGACTTTAAAAAGGCATTTGACAAAGTTCCACACAAGAGATTGCTATGGAAATTAAAACATGGGGGAAAAGTAGGAGACAAACTGCTGAAATGGATGGAGAGCTACCTTAGCGAAAGACAGATGAGAACAACAGTAAGGGGGAAATCATCAAACTGGACTCAAATTACGAGTGGAGTACCACAAGGATCTGTCCTAGCCCCAATCATGTTTTTAATATTTGTAAATGACTTACCTGAGGGACTAACAAGCTACATGAGCATGTTTGCGGACGATGCTAAGCTGCTTAAAACGATCAGAACCCAGGAGGATTGCCTTGAACTCCAATCAGATTTGCAAAAGATCCATGAATGGAGCATCAAATGGAATATGGAGTTCAATGCAGGAAAATGTAAGACTCTAGAAATGGGTAAAAGCAAGTACAGACCTAGAAAAGATTATAAACTAGGAAACAAAGTGATTCCCAAAACAGAAAAAGGAAAAGACTTGGGGATAGAATTTAAGGATAACATGTCTCCGGAAAGCCACGTAAATAAGATAGTGAGAGAATCACTAGCACTATTGGCAAATATCAGGATGTCTTTCAATTATCTTAATGAAAACACCATGAAACAAATAATAACGGCAATAATAAGACCCAGGATGGAATATGCATCTGTAGTGTGGTCCCCTCACATGAAGAAACATATCCACAAAATTGAGAGGGTACAGAGAGAAGCTACGAGGATGATCCCAGGTTTGGAAAATTTGGAGTACCAAGAGAGGCTCGAGAGATTGAATCTACCTACTGTACACTGGAACAGAGAAGGAAACGAGGACAGCAAATTCAGATATACAAATGTGTTAGAGGTATTGACAAAATCGACCAAGAAAACTTCATAGAGAGGGATGGAGGTGAGAGAACAAGAGGTCACAGCTACAAACTGAAAGTGCCTAATAGTAAATCTGATCTGAAAAGTAAAAGATATCCTACCAACTCGATTAGTGGGTGGAACAAATTGCCAGCCGAAGTAGTGTCTGCACCATGAGTACATAGTTTCAAAGCACGGTATGACAAACATATCTTAGGAGGCGGGAATTAACGAGCATGCTCACTCCCGCAAATACAACTAGTGTAAGTACAACAACTAGTGTAAGTATACACAGGAAAATGTAAGACTCTAGAAATAGGTAGAAGCAAGTACAGACCTAGAAAATATTATAAACTAGGAAACGAAGTGATTCCCAAAGCAGAAAAAGAAAAAGACTTGGGGATAGAATTTACGGATAACATGTCTCCGCCCCCCTGGGGGTTAGGGAATAGAATATGCCCCACGTGCCTTCTGCGTGTCGTAAGAGGCGACTAAAGAGGTTGGGTCGGTGAGCTTGCGACCCCCACCTGGAAAAAATATCTAAGCTAAGAAAAACGAACGAACAGCCTCGGATGCGGACGGAACCTACGTTGACGAACCACGACCGACTAAGGACATTCCTTCGGACATTCTGAGAATGGCTACGTGGAATGTTAGTGGCATGAATGATGGCACAAAAGAGAGAGAGGTTCTGGAAGTGTTAGTGAATGCCAGGCTGGATGTATGTGGAATGACAGAGACCAAATGGAAAGGTTCAGATGTGAGAGAGTGGGAGTGTGGAATGGGTGTGTGTGCTGGAGTGAGTGAAGGAACAGCGAGAGAAGGTGCATGTTTGTTTGTAAGTAGCAAATGGAAGGAATGTGTAAGAGAGTATGGGTCTGTGGGTTCAAGGATTGTGTGGGTGAGAATGAAAGTAGGAATACAAACGTGGGTGATTGTATGCGTGTATGCCCCGACAGAGGATATACTTGAAAGAAAGAATGAGGAGTTCTGGATGAATGTGGAGGCGTGCCTGGAGAAGTTTGACAAGAACGAAAGAATATTTCTGATTGGGGATATGAATGGTAAGGTGGGTATTAGGAAAGTTGAGGGAGTGGTGGGAGGGTGGGGGGTACCATCAGAGGTGAATGGGAATGGTAGTGCACTTGTGGTCGTATGTGTGGGGAGGAGGCTGTGGATAGCCAACACCTTTTTCCGACACAGAATGATCCACAGGTACACGTGGAAACGGATGTTGACGATGAAGGATAAGACAGTGGTGGAACGAAAGTCATTGATTGATTATGTATGTGTGGATGAACGAATGAAGAAATCTGTGATGGATGCTAGGGTGTATAGGGGTATTGGAGGGGGTCTGTCTGATCATTATGTAGTGGTAGCTAAGGTTAGGATACAAAAGAAGTGGGTGAGGAGAGCTGGAGGGAGGCGAGAGGAGGGTGGAATGGTGAGGAGGGTGGAGAGGTTGCAGGAGGAGGAAGTCAGGGAGGAGTACAGGAGAGCAGTGGAAAGACGACTAGGTGGGTTCGACTTGGAAGTTATGGAGGAAGTGGAGGAGATGAGCAAGGTGTTTACGGATGAGATCTGTGCAGCATGTGAGGAGGTGTGTGGAGTGAGGAGAAGAGGGAGGGGAGTGAAAGGTACAGCATGGTGGACAGAAGAGGTAAGAATAGCTGTGGAAGAAAAGAAGAAAGCATATAGAGAGTGGTTGGGTAGTAGAGGGAATGAAGATTTCGAGAGACAGAAACGAGCGAGGTGCGTGGAGAGTAAGAGGGTGGTGAAGAGAGTAGTGAAGGAAAGTAAGAGAAGAGTAGATGAGGAATTTGGAAGGAATCTGAGTGTAAAATGGAGGGAGAGTAAGAAACTGTTCTGGAAAGAAGTCAAGAAAGTTAGGGAAGGTAGCAAGGGAAACAGTAAGGGTGTGAAAGATAAGAATGGGAGAATGCTAGCCGAGAAGCAAGAGAGAGTCGAAAGATGGAGGGAGTACTTCAATGAGTTGCTAAATGTAAGGAATGAAGAGCCAACAAACATAGCTGGATATGGTATGGGAGGGAGAAGAAGAGAAGTAGTGGAGGAGGAGGTGGGGATCAGGAGGTCAGAAGTGTGGGAAGCCATGAAAAGAGTGAAGTTGGGGAAAGCACCAGGAACAGATGGAGTGTGTGGGGAAATGTTGAGGTATGGTGGTGAGATAGTGATAGAATGGGTATGGAAAATGTGCAAACTAGCATGGGAGAAGGGGAGTGCACCCGGTGACTGGAAGACTGGCATAATAGTCCCCCTATATAAGGGCAAAGGGGAAAGAGGAGTGTGTGGTAACCACCGAGGAATATGTCTTCTAAGCGTAGTAGGGAAGGTATACAGTAGGGTAGTGATTGAGAGAGTGAGAGTGAGAACGGAGAAATGGATAGGCGATGAGCAGGGAGGTTTTAGGAAGGGAAGAGGATCTGTAGATCAGATTTTTACCCTGAATTGTGTTGTGGAGAAATATCTGGAGTAAAAACAAAAGGTTTATGTTGCCTGTATGGACTTGGAGAAGGCCTATGACAGAGTGGATAGAGAAGGTTTGTGGAAAGTACTTAGAATATACGGAGTAGAGGGCAAGTTGCTGAAAGCAGTGAAGAGCATGTATGAGGGTGCAAAGGCGGCAGTACATGCGGAGAGTGAGCAGAGCGAGTTCTTTGACCTGAATGTTGGTTTGAAACAGGGGTGTGTGATGTCCCCGTGGTTGTTTACTGTATATATGGATGGAGTTATTAAAGAAATACAGTACTATCAAGAGCAGTGGATGTTGGTGTATCGCTGAAAAGGGAGGGAATTGAGTGGAAGCTACCTATACTGCTGTTTGCGGATGATACAGTTTCTGATGAGTGATAATGAATGGGAGTTGCAGGGTCTGGTAAATGAGTTTGGAACAGTGTGCGAAAAACGGAATTTGAAGGTAAATGCGGGGAAGAGGAAGGTTATGGTCTTCGAAAGGGGTGAAGTCACAGAGTGTGAGGTGAAGCTGAACGGTCAGGCTATGGAGATCGTCAACTCTTTTAAGTATCTGGGCAGTGTGTTGAGTAAAGATGGGACTATGGATGAAGAAGTGTGGGAGAGGGTACAACAGGGGAAGAGGGTTGTAGGAACGCTAAAAGCAGTAACAAGAAATAGGGTGGTCAGTATGGAAGTGAAGAAGTCCTTGCATGACAGTGTGGTAATCCCGACACTGACTTACGGAAGCGAAGCATGGACGTTGGTTGAGAGACTCAGACCAAGAGTGAGAGCAGGGGAAATGAATTACTTAAGGAGTGCGTGCGGAGTTACATAGAGGGATAGACAGACTAATGAGGAAGTAAGAAGGAGGTGTGGTGTGGAGGTAGATGTGCTGGAAAGTGTGAAAAGGAACAACTTGAGATGGTTCGGCCATATGGAACGTATGGAAAGCGAGAGAATGACTAAGAGGGTGTACGAGAGCGAGATGGAGGGACAGAGAAGGAGAGGTAGACCGAATGAGAGGTGGAAGGATGGAGTGAGCAAGTACATGAACGAAGGCGGTGCTGGTTGGGGGGAGGGGCGTCGACTGACTGGGGACAGAGGTGCATGGGGGCGGTTCGTTCGTGGCCACCCCTTCGGGGATCACGGCGTCAGGCAATAGATAGATAGATAGATAGTCTTCGGAAAGCCACGTAAATAAGATAGTGAGAGAATCACTAGCACTATTGGCAAATATCAGGATATCTTTCAATTATCTTAATGAAAACACCATGAAACAAATAATAACGGCAATAATAAGACCCAGGATGGAATATGCATCTGTAGTGTGGTCCCCTCACATGAAGAAACATATCCACAAAATTGAGAGGGTACAGAGAGCAGCTACGAGGATGATCCCAGGTTTGGAAAATTTGGAGTACCAAGAGAGGCTCGAGAGATTGAATCTACCTACTGTACACTGGAACAGAGAAGGAAACGAGGACAGCAAATTCAGATATACAAATGTGTTAGAGGTATTGACAAAATCGACCAAGAAAACTTCATAGAGAGGGATGGAGGTGAGAGAACAAGAGGTCACAGCTACAAACTGAAAGTGCCTAATAGTAAATCTGATCTGGAAAGTAAAAGATTTCCTACCAACTCGATTAGTGGGTGGAACAAATTGCCAGCCGAAGTAGTGTCTGCACCATCAGTGCATAGTTTCAAAGCACGGTATGACAAACATATCTTAGGAGGCGGGAATTAACGAGCATGCTCACTCCCGCAAATACAACTAGTGTAAGTACACACCAATGCTAAACAAAGACAGAGAATGCCGATATTTTATGGCTGAAAAATACTTCTTACCTTCGGCTACAGTATATCATATCATTCTTCATTTGGATTACGAAGTGTACCCTTCTAGTATGTTCCTATTTTTTCTTGCTAGTTTCAGGCTATCTTATTCAAAATATGTTAGCCTTCTAATACTGTAGTCAAGAGGGGTAGAACTACCTCGAGTGTCTCCTTCTGTAAAGTATATCTTTCTGTTTAATTTTGTCTATTATCAGACGATATTAATAAGTTCAGGAAAGGCCTCCCATATTCAAAGAGTTAATTTCTTGCCTACATGTTTCAATACAATTAAACATTTACAGATTATTGAAAATGGTAACCAAGTAAACGTATGGCAAGTACCAGAAAAGGGACTAAATATGAACCACGTGCCCACGCAGACGACTTACTGTACCTGTGCACTGATTCCTGTATACATTTTATGTCAACTACTATAATCTCAAAAGTCCTACATGATTATTATCAATCGTAATTTCCTGAAATATTAACAAGTACATTCCTTATGCTCTTTTTGGGATTTGAATGCTCAGTAATCTTTCCATTTATACATTTTAGTTATCACGGTATTTTTCGTTATGTGTTGACCAGTTCACAAGCAAAGCTTGTGAAATGTTTCACTCTTCTATCAGTATTGCAACAATCAGTGTTCTTCAGAGCTCTCTCAGTGCATACCCCCTCTCCTGCGGCGAGTGTGAGGCACCCACCTTTCAACACAGTCCCACTCCTATTCTGTCCAACTCTCCAACCCAAGAATTAGCAAAACAAATCGGTCTTTCATCTACTCAACAAACTCTCTCCCTTAATTAATCTTTCCTTCATCCTATGACTTAGATTGCTATATATTCCGTGTATGCAGGCATTTTGATCCCAACGTCCCTTGAATTTGGCTCTCTGTCACTCTTTTGGCTTTGAGGGAGACACTCGTTACAGGTAACCTGCCTTTTGTCTCCTTCATACACACATATGAAAAAATACTTATTGAAACGTTTTTCTGTCTTCCAAGTTTTATAGATATGTAGTATGAACAAAAACAAATCGTGATAGGTTGTCTTGTCATATATTTCAAATTAATTGTTGTATATTATTAATTTCGTGTTTCTAGTATCGGTATATGTATTGTAGATGTATACTTTCCAACCCATATTGTTGTTATTTTCAGTCAACTTCAAATAGCTTAATAGTCAGATAAGTTTGAAGTTCGAGTTAGATGCACTGTATAAGAATGTGTACATTAAAGTTGTAAGGAAATAAGGCAATCTAGTAAATGTCTTTGATTATGAATGTCAGGCTCTTAAAGTAGTTTATTGTAGTTAAGATTAAAACAAAATTTTGGAGGTTAGGGGTTTTACGTGGACATAGCGGTATGTAATACATTGAAAACCGAGTCAAAATTATGTGAAATGCATAGGATATTTAATATTATAGAAAGTTTTGCTTGATACATAGACAAATAGATGTTTGCAATCACAAATTGAATAACTTGTGCAAATAATAAAAAAAGAAGCAGATTTTCAAGTTTGAGATGCTTGAAAACTTAAATTAAAGGTAGTTAATTGATTAATTTTTTTTTTTTTTTTTTTTTTTTTTAAAAGAGACAATGAACGGAGGAAGGAAAAACACAGATACAACAAAAAGGTCCATGTGCCTAAAGGCATCCTCCATTCATAAAATGTTTGTAACAACTGGATTTAAACATTTGTAGATTGTAAGTTTGTGGAAAGCAATTCGAGGGAAGTGAATTCCAAAGAGTAGTAGCTCTGGGGATAAATGAATTCTGATAAGCAGAAGTTCTGCATTGTGGAGGAGAAAGTGTAAATTCATGGGCGCTCTCAGCTGCCCTAGTTCTACGGGGAAAGATGTGGAGAGGCGGCACAATTGAAGCAAGTTCCTCGGAACAATTGCTGTGAAAATATCTGTAGAATAATGCAAGGGATGCAACGTTTCTTCGTATGGATAATGTAGGAAGGTCCTGTGTGATTGCAGGGTTATTGATTAATCTAATAGCTTTATTTTGAATTTTGTCCAACTGCCTCAATGCAACCACTCCACTTCCACCCCACAGAGGTGAACAGTAATCCATCTGAGAACGCACATGACTTTTATATATTATGGCCAACTGCTCGTCAGTGAAGAATTTTCGAACTCTGTACAGGAGTCCCAGTTTTTTAGAGGCATTCTTAGCAATGCTTCTAAACTTAACTGATTAACTTTTAAAATTAGCTTAACTACAGTAAACCCTCGCTATCTCGGACCTCTAGAAGTCGGAAACCCGCACTACTCGGACTGGCATCGGCCTCTCGGAAAGTTCGCCGTATATCTCGGAAAATTCCGAGATGTAAGGGGAAAACTCCGAGGGCCCACATGGTCTGTCGGACAGGTGTCATATATCTCGGAAAATTCCGAGATCTAAGGGCAAATTCCGAGATCTAGGCTACAGTGAGGTGGAGAAGGACAGTGAAATGGAGAAGGAAAGTGATATTTATAATATATGTCTGCTGGATACTGTACAGGTACTGTAATTTATCTTGAATCTACGTTGTTAGTGATAGGGAAGTCTCCGGTTTCTCTGGTGGCTCGGACTCCCTCTTCCAATTCGGACATTTTTCTCTCTTAAGTCGGACATAAGTCGGACTTCGATCATCTCGGACTGGGTCTCCCCCCAATTAGTCCGAGATAGCGAGGGTTTACTGTACTGTAGTTAGTTCCCAAATTCGAGTTAACTTAACTTAACTAGTTAATTTGATGAGTTAATTGACCCAACTCTGATGGTACGTAATGTAAGCTTTATCGAATCTGCTGATGTGGAGAACTGGCGCTTAGAAAATGTCAGATTCTATTATTATTGTTATTATTATTAGTCAGGTCGATATATGGAAAATACCCCCTCAACCCCCAAAAAATTGCTACAAAAGGTTTCTCAACTGATTCTGGTAGGGTTTAGTGTACTTTATAACATACTAAAAGTTTACCAAAGTAGGACCCCCGGAAAAGTTTTTTTTCCAAGATGGCCGCCGAAACCTCTTAATGATCATAACTATGTAACTATCAACTCAAATTTGATGATCTTGGTGTCTATCCCTAGGTTTTTGGGGGCAAAGAACACATTAAGATCATAAAAAATTATGTTGGCCTATTATGTAACACAAAAATCCAATATGGCGTCAAAAATAGCCGCCAACACCTCCAAATGACCGCAAGTCCATAACTATTGACTCAAATTTGATGATCTTGATGTCTATCCCCAGGTTTTTGGGGGCAAGGAACACATTAAGACAACTTTGGATATCACTGAGCTGTTGAATCATTATGAAATTGAATTCATGACCTTCAGCTGTCCACTATCACCTAATGCACAAACACCTTTGTCCATAGAATAAGTTTCAGAGCGTTCAGTTTTGAGTGTCATCCTCCTCCTCAGTATCGACCTCTTGAGTGTTGTTTGGATTGTCACAGTTTTCAGTTTGGCAAGGGCCACATGCAGCAGTGCAGGGGAGTCCATAGCGTCTGCAGATGCATCGAGAGGATTTGCATCCCCCCGAACAGTTGCAATGGATAATTTTCAAGAGTTCGTCAGGCGCAGCATTGTTTTGGGTCATAATTGGAATTAACTGATCATTTTCCTGTTTCCATCCCCATTCAGTTGGGTTCATTTCATTTGCCATCCCGATCCATACCATAATTTGAAAGTACACACATTGGCTATGGAATCTTGTTGCAGGTGATGTTGGGGGAAGCCGTTCAGGAGTGACAAATGCTTGAGCAGTTGCCACTTTCTTGGTGAAAATGATATGGCGCAGTGATGATAGCGTATCATTAGACTTGCCACCAAAGAGATCAACCATCAGGTCTTTGCCAAGATCTGATATGTCCTCTTGAGATTTGTTTTGAAGGATGAATGCACTAGCACAGGACTTCATGGCAGGATCAGATTTCACTAATTTCCGGAAGGCTGACTTTTTTCCGATGCCGAAAATCCTTAAAGTTGAATCACATCCTGAGTAGGCATGTACAAAGAGCAACTCATTGCACACATCGTCTCCTAAAGTTTCTTTCAACAGGTTAATGTTATACACTCTGTGTTTTTTTGACTGCTTGTTTGCGTCAGAACGGAAGTAGATGATCTCATTGTCTGTTCTGGAGTAATGAAGGAGCAAGATCAGCAAATCTGTATCCTCACCGACCAACGTTGTGGTGCAATGACGGGATCGTTCAACAGTTGCCTTAACAATATCAACGTCTGCATCCCCTGGTGACTGAATGACATGGCATCCCCTTTTAGTTAGCGCTGTGCTGATGAGAGCAATCATGTCTGCCTTGTTTTTGTCACGAGACAAAAAGTCCTCCTTTTTGCCTGAAAACTCTATTTCTGCAGTGAAACTAACAATAGGGTGCAGGTTTTTTCCTCGTCTCTGATGTGTGTTGTCTTTTATGGAGGGACCTTCACCATAGCCATCGAACACCACTGTCGCTTGTCCGTAATGTCTCACAGTGAAGTCTGCATAAGACTCAGCTATTGCATTATATGAGTCGCCTTTCTTCCACGGTAAACGATGGAGCAAAGAGCCACCATCAAGCACGTAACAATCTGTTTTAGGAATAGAGTTCATCACAGCCTCATTTGATAAGTCCGCAGCATGGTCTCGAATTGCCTGAGCAAGCTGAGGTTTGTCTGCTTTTCGAAGAATGTTCCTGGTCTCAAAGAGGGCTGGAGGGTAGGGGCTTAGTTCATATGTCAAAACCTCTTCAAGGGAAAGATCTCCTGACCTTGACACCACAAGGAAACGCTGGAACAGAAGGGCAGGATCAATGGTACGATCAGGAGCAATCTTCACAGCAGAGATATTCCCAAGGGTTTGGGCTCTGTCTTTCCGCTTGAATTTGTAAGTAAATGCCGACTTTCCGATTATATCTTCAATGATCTTGTTCCCAACCGATTCAAAGTCATGCACATTCACATCTGGCCCAGCCACTATCCCGTTGACAATGTTTCTCAGAGTAGGATCAGATGTGAAGGGTGAGCAGGCTGCAAGCTTTATCCAAATTTTCTCGAGATCAGATGCATCTCTTTTGATGCGCGCCTCAGTTGAGTCTTTGTGTTGCGGACTTGTAGTATAGGTTAGGTTTGTGAAATCCTGCATCGCACTGTTGTACTCGGATGTTACAGGTGCAGATAAGGTCCAAAGGTTTCGCATGTCCTCAGTCATCCCACTGCCGCGAGTTAGACCACCAGTGCTCTTTAGAGACCTCATCAACGTTTGTTCAATGACAAGATCACTACTAAGCCCTGCCCAGCACTGATTGCTCCTACGAACAACGTGAAAACCATCAAGGAACTTTAATTTTTAATGGTCTTAATGTGTTCCTTGCCCCCAAAAACCTGGGGATAGACATCAAGATCATCAAATTTGAGTCAATAGTTATGGACTTGCGGTCATTTGGAGGTGTTGGCGGCCATTTTTGACGCCATATTGGATTTTTGTGTTACATAATAGGCCAACATCATTTGTTATGATCTTAATGTGTTCTTTGCCCCCAAAAACCTAGGGATAGACACCAAGATCATCAAATTTGAGTTGATAGTTACATAGTTATGATCATTAAGAGGTTTCGGCGGCCATCTTGGACGCCATCTTGAAAAAAAAACTTTTCCGGGGGTCCTACTTTGGTAAACTTTTAGTATGTTAAAAAGTACACTAAAACCTACCAGAATCAGTTGAGAAACCTTTTGTAGCAATTTTTTGGGGGTTAAACTGTATTTTGACCTGACTACAGTATATAGTAACCGGCGGGATGTTAGCATCGACTGGGAGCCAACAGTGTGCGGGTTCGAGGCTCCTAGGAGCAGACATTTAAAATATACTCGCCTCCCTGTACTGTACTGGGAGCAGTACATATAGCAGATCAACTGAAATAACCAATTCGCCTCGGTGGATCATGTCGTATGTACACAAAAATAATTAATAGTGTATTCAATAGCATGTAATTATAATTCCTGCAGACTGTATGGTGTGGTGCTGTGTAACCCGCTGATGATGGTAACAGAACTGGCACCCCTTGGTTCACTGCTAGACTACCTCCGCAAACAATTCAAACATGTACCCATCACAGGTTAGTGTGTGTGTCTCTCTCTCTCTCTCTCTCTCTCTCTCTCTCTCTCTCTCTCTCTCTCTCTCTCTCTCTCTCCTCCCTCTCTCTCTCTCTCTCTCCTCCCTCTCTCTCTCTATCTCCTCTCTCTCTCTCTCTCTCTCTCTCTCTCTCCTCTCTCTCTCTCTCTATCTCTCTCGCTCTTTCTCTCTCTGGCTTGCTCTCTCGCTCTCTCTCTTTCTCCTTGCTTTCTCTCTCTCTCTTTCTGTCTCTCTCTCTCTCTCTCTCTCTCTCTCTCTCTCTCTCTCTCTCTCTCTCTCTCTCTCTCTCTCTCTCTCTCTCTCTCTCTCTCTCTCTCTCTCTCTCTCTCTCTCTCTCTCTCTCTCTCTCTCTCAAAAGAGCTTTACATGATTTATTCGCCCATTTAAACCTGCAAGCTCATATTGATGTTATCTGGAACCAGTTCTGCACAGTTATTATCAGCACAGTAAGTACATCCCATTAAATAACAGAGCCTCTCACAACAGGAACCGAAAACCATGATTTAACCAAGACATCACCAATACAATATAGGACAGAAGTTACCAACTACGGTAAACTCACTTGTTTGGCGTTCTTATTTGTCTGGAAAAACGGCGCCAATCGCAATTTCGCCAGACACGCATTGGAAATTAAATGGGAAAAAATTATGGTAGTCTTTGGTCACCCCTAAGTTAGCCTATTTTACAATTTTTTCGTATTTTTAATCAACAATTTCTGAATACTAACTATAGTACATGCCAATTGAAATAATTAAAGGATATTAAAAATGGAGGGAGAGTAAGAAACTGTTCTGGAAAGAAGTCAAGAAAGTTAGGGAAGGTAGCAAGGGAAACAGTAAGGGTGTGAAAGATAAGAATGGGAGAATGCTAGCCGAGAAGCAAGAGAGAGTCGAAAGATGGAGGGAGTACTTCAGTGAGTTGCTAAATGTAAGGAATGAAGAGCCAGCAAACATAGCTGGATATGGTATGGGAGGGAGAAGAAGAGAAGTAGTGGAGGAGGAGGTGGGGATCAGGAGGTCAGAAGTGTGGGAAGCCATGAAAAGAGTGAAGTTGGGGAAAGCACCAGGAACAGATGGAGTGTGTGGGGAAATGTTGAGGTATGGTGGTGTGATAGTGATAGAATGGGTATGGAAAATGTGCAAACTAGCATGGGAGAAGGGGAGTGCACCCAATGACTGGAAGACTGGCATAATAGTCCCCCTATATAAGGGCAAACGGGAAAGAGGAGTGTGTGGTAACCACCGAGGAATATGTCTTCTAAGCGTAGGAGGGAAGGTATACAGTAGGGTAGTGATTGAGAGAGTGAGAGTGAGAACGGAGAAATGGATAGGCGATGAGCAGGGAGGTTTTAGGAAGGGAAGAGGATCTGTAGATCAGATTTTTACCCTGAATTGAGTTGTGGAGAAATATCTGGAGAAAAAACAAAAGGTGTATGTTGCCTTTATGGACTTGGAGAAGGCCTATGACAGAGTGGATAGAGAAGGTTTGTGGAAAGTACTTAGAATATACGGAGTAGAGGGCAAGTTGCTGAAAGCAGTGAAGAGCATGTATGAGGGTGCAAAGGCGGCAGTACGTGCGGAGAGTGAGCAGAGCGAGTTCTTTGACCTGAATGTTGGTTTGAAACAGGGGTGTGTGATGTCGCCGTGGTTGTTTACTGTATATATGGATGGAGTCATGAAAGAAATACTATCAAGAGCAGTGGATGTTGGTGTATCGCTGAAAAGGGAGGGAATTGAGTGGAAGCTACCTATACTGCTGTTTGCGGATGATACAGTTCTGATGAGTGATAATGAATGGGAGTTGCAGGGTCTGGTAAATGAGTTTGGAACAGTGTGCAAAAAACGGAATTTGAAGGTAAATGCGGGGAAGAGCAAGGTTATGGTCTTCGAAAGGGGTGAAGTCACAGAGTGTGAGGTGAAGCTGAACGGTCAGGCTATGGAGATCATCAACTCTTTTAAGTATCTGGGCAGTGTGTTGAGTAAAGATGGGACTATGGATGAAGAAGTGCAGGAGAGGGTACAACAGGGGAAGAGGGTTGTAGGAACGCTAAAAGCAGTAACAAGAAATAGGGTGGTCAGTATGGAAGTGAAGAAGTCCTTGCATGACAGTGTGGTAATCCCGACACTGACTTACGGAAGCGAAGCATGGACGTTGGTTGAGAGACTCAGACCAAGAGTGAGAGCAGTGGAAATGAATTACTTAAGGAGTGCGTGCGGAGTTACATGGAGGGATAGACAGACTAATGAGGAAGTAAGAAGGAGGTGTGGTGTGGAGGTAGATGTGCTGGAAATTGTGAAAAGGAACAACTTGAGATGGTTCGGCCATATGGAACGTATGGAAAGCGAGAGAATGACTAAGAGGGTGTACGAGAGCGAGGTGGAGGGACAGAGAGGGAGAGGTAGACCGAATGAGAGGTGGAAGGATGGAGTGAGGAAGTACATGAACGAAGGCGGTGCTGGTTGGGGGGAGGGGCGTCGACTGACTGGGGACAGAGGTGCATGGGGGCGGTTCGTTCTTGGCCACCCCTTCGGGGATCACGGCGTCAGACAATAGATAGATAGAAGACTCACCAGAAACATTTTAAAGTGTTTTATTTAATTAGGCCTAGGCCTGTATTGTTTGTTTGCTTCGTTCTACTACTGGGTGTCCGCCTCATTATTCTTCTCCTCTGTACCATGATAGCTACTTTGGACCCTAAGGTCCTCCCTAGTCGGCTATCTAAGCTCCTCAGTCTTCATGGCTTGCCTCAAAAAGCCTTCAAAGCTGGGATCGTTGATATAGACACGTCGCCATTTTAGTCCAAGTCGCATTATCCTTCTTCTTGCCGCCGAAGGTACATTCCTGGCGAACCGGAGCCATGTTCTTTTAAGTGCTTCTAAGTTTGTTTAAGTTCTTTTAAGGTTATGAACTTATGAATGAAAAATACTGCCACTTGTGATTGTATTGTTTCAGTTAATATATCACTCACAAAGGCATAAAACATGATGCAAGGTAAGTTAAGTATATTTCTTGTTCTGCGCATCTTTCCTAAAATTGCGAATGTCCTTTTCCACTTTGGGCTTTTCAGGTGGCCCTCTATCACGAGCAACTGCATCACCACTTGGTCCCACGGCTACCATTATCCATACAGTCAGGACCCCCAATTCGCGAGAATAGGGGTGACAGGAGGCATCGCGTATTGTGAATTCGGGTATTGTGGAACTAACTTTAAATGGGAATAATTAGATTGGGTGACATCTCTCAATTATGGCCTATTTTCGAAATTTTTGGCCCTATTTTCGACATTTTTGGCTCTACAGTACAGTCTATATCTTATATATAAGAAGAACAATGAATAAAAATATGAAACTATCCTTAAAATTAGTAGTAGATAGGCTAGGACTAGGACTAGGACCGTAGGACTTCACGATTTTCTCCAACTTCTCCCTCCCTAACCAAATCGTACGAACAGTTTACTCTGACAAGCCTATTGCACAGTTTCCTTCTCCTCTTTTCTTGCGAAACAACAATTCCACCTTCATTTTGTGTGTTATCTTCTTATATTGGCGTGGCATGGCGAAAAAAGTGGCAGGCACTACAAACGTTTGGTCACTCCGCACGGCTATGAGCGCTTGAGCGGGACTGTGGGAGGGAGGGAGGGAGGGTAAGCGGGAGGGAAGGCAGGCGTATGCCCGTCTTCTTCTTTTTTCAGAGCTACTCCTGGGCCTCGCGAAACGTAGACGTGCTCGCGTATCAAGCGGGAATAGCGGATTTGGCCCCTTCTTAACTCTCGATTCGTGTATTGTGGTACCACCTCGCATAATTAATGCTTAATTAATTAATGTTATTTTCGAGGGGTAACTCGTGTATTAGGGTTTTCGCGAATTGTGGAATCGTGTATTGGGGGTCCTGACTGTATATCATGAATTGATGGAGAGAGTGAGCAATAAATGATTCAGTCAAGGTCGAACAGAAACTGGTAAGATAGTAGAGTAACTTTATCACGACCGACAAGTGCCGAGAGGTAGCCTATGCGCTCGGGTCAATTCGCCGCTCGGGTGTTTTCGCCGCTCGCCTATTTTCGTCTGTTGGCCACCCGCCAATTACGAATTTTTGTCGCCAGACGAGAGCTTTGGTATCTTATAGATTATGGCGCCAAACACGATTTCGCCAAGCTTAACCCTTCCCGCCCGGGCAGCATTTTAAAATGACACCGCGGCAGATGGTCAGGAGCCCGGGTGTCATTTAAAATCCGTAAGCTTCAAAGCCTATTAATCGTGTTTTGCAAGCCGTGCGTCCGACGCATGTAAACAAAGCCTGTCTTTGCGACACCGCACCTCCGAAATCAAGAAGGAGACGTCGGATCAATGTTGTTGTTGTATGGTATGACGAAATTAGTTTCTGCAAAGCTCTAATATTGTCAACATCGTATCGAATCTCTCTCCACGGAAATCGTCATCACAACTGAACCAGTTGACCTAGAGAGCTCTAGTCAATGCCAGTTTACAGATTAGAAACGACACTACGCTTAGATATGTGTGGAAATTCTCTAGCAGTTAAAATAACAAAGATACGGGTAGCCTATTAACCTCTGGGCTGTGCACCCTAAGTAATATACACCACACGCCTGTGCGGAGGTATTTACACTGTTTCCTCACTAAAATCGTTATTTTACCATAAGTATCATTAATACTTATCCATATGCGCCTATTTTACGTTTAATATGAAGATAGTAACATGGCGAGAGTTTCATTCATCAAGTGTGAGCCAGCCTGCTCCACATCCTCCCCTCTCGAGGCTTGGAGAGACACTGAGGCCTCTCTCTGTATCTCTCTCTCTTTCCCACGCATAGATACACAGATGACCAAGCCCTGCTAGCAACTCGCTAATGTTAGCACGAAAATATACCTAAGAATAAGGGAATAACAGGGAAAATAGGTGATAATTGAAGGGGGGGGGGGGGAAGGGGGGGGATGTGGAGGAGTGATATGTGGCATGGCCGAGGGGCAAAAAAAAAAAAAAAAAAATTTTGTTTAAGTGCTATTGGGGTGTATTAACCCCTACAACACGGAAGGGCTCTTGAACGCCCATAAGAAAGCATAACACAGGTACCCGGAAGGGCTCTTGAACACCCAGTGGTTGAAAGCCTGTGAGCTTCGTGTGTGAGGCGTCGGTCCGACGCATGTAAACAACAGCTGGCTGGACCGACGCCCATCTCCGGCCACAAGAAGGAGAGCGTCGCTTGTTCGTGTGTGCCTGTATGTTGTTGTTAAGTATCGAAAAGTAGTGTAAAGTGGCTGTTTTTGCCATAAAGTTATCTCCAATGAAATCATCATCACAAATCAACCAGTTGACTTAGAGAGCTCTACTTAACGCCATTCTACAGGTAAATAACACGGCTACGCTTGGGGATGCGCGGGAATGCGGGAAGCAGTCAGATTAACAAATATACGGTAGCCTAGCCTAGACGTTTTTCTGCCAAAACACCCGGGTTTCGGGGAATATATATATAATACATAGCCGGGGCTGGAGGGTTAAATGTGTTTTTTTAGATCATAAGAGTCTCCCCGCAGTCGCCCAGTAAAACTCATAAGCGTCTCCCCGCAGTTCTCGGGTTAAAGACGTTTTTCGGCCAGATCGCCCGGATCTCAATAATGTCCTTAGGATGGCGAGCCCGGGCGGCAAGGGTTAAACACGCCAGACATAAGAGTTTACTGTACTGTATACAAATTAACAAAAAATTCCAGTTGCAGCAATGAAACGATCGAAGAGTACAACAATAGTAGAAGAAATGTTAAGAAGCTTATTAAAACAAGTAAAAAAGATACAAAAAGCGAGTGGCTGAAACATGCGACACCAACCCCAAAAGTTTTTATAAATATGTAAAAGGTAATAAAAATATCAGAAGTAGGAGAAGCCCTTTGTTAAAGAAGGATCAATTAATGTAAAATTATAGGGATATAGCAAACACACTTAACTCTTTCTTCAGTTCTGTTTTCACTCGAGCGAATAATAGACACTGACTCCCAATCTACCATCACATATCCACTTCAAATTGATAACAATCTCAATATTACGGCAAATGATATCTTGTGCAGATTAAACAACCTTGACCCAACAAATCACCAGGCCCAGACAACCTCCACCCTCGAATCCTAAAATATATCAAGGAGGAGATCGCAGAACCACTAAGCAGGATCTTTAACACATCTCTACGACAGGGTCTAGTTCCCACTGCATGGAAAGAGGCCAATGTAACACCTATTTTTTTTAAAAGGAGATAAAGTTCTGGCAAATAACTTCAGACCAATTAGCTATTAATGGAGTGGAATCCGAGTGGGCACCTGTTACCAGCGGTGTACCCCAGGGATCAGTTTTGGGTCCCGTACTTTTCTTAACCCTTGGAATCCGGGAGGCCTCATATGAGGCAAAATGGTCGGCTAAAAATCGCCGCTATAATCATCAGAACTCGGCAACCATGCGTTGTAGCGACGTCATCTCTACGGAATTCTACAGACAACAAAAAGTTCTACAATTTGCAAAAACATTGACTGCTCTAGGTGGTCTCAATCAGTAACTACTGAATTATGAAGTTGATTTTACCAAAATTCATATGAGGCCCCCTGGATCCCATGGGTTAATATATATAAATGACCTAGATGTCGGGATCAATAACTATATCTCCAAATTTGCCTACGACACCAAAATAGGTAATGCCATACTAAGTGAAGAAGATCGTTGAAACTTACAAACAGATCTTCAGAAGATTGAAGACTGGTCTGTCAAGTGGCAAATGCCATTCAGCACCTGGTTGGCTAGGTTGCGCAGCCCTCTTAAACTTTGTGAGCGCTTGCACAGGATATAACATGTGATGAATGAGGCCCCTCTTGAGGGCCGGGACTGAAAATTCAGAGAAGACATGGTCTGAATGTTAATTTTTTGCAATAAATGAGGGAGACGGCGCGATTTGTACATGGTCGTGCAGCCACCCAAACCTGAGACAGTTTGGTTCGTTGCTCATCGCCGCCAGCTCTTATACCCGGTGTCCAGTGGCAAGTGCCATGAGAAAAACCGCTTTCTTAAAAAGTGAGTCAAAGTCCGGCGCATGATTATACTTGCGGGATTGTAGCATTTCCAAAGCTTTATCAAGGGACCAGGTGGGCATGAGCTGGCAAGGAGGCGGACGAAGTTTGAAACATACCCTCATAAAACCTTTCTCCTCCGCCTGCGGTATGGAAAGGCCGGTGAGATCAAGGAAGGGGGTCCTAATGGCCGACAGATGATTCTTTAACGTTATAACCGAAAAATGTTTCTGCTCAAACAGATAATCTAAGTACACTACTTGAATACTAAGGCTGACGAAGCAGTTGTCTGCCTCGATTCCACAATCCAGGTCGTAAAAGTGTTCCAATGTGATTGATATTGTCTCCTGGTAGACGGGGTGTACTGATTCAAGAGCTTTTTGAGTGACACTAGGCCCAAATTTATTTAGCCATTTGGCCGAGAAAATATCCATAAGGCAAAACTGAGAGAGGTCCGAAGGTTGCCAATCGCTTCCAAGTGGAAGGCGGAGACCGGGAGGGACACCGGGGTCCGGCACCACTGTTGCAATTGGTGGTACCATACCTGAGCCGGCCAGAGCGGCGCGATCAGCGCTACTCGGCCCCGGTAATCCCTTAGTTTGTGAATGACCTTGCACATTAACACAGAGTCTGGTGTCGGAAACAGATAGATTGAGGTCCACTTGTTCCAGTCCACCAGCAATGCATCGGGTCCTCCCGCCGGGGTTACCTCGTGACGGGTCAGAAAGAGTGGCAGTCTGTGGTTCTGCGTTGACGCAAACAAGTCTACTTGTGGACGGGCCGGCTTTGCAATTATCTTGTTGAAGATCGCCTGTTTGATTGTCCATTCTACTAAAGTACTCCGCCGGCGAGAGAGAGAGCGTCTGCCCAGACGTTCGCCACGCCGGGGAGGTATGTGGCATGCAGATGAATCCCTAGCGAGTCTGCTAGGGTAAAAATTTGTTCTGAAACTCTCAACAACTCTCGTGACCTCACTGAGCCTTGCTTCTGAATGCAAAAAACTTCAGTTTGATTGTCCATTCTGAATGCTATTGATTTGTTCTCCAAAGTTGTGCCGTGAGTTTGGAGAAAAAACAGGGGAACTAACAGCTCCTGCTTGTTGATATGTGACTGACTGTTTGCCCCCCAAATGCCTTGTCCCTGGTGGCCTAGACTTGACTGATATCTCCACCCCAGGGACCCCGAGGCGTCCGTGTCTATCCTAACCGTAGGTGGAGGAGAAACCCATGACATGACTGAGTAGAGGACTTCGTGCTTGGTCCAGGCCGAGAGCAAGTTGTGGATTAATGGAGGAATTGGCCATAATTCCTTCTCCGGCAAGAGAGGGAACACTTTGTTGTCTTCCAGGATTAATCGCTTGGTTTTCAGTCGGCCTAGTTTGACAGTTAATTGTATCCAGTTGAGAGAACCGATCAGGGAATCCCACGTTTTCCTGGTCGTATCCAAACTGTGGAGGAACCGGAACAGTTTCCTTCGAAACCTGTTGCGGTTGTCCGCACTCTGTGTAAGAGTCAGAGTGGCGGTATCCCAGATCAGCCCTATCCACTGAATTGTCCTTGAGGGGACAAGGCGTGACTTTGCCAAGTTCACCTTGAACCCTAGGGCTTGTACATGAGCTAACACTCGGTTGACATGATCCTGACATAATTCTAACGAGTTTGCCACTACTAGCCAATCATCCAGATACCAAAACACCTGTATGCCTTGAACTAATAGGGGTAAAAGGGCTTGGTGAAAACTCTTGGTGCTAGGTTCAGCCCGAATGGCATCCTTTGACAGACGTAAGTTTCTTGCCGGATTCTCAAGGCGAGAAACTTTTGGAACCTCTTGTTTATAGGGACATGCCAATAGGCATCTTTGAGATCGATCGAACACATCCAACCTTGCGGTGGGAGTGCGAGTCTGAGTTGCTGTATAGTCAGCATCCTGAAGGGTGAATTCTCTATAAATGTGTTCAGTTGCGAGAGATCTAGAACTGGTCGCATTTGCACACTGTCCCTTTTTGGCACTAAAAAGAGGTGTGATGTGAAAACTAGTTGGGATGCATTGACTGGAATAAGAACTCGTTTGGCAATAATTTCTTGTACTACGGCCTCCTCCTCCTCCTGAGACACTGGGGTATACTCCTGCGGCTGACGCAGTCGGGGCCGCCGGAGCCATCGCCAGGTGATTCCTTTGCTCACTACTTTTCTGGCCCAGGTATACTTGGGCTAGGCTGAGCGGAATGAACGGAACGACCCCAGGTGCAACCGGGGATCGTCCGTCACGGCAACTTCCCAATCCCGGGTCTTTGAGCTCGACTCCAGGATGTGGGGAGGATGAGTGGCTAGTTTTTTGGAGGGGGAGGTGTGTTGGCATCGGACGCTTGACTAGTTTTGGCTTGTGCAGTGTTCGGATTACCTTTATATGGGGCCTTACCTTTATACCCATGAGGCTTACCTTGTTTGGTTTTGTACTGAGGACCTCCCTGCTGAGGGGGTAGTCTAGGGTCTCGAGATGACTGTTTCGGATGTGGTTGGTACTGCTTGTGACCGCCCCTTGATTTATGAAAGGGTTTCTTGGGGGGGGTCCTTCCTCGCTTGGGAGGTAACCTGTTTCCAACCACTTACCAAATTAAAGACTAAGCTCCAAGTTTCAGTGTTAAGAAAAGAAGGGTAGCCGTAAGCACCGGGGATAGAGTTACCCGGCGACCTATGTCCGCCGGCAACTTCTTTACCAGATGCACTCTCAAATCTTGGCGAGCTCGTACCGCCTCCAAAATCGCGATTCTAATGTTGCCTAGGGACTGAATGGCATTTTGAAGTGACAGTCTACGAGACAGCTCAATGGTTCTCCGAATTTGTGGGTCAGTGACGGCCGAGATCGTACGTGCTAGAGAGGCGGCTACTTGATGGCTCACCAAGTATTGAGAGAACATCCGGTAAGCCTTATTTCGTAACCTAAAATCTCGCTCCAAGTGAGCAGGTGGTGGTGGAGAAAAGGGGTCATCTAAGGCATGCAAAGATACTTTGGGGCCCGCCAGAAAAGTTAGTAAGGCTGGTGGTACCCCTTCTGCTTTGGACACTGGTAGAGAAAAATAAGTGTGATTCTCTTGGGGAATTTGATGTGACACTTTGGAAGTAATAGTAGTGGCAAATACCTGGGCCTCAAGTTCCCAATCCAACCACGGGCCGGCGCCCACCTGCCGCATCTGCAGGACCGGGTTCTGAGCTTGGTCCAGAGCCGGAGTTGTAGCCAACTCCGGCGTAATAGCATTTAAGGCCTTGACATCATTGATGCCATCAGCCTTCGACCAGTCAGCGAAAAGTTGTGCAGAAGCGGCGGAAGGGACTGCCGGAGCAGGTGAATACACAAATTATGCTGGATTAAGGGGACTAGGTACACCTTTAATTAGAACATCTAGCACCCTCCCTGTCTCGTCTTTAGCCCTAAATTTTCGATTCTTATTAATCTCTATGGACCATTCCATGGGGACTGAAGGGTCTCCTGACACAGATGGTTGAGCTATAAGAGGATTCTCTGGTACCCACAGGTACCCACGAGCAATCAGCACCATAGAGGAGAGGCATAGGGCCTTTTCTCACCGGTAACTTGTCTAAGGGGGGCGGTTGAACGTCAGTGTTGGACATAGCTAACGCCGCCGGTCCTACAGGACCTGGGGTCGTTGTCTCCACTGGGGTCGGGGATGACGTCAAAATTGACGGAAGATCTAAAGGTCTCACTACAGAAGTACTAGCGGGAGCAGTTGAGGTAATAACCGGCTGATCTGACGAGGCAGGGAGTTGGTACTGCTGTAATACCTTATGTAATAAGTAATTTACCTGGTCCGAAGTCATCCATTGTCATGAGGTATCTTTTGATGAATTTGAACTAGCTTCAGAATAATTACTTGGAAGCGACTGAGGAGCCGGGGAGAACATAGGATCCGCCGGCTCCTCACTCTGCTCCAAGAGTTCATGTGATATTAACTCTTGCGAGTCCTCGTGATCCCTCGGGGGCCAAGACAAATCAGGCACCGAAGATGGCAACACATTGGTGTTGCTATCCTCAGTCTGTTCAAGAATGACATTGAGAGAAGGTTCTGGATGGCGCCAGTAACCTCCTGCCGCCAAGGGCTGGTCCATCGGAGATATAACTTGTGCCCCCGCCGGACGACCTCTAAATTGATCGGCCAGTACCCTACTATGGCCTGTTGATTTCACACCCCGGGAACTAGAGATAATTTTGGTATTGCAAACGTTACATCTGAAGTTACATGCCTAGAATGTTCCTCACTAGTAGTGGGAGTCTGAGAGTCAGAGGGTGGTGACAGATGTGTGGTCTCCCGCCGGCTGCTTGAAGAGGTATACTCTTCTCGTCGGCGTTTGTGGGACCTCGAAGAGTCAGAGGTAGAGTGGTGAACGCGTTGCCGTGGAGACTTTGACCTGGACTTCGACTTCCGCCGCGTGGCACGGGTCGAGGAGGGGACCTCTGTGACGTCGCTCTCACTACTACTATTGACATATTCGTTGCTTATGGCTTTAGTTTTGACCTTAGGTCTGACCGATTTAGAGGGACCGGGTTTTACTAAAGGTGACTTTATAATAAGCTTCTCCCATAGGACCTCGTCATCACACTGGAGGGCCTTATGGGCAACATCTTTAGCATATGTATTGAATGTCGCTTTAACTTCATGTAAAGCCGCCAAACATAAAAGGTCTGTTTTAGCTAACAAGGCGGACTTTAATTCTGAATAAATGGCGCAATTTTTCGACAATCACACGCCGCGTGAGCGATCGAGGCACTTGACACATTTCGTGCAGAAAGTATGAGCAAACACTGGTAAGAGGGAACAAGTGGGGGTAGCACAAAGATCAAATCTGGGCATAGTGCCGTTCAAAGAGAGGGTCCCCTCCTCCGTCGGGATCCGATGGCCAACTCCGCCGTAGAAGTCTGGGGGCCTGGAAAGAAAATTTCCAGGAATCAATGCTCATAAGGATAACCTGCCCTGCGAGGTATTATACATCCTATCTCAAATCTGCCGGAAACTTAGTGAAAAGTGCACACTTATTCTAACCTTCCGCTGGATCTGTCTAGCTGAATTTCTCACAATTTTACCTGTGACAAGCATCACAGGTACCTTGACCTTATTAAGTTGTGACTGTATCTAACCAGTTTGCAAAACTAATATTTATTAGTGGCCCCTCCATCATTGACGATTATGCCTATTACATAAGGCTACCTCTTCAAACGCTCATAAGCGTAGTTTGAATCTACCGCCGCAGAGCTCCGAGGACTTTCATCATAATCACACGCAAAATCACTCATGGTTCGTCTTTATGATTGGGTTCTCACTACGAAAAAACTTCGTAACAAATAAAAAATAAAAATAAAATAAAAATAACTATTCATAAGCTTTCCATATTCCGTGGATGTACTTCTGTGGATTCTTGGACCAGACGCTGACTAGCGCATCTATCCGCCTTCCTTGCTCTGCGCTCACCCCACCCGGACGTGTCCCCCACAGTGCTCCGGTTTGATTCCGCATTCTTGCGTCCCTAGTGAGTTTTTTCTCATTTGTTTACTCTGGGATGTCTTGAGTAAGGTTAGGATTAGCTTAGCAGGGGTGTCATGGGTGGTTTTCTCGCAGAACAAGTGTATTTTGGGTCGTTTTTGTTGGGGCGTCTATTTCGGACGGACCCTCGTGGCCGAGTTGAAGACGCTCTGAAACGTTTTTTCGTGTTTTGCCATCTTTAGTCCTAGCTTGTTAGGAGGCTTTAACTACGCGATGCCGGGCTTCTAGCTATATTTCAGATGGAGTAGCCTATTTTGTTTTGTACGGACGTTCCTGGTGTATTTTTCTTCACGTAGTGGAGTTCTTTCTGGGTCCCGAGTCAGTGTTACCCTTACCCGGGTTTTTTCTACGATGTTGATGTGGCGGCTGTTCCAGTTTTGGTGGGATGGAGTGCTTTTCGATTGTGTTTCGACGTCATTAAGTGTTATTCCGTTTTCACCAAGCCTAGCCAGCCACTCGTAGTTTTTTCACATATGCAAGTGTTTTCATTGTTTATTATGATAAAAAATTTATTCATGTGTGTCCTGGATTAGTTGTGATTGGCTGATCCAGGAGCTTCGGACTGTGTGTCTGATTATGTTTATCAGATTGCGTTCTGATTGGTGTGGGTTGCCTTTCCGGCGGTTTTTCTCGATTGCTCCGAGAAAGCCGTTTTGTTTACCGGGTTTTAGTCAAGTTGGTTAAAATAGGTAGTTACCCCGGCGAGTTTGGTAGCTTGAGGGCTCATCAGAAACTGCGTTCTCTGTGGTCGAGCCTGTGATCAGGCTTCCTGTGTTTTTCCTGGCGAGGTGGGCTCCACACATTTATCTAGGTGATCATGCTGACACCTGTTGGATATGGTTTTCTCGGCTTTTCAAAGCCATTGAAACAATGCTGTTTGTTTGATTGGTCTTTCCCTCCCGGCGACCTTTTTACAAAGAGGTCTGGGGCAGGTACAATTGGTTTGACATTTAATATAAAACCCGGCGGTTGTACCTTCGTGTGGTTATATTAACGGATTTGCAATTCGCTATGGTTTGCCAAACAATTGATTGATACAATAGGGTATCACAGCCTTCAAGACGGCGATCTATGAGGGCTTCTGGGAGAAGTCGGATTAGAGATTAAGATAGGCTTAGACTTTTTATGTGATAAAAAGATGCCTGAATCTTACTAGTGTTTCAAGTGTAAAGGGATACTTGAAAGACTTCATCATTAATAATAAAGATATGCTTCATCTTTATGAAGATTCAGAAGATATGCTTAAATATTTTGGACAGGTAAAGATATGCTGAAATCTTTAATATGAAACTAAAGGAAAAACAAAAAGTAGTGGTTGAGGGCTACGGTTCGTTGACCAGCGGTTTTGTGACACATGTTTTTGAAACATTTTGGGGTAACCTTATGAGCATTAATTCCTGGAAATTTTCTCTTTCCAGGCCGGAGTACCGGCGTGGCGCCAGATGACCAGGTAGATCCCGGGGGTGGGGTAGATTTCCACCAGTCTCTGTCATGTCGGCACTAGAACCTCTCATTGCTTTATGTTCAACACCGTTATGCTCAGGTATCCCTATTTTTGCACACAAGCTTTGCATTAAATGTGTTAAATGCCTCGATCAGTCACGGGGATATGGGTGACAAAGAATTGCACTATTTGTAACCTCTTAAGTGTTAAAGTTTTAATTCAAAAGGATAATACTGCGGCGGTGGCTTTGCAAGAAGTGAAACAACTTCTCGCTACTTATTCAACGAATGTAGCACATAAAGCATTGCAATGTGATAACCTTGAGCTTTGGGAGCTTTTAATTATCAAACATGCCCACCCTAAGTGTAAGATACGTGCACGTAAGACCTCAGAGACTAGGCGGGGACAGGTTACCACACCCTCCCCCGGCAAATCTAAGAGGCCTTGCTCACCGTCACCCTCGGCAACGAGGCCCAAATCAAGGCCACCCCTGAGGAAGCAGGTGAAAGCTTTGGGCCACTCTGCTTCACCTTCAAAGAAGAGGAAAAAGGAAGAGAGTAGGGGACCTAAAGACATTACTAGAACTAAGCATAAGTCAAGTAGAAGTCATATATCATCCAAAAGGGATCCTCCGGCGCGAAAGGACTCACGGCTGTCGCCGGAGCCTTGTACCCCGCTTTCTGCCTCTACCCCCACCAAGTCTAACGTCCAATCTGACAGGTCGGGGGTGGAGTCAGAGAATGTGGTGGAGGATGCCCCGGCGGACATTTCATCACCTGATATTCATTTCTACCAGGTCACGTGTGTCAGCCTCAGATTTAGAAGTATCTTACAGAAACTATAAACCTCTAGGGTGCTCGGGTGAGGGCTCCCAATTGGAGAGTATACCAAGCTCGCAAGCGAGTAACAGCCACAGCCAAGGTGTATGGCGATATTCACAGCCCTGGCAGGACAGCACACATCCTTTTGTGACCCAAGTAGTGGCTGACGTCCACCGGGATGCCGATGTACCATCTTCTATCCCAGATTTAACATGGCGACATGTGGAGGTCCCGGCTTCGGCAGGATCTTCCCATGATAAGCCAGACTTAAGGGATGAAGAACAGCGTTTTCTGGTCTCAGAGATGGAAGTTGAAGAGTCAGGTCACCATCTAGACGACTCTCAGGGTACTGTCGAATCTCCACGGAGTTCGTCATCTGCTAGGTATGTAACTACAGAAGAGATTGATGGATTACTATTCAATGCACTTAATAAGTTCTTTGGCCCTACGCCGGAAACTCCTACAGTTGGTATGGGAGCTCCCGCGACCTCTGACTACAGTACATCCATTGCTTTAGCTAAAATACCTAACCCTCCTCTTGTGTCAGATCCAATTTCCAATGTGCCAGGCACAGCAGCTCTCACTACTTCCAATGTGCGAATCATATCAGACATAACTCCCCCCCCCCCCCTTTAGACAAGGCACCAGTCAAAAAAGGAGCTATGCCTCTTTTATACGGGCCTGATGAGTCATGGGTAGCAATGTTACCAACTAAGCCAGAGGCAGCACAAGCTACTATTTCGGGGGAGCTCCCTGTACCACATGAGTGGGTAATCCAAGGCAATAAGTCTAGAAAACTCAGAGCATTGGATAGTCAAGGAAATGTTTTAGATGTTCATATTAACCCTCCAGACCCGGAAGGGCTCTTGAACGCCCATAAAAAACACACCCGAGCTACCCGGAAGGGCTCTTAAACACCCATGAGCTCAAAGCCTGTAAGCTTGGTATGCGAGGCGTACGTCCGACGCATGTAAACAACAGCCGGCTGGACCGACGCACCGCATCTCCGGCCACAAGGAGTGCGTCGCTTGTTCGTGTGTGCCTGTATGTTATTGTTAAGTATCGAAAAGTAGTGTAAAGTGGCTGTTTTTGCCATAAAGTTATCTCCAATGAAATCATCATCACAACTGAACCAGTTGACTTAGAGAGCTCTACTTAACGCCATTCTACAGGTACGAAACACATCTACGCTTGGGGATGCGCGGGAATGCGGAAGCAAGCCAAATAACAAAGATGCGGTAGCCTAGGCGTAGAAGTTTTTCGGCCAAAACCCCCGGATTTCGGGGAATATATATATAATACATAGCCGGGGCTGGAGGGTTAAGGCCATTCCAAGTTATTATAACCATGACTTTTTTGTGTATGCATCAACACCAGCCCTACCCCCTGCCTCAGCTTCAAAGCTATTTTCTGACTGGACTAAGAATGATGGCTTTAACGACATCAAGACACTTTCTGCTTTGACGCCGGAGTTGGATATGTTTCCGATCACAGACTCAGCCTCTAATCCAGTCTTGCAGGTGGGGCAGTTGGGTACGGGACCTTGGGTGGAATGGGAAACAGAGGCTCAAAATTTTGCCACTACTTTCACTTCAAAATCTTCTCACCAAATCCCTCAAGAAAACCATACTTGGTTCTCTCTTCCGGTTTTTAGTGCCGGAGGAGTCCCCTCTGCTTTGTTTGATTTCTTGGCTGCCCCTAAAGTCAATTTGTGCGAATTAAAAGATCCTTTTAGCACGCCTTCCCCAGCTCACCTAGACCGCGAGTTTAGGTTAAGAGGAAAAGCGTTTAGCTGTTTTCGCAATATATTGTTACCCAGCAAGTAAATTTTTACAAAATTTATGTTACGCTCTTCTCAGGCGATCGAAGCTGCGGAAGTCAGGAAGGCCATTGAACTTTCCCGGCGCTTGCTTCTCCAAACTTCCATTCAGTCTTTAGGAGATATTCGGACAGCCTTATTAAAGGCAGTTCGAGCAAGGCAGGATCTGAGGATGTTCTTAGTGAAGAAACTTCCTGACCGTATTGCAAGCCAAGTAGTTCTGTCTCCAGTTCTAACTCCTTCTTTGATTTCACCAGCAGTTTGGAAGACTGTTTTCAATATGGCACAAGCATTCAAACAAAGTCCCTCTCAACCTAAGAAGCCTACCTTCACTTTCCCTAAGCCCAAACCAGTTTCGAAAGCTCAAGCTAGTGGGTCTAAGCCTTTTCATCAGCCAAAGTCCCCTTCCACCCAGGGTCAGGCTCAAGTCAGGTATAAACAGGGTAAATTCTCAGGTAAAGGCCACAGTTTTCACCAACGACCAGGTCAGGGCCCACCTCCAGCCAAACCCGGCCAGTCGTCCAAGGGTACACCACCACCAGCAAAAAACTAAGGTCTCTCTCACTCCCGGGGCCAGTCAAAGGCGTGTTGGAACAAAGGGTAGTCCAGCCGGCGAACCCCAGTCTGCTAACTGGGTCATTCCGGGCGTGTCATCAAGCATGGCCATTAAGAACATGGGCGAGGACTGTGGTACGCAAAGGCATCACTTGGCAGTGGCTCCGGCGACCTCTCTTACGTCAGCCGACAAAGGCCAATCATGTTTCTTTAGAGGTGGAGTCACTAGTTCAGGAGATGATTACCAAGAGTGTCATTATCCCAGTCCCCCCGACTTACCCGGTGTTTACATCCAAACTATTTCTAGTACCAAAAAGGGACAGTATTCAGATGAGACCGGTCGTAGACCTGTCTTATTTGAATCTCCACATTCACAACGTGTCCTTCAGGATGCTGACAGTGAATCAAATCAGGCTAACACTTCCGCCGGGAGGGTGGATGTGTTCATTAGACCTGACAGACGCGTATTTATTAGTGGCCCCTCCATCATTGACGATTATGCCTATTACATAAGGCACCCTCTTCAAACACTCATCCGCCGTAGTTTTGAATCTACCGCGCAGAGCATAAAAAATTGAGGAGCCTTCATCATTAGCGCGCGCAACCTCACTCATGGTTCAGTCATTATGAAATTGGGTTCTCACTACGAAAAAACTTCGTAACAAATAAAAAACAAAAAGAAAATAAGAATAACTATTCATAAGCTTTCCATATACTCGTGGATGTACTTGTGTGGATCTTTGACCAGACGCTGACTCAGGCGTCATTCTTCCTTCTCTGCTCTGCGCTCAACCTACCCGGACGTGCCTCCCCACGCTCCGCTGGTTCCGCATTTGTTGCGTCCCTAGTGAGTTTTTTCTCATTTGTTTACTCCGGGATGTATCGAGTAAGGTTAGGATATGCGTAGCAGGAGTGTCCTGGGCGGGTTGCCCGCAGTGCAGTGTATTTTGGGTCATGTGTTTGGGGCATCTATTTCGGGTGTACCCTCGTGGTCCCGTTGTGGACATGTGAACTTTTTCACGGTTAGCTAGCTTTGTGATGTAGGCGGCTTTCATTACGCGTTATTATTGCTTCCTTTTATCTTTCTGATGAGGTAGCTTTTTATTCTCTGACGTTCCCAGCGTATTTTTCTTCACTTAGTGAAGTTTTTTCTGGGTCCCGAGTCAGTTCTTCCTTTTGCCGGGAAGTTTTTGCTACAGTGGTGTGTTGACGGTGGTTCCTGTTGTGATATAATTCAGTGCTTTTTGTTTATATTACGACATGTTTACTTGTATTTCCGCCTGCCTAGGCCTAGCCAGCCTCTCGTAGCTTTGCCACATGTACAAGTGTTATTGATTTATGTTATAAATATGTACTACTGTGTCATGTGTGTCCTGGTTTAGTTGTGTATTGGCTAATTCCACGGACTATATAAGTGTCCTGGATTAGTTGTGTATTGGCTAATTCCACGGACTATTTGTGTGTCCTGGGTTAGTTGTGCTTTGGCTAATTCCACGGTCTATTTGGTGCGTTCAGATTGAATCTGAACGGGGTGGGTTGCCTTTTCCGGCGGGTTTTCTCGGTTACACCATGAAAACCCGGCTGGTTGCCGAGTTTTAATCACGCGTGGTTAAAATAGGCTTGTTTTCCCCGGCGAGTGGTGGCCTGAGGTTCTCCAGGACTGCGTCTCTGTGGTGGGGCCTGTGTTCAGGCGTACTGTGTTTCCCGGCGGGATGGCTTTACCCATTTAACTAAGTGTTCATACGGACACTTGTTGAGTTGAGTTTTTCCCGGTTTTTGCAAAGCCAGTAAAACTAGGCTGTTTGTTGATTGGTCTTTCCTCCCCGGCGATCTTTTGCAAAGAAGTGGGGATAGGAATTTTGGGGTTAACGTTAAAAATTCACACGCGGCGGTTGCACCTTGGGAGGATGGGATTAACGGATTTGCAAAATTCAGTGTAGTTAACCAGACAATCGAGGGATACGATACGTATCGCCGCCATTCAACATACGGCGATCTAGAACGCTTCGGGAGAAGCCAGATCTAGCATTTAAGACAGGCTTCCCAGTTTTTGATCTGCGAGATAATACGGGGGCCGGCGTCTTTTAGGGGTTTTTCCAGTAAGAACTTAACAAACACCACTGGGAAGACTGCGTCATTTATAAAAAGCCATGCTGGTCTTTATATTATGTCAGAGGATATTCATAAATCTTTTGGACAAGTTAAGATATTCTGAAATCTTTACACATGAACCTTCCGCGTAGCGAGCCGTGATAGTTGTGTATTACGTCTCGTTACCCGGCGGGTTGTCTAACACTTGTGTTCGAACATGTTGGTGTAGCCTTATGAGCATTAATTCCTGGAAATTTTCTTTTTTCCAGGGCTGAGTTCCGGCGAGTCTTTCGAGAACCTGGAGTAAACCGGGGGTGGGTTCGTGTTTTCCACCAGTCTCTGTCATGGCTACCCTAGACCCTGTTTTTGCCTTGTGTATTGCTCCCTCATGTTCAGGTATCCCTATCTTTGCACACACTGTTTGCATTAGATGTGTTAAATGTTTAGATCGCTCAAGGGGTTTGTGGGTAACGGGGAACTGTACCTTCTGTACTCAATTGAGTGTCAAAGTGTTGCGGGACAATAGTAGATCCGCGGCGGTCGCTTTGAGGGAGGTCAGGCAGCAGTTGTCAAGTTATGCTACCACAGTGGCTCATAAAGCGCTGCAATGTGATAATGTGATTCTTTGGGATAAATTACTGATTGAGCACCCCCCTATTAAACGTACCTCTAGAGTAACTACGAAAGTCGGCAGAGACTGGGCAGGGTACAGCACTTTCTCTGGTCCCTACCACTTCTAAGAGACCTCGTGAACCCACGCCCCCGGTGACAGCCTCCATGTCACGGGCGCGGTCCAGGTCCAGGTCGCCCCTCAGACAACAGCCGCCTAGTCATTCTTCTTCACCAGCAAGAAAGAGGAGCAAAGAGGAAAAGTCCAAGGACAGCTCTAATGAAAGATCGGATAAGTCTAAGAGCAGTGATAGATCTAAGTCACACCGCAGCCACAAATCTTCCAGGAAAGATTCTAAGGAACGAAATGCCTCCCGGCGTTCGCCGGAGCCTCGTGCCTCACTTTTTGCCTCTACTCCCGACTTATCTAGTGTCCAATCTGATGGGGCGGGAGTGGAGTCAAAGACTGTGGTGGGGGTGTTGCCGGCGGACAGGTTCCCAATGGATATTACACACTTAGAGTTAGAGAGTTCTGTAGGCAGTGATCACCCTTTAGAAGAGTCTAGTGGGGGCTCAGTGGTTGATGGTGTATCTGACTCCCAAGGGAGTTCGGGCCAAGGCCTGGGTGTATGGCGGTATTCCCAACCAGGGCATGAAGGCCCACGTCTGGTTCAGGAGCCACAGGTACGGACGGACGTCCACCGGGACGCTGTGATCCCATCATCCATTCCTGACTTAACTTGGCACCAAGACGAGGTTCCGGCTTCGGCGGAACCCTCTCATGATGGGCCAGATGACAAGGATGAGGTGTCTATAATCTCTGACATGGAAGTGCAAGAGTCGGGTTCAGTTCTAGACGACTCACAAGATAGGAATGATTCACCTCTGAGTTCTTCATCTGCTAAATTTGTCACGGCGGAGGAAATAGATGGGTTGTTAGTTACTGCTCTAACAAATAAATTTGCCCAACAGCCGGAGACTCCTACAGTGGACCTGGGATCTCCCATGACAAGTTCAAGTGTTCGGCCTCTGATCGCTTCTATTGCTTTGACCAAGATTCCGCACCCTCCCTCTATATCACCTAATATAGTCACTAGGCCTGCTTCGGCGGCACTGACTACTTCTAGTGTAAGGGTGGTAACGGATGTGAATCCTCCCCCTTTAGATAAAGCACCGTTAAGAAAGGTAGCTATGCCCCTGTTATACGGTCCAGATGATTCATGGGTTCAAATGATCCCAACTAAGCCAGAGGCGGCGCAGCCCACTTTGTCAGGGGAACTTCCAGTGCCACGTGAGTGGGTAATCCAGGGAAATAAATCTAGAAAGTTATGAGCCTTGGATATTGCGGGTAATGTACTTGATGTTAATATTAAGGCCATTCCGAACCATTATCACCATGACTTTTTTGTGTATACAGCTACGCCTGCACTGCCCCCTGCCTCAGCTTCAAAACTGTTTTCTGACTGGACCAAGCATGACGGTTTTAATGATATAAAAGCACTGTCAGCTCTCACTCCAGAATTAGATTTACAAACGGTCACAGACACAGCCGCTAACCCAGTGTTGAAGGTGGGGCAGTTGGGTCCAGGACCTTGGGTGGAATGGGAGGTAGAGGCTCAGAACTTTGCGACCACCTTCACCTCAAAATCTTCGCACCAGATTCCTCAGGACAGCCATTCTTGGTTCTCTATGCCAGTCTTTTCAGCCGGCGGAGTTCCATCTGCTTTGTTTGCGTTTTTAGCTGCCCCCAAAATCAATCTATGCGAACTTAAAGATCCTTTCACTACGCCTTCACCAGCTCACCTAGACCGGGAGTTTAGGCTACGGGGGAAGGCGTATAGACTTTTTTCCCAGTACATTGTTACGCACCAGGTGGCGAAATCTATGCTAAGATCTACTCAGGCAATCGCGGACGCGGAGGCCAGAAGATCGGTTGAACTATCTCGGCGATTACTCCTTCAGACTTCAATTCAGTCGTTGGGGGATATCCGCACAGCCTTGCTCGAGGCGGTGCGGGCGAGACAGGATCTTAGGATGTCCCTGGTGAGGAAACTTCCTGATAGAATTGAAAACCAGGTGGTCATGTCGCCGGTGCTAACTCCCTCGTTAATGTCCCCTGATGTGTGGAGAACTGTTTTCAATATGGCTCAGGCCTTTAACCCTTCCTCCCCGGGCTGTCTTACCAAATGACGGTCGCCCCTACCCGGGCGATATGGCTGAAAAACGTCTAGGCCTAGGCTACCGTATTTATGTTTATTTTCACTGCTAGAACTTTCCCACTCATCTATAATCGTAGTGCGGTTTTCAATATGTATTTTGGCATTGAGTAGAGCTCTGTAAGTCAACTGGTTCAGTTGTGATGACGATTTCAGTGGAGCCAATATTGCAGAGATGTTGCCAATATGGGGGCTTTTTAGACACTAATTTCGTCATGACGTCAGAACAATAACATTGAGGAGTCTTCTCCTTCTTGTTTTCGGAGGTGCGGTGACGAACGCTTGGGTTTGTTGACATACAGTGGAGCCCCCATCCTAGCTGCTAATCGGTTCCACAGAAATAGAGCTAGGATTGAAACAGCCAAGATCGGGGCACTGTTCTTATGGGGAAAATTCAATCGGTTCCGTGCTCATGCCAAAATTTGCGTCTTTTTCTATTTTTTGCCTACGAAAACATGTTTTATTGTACACAAATTAAATTTTATGCATTATACTGTATCATATAATACACCATAGAATAAGTTTTTAATAACTAGAAAAAAAAGGCCCAATATCTAAACAATTACCGCACTTTTTCCCAGTGATAGGCTATGAAACATGTTTTTTGTCTAGGCTACATCAAGTAGCCTAGGCCTAAATCTTATGCATTGTAAATAATAATATATACATGGCTAAATGACAGTCCTAACCATAAATACTGTAGATTGGAGCATTGTTTCTATCATGCGAAATTTTTTAGGCCTAGCCTAGGCCTAGGTTCTAAATTCGTCCAGCCACCCCTCAAGTACCCATTTCGCCCCAAATACATCCAATAAATACATATTATGAGGAAAAGACGTATAAATACGTATTATGAGAAGATTACTTACCACACAGATTTTATTATAAATCATTGTCATATTTAGCCTAGCCTAGGCTAACATCGTCTAGGCTAGGCAATTCAATCGCTTTCGTCCGACATGGACTGGTCTTTGCTGTGTTTTGAGCATGAAATTCCTTCATTGCCACCACCAGGCCAACCATCCCTATCACTAGATGTACTAGAGGTTATAATAAGCGCGAGAGATAAGGGGTTCAGGCACAAAAAGGCTTGCAAACGGTTGTTTTGTCAACACAGATACTAGCTAAACTGCAAGCGTCTGCTTAGTGATGACGTCATACAAAGATGGCGGCATCTTGCGCATTTGACGATCGGATCTCGGATTCACTCGGATTTCGTCTCTAAACGGCAAGCTACTGGCAGATTCTTTCGTTATGTTAAAACAAAATTATTGTTTTTGTTTGTTTTCTAGTTTTATGTCGAGTTTTTCGTTATTTTTGCTATTTTTTCGGGTTTCGGCTGGGATTTTGATGCGAGGAATGAGGCTTTTGGCGCGAGAATTGAAATTGGGAATATTTGGTGTGTGGTGCGAGAATTGAATCAACGAAGACCGGTGTAGCTAGGATGGGGGCTCCACTGTACGTCGTACGCACGGCATTCGGACCAAGCTTAATTAGGCTATTAAGCTCATGCCTTAGATAAGGCATACCGGGTAGCGGCCCTTCTTTCGTGCTGTCCTTACCTAAGGCAGACCGGGTAGGAAGGGTTAAGCACAGTCCCACCCCTTCTAAGAAACCTGCTTTTAACTTTCCCAAACCCAAGCCAGTCGCAAAAGCTCAGCCGGGTGGGTCAAAGCCCTTTCATATACTGTACCTAAGTCCGCTTCCCCCCAAGGTCAGTACAGGTATAAACAAGGTAAGTTTGCAGGTCATAAAGGACGAAACTATAACAGACCGGGCCAGGGCCCGTCTTCTACCAACGCCGGCCAGTCGGCTAAGCATCCACCACCATCACCACCACCAACACCAAAAAACTAAAGTCCCTCTCACTCCCAGGGCCGGTCTCACGGCGGGTGGATCAGAGGGTAGTACAGCCGGCGAACCCTTGTCTGCTAACTGGGTCGTTCCGGACGTGTCACCGCGCATGGCCAGTAAATACTTGGGCGAGGATGGTGGCACGCAAGGGCATCACCTGGCAGTGGCTCCGGCGACCTCGTTTACGTCAGCCGACAAAGGCAAATTTAGTTTCATTAGAGGTGGAGTCACTGGTCCAGGAAATGATCGCCAAGAATGTCATCATTCCGGTTCCTCAAAATTACCCAGTTTTCACATCCAAACTATTTCTAGTGCCCAAAAGGGACAGTGTTCAGATGAGACCAGTCGTAGACCTGTCTTATCTGAACCTCCATATTCACAACATGTCATTCAGGATGCTAACAGTAAACCAGATCAGGCTAACACTTCCGCCGGGAGGATGGATGTGTTCTTTAGATCTGACGGACGCATATTGGCACGTCTCGGTAATCAAAAGATTTCAACGGTTTCTGGCCTTAAGAATAAAGACTTATGTCTTTCAGAGGATGCCGTTTGGATTGAACCTAGCACCTCGCTTATTCACGAAATTAGTCCGGCAAGCACTGATGCCCTTGTTAAAGCAAGGGATCAGGATTTTATGGTATCTAGACGACTGGCTAGTGGTGGCAGAGACGGAACAAGTATGCATAAATCATGTCAACATAACATTAAAACATGTCAAAACTCTAGGGTTCAAGGTCAACCTGGTAAAGTCAAACCTTGTTCCCTCAAGAGTAGTTCAGTGGATAGGGCTGGTCTGGGACACAGCTATTCTCACTCTGAGTCAGAGTGTGGACAGTCGCAACAGATTTAGCAGGAAATTGTTTCTGTTCCTTCACAGTCTGACTACGACACGGAGAATCTGGGAGTCTCTGGTCGGCTCTCTCAACTGGATTCAACTAACTGTACAGTTGGGCCGGTTAAGAGTCAAACGTTTAATATTGGAGGGCAACAAATATTTTCCGCTATTGCCAGTGAAAAAATTATGGCCCATACCAAAATTAATCCACAACTTGCTAGCGGTCTGGGCGAAGAGGGAAACATTACACTCAGTCATGTCATGGACCTCTCCTCCGCCGACGGTATGGGTAGACACGGATGCGTCAGGAACGATAGGTTGGGGCTTTCAGTCAAACCAAGGGCACCAGGGTCAAGGGCTTTGGTCCCATTTAGAAATCTCCCACATCAATGTCAAAGAATTACTAGTCCCCTTATATTTCCTTCAGGCTCACGGCTCTACTTTACGGGGCAAGTCGGTGGCCTTCAGAATGGACAATCTGAATGCAGTTCACTGTATTCAGAAACAAGGGTCGACGAGATCTCGGGGGTTGCTAAACGTGTCAGAAAAGATTTTTATTCTAGCCAACGGGCTGGACATTCAGCTTCACGCATCTTATCTCCCAGGCGTAGCAAACGTCTGGGCCGACGCTCTGTCTCGGAGACAGAGCACAACAGTAGAATGGGCGCTCAAGCAAACCATTTTCGACCAAATGATTGCGGAGCCTTACCATTCACAAGTGGATTTGTTTGCGTCAGAGGAGACTCACAAACTCCCACTGTACCTCACCCGCCGGACGATAACGCCGGCGGGCGGGCCAGACGCACTGGTGACAGACTGGAACAGGTGGAGTTCCATTTATCTGTTTCCGCCGCCAGATGCGTCTCTAATGTGCCACGTAGTAAACAAACTACAGGATTATCGGGGCGTAGTCTCGCTAATCGCGCCCCTGTGGCCAGCGCAGTTGTGGTACCAGCAATTGAAGACGTGGTGCCCGGACCCGGTATCACTCCCGGTGGTGTTTTTCCACTTAGACACAATTGGCAACCTAAAGACCTCGCTGACTTATGCATTATGGACATTCAGGAGGCCAAATGGCTAGCACCATATGGTAGAGACGTGACCAATAAATTCATGAATCAATATACCCAGTCTACTAAGCGACAGTATCAATCGCATTGGCAAGCCTTTACTTCTTGGATTCTTAGAACAGAACAAACTGTGCCCTCGGTTGCTTTAGTTTTTAATTATTTAAATTATCTGTTCGAGCAGAAACGTTTATCTGTAGTAACGTTAAAAAATCACTTAACAGCGATTAGGATACCGTTTTTGGACCTTACCGGTCTCTCCATACCAGTTGTGGAGGAAAAAGGTTTTATGAGGGCATGTTTTAAACTCCGCCCACCTCCCCGTCAGCTCATGCCTACCTGGTCTCTGGACAAGGCATTGTCATTACTTCATTCCCGTCTGTACCAAAATACTGCAGACTTTACATTACTTTTAAAAAGGGCAGTATTCCTTATGGCCTTGGCTACCGGGAACAGAGTATCTGAGCTGGCGGCGATGAGCAACACACCTAATTGCCTCAGGATTGGTAGGCTTAATGAGTGTCTTCACATTGCACCTTCCCCAGGGTTCATAGCCAAGAATGAGCACAGTGAACACGTGTTTTCAGAGTTCACGGTGCCGGCGTTGAAAAGGGGAAAGGTGCACCATAATTTATGTCCAGTGCAAGCTCTAACCAAATATTTGAGAGTGGCACCTCTAAATCACCACGGTGCTTTATGGGTAGCAAGTACGGGTAAACGCTTGATGAAACGTAGACTGGCTTCTCTCTTGGTCGAGGTCATTAAAGAGAGTAATCCCGGCGTTGTGGGTAGGGCCCACGATTTACGCAAGTGGGCGGCTTCGTTACGTTTCCTTAAGAATTTTTCTGTTGAAGATATTACGTCCACACAGTTGTGGGCCTCTAATCATACGTTTTTGACTCGTTACCTTTCAGTAGCTCTAGACAAACCTTCCTTGCCATGTATAGCTTTAAGGCAAAGGGTCTAGGTGGCCCCTAAGTCACTTATTGTTTAATTTCAAGAAAAGGGGGGGGGGGGGGTGCAGTCAGTGTAACATAGGACACCCTAGACCCCGCCAGAGTATGAGAGCTGTGATACTGTTTATGGGTATTGTGATATGTAAATTTCTCTGTACTATTCATTACAGGAAATTGTGCTAGTACAATTATAGTACAAACAACAGTGTTGTTGTAAGTAGTTTTTGGGCTGAGAAGCAATCTAATTTAACCCTCCAGCCCCGGCTATGTATTATACTGTATATATATTCCCCGAAAACTGGGAGTTTTGGCCGAAAAACGTCTAGCCTAGGCTACCGTATCTTTGTTATTCTGACTGCTTCCGCATTCCCGCGCATCCCCAAGGGTAGGTGTGTTTCTTACCTCTAGAATGGCGTTAAGTAGAGCTCTCTAAGTCAACTGGTTCAGTTGTGATGATGATTTCATTGGAGATAACTTTATGGCAAAAACAGCCACTTTACACTACTTTTCAATACTTAACAACAACATACAGGCACACACGACCAAGCGACGCTCTCCTTCTTGTGGCCGGAGATGCGGGGCGTCGGTCCATCCGGCTGTTGTTTACATGCGTCGGACCGACGCCTCGCACACCAAGCTCACAGGCTTTCAACCACTGGGCGTAAAGAGCCCTTCCGGGCAGCTCTGGTATGCTTTTTTATGGGCGTTCAAGAGCCCTTCCGGGAACCAAGGGTTAAGCATTGGTTATATTTTGCAAAATATATCCACTAATTTTATGGGGTTTATATGTGCACATGTAAACTTATAAGTTTTATTTTTTCACCACTTAATTTAAGTGGGGTGCCTTGTTAACTGGCGGATCTGTTCTCAGAATCTCAGAGTTAACCCCTTTTTATCAAGCAGGCTTCTTTGAAGCACGCTCCTGCTTGTACCCCTTTTTGTATAGTTGTGCTGTATAAAGTTTATGCGCCAAATATATCTTTTTTACAAAGTAAGAATACTATGTGGTTGTTTGATTATCTGCCTTTGCTAGAGTTATGATATGATTACGAATGTCCCCCTCCAGTCTTAGATATCAGGCATAATCGTCAATGATGGAGGGGCCACTAATAAATTATAGGTTTGACTCCTGCAAGGAGATAAAGAAAACCTAATATTTAGTAGTGGCCCCGTAATCATTGACGACTGGTGCCCTCCCGACCATCCCCTTCCCATTCGTTGATGTATTAAGGATTTTGGTTTACTTGATATGTCAGTGAAGGAAGAATGACGCCTGAGTCAGCGTCTGGTCAAAGATCCACACAAGTACATCCACGAGTATATGGAAAGCTTATGAATAGTTATTCTTATTTTCTTTTTGTTTTTTATTTGTTACGAAGTTTTTTCGTAGTGAGAACCCAATTTCATAATGACTGAACCATGAGTGAGGTTGCGTGCGCTCATGATGAAGGCTCCTCAATTTTTTATGCTCTGCGCGGTAGATTCAAAACTACGGCGGATGAGTGTTTGAAGAGGGTGCCTTATGTAATAGGCATAATCGTCAATGATTACGGGGCCACTACTAAATAATAGGTTTTCTTTATCTCCTTGCAGGAGTCAAACCTATAATTGGCACGTCCCGGTAAACAAGAGATTTCAAAAATTTCTGGCTTTAAGAATAATGCATCAGACTTATGTCTTTCAAAGGATGCCGTTTGGATTGAACCTAGCGCCACGCATATTTACAAAATTAGTCCGGCAAGCCCTGATGCCCATTTTAGAACAGGGGATCAGGATCTTGTGGTATCTGGACGACTGGCTGGTGGTGGCAGAGACAGAAAAGTTATGCAACACTCATGTCAACATTACGTTAAACCATGTCAAATCTCTAGGATTCAAGGTCAACTTAGTAAAGTCAAACCTTGTTCCCTCACGAGTAATTCAGTGGATAGGGCTGGTCTGGGACACAGCATCTCTCACTCTGAGTCAGAGTATGGACAATCGAAACAGAGTTTGCAAAAAAATGTTTATATTTCTCCACAGTCTGACTACGACACGGAGACTCTGGGAATCTCTAGTCGGTTCTCTCAATTGCGTTCAACTAACTGTGAAGTTGGGCCAGTTGAAAGTCAAACGTTTAATCTTGGAGGGCAACAAATATTTCCCACTATTACCGGCGGGAACATTATGGCCTATCCCAACATTAATAAACAGCTTACTAGCGGTCTGGGCGAAGAGGGAAATGTTGCACTCAGTCATGTCATGGACCTCTCCTCCGCCGACGGTATGGGTGGACACGGATGCGTCAGGGACGATAGGTTGGGGCTTTCAGTCAAATCTCGGGCATCAGGGTCAAGGGTTTTGGTCCCATTCAGAAACCTCTCACATAAATGTAAAAGAGTTACTAGTCCCCTTGTATTTCCTTCAAGTTCACGGCTCTACTTTACGGGAAAAATCGGTGGCCTTCAGGATGGACAATCTCAATGCAGTTCACTGCATTCAGAAACAAGGGTCAGCGAGGTCTCGGAAGTTGCTAGACGTGTCAGAAAAGATTTTTGTTCTAGCCGACAAGCTGAACATTCATCTTCATGCATCATATCTCCCAGGCGTAGCAAACGTCTGGGCAGACGCTCTGTCTCGGAGACAGAGCACAACAGTAGAGTGGGCACTCAAGCAGAACATTTTCGATCAAATGATTGCAGAGCCTTACCGTCCACAAGTGGATCTGTTTGCGTCAGAGGAGAATCACAAACTCCCTCGGTACCTCACACGCCGGACATTAACGCTGGCGGGGGGGCCTGACGCATTGGTGACGGATTGGAACATGTGGAGTTCCATTTATCTGTTTCCGCCACCAGACGCTTCTCTAATGTGCCACGTAGTCAACAAACTACAGGATTATCGAGGCGTAGTCTCGTTAATCGCGCCCCTGTGGCCAGCGCAGTTGTGGTACCAGCAATTGATAACGTGGTGCCCGAACCCGGTGTCGCTCCCGGTCGGGTATTTCCACTTAGACACGATTGGCAACCTAAAGACCTCGCTGACTTTTGCATTGTGGACATTCAGGAGGCCAAGTGGCTAACGCCGTATGGTAGAAACGTGACAGATAAATTTATGAATCAGTACACACAATCTACCAAGAGGCAATATCAATCTCATTGGCAGTCCTTTACTTCTTGAATAGTTAGACCAGAACAGACAGTACCTTCGGTGGCATTAGTTTTTAATTATTTAAACTATTTGTTTGAACAGAAACGTCTATCTGTAGTGACTCTAAAAAATAACTTAACAGCTATCAGGGTGCCATTCTTTGACCTTACAGATCTAACCATACCACAAGCGGAAGAAACGGGTTTCATGAGAGCATGCTTCAAACTCCGCCCACCTCCCCGTCAGCTCATGCCTACCTGGTCTCTTGACAAAGCGTTATCTTTGCTTCATTCCCGCCTATATCAGAATACGGCAGATTTTGAATTGCTATTAAAAAAGGCTGTGTTCCTTATGGCTTTGGCAACTGGTAACAGGGTGTCTGAGCTGGCGGCGATGAGCAACACCCCTAATTGCATAAGGTTTGGTAGACTAAATGATTGCATTCATATTGCACCTTCCCCAGGGTTCATCGCCAAGAATGAACATAGTGAACATGTTTTCTCAGAGTTCACGGTGCCGGCGTTGAAACGGGGTAAAGTGCACCATAATTTGTGTCCTGTACAAGCTTTAACCAAATATATGAGAGTGGCACCTCTTAACCAACAAGGTGCTTTATGGGTATCGAGTACAGGTAAAAGATTAATGAAACGTAAAATGGCTTCTCTGCTAGTAGAAGTCATTAAAGAGAGTAATCCCGGCGTAGTGGGTAGGGCCCACGATTTACGCAAATGGGCAGTATCTTTACGTTTTCTCAAAAAAAATTCTGTTGAAGACATAGCTACTACTCAACTATGGGCTTCAAATCATACGTTTTGACTCGATACCTGTCGGTAGCACTAGACAAACCATCAATGCCATGTGTAGCTTTACGGCAAACGGTCTAGATGGGTCTCTAAGTCACTAATTGTTTAGGTTAAGAAAGAGGGTGGGGGGGGGTGCAGTCAGTGAAACATAAGACACCCTAGACCCCGCCGGAGGATATGAACAGAGTATACGAGCTGTGATACAATGTATAAGTGTTGTGATTAAAAAAAATCTGTAGTAATGACTACGGGAAATGTTGTTGAGGTACAATGGATGTAGTACAACAATTGTTTCTTTAAGTGGGATACACTGTTGAAGCAATTTAATTTTAAGAGTTCTCGGTAGTTGCAACTACGAGTAGCATTTTAGTAAGTACATCTGCGATAGTACAAGAATTTATTCTATTTTTTGTGTCTAATTTTAAGGAATATACACATTAGAATAATGGGGTTTATATGTGCACATGTAAACATAAAGTTTTATTTTTCACCACTTAATTTAAGTGGGGTGCCTTTAACTTTCAGATCTGTGAACAGATTGTCATAGTTACCCTTTTTCCTCAAGCAGGCTTCTTTAAGCACGCCCCTGCTTGTACCCCTTTTTATATGTTGTATAAAGTTTATACATAAATATATAATTTTTACAAAGTAAGAATACTATGTGGTTGTTTGATTATCTGCCTATTCTATTTGCAATGGTTATGATATGATTACGAATGTCCCCCTCCAGTCTTAGATATCAGGCATAATCGTCAATGATGGAGGGGCCACTAATAAATTATAGGTTTGACTCCTGCAAGGAGATAAAGAAAACCTAATATTTAGTAGTGGCCCCGTAATCATTGACGACTGGGGCCCTCCCGACCATCCCCTTCCCATTCGTTGATGTATTAAGGATTTTGTTATACTTGATATGTCAGTGTAGGCGGATAGATGCGCTAGTCAGCGTCTGGTCCAAGAATCCAGAGAAGTACATCCACGGAATATGGAAAGCTTATGAATAGTTATTCTTATTTTATTTTTATTTTTTATTTGTTACGAAGTTTTTTCGTAGTGAGAACCCAATCATAAAGACGAACCATGAGTGATTTTGCGTGTGCTTATGATGAAGGTCCTCGGAGCTCTGCGGCGGTAGATTCAAACTACGCTTATGAGCGTTTGAAGAGGTAGCCTTATGTAATAGGCATAATTGTCAATGATTACGGGGCCACTACTAAATATTAGGTTTTCTTTATCTCTTTGCAGGAGTCAAACCTATAATATCACGTAGTGAACACTTGACTGATGTTGCTACGGGCGATGAAGTCGTTACGTGCCACTAGGCCAGACAGGGTGAGTTCCCTCGGCGAGCCGAGATGGTGGCCCTGGTATACCTTTGGATACCTTTGGATGTGTTCGCCGCTCCTCTAGCGGCACCAAGGAGCGCGACGCCCCTCATTATGGGTGGTGATGTGGTGCAGTAGACTGTTTGAAGCGACAGCTCGCTCCCTTGCGAGGATGGGCTCGTCTGGCACTTTTTGCAGTTCGACATCTAGGGCTCTCTTGAAGTTGTCTAATGAGATGTCCCTCATGTCTCTTACTCGCCGTGGGAGTTTGTTGAAGAGACATGGGCCTCTGTGTGATAACCAGCCCTCTCGCAGAGAGCCCATAGCACCCCTGTTATTCATTCGGGGGATTTCGCATTCCCAGCCTCTCCTATCACTGAATTTCAAGACTATCGGAGTATGTAGGTTTGGTACTAAACCCTCTGTGATTTTCCACGTGTATATTATTAGGTAACGTTCTCTTCTACGTTCCAGTGAGTACAGATTCAGTGCTCTTAAACGCTCCCAATAGTGTAGATGTTTTATCGAACTTATATGCGTAGTGAAATTTCTTTGTACACTCTCTACGTCATTTATTTCACCTGCTTTGTATGGGGATGTTAATACGCTACAGTATTCAAGCCGCGGTAGCACTAGAGATTTGAAGAGCGTTATCATAGGCAATTCACCGCGTGTTTTAAAAGTACGCAGAATCCAACCCGTTAGACGTTTCGCAGCCGCCACTTTGACCTGGTTATGTACTTTGAAACCCATATTTTCAGACATTAATACCCCAAGGTCTTTCACACTGTCTTTCCGTTCTATTATGTGGTTAGATTCTGTTAAGTAATTTGTAATTTCTTTAACACCATTATTATCTCCGTACCGTATTAATTGGAATTTTTCCTCATTGAATTGCATGTTGTTTTCCCTGGTCCACTGGAACACTACATTCATGTCTTCCTGCAGTCGGCCCGTGTCCTCTTGTGTGTTTACTATCTTGCTTAATTTTGTGTCATCAGCAAAAGACGACACTGTACTGTGTCTGGTGTTGGTATCTATGTCGCAAATTAGTATGAGGAACAGAAGGGGCGCTAACACTGTTCCTTGGGGCACTGAGCTTTTGACATCCGAAGGCTCAGAAGTGACTTGGTTTACTGCTACCGATTGTTTTCGGTTTACGAGGAAATTGTATATCCACCGTCCGATTTTCCCAGTTATACCTTTTGCTTTCAGTTTGTGGGCTATTATACCATGGTCACATTTATCAAATGCCTTAGCAAAATCGGTGTAAATGACATCCACGTTTTTCTTTTCTTCTAGCGCTTTAAGAATTTTGTCATAGTGTTCCAAAAGTTGTGAGAGACATGATCTTCCCGCTCTGAACCCATGTTGACCGGTGTTCTGTAGTTCATTTGTCTCCATGAATGTTGAAATTTTGCTTCGCAGGACTCGCTCGAAAACTTTAATGATGTGAGAGGTTAGAGCTACCGGGCGGTAGTTTTTTGGTAGTGCTTTACTCCCTCCTTTATGCAGTGGGGCAATTATTGCGTTTTTCAAGCTATCTGGTATGTCACCAGTGTCTAGACTCCTTCTCCACATTATAGCCAGGGGTTTTGAGAGGTTTTCCTTACATTTTTTCATTAGGATCGAATTCCATGAGTCCGGGCCTGGTGCCGAGTGGGATGGCATGTTGGAAATGGCCTCTTCTATGTCTTTTGGACCGAAATCAATATCCAGCATCTGAGGGGTTTCCGTGGGGGAGGTTTCCATGAAAAATATATTTTGGTCTCTGATGACTTTTGTTTCATCAGGCTCACTGAATGCCATTTCATACTGCCTGCTTAAGAGTTCGCTCATTTCCTTTTTGTCCCCTGTGAAAGAGCCGTCCCCTTTGCTCAGTGGGCCGATGTTTGATGTTGTTTTAGCCTTTTGTTTGGCGTATGAAAAGAAGTATTTGGAATTTTCCTTTATACCTGCAATAGCTTTCCTCTCCTCTTCCATATGTTGTAGTTCATATGATATTCTTAGCCTTTGTTCAATTTCCACAATTTCTCTATCTATTTCGACCTTTTGCCTATCCTGTATATTTTGATGTGTGCGTCTTTGTGTGAGTAATTTTCTTCTTCTGTACAGCCTCCTCCTTCCCGATCTTGTTTGCTTCTTCGTTTTGTTTGTCTTGCAGGTATATGGTGGCTACAGATTTGGGTCATGGTTTCTGTTATTAAGACTAGACATTCTGCTGGTGTCAGGTTATCCATTAAATCTTCCCAGCCTATTTCCTCCATTTCTTGATTTACCTCTTCCCACCTAATGTTTTTGTTATTGAAGTTAAATTTACTGAAGGGGCCGGTTTTTGTTCTTGATTCTGAGGTTGTCTGTACACTTTCTAAGGTTGTTTTGATCTCAATTAATTTATGATCTGAGTATGTTGTGTCCGATATGTTAATGCTGTGTACTAGAGAGTCGTTGTTAGTGAAGACCAGGTCTAAGATATTGTTTTCCCGTGTGGGTTCAGCAATATGTTGGGTAAGACTAAAAAAATCACAAAGTTCAAAAGCGCTCTCGTATTAGTATTGCTTCTCCGGTGTTATTTGCCACTAACTGGTTTTCTAGTTGTCTCCATTTAATGTTTGGTAGGTTAAAGTCTCCTAGCCATATAATATTTGGTGTTGGGTTCCCCAGGGTTTCCACTTCTGATTTTATTTTGTTGAGCTGGGTAGGAATGCAATTCCGCCGGGAGAGTGGTTCAGCCAAACCGCGCCGGGATCTTCTGAATGTTCCTATCCGCCAGAGGCGGACACTTGGCCCACCGCACGGGCTGCCGGAACAAACAAAAACTGCCGGGAAACAGGGATGGCACAGCCCTTTTCCTGCAGTCCCACACACATATAATAGAATTCATCATGACATATAGGGACGTCTCCCAAGCCCCAAAGGTTCGGGCTAGCATGCTACAACCAACACAGGGGGAAAACAAACGTAATCAATAACAACAGAAAATTTAGACACCTAAATTACCTGTAGCCTATGACGGAGACCCCTAATTATGACGACCACGTAAACCGAAGACATCCAAGCCGAAGACGCTCGAGAACCCGCAGCCGCACCAAGTAGAGGGAGGCCTTCATCAAGGGACCTAAGCAAAACACGAACCCTGGAAGGTGGAGCACCATGTGCAGACACCCTTAAACCAGAGCATTTGCTGATAAATGTAGAACGTGGCATATACTATCCTCAATAATGACAGTCTGTATCATGTCTTGTAGCGTGGTCGCCTTCTAGCTAAGTAAACACAACAGCTAAGGCGTCATACATAAATAAAACAACACACGCGGTCCACCCATCCGGGACTCCTGGACGCCTGTGACAATGGTACCCTATTTTAACACACTTCTGCGGACCGACCAATCTGGCAGCCGTGCTAGCTAATCTAAACCTTGTTACTGCAACACAGATATATACAAATGAGTAAGGACTTAAGCTCTGCGAACGTCGAATGAAGCGAACACGGCGCAAGCCCTGTGATCGGGAGGGACGCGGTAGAAGGAAGGACGAGGATGGCCGCTAGGGGGCCTGGTATCGGGGAAGCAAAACATGAGAAATCCACGTATATGGCAAGTCATATAATAACAGATATTAATTTATCTTTTTATTTTTTTATTTTTACAGAGTTTTTTCTGTAGGGTACCCAATCAAAATGACGATCCCATAAGGGAATTAGGCGTGCACTTGTGATGAGTACTCCATGATCTTCCGCGCGGGTTATTCAAATTGCTGGCGCAGGATGTTGAATGGAGACTATTAATGTTAATAGGCGAAGTCGTCAATGATGAAGGGGCCCTATTAAATATGGCAAGCTCAGAATTCGAGATTTTATATTGAAGTCACCCTTGAAAATTGTGGTGGTAGATATAAGTAACCCTTTGAAAGTGCCTATTCACTTCAAAGTATATCCCAGGTTCAAGATTGTTATAGGACATTCACTCCTCCAAGAATGAGATTTTACATAAAAAACCTCCATAGCTGTCTTCGTGCAAGAAAATAGGTCTCTAGCCATAGGCATAGCCTTCTTAACCCTTTGGAATCCGGGAGGCCTCATATGAGGCAAAACAAAAAAATTGGCAGGAATCTGGGAGGCCTCATAGTCTCAAATGAGGTGCTAAAAATCGCCGCTAAAATCATCATAACTCGGCAACCACGCGTCATAGCGATGTCATCTCAACGGCAGTCTACAGAAAACAAAAGTTCTACAATTTGCAAAAAAATTGACTGCTCTAGGTGGTCTCAATCAGTAGCTACTGAATTATGAAGTTTGCCTGTAACAAAAGGGCCCCGGACACAGCGATCGTGATCATATGAAGCCCCCCGGATTTCGTGGGTTGTTGTTGTTGTTCCCCAAGCTGCCTGGCCGAACAGCCCCAATGCCCCGAGCAATTCCAAGGCCATAACCGAGCGCCCCCACAGAACCCTCCCTGCCGACCACAATAAAGCCTGGGTGACCGAAGCCACTCCATGGCGGGGAGCTGAGGAGGGTGCGGAAATGCCCGGGAAACCAAAACCCCACCCAGGGCCCTGTGCCCCTCAGCAATTATGAAGAGAAAGTTGAGGGGCAAGGGAAAAATGTGACGCTTTGGCTTCCAATCTTGGTAGATTGGGAGGTCAATCCACGGAAGAGACGCCGTCACTTGAGATCTAGAAAATATATAAGTTAAAGGAATAGTCAGAGTAAGCTATGGGTATGGCAGAGATTGCTCAGCTCTCACTCTGATAGACCAGCCCATCACCACATGACTAGAACCCAATCCTCTCAGCATCAGCTAGGAAAGGCCCTAGAAAGCCGCCTTTGGCGGGGGGATAGCTCCCCTATTTCAACCCCTTTCGGGGTTGGGCACCCGCCTATTCATGGGTTAAACACTCTGGCTATGTGTGACTGAAGTACACTCATTTTCCCCCTCCCTTCCTTAAAGTAAACATACCTGCAGTCCACAACAGGCAGATGGAGGCACAGCTGCAAAGAAAATAGGGAGCATAAGCAACCAAGGAAGATCTCTTAAGTGTAATAAGGGAGAGGAAAAGCAGAGCCATAAGCAGATGGCCTCCAGACCAGAGCTAAAAAAACGGACAACCACCATGTAAGCTGAGTCATAGAAGGTCATAGAGCACACCTAGTATGAGCAAGTAATCGCTGAAAATGCGGAAGTCATGGAAGGTCATAGCGGACACCAAGGATAGGCAGAGTATCGCTGAAAGGGCGGAATGGCACGACAACTGCCGAGTAAGCGGAGTTAGAGAAGATCATAGGGTACACCAGGCATGAACAAACAACAACCTTGTAAGCTGAGTCACTCCAGTAGACAGGCCATAGGGTACAAAAACAGGTAGCCTCAACTTTCCCTTAATAATTGATGAGGGGCACAGGGCCTTGGGTGGGGCTTTGGTTTCCAGGGCGTTTCCGCACCCTCCTAAGCTCCCCGCCTTGGAGTGGCTTCGGTCACCTGGGTTTTATTAGTGGTGAGCGGGGAGGGATTTGTGGGGCCGCTCGTTATGGCCTTGGCCATGCTCGGGACCTTGGGGCTGCTCGGCCAGACAGCCTGGGGAACAGCAACAACAACAGGTAGCCGACAACCGCCGAGTAAGCGGAGCTGTGAAAACAAACACGACAGACCAATCCACCAGTGGTTTGGGCAGAACGGAACGAGAGTACTGACACTGTTGCCAGAGCCACCAGGCAAATCACCGGAGGTCGGAGAGAACCTTGGGATTTTTGACAGCCGCAGTTGGCAACAGTGTGCAAGCGAGGCGAAACAGACGAGAGCACTTACCCAGTCGGTGTAAGACATGGAAAGCGAACTTCAGACTCAAAATAGAGGGAGTAGACTACCTCACATGCCCAACTCAAGTCTACCCCATATAGCATAGTGACACATTAGTACACAAAATAAAGAGGAAGAAACACAAGGCTATGCAATTCTCTAAGTGAAAACAAAAATCTAGTTAAACTATGCTAACACACAAAGCCTTCATCAGGAAAAACGTCCGTTAAAAGGGATGAAAAATAATTAAAAAAAAAAGTTAGTCTAGGAATAGACCCTGGAACGCCACCAGGTTGCTGTTGTTGTTGGGGTTCAAGGGCCACTCAAGCACGCCACCGCGCCCGCTCCAGCCCTTCCTTTGTAGTGGTGGGAAGTTCGATGACTACAGACATGTCAGGCGTGCACTCACGGTGAGAAAGCTGCAGAAGCGGAGAACCACAGCACGGCGGGTGCCCAACCCCGAATGGGCGGGTGCCCAACCCCGAAAGGGCGGGTGCCCAACCCCGAAAGGGGTTGAAATAGGGGAGCTATCCCCCCGCCAAAGGCGGCTTTCTAGGGCCGTTCCTAGCTGATGCTGAGAGGATTGGGTTCTAGTCATGTGGTGATGGGCTGGTCTATCAGAGTGAGAGCTGAGCGATCTCTGCCATACCCATAGCTTACTCTGACTGTTCCTTTTACTTATATATTTTCTAGATCTCGGGTGACGGCGTCTCTTCCGTGGATTGACCTCCCAATCTCCCAATCTAGAGGTTGGCAGATTGGAAGCCAAAGCATCACATTTTTCCTTTGACCCTCAACTTTCTCTTCATAATTGCTGAGGGGAACAGGGCCCTGGGTGGGGCTTTTGTTTCCCGGGCATTTCCACGCCCTCCTTAGCTCCCTGCCATGGAGTGGCTTCGGTCACCCAGGCTTTATTGTGGTAGGCAGGGAGGGATCTGTGGGGGCGCTCAGTTATGGCCTTGGCCTTGCTTGGGGCCTTGGGGCTGTTCGGCCAGGCAGCCTGGGGAACAGCAACAACAACAACAACCACAGCACGGCGCCTCTCATGAGGGACCTCCTGGCCTCCGAGGATTGCTGGTAGGGAGAGAGAGGTAACGTCGAGAAGTCAAAGGCGGCCTGCGAGGATAGTCCGCTGCATGTAGAAGCGAGGACAGCACAACACATAATGTTCGATTGTCTCTGGTTGACCACACCACTGGCACGCATCACTACCCAAGATTCCCAATCGCTGGAGGTGGCCAGAGAGCGTGGTATGGCTGAGGCGTAACCTGGTCAAGGTCACGTCCAGACAGCGGAGCTTGTGTCTCTCCCAGGGTTAGGGAGATGAGTCTTCTTGATAGGTGCCGAGAGTAGTGGCGGGTAACGATCGTCGGAGGGTAGCATTCCATTGAGCAAAATATGTCCGACGAACCACCGTCTGATGGGACCGCAGATCAGCATCCAAGCTCTCACATGATACCGAAGAATGAGCTATGGCCGCACCCCAGTCCGCTATGGGGTTCCCCCTAAACCCGTAGTGAGATGGAGTCCATTGTAGATACACTGGTCATGATGTGTCGGAGAGGAACGCCACCAGGTAACGGCGCCCCGCACAAGTCAAAACAAACACCAAATAGCAGGCACGAAACTCCACGCAACCTCCAACCACACACGTTAGAGCCCATTTTGTGCATACTGTACTTGCATCACGGAACATCTTTCTAAAAACTCCATAAGCCATAATAAGGGCCACAACTCACATAATCCAAAGCGAAAGGGGTGGAAGGCACTATCGGAGGACACAAAAAGCGGTGTAGACACGATGGAGGTTGTGCGAAGAATGATACCATCTATAAGCCAGGCGCAGGTACCTCGGGGGTTCACACATGCGCCAGGAGGATCTAGAATAAATAGGCAAATTTTATAACAAATTCTTTTCTACCCTATGCCATATATATATTTGTTTTTCTCGCTTCAAATAGTGGTCTCAGACTGTGTACAACTTATCTAGTAGAGAATTGAGGTACATCTCTAGAATCTATCTATCTATCTAATGCCGGACGCCTTACTCCCCTTACGAGGGTGGCCATACACAGAATGTCCCCAAGCAGACCTATTCCCTGTGAGAGGGACAACCCGAGCCAGTTTAGTGAAGGACTTATAGGATTGACCACTCAATTTAGGATCCGTCCGACTCTGAGGCCCTCTGTGTATCTTGTTAGCACTATTTTTCTACAGTGGTGTTTGGCTAATCCATCCACTAACCTGCCTTACCCTTAGGTAAGCAGTACGGATTTGTATCAGGTTTAATCCCCTAGACTGGTTGCCAACCATGGCTGACGAGTCCCATCCATCCGGATTTGTATAAGGCTGTCTCCCCTAGATGAGTTGCCGACCAAGGCTGAGTCCCATCCACCCGTCCCTTCTCTAGAAAATATTGGGTAATTACACAAGTGATTTTCTGATAAATCGACCACTTATGGAGGAGGCAAGATTATACAGTGTATAAAGACTACGTTGGATAACGTAGAGGCTACTACTAAATTTACATCACCACATTATTATTACTGTACCGGTGCTACCTATCTTCTCTTTATCTCCTTCCCCAAGTCCTTTGCAACTACTCGTAAAAGATATTACCGATAGTCCCCATAGCGATTGTTTTACAGTAATAGTTTCAAACCTATGCAGCTCACTTACCGTCTTTTTTCCTTCCCCAGCCCTTTTCAACTACTCTGTGCAGATAGCTAATGGGATGAAGTACCTAGAGAGTCGACGCTTCATCCATCGCGACCTGGCTGCCAGAAACGTGCTCATGGCTTCAGTCGACACGGTCAGTACATTGCGTCATAGTTGATCTATCTATCCATCTATCTATTGCCTGACGCCGTGATACCCGAAGGGCTGGCCACGACCAAACCGTCCCCATGCACCTCTGTCCCCAGTCAGTCGACGCCCCTCCTCCCAACCAGCACCGCCTTCATCCATATACTTCCTCACTCCATCCTTCCACCTCACCTTCGGTCTACCTCTCCCTCTCTGTCCTTCCACCACGTTCTCGTACACCCTCTTAGTCATTCTCTCGCTTTCCATACGTTCCATATGGCCGAGCCATCTCAAGTTGTTCCTTTTCACACTTTCCAGCACATCTACCTCCACACCACACCTCTTTCTTACTTCCTCATTCGTCTGTCTATCCCTCCATGTAACTCCGCACGCACTTCTTAAGTAACTCATTTCCACCGCTCTCACTCTTGGTCTGAGTCTCTTTACCAACGTCCATGCTTCGCTTCCGTAAGTCAGTGTCGGGATTACCACACTGTCATGCAAGGACTTCTTCACTTCCATACTGACCACCCTATTTCTTGTTACTGCTTTCAGCGTTCCTACAACCCTCTTCCCCTGTTGTACTCTCTCCCGCACTTCTTCATCCATAGTCCCATCTTTACTCAACACACTGCCCAGATACTTAAAAGAGTTGATGATCTCCATAGTCTGACCGTTCAACTTCACCTCACACTCTATAACTTCACCCCTTTCAAAGCCCATAACCTTACTCTTCCCCGCATTTACCTTCAAATTCCGTTTCTCGCACACTGTTCCAAACTCATTTACCAGACCTTGCAACTCCCATTCATTATCGCTCATCAGAATTGTATCATCCGCAAACAGCAGTATAGGCGGCTTCCACTCATTTCCCTCCCTTGTCAGCGATACACCAACATCCACTGCTCTTCCTTGTATTTCTTTCATGACTCCATCCATATACAGTAGGCTCACATATCTCGATCAATCTCATCTCGATATTTCGCATCTCGATGCCACCTTCAAGCTCTCCCCAATCACAAATCTCGATGAAAAAACGTTAATCTCGATAGCTAATAGCTAAATATCGATGCTAGATGCTTATATACTAATATAAACAGATTAATCTTGACCAAATCGATGTGTGAACCTCACAGTCATTGTGTTTTGTTCACCTGTATACTAATGTACCGCTAGTATCGATCGTCTCAAGCGGTAGTCTAACCTGTCTCTGCCGCTTTCATTTATGTAGTAATAAAAATGACTTTACCATGTTTTAATATACATTATTATTTGTATGAGGAAAATCTAATATATAATAATAGTAAAGACAAAAGAAAACTTGATTAAACTTTATACCATGGAAAATTTATTGAAGTCGGTAGATCTAGCGGCCACTTGGTGTACCAGTCACACATCCGCCATTCGCTTGAAAACTTGTATTGTGAAGTCGTCTACCTGGACCTTTTTTTATCGCATTCATAAAATGCCGTTACTAGTGGTGACAGGGTGAGGGAAGCAATTGCAAGAATTGATGACGGTGACTGTGCGCCGGGTGCGGAGACGCAGTAACCTAACTGCGTTCGCCTCGGAACCAACAATCAACCACACAAACCTCTTTATCAATAAATATAAGGTAAAAATAAAACTCTTTCATTATTAATTTTATCTATTTTAACATATTATATATATTGCATGTGATTGTGGGGGGCAAATGTGAAAATTGACAGATTTGATGTAGGTTAGTCGGCAAGTGGCTGGAACCGATTGTATTTTTTCCCATAAGAAGTTAACTTCGCATCTCGATATTTCGAATCTCGATCGGTATTTGTGGGAACCAATTATGATCGAGATTGGAGATTCCACTGTATACAGTAAACAACCACAGGGACAATCACACACCCCTGTTTCAACCCAACATTCAGGTCAAAGAACTCGCTCTGCTCATTCTCCACACGTACTGCCGCCTTTGCACCCTCATACATTCTCTTCACTGCTTTCAGCAACTTGCCATCTACTCCGTATATTCTAAGTACTTTCCACATACCTTCTCTATCCACTCTGTCATAGGCCTTCTCCAAGTCCATAAAGGCAACATACACCTTTTGTTGCTTCTCCAGATATTTCTCCACAACACAATTTAGGGTAAAAATCTGATCTACACATCCTCTTCGGCTCTTCCCTTCCTAAAACCTCCCTGCTCGTCGCCTATCCATTTCTCCGTTCTCACTCTCACTCTCTCAATCACTACCCTACTGTACACCTTCCCTACTACGCTTAGAAGACATATTCCTCGGTGGTTACCACACACTCCTCTTTCCCCTTTGCCCTTATATAGGGGAACTATTATGCCAGTCTTCCAGTCATCGGGTGCACTCCCCTTCTCCCATGCTAGTTTGCACATTTTCCATACCCATTCGATCACTATCTCACCACCATACCTCAACATTTCCCCACACACTCCATCTGTTCCTGCTGCTTTCCCCAACTTCACTCTTTTCATGGCTTCCCACACTTCTGACCTCCTGATCCCCACCTCCTCCTCCACTACTTCTCTTCTTCTCCCTCCCATACCATATCCAACTACAGTCGACCCTCGATTTAACGGACCCCGATACAACGGATTTTGGATTTAACGGACTCTGTCCGTAGCCGGACAATGGACCCAGCAACGGACAAAGTCCGTTGCTCGAAAAAAAGTCTGGTAATTGGCTGGCGCGGCGCACCGGTTTCCCGGCAAACCCCTGTATTTCTATGGTTTTTATTTGTTTATCTCGGTAATGAAAGAAATTTTTTATTAAAAAAACTTTATTTTTATGTGCAATATGTAAGGAAAGACATAAAAACACCCGGAAAGTTAAAAATCTTCATTTTCGAGGCATATTAGGGCTAAATCGGCGAAGTCCGAAGGCAATTTTCCAGCTACGGACTTTTTCCAGCTACGGACACCGTCTCCCCCCTATTAGTCCGTTAAATCGAGGGTCGACTGTAAGTTTGCTGGCTCTTCATTCCTTACATTTAGCAACTCTTTGAAGTACTCCCTCCATCTTTCGACTCTCTCTTGCTTCTCGACTAGCATTCTCCCATTCTTATCTTTCACACCCTTACTGTTTCCCTTGCTACCTTCCCTAACATTCTTGACTTCTTTCCAGAACAGTTTCTTACACTCCCTCCATTTTACACTCAGATTCCTTCCAAATTCCTCATCTACTCTTCTCTTACTTTCCTTCACTACTCTCTTCACCACACTCTTTCTCTCCACGTACCTCGCTCGTTTCTGCCTCTCCAAATCTTCATTCCCTCTACTACCCAACCACTCTCTATACGCTTCCTTCTTGTCTTCCACACTATTTTTACCTCTTCTGTCCACCATGCTGTACCTTTCACTCCCCTCCCTCTTCTCCTCACTCCACACACCTCTTCACATGCTGCTCAGATCTCTTCCTTAAACACCTTGCTCATCTCCTCCACTTCCTCCATATCTTCCAGGTCGAACCCACCTAGTCGTCTTTCTACTGCTCTCCTGTACTCTTCCCTGATTTCCTCCTCCTGTAGCCTCTCCACCCTCCTCACCATTCCACCTTCCTCTCGCCTCCCTCCAGCTCTCCTCACCCACTTCTTTTGTATCTTAATTTTAGCTACTACAACATAATAATCAGACAGACCCCCTCCAATACCCCTATACACCCTAGCATCCAGCACAGATTTCTTCATTTGTTCATCCACACATATACAGTATAATCAATCAGTGACTTTCGTTCCACCACTGTTTTCTCCTTATCCTTCATCGTCCACACCACTTTCCATGTGTACCTGTGTATCATTCTCTGTCGGAAGAAGGTGAACTTGGTTATCCACAGCCTCCTCCCCACACATACGTCCACAAGTGCACTACCATTCCCATTCACCTCTGACGGTACCCCCCACCCTCCCACCACTCCATCAACTGTCTTGTCACCCACCTTACCATTCATATCCCCAATCAAAAATATTCTTTTGTTCTTGTCAAACTTATCCAGGCACGCCTCCACATTCACCCAGAACTCCTCTTTCTCTTTTACAAGTTTATCCTCTGTCGGAGCATACACACACACAATCACCCACGTTTGTAGTCCTACTTTCATTCTCACCCATACAATCCTTGAACCCACAGACCCATATTCTCTTACACGCTCCTTTCATTTGTTACTTACAAACAAACAAGCACCTTCTCTCGCTGCTTCCTCACTCACTCCATCCAGCACACACACCCATTCCACACTCCCACTCTCTCACATCTGTACCCTTCCATATGGTCTCCGTCATTCCACATACATCCAGCCTGGCATTCACTAACACTTCCATGACCTCTCTCTCTTTTGTGCCATCATTCATGCCACTCACGTTCCATGTACCTATTCTCAGAATGTCCGTAAGCTTGTCCATAGTCGGTCGGGGTTCGTCAACACAGGGTCCGTCCGCATCCGAGGCTGATTGTTCGTTTGCCGTTGCTACGCATCTTTCACGGGTGGGGGTCGCAAGCCCACCGACCCAACCTCTTTAGTCGCCTCTTACGACACGCAGAAGGCACGTGGGGCATATTCTAATCCCTTACCCCCAGGGCCATATTTGATACTTTTATATTAGTCTTGCCACCCATGTATTGAATGGTTGACATATTGGTTGGATTGATGTGTGGGGCCAAACTGCAAGATAGGATGTCTAGTGTAGAGCTGAGGAGAAGGTTAGGTATCAAGAGTATAAGTGATGAGAATATGCAGTGGTAGTATGGTCCCTCCCACCTAAAAAAAAACACATAAACAAATTGGAGAAAGTATAACAAATAGCAACCAAACTGATCCCAGAACTATAGGACCTACATTACCCTGAAAGACTAGAAAGATTAGGGCTTCGCACGCTAGAGGAGAGAAGAGTTCGAGAAGACCTGATAGCAATGTAATGAGAGAGTTCGGGAGACTCGATAAGGAGGATTTTATTAGTCTGGACCATGGAAGAACCAGAGGGCATATGTATAAAATAAGAAAGGAGAGGTGCAAGTCCAATGTGAAAAAGTTTAGCTTTCCGTATGGAACTTAAGTGCAGAGATTGTAGAAGCAAGAAATATCCACAACTTTAAAAGTAAACTGGATAGGCAATAGAAACTGAGACAGGACAACACGAGCGCAGATCAATTCCTGTAAACTACAAATAGGTGAATACATACAAGCCAGCTTGGATTGTTTGGGCATTTAGAGAGAATGGATGATGCAAGTCTGTGAGTGTGGAGGGAGCTGCACTGAGGGGTAGACATAGAAAGATATGAGATCAAACTATGTGCTCTGATCTTGAATTTATAAACCTGACAGGTGAGGCAACTCTGAACAGGGCTGCTTAGAACCCCGCCAGTAAGACGCGAGACTGAAACAACAACTCATGTGGACCACTCAGTCTTTAAATTTATGAACCGGTACGGTATAAATCGAATGAGTTGCCTCGGCATGTGAAGGCATATGAAGGCGATTAATTCGCGGCCACTCCCTCTCGGAGATTACGGCATCTGTCACTAGATGTACAGTAAACCCCCGCTCTTTCGGATTTCAATCTTTCGGAATTCTCAGACTTTCGGACTAGCATTTCAATTCGGACTCATGGTTCAGCCTTTCGGATTTGTCTGAAAGGCTGAGAAACTACCTCAGTCCTTTTTCGGACTATTTGATTTTCCGAGTGATCGAAATCGTCGAAATACGATCATTTAATCATAAGTACAGGCACTATATATCTCTTATATACTTACCGTACCTTAATTCTTTATAATATTTCATAATAAACTTATGTAACACAAATTATAAGTTCAAATGAAAAATCAGTGTACCGGCGGTACCATTACCGAAACACGTGTGTGTGTGTTATTGGTGTTTGGCTATGTCGAGTGAGTGTGTGTGTGTGTGTTCTTCGGTGTGTGTTCTTGTACTTACACTAGTTGTACTTACACTAGTTGTATTTGCGGGAGTGAGCATGCTCGTTAATTCCCGCCTCCTAAGATATGTTTGTCATACCGTGCTTTGAAACTATGCACTGATGGTGCAGACACTACTTCGGCTGGCAATTTGTTCCACCCACTAATCGAGTTGGTAGGAAATCTTTTACTTTTCAGATCAGATTTACTATTAGGCACTTTTAGTTTGTAGCTGTGACCTCACCACTATTTTTTCGTTTCCACCAATCTCTATTGCTAAAACTTCTGCTGTTGAAGTTACTAGTTTTATCTCAGACACAATCAAATATTTCCTAGTAAGGATGCACACTCCACCTCCATGTCGAAATTTTCTGTCCCTCCTCCAAATCCTGTATTCAGACCATCCTAGCAAATTTATATCGAGGTCTTCTCTTAGTTTTGTCTCAGTGAGACATACTATTTCTGGTTTCTTAGTATTGAGTAAGTCTGTTAGTTCTAGTTTCTTAGAGATTAGCCCATCGACATTGCTATATAGAATCCTTATACTTTCTAGTCCCCCATTACCTGCTCCAAGCCCCTTAACTGCGGCGGTCTGTTCCCTACCCTCTTTTACTTTTAGTTTCTTTTTACCGAAAGTTTCATAATCTTCCCCTTTCTTACTCCGTAAAAAAACTTATTCTTTTCTTGTTCTGTCCTCTTGCTATTTTCCTCCTTGGCGGTTTTCCTTAGTTCAGCCTCCTTCTTTCTCTCTTCTTCTGGTAAGTGTGTGTGTGTGTGTGTGTGTACTTACACACAAGTTGTACTTACACTAGTTGTATTTGCGGGAGTGAGCATGCTCGTTAATTCCCGCCTCCTAAGATATGTTTGTCATACCGTGCTTTGAAACTATGCACTGATGGTGCAGACACTACTTCGGCTGGCAATTTGTTCCACCCACTAATCGAGTTGGTAGGAAATCTTTTACTTTTCAGATCAGATTTACTATTTAGCACTTTTAGTTTGTAGCTGTGACCTCTTGTCCTCTCACCTCCATCCCTCTCTATGAAGTTTTCTTGGTCGATTTTGTCAATACCTCTAACACATTTATATATCTGAATTTGCTGTCCTCGTTTCCTTCTCTGTTCCAGTGTAGGTAGATTCAATCTCTCGAGCCTCTCTTGGTACTCCAAATTTTCCAAACCTGGGATCATCCTCGTAGCTGCTCTCTGTACCCTCTCAATTTTGTGGATATGTTTCTTCAAGTGAGGGGACCACACTACAGATGCATATTCCATCCTGGGTCTTATTATTGCCGTTATTATTTGTTTCATGGTGTTTTCATTAAGATAATTGAAAGACATCCTAATATTTGCCAATAATGCCAGTGATTCTCTCACTATCTTATTTACGTGGCTTTCTGGAGACATGTTATCCCTAAATTCTATCCCCAAGTCTTTTCTTTTTCTTTTTCTGCTTGGGAATCTTTTCTAGTTTATAATCTTTTCTAGGTCTGTACTTGCTTTTACCCATTTCTAGAGTCTTTTACATTTGAACTCATATTCCATTTGATGCTCCATTCATGGATCTTTTGCAAATCTGCTTGGAGCTCAAGGCAATCCTCCTGGGTTCTGATCGTTTTAAGCAGCTTAGCATCGTCCGCAAACATACTCATGTAGCTTGTTAGTCCCTCAGGCAAGTCATTTACAAATATTAGAAACATGATTGGGGCTAGAACAGATCCTTGTGGTACCCCACTCGTAATTTGAGTCCAGTTTGACGATTTCCCCCTTACTGTTGTTCTCATCTGTCTTCCGCTAAGGTAGCTCTCCATCCATTTCAGCAGTTTGTCTCCTACTTTTCCCTCATGTTTTAATTTCCACAGCAATCTCTTGTGTGGAACTTTGTCAAATGCCTTTTTAAAGTCTAGGTAGGCACAGTCTACCCATCCTTCCCTCTTGTCCACTGTGTCTATTACTCTAGAGTAAAAACTCAACAAGTTGCTTATACATGATCTGCCACCTCTGAATCCAAATTGTCGGTCAGTAATTAATCTTTTGGATTCCAGGTATTTCACCCATTTGTCCCTTATTAATCCTTCCAGAATCTTCATGAGGATGCTCAATAGTGATACAGGTCTATAGTTCAGTGGTTTATCTCTGCTTCCTCCCTTAAATATAGGAATAATGTTTGCTCTTTTCCATTCTGTAGGTACTATCCCTGTGTCCAATGATTTGGTCATTATGTCATATAACGGTATACTCAGTTCCATAGCATTTTCTTTAATAATTCAGCCTGATACTCCGTCCGGTCCAGCGGCTTTGTTTGGATCCACCTTACTCATTTTGTCTATGAGCTCTGGTCTGTTAAATGTTACTTCCGGCATTTCCTCTGTACCTATCTCATTGGTTTCTGGTGCAATGAATTCTCCTTCTTTTGTAAATACTGATGCAAAATTTCTATTTAGTTCTTCCGCAATCTCCGTATCCTCTTCTATGATTCTGTTTCCACTTTTAATCTTAACGATCGTGGCTTTTATCTTCCTTTTGCCGTTTACAAACTTGAAAAACATTTTTGGATTCTTTTCATAGTTCTCCACTATCCCTTTCTCATGGTTTGCCTCTGACCTCCTCCTCATTTCTGTGTATTTGTTTCTCTCCTCTTTATACTTTTGCCTGTTATCTTCCGAATCCCAGTTTCTCATCTTTTTCCAGGCTTTGTTTTTTGCTTCCTGTGCTTGCCTACATTCGCGGTTAAACCATACTTTGCGATTACTTTTTTTCCTTTTATTAATGTACTTAGGGACAAAAGTTTTTATACCAGTATCATAGATCTCCATGAATGCCTTGAGTTTTTTGTCTACCTCACTTTCAGATAACACCTGATCCCAATTTTGTGACTTGAAAAAATCCCGTAGTCCTACGAAATCGGTTCTGGAATACATCCAGTGATTTTCCTTGTGTTTTTCCCTTCCCTTGGGTAGATTATACTTCAATAGTAAGTCTATGTCTAGAACTGCATGGTCGCTTTTTCCTAGTGGGCATAGGTACTGAATACTTTGAACCTCCTCCTCCCTTCTTGTGAATAGAAGGTCCAATCTAGCTGGTTGATCACTTCCCCTTACTCTTGTTGACTCGTTTACATGTTGGTATATAGAATTTTCCATGGCCATACTTAAAAATTCATAGCCCCAACTCTCCTCTCCTGCTCCGGCTTCAAGATCTTCCCAATTCACTTCCTTGCAGTTAAAGTCCCCACACATGACTATTTCATTCTTTGAAGCCAAGATAATTCCTAGCACACTAATTGTTTCCTTACGCATTAGGCTATGCTCCTCCTTACCCCATGTCTTCGTCTTGGGGGGTACATACGCTACTATCACCACTATTTTTTCGTTTCCACCAATCTCTATTGCTAAAACTTCTGCTGTTGAAGTTACCAGTTTTATCTCAGACACAATCAAATCTTTCCTAGTAAGGATGCACACTCCACCTCCATGTCGAAATTTTCTGTCCCTCCTCCAAATCCTGTATTCAGACCATCCTAGTAAATTTATGTCGAGGTCTTCTCTTAGTTTTGTCTCAGTGAGACATACTATTTCTGGTTTCTTAGTATTGAGTAAGTCTGTTAGTTCTAGTTTCTTAGAGATTAGCCCATCGACATTGCTATATAGAATCCTTATACTTTCTAGTCCCCCAATACCTGTTCCAAGCCCCTTAACTGCGGCGGTCTGTTCCCTACCCTCTTTTACTTTTAGTTTCTTTTTACCGAAAGTTTCATAATCTTCCCCTTTCTTACTCCGTAAAAAAACTTATTCTTTTCTTGTTCTGTCCTCTTGCTATTTTCCTCCTTGGCAGTTTTCCTTAGTTCAGCCTCCTTCTTTCTCTCTTCTTCTGGTAAGTCTCGCCTGATGTAGATTTTGTCTTTACCCTCTAACCCTTTTAGCCTAGCCGCTACTGCCATGATTTCATCACATGTCCTTGACTTAAATTCGATTTTTACCAGTCTATTGTATTCCTTTGTATATTTTCCCAGCCTAAACATGTCTGATATTTCCTCCTTCCAGGTGTCCTCCTCATCTTTAATAGAATCCAGAATCTTGTTGATGCGACCTTCATCCTGTTCTTTTCGTTTTGTCCAGTCTAGTTCCTCCTTTTCTTCCACCCCTGATATTATGAGGCAGTTAGCCCTACGACTTTCTTCCTGGATGGCCTGAGAGTTTTCGTGGATGCCTTGCTTAACCATACTTTTTACCTGGTCCTTTATCCTAACATCTTGCTGTTTCTGTTCATCCAATATCCTCCTGAATTCGTCACTGTGTGCCTTCCTTACACTGTCTAAATCTTTTACCACTTGGTCTCTAGTCATGCCCCAAGCATTTTTACCTTCAGAGATACTGGCGTCTAGCCTAGTCATTATCACTGCCTTTTCTCTCTCCACTGACTCCAACCTGTTCTTCAACTCACCATTCTCTGTAACAATTTCCTTCTTAACTAACTCCAAGCCGGTCACTCTGTCTTCCAAGTTCTTGATTTTGTTCAACAGCATGAAGCAAAATTTACCTGTGTCCTCAGTCGTCCATGTTGTCATGAAACCGGGAAAATCCGGCTCTCCCTCCGATTCGTCACTCCCGCCTTTATCACCCCTCCCCCCCTCAGCCCCCTCGTCACCTTCATTAACCATCTTCCCCACCTATTTCCTCTTGAAGTTGGAACCAAATATCTTGCCTCTTGTGATGGGTAATACTTACATAGGCCATAATTATACTTTTACCCACCATACTGAGCCGAGAACTTCCCGCGCCGAAAACAACAATATTGTGCGGTCTCTTCGGATTGTTCACTCACACCCTATAGTTTAGTCACTAATTTCTCACTTGCCAGCCGAAGTTTACTTGTTTTATATGATCATCCTAATCCCTGGAGTCCCCTTTACACATGAATAAGATATATAATATAGCTCACTCCCGCCTGCAACCATGTAAGTAGAATCAGCTGGAGCCTGTGGACCGCTTCCTCTCGAGTCAGCTGTTGTCTCGTGTGTGTGTGTGTACTCACCTAATTGTACTCACCTAATTGTAGTATACAGGATTTGAGCCTAAGCTCGTGTTGTCCTGTCTCTCTCTCTACATTTATCCAATTTTGCTTTAAAAGTTTGGATATTTCTTGCTCCCACCACCTCCCCATCCAACTTATTCCAACTCTCAATGCTTCTATACGGGAAGCTGAACTTTCTTACATCAGACTTACATATAACTTTCCTCAACTTACAATCATGACCCCTGGTTCTTCCCTCGTCCCTCACCACAAAATCTCCCTTGTCGATCTTCTCAAAACCTTTCACACACTTAAACATCATGATCATGTCACCTCTCTCTCTCCTCTCCCTCAGCGTTGGCAGCTTTAGCCTCTCCAATCTCTCCTCATAAGGCAGGTCTCTAAGGCTAGCTATCATCTGAGTGGCAACTCTCTGAACTCTTTCCAGTTTTTTATTATGTTTTATAAGGTGTGGAGACCACACCACTGCTGCATACTCCAGTCTTGGTCGTACAGAAAACCAAGTACATTCAATTTTCTAACCGACAGAATCTCACTGACTCCCATATATTTTTTAATGATGTAAATATTCCCACTTCCCCTAGTATTGACATTCTCGGTGTAACATTAACTACTAACTTGAGCTGGACACATTATGTTAGAAGCATTGCTAAGAATGCCTCTAAAAAACTGGGACTCCTGTACAGAGTTCGAGAATTCTTCACTGACGAGCAGTTGGCCGTAATATATAAAAGTCATGTGCGCTCTCAGATGGATTACTGTTCACCTCTGTGGGGTGGAAGTGGAGTGGTTGCATTGAGGCAGTTGGACAAAATTCAAAATAAAGCTATTAGATTAATCAATAACCCTGCAATCACACAGGACCTTCCTACATTATTCATACGAAGAAACGTTGCATCCCTTGCATTATTCTACAGATATTTCACAGCAATTGTTCCGAGGAACTTGCTTCAATTGTGCCGCCTCTCCACATCTTTCCCCGTAGAACTAGGGCAGCTGAGAGTGCCATGAATTTACACTTTCTCCTCCACAATGCAGAACTTCTGCTTATCAGAATTCATTTATCCCCAGAGCTACTACTCTTTGGAATTCACTTCCCTCGAATTGCTTTCCACAAACTTACAATCTACAAATGTTTAAATCCAGTTGTTACAAACATTTTATGAATGGAGGATGCCTTTAGGCACATGGACCTTTTTGTTTATCTGTGTTTTTCCTTCCTCCGTTCATTGTCTCTTAAAAAAAAAAAAAAAAAAAAAAAAATTGTCCCTATTATTTTTGCTAACATCTCTTCATCTAAATAATTCAGAGCTATTCTCATGTTAGTCAACACTGCATAGGTTTCACCAGTTATTTTATTTATATGCTGTTCAGGTGACAAGCTGTCTGCCACAACTACCCCTAGGTCTTTTGCTTTCACAGCTTTACTAATTATTTCATCTCCTATTTTATATCCCCAAGAAGGTCTATATTTACTTTTCCCATCTCAAGAACCTGACACTTACTCGTGTTGAATTCCATTTTCCAAGTTTGACTCCACTCATATAACTTATCTAGGTCTCTCTGTAATTCTTCACAACTACTCCTACTTGTAATATGCTTCATTAATTTTGCATCATCAGCAAACATAGATATATATGAGCCTATTCCCATTTGAAGGTCGTTGATGTGTGTGTGTGTGTGTGTGTGTGTGTGTGTGTGTGTGTGTGTGTGTGTGTGTGTGTGTGTGTACTTACACTAGTTGTATTTGCGGGAGTGAGCATGCTCGTTAATTCCCGCCTCCTAAGATATGTTTGTCATACCGTGCTTTGAAACTATGCACTGATGGTGCAGACACTACTTCGGCTGGCAATTTGTTCCACCCACTAATCGAGTTGGTAGGAAATCTTTTACTTTTCAGATCAGATTTACTATTTAGCACTTTTAGTTTGTAGCTGTGACCTCTTGTCCTCTCACCTCCATCCCTCTCTATGAAGTTTTCTTGGTCGATTTTGTCAATACCCCTAACACATTTATATATCTGAATTTGCTGTCCTCGTTTCCTTCTTTGTTCCAGTGTAGGTAGATTCAATCTCTCGAGCCTCTCTTGGTACTCCAAATTTTCCAAACCTGGGATCATCCTCGTAGCTGCTCTCTGTACCCTCTCAATTTTGTGGATATGTTTCTTCAAGTGAGGGGACCACACTACAGATGCATATTCCATCCTGGGTCTTATTATTGCCGTTATTATTTGTTTCATGGTGTTTTCATTAAGATAATTGAAAGACATCCTAATATTTGCCAATAATGCCAGTGATTCTCTCACTATCTTATTTACGTGGCTTTCTGGAGACATGTTATCCCTAAATTCTATCCCCAAGTCTTTTTCTTTTTCTGCTTTGGGAATCACTTCGTTTCCTAGTTTATAATCTTTTCTAGGTCTGTACTTGCTTTTACCCATTTCTAGAGTCTTACATTTCCCTGCATTGAACTCCATATTCCATTTGATGCTCCATTCATGGATCTTTTGCAAATCTGCTTGGAGCTCAAGTCAATCCTCCTGGGTTCTGATCGTTTTAAGCAGCTTAGCATCGTCCGCAAACATACTCATGTAGCTTGTTAGTCCCTCAGGCAAGTCATTTACAAATATTAGAAACATGATTGGGGCTAGAACAGATCCTTGTGGTACCCCACTCGTAATTTGAGTCCAGTTTGACGATTTCCCCCTTACTGTTGTTCTCATCTGTCTTCCGCTAAGGTAGCTCTCCATCCATTTCAGCAGTTTGTCTCCTACTTTTCCCTCATGTTTTAATTTCCATAGCAATCTCTTGTGTGGAACTTTGTCAAATGCCTTTTTAAAGTCTAGGTAGGCACAGTCTACCCATCCTTCCCTCTTGTCCACTGTGTCTATTACTCTAGAGTAAAAACTCAACAAGTTGCTTATACATGATCTGCCACCTCTGAATCCAAATTGTCGGTCAGTAATTAATCTTTTGGATTCCAGGTATTTCACCCATTTGTCCCTTATTAATCCTTCCAGAATCTTCATGAGGATGCTCAATAGTGATACAGGTCTATAGTTCAGTGGTTTATCTCTGCTTCCTCCCTTAAATATAGGAATAATGTTTGCTCTTTTCCATTCTGTAGGTACTATCCCTGTGTCCAATGATTTGGTCATTATGTCATATAACGGTATACTCAGTTCCATAGCATTTTCTTTAATAATCCAGCCTGATACTCCGTCCGGTCCAGCGGCTTTGTTTGGATCCACCTTACTCATTTTGTCTATGAGCTCTGGTCTGTTAAATGTTACTTCCGGCATTTCCTCTGTACCTATCTCATTGGTTTCTGGTGCAATGAATTCTCCTTCTTTTGTAAATACTGATGCAAAATTTCTATTTAGTTCTTCCGCAATCTCCGTATCCTCTTCTATGATTCTGTTTCCACTTTTAATCTTAACGATCGTGGCTTTTATCTTCCTTTTGCCGTTTACAAACTTGAAAAACATTTTTGGATTCTTTTCATAGTTCTCCACTATCCCTTTCTCATGGTTTGCCTCTGACCTCCTCCTCATTTCTGTGTATTTGTTTCTCTCCTCTTTATACTTTTGCCTGTTATCTTCCGAATCCCAGTTTCTCATCTTTTTCCAGGCTTTGTTTTTTGCTTCCTGTGCTTGCCTACATTCGCGGTTAAACCATACTTTGCGATTACTTTTTTTTCCTTTTATTAATGTACTTAGGGACAAAAGTTTTTATACCAGTATCATAGATCTCCATGAATGCCTTGAGTTTTTTGTCTACCTCACTTTCAGATAACACCTGATCCCAATTTTGTGATTTGAAAAAATCCCGTAGTCCTACGAAATCGGTTCTGGAATACATCCATTGATTTTCCTTGTGTTTTTCCCTTCCCTTGGGTAGATTATACTTCAATAGTAAGTCTATGTCTAGAACTGCATGGTCGCTTTTTCCTAGTGGGCATAGGTACTGAATACTTTGAACCTCCTCCTCCCTTCTTGTGAATAGAAGGTCCAATCTAGCTGGTTGATCACTTCCCCTTACTCTTGTTGACTCTTTTACATGTTGGTATATAGAATTTTCCATGGCCATACTTAAAAATTCATAGCCCCAACTTTCCTCTCCTGCTCCGGCTTCAAGATCTTCCCAATTCACTTCCTTGCAGTTAAAGTCCCCACACATGACTATTTCATTCTTTGAAGCCAAGATATTTCCTAGCACACTAATTGTTTCCTTACGCATTAGGCTATGCTCCTCCTTACCCCATGTCTTCGTCTTGGGAGGTACATACGCTACTATCACCACTATTTTTTCGTTTCCACCAATCTCTATTGCTAAAACTTCTGCTGTTGAAGTTACCAGTTTTATCTCAGACACAATCAAATCTTTCCTAGTAAGGATGCACACTCCACCTCCATGTCGAAATTTTCTGTCCCTCCTCCAAATCCTGTATTCAGACCATCCTAGTAAATTTATATCGAGGTCTTTTCTTAGTTTTGTCTCAGTGAGACATACTATTTCTGGTTTCTTAGTATTGAGTAAGTCTGTTAGTTCTAGTTTCTTAGAGATTAGCCCATCGACATTGCTATATAGAATCCTTATACTTTCTAGTCCCCCAATACCTGTTCCAAGCCCCTTAACTGCGGCGGTCTGTTCCCTACCCTCTTTTACTTTTAGTTTCTTTTTACCGAAAGTTTCATAATCTTCCCCTTTCTTACTCCGTAAAAAAACTTATTCTTTTCTTGTTCTGTCCTCTTGCTATTTTCCTCCTTGGCAGTTTTCCTTAGTTCAGCCTCCTTCTTTCTCTCTTCTTCTGGTAAGTCTCGCCTGATGTAGATTTTGTCTTTACCCTCTAACCCTTTTAGCCTAGCCGCTACTGCCATGATTTCATCACATGTCCTTCTTGACTTAAATTCGATTTTTACCAGTCTATTGTATTCCTTTGTATATTTTCCCAGCCTAAACATGTCTGATATTTCCTCCTTCCAGGTGTCCTCCTCATCTTTAATAGAATCCAGAATCTTGTTGATGCGACCTTCATCCTGTTCTTTTCGTTTTATCCAGTCTAGTTCCTCCTTTTCTTCCACCCCTGATATTATGAGGCAGTTAGCCCTACGACTTTCTTCCTGGATGGCCTGAGAGTTTTCGTGGATGCCTTGCTTAACCATACTTTTTACCTGGTCCTTTATCCTAACATCTTGCTGTTTCTGTTCATCCAATATCTTCCTGAATTCGTCACTGTGTGCCTTCCTTACACTGTCTAAATCTTTTACCACTTGGTCTCTAGTCATGCCCCAAGCATTTTTACCTTCAGAGATACTGGCGTCTAGCCTAGTCATTATCACTGCCTTTTCTCTCTCCACTGACTCCAACCTGTTCTTCAACTCACCATTCTCTGTAACAATTTCCTTCTTAACTAACTCCAAGCCGGTCACTCTGTCTTCCAAGTTCTTGATTTTGTTCAACAGCATGAAGCAAAATTTACCTGTGTCCTCAATCGTCCATGTTGTCATGAAACCGGGAAAATCCGGCTCTCCCTCCGATTCTTCACTCCCGCCTTTATCACCCCTCCCCCCCTCAGCCCCCTCGTCACCTTCATTAACCATCTTCCCCACCTATTTCCTCTTAAAGTTGGAACCAAATATCTTGCCTCTTGTGATGGGCAATACTTACATAGGCCATATACTTTTACCCACCATACTGAGCCGAGAACGTCCCGCGCCGAAAACAACAATATTGTGCGGTCTTTTCGGATTGTTCACTCACCCTATAGTTTAGTCACTAATTTCTCACTTGCCAGCCGAAGTTTACTTGTTTTATATGATCATCCTAATCCCTGGAGTCCCCTTTACACATGAATAAGATATATAATATAGCTCACTCCCGCCTGCAACCATGTAAGTAGAATCAGCTGGAGCCTGTGGACCGCTTCCTCTCGAGTCAGCTGTTTTTCATTACATTGAAATAAAGAAGGCGTCGTCCGAGGGGTTCGAACTCCTACACTTGTAATTATTCCTATTACGTTTACCACTGATAATCATCGATTGTGTGTGTGCGTGCGTGCGTGCGTGCGTGCGTGCGCGCGCGTACAGGTATTTGTATTTACCTATTTGTAGTATACAGGAGTTGAGCTTTTTAGGCTCGTATTGTCCCGCTTCCTGAGTTACAATTATCTAACTTTGCCTTAAAAATATGAATGTTTTTGGCACACACCACTTCCTCTTCCAACCGATTCCACTTACTTATACTTCTGTAAGGGAAACTATACTTTCTCACATCTCCTTTACATCTTCCTTTCATTAGCTTACATCTATGCCCCCTAGTTCTACCATTATCTTTCACAATATAACCCTTCTTGTCCACCTTTTCGAGTCCTCTCACACATTTGTACATCATAATCATATCGCCTCTCTCCCTCCTATCCATTAGAGATGGTAAATCTAATTTCTTTAATCTCTCCTCATATGGTAATTCTCTCAGTTCTGGTATCATCCTAGTTGCAGCTCTCTGAACCTTCTCCAGCTTCTTTATATGCTTTTTAGATGTGGTGCCCACACCACTGCCGCATACTCCAGTCTTGGTCTCACCAATGTTTTTATTATTTTCTCCAGCATCTCCTCGTTTATATAGTTAAAGGCTATTTTTATTCTGTTTAGCAGTCCATATGTTTCTCCCACTATCTTATTAATATGATTCTCAGGTGAAAGATCACTCCTAACAGTTATCCCTAAGTCCTTTTCTTTCTCTGATGGGTTAATAGTGTTTTCTCCTAACTTATATTCCATATGAGGCCTTCTTTTACTTACTCCCATTTCCACTACATGACATTTATTTGTGTTGAATTCCATTTTCCACTTCTTGCTCCATTGATCTATCCTATCCAAATCCCTCTGTAATTCCCTACCACTGTTTTCATCTTCTATACGCTTCATGATCTTGGCATCATCTGCAAACATATTCATATATGCATTTATATCCTTTGGCATGTCGTTAATGTATATTAGAAACATTATGGGAGCCATCACCGCTCCCTGCGGAACTCCACTTGTGACATCTTTCCACGTAGAAAATTTATCTCTGATAGTAGTCCTCATCTGTCTCCCTGAAAGATAGTCCTCCATCCAATTTAACAAACTACCCTGAATCCCTCCATACTCTTTTAATTTCCACTTCAGCCTGCTATGCGATACTCTGTCAAAAGCTTTCTTCATGTCAATATATACGCAGTCCACCCATCCATCTCTCTCTTGTAATATGTCAACCACTCTGTCATAAAAACTGAGTAGATTTGTAACACATGAGGTACCCTCCCTGAATCCAAATTGCCTGTTAGATAGTAGATTATTCTTTCCAAGTAAATCATCCATCTTTTCTTAATTATTTTCTCACAGATTTTGCACACTATACTAGTAAGTGACACAGGTCGATAATTTAATGGATGTTCCCTGTTCCCACCTTTATAAATCGGTACAATGTTGGCTCTCTTCCAGCCCATTGGTAATTTTCCCACTTCCAGAGAGTATTTCATTATCTCATATAAGGGTTTCACTAGTTCGTCAGCACATTCTTTCAAAATCCATCCTACTACATTGTCAGGTCCCACTGCTTTTTTCACATCTAGTCCTTTCATTATTTCTACTAGCTCCTCTGGGAGAAAATTAATCTCTCCCAGTTTATCACCAATTTCACCTACCGGTACTTTGACGGTTCTTTGACGATGGGCTGGTCTATCAGAGTGAGACCTGAGCGATCTCTGCCATACCCATAGCTTACTCTGAATGTTCCTTTTACTTATATATTTTCTAGATCTCAAGTGACGGCGTCTCTTCCGTGGATTGACCTCCCAATCTACCAAGATTGGAAGCTAAAGCGTCACATTATTCCTTTGCCCCTCAACTTTCTCTTCGTAATTGCCGAGGGGCACAGGGCCCTGGGTGGGGCTTTGGTTTCCCGGGCGTTTACGCACCCTCTCAGCTCCCCGCCATGGAGTGGCTTCGGTCACCCAGGCTTTATTGTGGTCGGCAGGGAGGGTTCTGTGGGGGCGCTCGTTTATGGCCTTGGCCTTACTCGGGGCCTTGGGGCTGTTCGGCCAGGCAGCTTGGGGAACAACAACAACAACAACAACCGGTACTTCTTCAAAGTTATCACCTTTAGTATATACTGAGTGTAGTGTATTGTTCATAATTTCACACATATTCTGGTTGTCATCATAAGTGGTCCCTTCAACCTTCAACCTCACTATTCTATCCCTTACCTTCATTTTACTATTTATAAACCTATAGAACAGCTTAGGATCACTCTTACATTTTTTCACAATGTTCTTCTCATATTCTCTGGCTTCTTGTCTCCTAATTGCAGCATATACATTTCTTAATCTCTTGTATCTGTTCCAAGTTTCTCTATTACACCTTTCTCTAGCTGCCTTCCACGCTTGGTCTCTCTTTTCCTTGGCTTTCCTACATTTTTCATTAAACCAATCCTTTTCCTTCGCTGACCTATTACCTTGTTTAGGGACATATTTATTTACTCCTTCATATATTGTTTTAAATACTCCATACTTCTCGTCTACACTATTTCTCTGATGTATTTCACTCCAGTCAACATCTCTAAAGTATTGTCTCAGTGATTGGTAGTCTCCTTTTGCATAGTCAAACCTAGTTTCCTTGTGCTCCTCCCTCGCCTCCATATTGGAATAACCCAATAGGATTTCTATATCCATTACAACGTGATCGCTCTTGCCTAAAGGTGGTAAGTATTTTATATCAGAAATTACATCTGGGTCTCTAGTAAACATTAGGTCCAATCTGGATGCTTCATCATTTCCCCTTCTTCTTGTATTTTCCTTTATATTTTGCACCAATAAATGTTCTGTTACCATATCCAGTAGCCTATACCCCCACGAGTTCACGTTGCTACCAGCTTCTCTCTGCTCCCAATCCACCTCTTTACAGTTGAAGTCCCCTACTATAATTAATTCATTGGTTCTACGAGTTAATTTTTCAATACAAATAATCATCTCATCTTTGATAAATTTGTATTCCTCCTCTTCCCAAGCCCCTGTGTAGGGCGGCATGTATTTACCTATTTGTATTTATCTATTTGTTGTTGTTGTTGTTGCTGTTCCCCAAGCTGCCTGGCCGAACAGCCCCAAGGCCCCGAGCAAGGCCAAGGCCATAACCGAGCGCCCCCACAGAACCCTCCCGCCGACCACAACAAAGCCTGGGTGACCGAAGCCACTCCATGGCGGGGAGCTGAGGAGGATGCGGAAACGCCCGGGAAACCAAAGCCCCACCCAGGGCCCTGTGCCCCTCAGCAATTATGAAGAGAAAGTTGAGGGGCAAAGGAAAAATGTGACGCTTTGGCTTCCAATCTTGGTAGATTGGGAGGACAATCCACGGAAGGGACGCCGTCACTTGAGATCTAGAAAATATATAAGTAAAAGGAAAAGTCAGAGTAAGCTATGGGTATGGTAGAGATCGCTCAGTTCTCACTCTGATAGACCAGCCCATCACCAGTAATTTGTAGTATACAGTACAGGAGTTGAGCTTTCTAGGCTCGTATTGTCCCGCTTCCTGAGTTACAATTATCTAACTTTGCCTTAAAAATATGAATGTTTTTGGCACACACCACTTCCTCTTCCAACTGATTCCATTTACTTATACTTCTGTAAGGGAAACTATACTTTCTCACATCTCCTTTACATCTTCCTTTCATTAGTTTATATCTATGCCCCCTAGTTCTACCATTATCTTTCACAATATAACCCTTCTTGTCCACCTTTTCGAGTCCTCTCACACATTTGTACATCATAATCATATCGCCTCTCTCCCTCCTATCCATTAGAGATGGTAAATCTAATTTCTTTAATCTCTCCTCATATGGTAATTCTCTCAGTTCTGGTATCATCCTAGTTGCAGCTCTCTGAACCTTCTCCAGCTTCTTTATATGCTTTTTTAGATGTGGTGCCCACACCACCGCCGCATACTCCAGTCTTGGTCTCACCAATGTTTTTATTATTTTCTCCAGCATCTCCTCATTTATATAGTTAAAGGCTATTTTTATTCTGTTTAGCAGTCTATATGTTTCTCCCACTATCTTATTAATATGATTCTCAGGTGAAAGATCACCCCTAACAGTTATCCCTAAGTCCTTTTCTTTCTCTGATGGGTTAATAGTGTTTTCTCCTAACTTATATTCCATATGAGGCCTTCTTTTACTTACTCCCATTTCCACTACATGACATTTATTTGTGTTGAATTCCATTTTCCACTTCTTGCTCCATTGATCTATTCTATCCAAATCCCTCTGTAATTCCCTACCACTGTTTTCATCTTCTATACGCTTCATGATCTTGGCATCATCTGCAAACATATTCATATTATAGGTTTGACTCCTGTAACGAGATAAAGAAAACCTAATATTTAGTAGTGGCCCCGTAATCATTGACGAACATGCCTATTACATAAGGCATCCTCTTCAAACACTAATCCGCCGTAGTTTGAATCTTCCGCGCAGAGCATTTAAAATCTGAGGAGCCTTCATCATGAGCGCACGCGACCTCACTCATGGCTTCAGTCATTATGAATTGGGTTCTCACTACGAAAAAACTTCGTAAAAAATAAAAAACAAAAAGAAAATAAGAATAACTATCCAATAAGCTTTCCATCATATCGTAGATGCACTTGTGTGGATCTTTGACCAGACGCTGATTCAGGCGTCATTCTTCCTTCACTGACATATCAAGTAAACCAAAATCCTTAATACATCAACGAATGGGAAGGGGATGGTCGGGAGGGCCCCAGTCGTCAATGATTACGGGGCCACTACTAAATATTAGGTTTTCTTTATCTCCTTACAGGAGTCAAACCTATAATTTATTAGTGGCCCCTCCATCATTGACGAACATGCCTGATTTCTAAGACTGGAGGGGGACATTCGTAATCATATCATAACTCTAGAAAAGCAGATAATCAAACAACCACATAGTATTCTTACTTTTGTAAAAAAATATATATTCGGGTGCATAAACTTTATACAGCCTAAATCTTCAAAAAGGGGTACAAGCAGGAGCGTGCTTCAAAGAAGCCTGCTTGAAAAAGGGTTAACTCTGAGACTTTGTGCACAGATCTGCTAGTTAAGAAGGCACCCCACTTAAAGTAAGTGGTGAAAACTAAAACTTATAAGTTTACATGTGCACATATAAACCCCATTAACTAGTGGATATATTCCTAAAAATATAACCAAACATAAATGAATTCTTGTACATTCGTAGAAGTACTGAACTCGTGTACTTATGCAGAAGTAATTACTGCAAAAGTAAAAGTCGTAGTTGCCACTACCGAGATTTCTCAAAAATCTATTGCTTCACAGCCAAAGCTACTTACAACAAGAATTGTCGTAACACTACTATTGGCCTTTAGCACAATTTCCTGCAATGAATACTACAGAGAAATTTTATAATACAATGCCTACAACCAGTATCACAGCTCGTATGTTCCGAACACATACTCCGGAGGGGTCTAGGGTGTCCTATGTCACACTGACTGCACCCTCCCCCCCCCCTTTTTCTTGAAATTAAACAAAAAGTGACTAAAAGGGCCACCTAGACCCTCTGCCGTAAAGCTATACATGGCAAGGAAGGTTTGTCCAGAGCTACTGAAAGGTATCGAGGCAAAAACTCCTGATTAGAGGCCCACAACTGTGTGGACGTAATAACTTCCACCGAAAGATTATTAAGGAAATGTAAAGAGGCTGTCCCCTTGCGTAAATCGTGGGTCTTACCCACAACGCCGGGATGCTTCTCTTTAAAGTCCTCGACCAAGAGAGAAGCCAGTGTACGCTCCATCAATCGTTCACCCGGACTTGCGACCCATAAAGCACCCTGGTGATTTAGAGGTGCCACTCTTAAATATTGGTTAGAGCTTGCACTGGGCAAAAAAGATGGTGCACCTTTCCCCTGTTTAACGCCGGCACCGTGAACTCTGAAAACACGTGTTCACTGTGCTCAATCTCGGCTATGAATCCTGGGGAAGGTGCAATGTGAATACACTCATGAAGCCTATCAAACCTGAGGCAATTAGGTGTGTTGCTCATCGCCGCCAGCTCAGATACTCTGTTCCCGGTAGCCAAAGCCATAAGGAATACTGCCCTTTTGTAAAATCTGCAGTCTTCGGTACATACGGGAACGAGAATAACGACGATGCTTTGTCCAGAGACCATGTAGGCCTGAGCTGACGGGGAGGTGGGCGGAGTTTAAAACCTGCCCACATAAATCACTTTCAGATAAATGTTTCTGCATGAACAGATAAATTAAATAATAAACAACCAACGCCACCGAGGGCACAGTTTGTTTTGTTCTAAGAATCCGAGACGTAAAAGCTTTCCAATGCGATTGAAACTGTCGCTTTGTAGACTGGGTATATTGATTTGTGAATATCTTGGTCACGTCGCTACCGTAAGGTGCTAGCCACTTGGCCTCCTGAATGCCCAAAATGAACAAGTCCGCGAGGTTTCTAGGTTGCCAATTGTGTTCTAAGTGGAACAACCCGACCAGGAGGGACACTGGGTGCGGGCACCACGTGTTCAAATGCTGGTACCACACTGCGCCGGCCACAGGGGCGCGATTAGCGAGACTACGCCTTGCTAATCCTGTAGTTTGTAGACTACGTGGCACATTAGAGACGCGTCTGGCGGCGGAAAAGAGATAAATGGAACTCAACCTGTTCTCGTCCGTCATCAGAGCGTCAGGTCCGCCCGCCGGCGTTATCGTCCGGCGGGTGAGGTACGACTGTGAGTATCGCCATACACCTTGGCTGTGGCTGTCCCTCGCTTGCGAGCTCGGTATACTCCCTGAACGGGAGCCCTCGTCCGAGTCCCGTAAAGGTTTATGATAATTAAAAGCTCCCATAGCTCATTAACACATTGAAAGCAGAGCTGGTGAGCAAAATCATAAAGTATACTAATTAATTTAATTTATATTTAATTGTATTAAAATAAATTACTATAAATAAACACAATATTATCATAATAGAATCATAGAAAATATATATGTTTATTATGATTCAGCTATTAAATTATTTCATTAACAAATAAAAATAAGATAGGGCTACCTGAGCTTAACGGCGTTGAACATACAGCAATGAGAGGTTCAAGTGCCGACACGACAGAGACTGGGGGAAAACTACCCCGCCCCCGGGAACTACCTGGTCACCTGGTGCAACACCGGTAATCCGCCCTGGAAAGAGAATTTTCCGGGGATTAATGCTCATAGGGTTACACCCAAAAAACGGTACAAAATATGTGCCTCAAAACCGCCGGTCAACGAACCGTAGCACTCCACCACTACTTTTCGTTGTCCTTTAGTATCATATTAAAGATTTCAGCATATCTTTACCTGTCCAGAAGATTTAAGCATATCTTCTGAATCCTCATAAAGATGAAGCATATCTTTATTAAAGATGAAGTCTTTCAAGTATTCCTTTACACTTGAAACACTAGTAAGATTCCGGCATCTTTTTATCCCATAAAAAGTCTAAGCCTATCTTAATCTCTAATCTGGCGTCAACCAGAAGCCCTCATAGATCGCCGTCTTGAAGGCCATGATACCCTATTGTATCAATCAATTGTTTGGCAAATTATCGCGAATTGCAAACCAGTTAATATAACCACCCAAAGGTACAACCGCCAGGCAGCTTTCTAGGGCCTTTCCTAGCTGATGCTGAGAGGATTGGGTTTTAGTCATGTGGTGATGGGCTGGTCTATCAGAGTGAGAACTGAGCGATCTCTGCCATACCCATAGCTTACTCTGACTGTTCCTTTTACTTATATATTTTCTAGATCTCAAGTGACGGCGTCTCTTGCGTGGATTGACCTCCTAATCTACCAAGATTGGAAGCCAAAGTGTCACATCTTTCCTTTGCCCTTCAACTTTTTCTTCATAATTGGTGAGGGGCACAGGGCCCTGGGTGGGGCTTTGGTTTCCCGGGCGTTTCTGCGCCCTCCTCAGCTCCCCGCCATGGAGTGGCTTCGGTCACCCAGGCTTTATTGTGGTCGGCAGGGAGGGTTCTGTGGGGGCGCTCGGTTATGGCCTTGGCCTTGCTCGGGGCCTTGGGGCTGTTCGGCCAGGCAGCTTGGGGAAAAACAACAACAACAACAACCGCCGGGTTTTATATGCAATGTCAAACCAATTGTACCTGCCCCAGACCTCTTTGTAAAAAGGTCGCCGGGAGGGAAAGACTAAACAAACAAACGGCATTGTTTCAATGGCTTATTAAAGATTTCAGCATATCTTTTATCTGCCCAAAAGAATTAAGCATAACTTCTTAATCCTCATAAAGATGAAGCATATCTTTATTAAAGATGAAGTCTTTCAAGTAACCCTTTACACTTGAAACACTAGTAAGATTCAGGCATCTTTTTATCCCATAAAAAGTCTAAGCCTATCTTAATCTCTAATCCGGCTTCTCCCTGAAGCCCTCATAGATCGCCGTCTTGAAGGCCGTGATACCCTATTGTATCAATCAATTGTTTGGCAAATTATCTCGAATCGCAGATCCGTTAATATAACCACCCGAAGGTACAACCGCCGGGTTTTATACAAGGACCCAATGGAAATACGCCTAACGGCCTTATTGGGCTATCCTTAGTTGGAATTATGCAAGGCTGGTACATGTCATATTTATAACATACTATGTGGTACCAACTCTGTAAATTGCTAACTGAATAAATATTATTATTATTATTATTATTATTATTATTATTATTAATGTCAAACCAATTATACCTGCCCCAGACCTCTTTGTAAAAAGGTCGCCGGGAGGTAAAGACCAAACAAACAGACAGCATTGTTTCAATGGCTTTGAAAAGCAGAGAAAACCAAGGCCAACAGGTGTCAGCCTGATCACCTAGAAAACTGAGTGGAGCCCCCCTCGACGGGAATAACTCAGGAAGCCTGATCCCAGGCTCGACCATAGAAAACGCAGTTTCTGATGAGCCCTCAAGCGACCAAACTCGTCGGGGTAACTTACCTATTTTAGCCATCCTGACTAAAACTCGGTAAACAAAAACGGTGTTCTCGGAGCAACGAGAAAAACGCCGGAAAGGTAACCCACACTAAACTATACATTACAGGAGGGCGTAATGCATAAAGCAATGAATAACACAGGAAGCCTGCTCCCAGGCTCGACCACAGAAAACACAGTTTCTTATGAGCCCTCAAGCGACCAAACTCGTCGGGGTAACTTACCTATTTTGAGCCATCCTGACTAAAACTCGGTAAACAAAAATGGTGTTCTCGGAGCAACGAGAAAAAACGCCGGAAAGGTAACCTACACCAAACGAGACATTTTAACACATTTCATACAAAGGGTGTGCGCAAAAATAGGGATACCTGAACAGGAGGGCGTAATGCATAAAGCAAAAACCGGGGCAAAGGTAGCCATGACAGAGACTGGTGGGATAATTACTCCAGGTTCTGCATAGACCCGCCGGGACCCAGCTCTGGAAAAAAGAAAATTTCCAGGAATTAATGCTCATAAGGTTAACCCAAACATGTTCGCACACAAGTGTTAAATAACCCGCCGGGTAACGAGACATAATACTCAACGACGACAGCTCGCTACGCGGTGGGGTTTCCTAAGTAAAAGATTTCAGAATATCTTAATTTGTCCAAAAGATTTATGAATACCCTCTGACATAATATATAAAGACCAGCATGGCGTTTATAACTGATGAAGTCTTTCCGGTGGTGTTTGTTTCAAGATTCAATTTTGGAGAAAAAAAAAACTAAAAAAGACGCCGGCCCCCGAATTATCTCGTAGATCAAAAACTGGGAAGCCTGACAAATATACGAGATCTAACTTCTCCCGAAGTATCTTTTTAGATCGCCGTATGTTGAAGGCGGCGATACAAAACGTATCCCTCAATTGTCTGGTTAACTAACTGAATCGTAAATTCGTTATTCCCATCCCTCCAAGGAGCACCCGCCGGGTGTGAATATTAGTTTTAAAAACGTTAACCCCAATTGTGCCCTAAAGCGCCGTATGTTGAAGGAGGCGATACACAATGCATCCCTCAATTGTCTGGTCAACTAAACTGAATTTTGCAAATTCGGGCATCCCACCCTTCCAGGTTGCACCCGCCGGGTGATTTAAAGTTTAAAAGTTAACCCCAAATGTTCCTAACCCCACTTCTTTGTAAAAGATCGCCGGGGAGGAAATACAAAGATCGCGAATTGCAAATCAGTCAATATAACCACCCAAAGGTACAACCGCCGGGTTTTATATGCAATGTCAAACCAATTGTACCTGCCCCAGACCTCTTCGTAAAAAGGTCGCCGGGAGGGAAAGACTAAACAAACAAACGGCATTGTTTCAATGGCTTATTAAAGATTTCAGCATATCTTTCACCAGTCCAAAAGAATTAAGAAAAACTTCTTAATCCTCATAAAGATGAAGCATATCTTTATTAAAGATGAAGTCTTTCAAGTATCCCTTTACACTTGAGACACTAGTAAGATTCAGGCATCTTTTTATCCCATAAAAAGTCTAAGCCTATCTTAATCTCTAATCCGGCTTCTCCCAGAAGCCCTCATAGATCGCCGTCTTGAAGGCCGTGATACCCTATTGTATCAATCAATTGTTTGGCAAATTATCTCGAATCGCAAATCCGTTAATATAACCACCCGAAGGTACAACCGCCGGGTTTTATATGCAATGTCAAACCAATTATACCTGCCCCAGACCTCTTTGTAAAAAGGTCGCCGGGAGGTAAAGACCAAACAAACAGACAGCATTGTTTCAATGGCTTTGAAAAGCAGAGAAAACCAAGTCCAACAGGTGTCAGCCTGATCACCTAGAAAACTGTGTGGAGCCCCCTCGACGGGAATAAACCAGGAAGCCTGATCCCAGGCTCGACCATAGAAAACGCAGTTTCTGATGAGCCCTCAAGCGACCAAACTCGTCGGGGTAACTTACCTATTTTAGCCATCCTGACTAAAACTCGGTAAACAAAAACGGTGTTCTCGGAGCAACGAGAAAAACGCCGGAAAGGTAACCCACACTAAACTATACATTACAGGAGGGCGTAATGCATAAAGCAATGAATAACACAGGAAGCCTGATCCCAGGCTCGACCACAGAAAACGCAGTTTCTTATGAGCCCTCAAGCGACCAAACTCGTCGGGGTAACTTACCTATTTTGAGCCATCCTGACTAAAACTCGGTAAACAAAAACGGTGTTCTTGGAGCAACGAGAAAAAACGCCGGAAAGGTAACCCACACCAAACGAGACATTTTAACACATTTTATACAAAGGGTGTGCGCAAAAATAGGGATACCTGAACAGGAGGGCGTAATGCATAAAGCAAAACCGGGGCAAAGGTAGCCATGACAGAGACTGGTGGGATACTTACTCCAGGTTCTGCATAGACCCGCCGGGACCCAGCTCTGGAAAAAAAGAACATTTCCAGGAATTAATGCTCATAAGGTTAACCCAAACATGTTCGCACACAAGTGTTAAATAACCCGCCGGGTAACGAGACGTAATACTCAACGACTACAGCTCGCTACGTGGTGGGGTTTCAGAATATCTTAATTTGTCCAAAAGATTTATGAATACCCTCTGACATAATATATAAAGACCAGCATGGCGTTTATAACTGATTAAGTCTTTCCGGTGGTGTTTATTTCAAGATTCAATTTTGGAAAAAAATAAAATAAAAAAGACGCCGGCCCCCGAATTATCTCGTAGATAAAAAACTGGGAAGCCTGACAAATATACGAGATCTAACTTCTCCCGAAGTATCTTTTTAGATCGCCGTATGTTGAAGGCGGCGATACAAAACGTATCCCTCAATTGTCTGGTTAACTAACTAAATTGTAAATTCATTATTCCCACCCTTCCAGGGAGCACCCGCCGGGTGTGAATATTAGTTTAAAAAACGTTAACCCCAATTGTGCCTTAAATTGCCGTATGTTGAAGGAGGCGATACACAATGCATCCCTCAATTGTCTGGTCAACTAAACTGAATTTTGCAAATTCGGTCATCCCACCCTACCAGGTTGCACCCGCCGGGTGATTTAAAGTTTAAAAGTTAACCCCAATTGTTCCTAACCCCACATCTTTGTAAAAGATCGCCGGGGAGGAAATACAACAACAGCATAGTTTTATATTGGCTTTGCAAAACCGAAAAAACTACAAACAACACGTGTCCGTATGAACACTGTTAGATGGGTACAGCCAACCCGCCGGGAATCAGAAGGAGCCTGAAACAGGCACCCCAGAGACGCAGTCTTGGGGAGCCACTGACACCCACTCTCCGGGGAAACAAGCCTGTTTTTAAACCACGCGTGGCCAAAACTCGTCAATCAGCCGGGTTTTTTCATGGTGTAACCGAGAAAAACCCGCCGGAAATAACCCACCCCGTCCAGATACCATCTGAACGCAACACATGACCGAGGCGTAGCCAAAACACAACTAACGCCGGGCCCAACATAGTCCGTGGAATTAGCCAATACACAACTAACCCAGGACACATAAATAGTCCGTGGAATTAGCCTAAACCAGGACACACATCACACAGTAGTACATATTTAGAAAATAAAACAATAACACTTGTATATGTGGTAAAGCTACGAGAGGCTGGCTAGGCCTAGGCAGACGGATAACATTAACATGTCGGAATATAAACAAAAAGCACTGAATTATATCACAACAGGAACCACCGCCAACACACCACTGTAGCAAATACTTCCGGCAAAGGGAAGAACTGACTCGGGACCCAGAAAAAACTTCACTAAGTGAAGAAAAATACGCTGGGAACGTCAGCAAAAATACGCTACCTCATCAGAAAGATAAAAGGAAGCAATAACGCGTAATGAAAGCCGCCTGCAACACAAAGCTAGCTAACTGTGAAAAAGTTCACCTGTCCACAACCGGACCACGAGGGTACATCCGAAATAGATGCCCCAAACACACGACCCAAAATACACTGCACTGCGGGCAACCAGCCCAGGACACTCCTGCTACGCATATCCTAACCTTACTCGATACATCCCGGAGTAAACAAATGAGAAAAAACTCACTAGGGACGCAGCAAATGCGGAACCAGCGGAGCGTGGAGAGACACGTCCGGACCGGCTGACCGCAGAGCAGAGAAGGAAGAATGACGCCTGAATCAGCGTCTGGTCAAAGATCCACACAAGTACATCTACGATATGATGGAAAGCTTATTGGATAGTTATTCTTATTTTCTTTTTGTTTTTATTTTTTACGAAGTTTTTTCGTAGTGAGAACCCAATTCATAATGACTGAAGCCATGAGTGAAGTCGCGTGCGCTCATGATGAAGGCTCCTCAGATTTTAAATGCTCTGCGCGGAAGATTCAAACTACGGCGGATTAGTGTTTGAAGAGGATGCCTTATGTAATAGGCATGTTCGTCAATGATGGAGGGGCCACTAATAAATATGCATTTATATCCTTTGGCATGTCGTTAATGTATATTAGAAACATTATGGGAGCCAGCACCGCTCCCTACGGAACTCCACTTGTGACATCTTTCCACGTAGAAAATTTATCTCTGATAGTAGTCCTCATCTGTCTCCCTGAAAGATAGTCCTCCATCCAATTTAACAAACTACCCTGAATCCCTCCATACTCTTTTAATTTCCACTTCAGCCTGCTATGCGATACTCTGTCAAAAGCTTTCTTCATGTCAATATATACGCAGTCCACCCATCCATCTCTCTCTTGTAATATGTCGACCACTCTGTCATAAAAACTGAGTAGATTTGTAACACATGAGGTACCCTCCCTGAATCCAAATTGCCTGTTAGATAGTACACTACTCTTCCCACTACATATCATACATGTAACACCATACACCTACCTAATAAATATGGCAGTACAATTGTTAAGAGAAAACCTGGTGGTCCCTCGGATATCCACCCCCGGCAGGGTTGGGTCATTGACACAGGGCCCTCCCGGTCATCATCATGCGACTGTGTCGAGCATTGCAACGTCCCACAGCTGCTCGTCGGTGCAGCTTTTTCTTTAGCAATGTAAGGGGACTTCACTCTAACATCAATTCTGTACACCAATTTCTTCAAGCAGAATCCCCTACTCTCCTTTTTTTGACAGAGACTCAAGTAACATCCACATCTGACACATCTAGATTTAATTTTCCAGGTTATCAACTGCTCCAAAATTTCAGACCTAAAGGAGGTGTATGTTGCTTCGCAAAATCTGAAATTGCCCTGACTACAGTAGTTTCAATTGTCCCTATTTTGATTATTCTATATACAAATTAATTTCTGCTGGCAAATTTAAATACATATGTTGCATCTACCGTTCCCCAAATACTCCTCCAGAGCAAAGTCTTTTTGATTCTCTGTCCTCACAACTCAGTGTCCTCAACTTAAATGCTTCTTCTGAAATCACTGTGTTGGGTGATTTTAATGTCCATAATGTTGAATGGCTCACTCATTCAGCCAGGACTGATGATGCTGGTCTTGAATGTGAGCTATTTGCAGACTCATTTAATCTCACTCAACTAGTCAACCAACCCACCCGTGTACCAGATAATCCTAATCATAATTCCCACCTACTGGACTTATTTTTAACAACCAATTCAGAAAATTATGATGTTACAGTGAGGTCCCCACTTGGATCTTCTGATCACTGTCTGATACAGGCCACCTGTCTATCACCTACCAGCTACCACACCTTCCCACTCTGAACCTGTTTTGGTGACTAAATGGCATTACGATAGGGCAGACTGGGAGGCTCTTCAAGGTTTCTTTATTGATATTCCCTGGACCTCTTTCTTTTCTAATGATGCACACTCCACCTTGAGCCACATACAAGATTTTGTAAAAATTGGAATGGAAACTTTTATTCCTCATCAAAAGTACAGTAAAAGATCTAATTCACCTAAATGGTTTGACCATAATTGTGCTAGAGTAACTGAACAAAAAGCAATAGCCTACAATGCATACACAAGATCAAAAACACATGAAGCCTTTAATTACTTTAGAAACATCAGAAATCATGCCAAAACTGTATTAAACCTAACTAAATCAAACTTTCTCCACAAGCAGGCAAATAAACTTCTAAATAATCCAAATGATAACAAAATATTTTGGTCTACTCTTAACTCATTCAAATCCAACTTCACTACTGCTTCATCCATTCCACCATTAAAACCTCTGACTGGCAATCTTGTAAGTGACCCACGAGGTAAAGCTAACCTTCTTGCGGATTTTCTCCACCAACTCAACCTTAGATGAAATAAATCAAGATGTCCCTGTACTTAATTTTGATTCACCTGAAATTCCCTCACTTAAGATCCACACCAGACATGTCAAAACTATTTTGCAGAATCTCTCAGTAGATAAGGCTCCTGGTCCAGATGAAATTCCTCCAATAGTACTTAAGAATTGCTCCTTGGTGCTCGCTCCTGTATTGGCAAAAAATTTCCGTCTGTGTACTCATACCTCATGCTTACCAGTACCCTGGAAAGAAGCAAACATCCATCCAGTTCCTAAAAAAGGTGCCTCTTCAGATCCATCAAACTACAGACCAATAGCTATAACTTCCACTCTTGGTAAAGTCTTTGAAATTATATTAAATAATCACATAATTAAGCATCTTGAGAATAATAAATTAATCAGTGATAGGCAATATGGTTTTAGACGATGTCGATCAACTGCAGACATTCTTTGCCTTCTTACGCATCAAATCAACCAAGCTACAGACCAACATGGTGAAACACATACAATAGCACTGGATATATCAAAGGCATTTGATAGAGTCTGGCATCAATCCTTATTGTCGAAGATGTCACACTACGGCCTTGCATCATTAGTTCCACTAATTTCTTCTTATCTTCATAACAGAAAAATATGTGTAATGGTAGATGGCCTTTATTCTCAATTTCACTCAATAAATGCTGGTGTTCCCCAGGGATCAGTTTTGGCCCCAACTCTGTTCCTCATTCATATCAATGATCTCATATCTACCACTCATAATCCAATACATTCCTACGCAGATGACTCAACGCTCCACAGTTCCTTCACATTTACCAATTCTTTCACCCAACCCGATCTTATAAATTCAAAAATAAACACTGCAATTTCTCTGAACAAGGACCTTTCTAGAATTAATAAATGGGGACAAAAGAATCTAGTTTCCTTTTATGCACAGAAAACCAAGTACATTCAATTTTCTAACCGACAGAATCTCACTGACTCCCATATATTTTTTAATGATGTAAATATTCCCACTTCCCCTAGTATTGACATTCTCGGTATAACATGAACTACTAACTTGAGCTGGACACATTATGTTAGAAGCATTGCTAAGAATGCCTCTAAAAAACTGGGACTCCTGTACAGAGTTCGAAAATTCTTCACTGACGAGCAGTTGGCCGTAATATATAAAAGTCATGTGCGTTCTCAGATGGATTACTGTTCACCTCTGTGGAGTGGAAGTGGAGTGGTTGCATTGAGGCAGTTGGACAAAATTCAAAATAAAGCTATTAGATTAATCATTAACCCTGCAATCACACAGGACCTTCCTACATTATCCATACGAAGAAACGTTGCATCCCTTGCATTATTCTACAGATATTTTCACAACAATTGTTCCGAGGAACTTGCTTCAATTGTGCCGCCTCTCCACATCTTTCCCCGTAGAACTAGGGCAGCTGAGAGCGGCCATGAATTTACACTTTCTCCTCCACAATGCAGAACTTCTGCTTATCAAAATTCATTTATCCCTAGAACTACTACTCTTTGGAATTCACTTCCCTCGAGTTGCTTTCCACAAACTTACAATCTACAAAAGTTTAAATCCAGAAAAGAAAAAAAATTAGTTAAAGGATGTCATATTCATCTCAATTTAAGAGTTGTTGTTGTTGTTGTTCCCAATTTAAGAGTAGGATTGCTTGATTGGAATGAAGGGGGTTCCGACTCCCGAGGCAGGGCGAGGCGACTAAGGTGCCCCGGCCCTGGTCCTTATTGATGTTTTCCTTTTGTTTCCTGGCTATAAACTGGGCAAGGTATCTTTCCATGATAATCATCTCCGGGTTTGTTGACTTGCTTCGGTTATCTTTAATGAGAGGGAGGTCACGTAAGTGGATTTGTATACAGATTTCCTTCACTTCCCATCCCCAATTCGTGTAAATGGGACCACTCTTGCATAAAATGGATCTGTCAGGTTCTGGACCCTCCTTATGTAAGTGGATGATCGCACAAATGGATCACACGTAAGCAGTGGATTGACTGTACAGTACACCTTTCAAATCCATCCTTCCACCTCACTTTCAGTCTGCTCCCTAATAATATATACAGTAGAACCTCACTCTTTCGGACTAATTGGGGGAGACCCCTGTCCGAAAGTGTCAAAAGTCTGAAAGGGCCAAGTCCGAACTTCACACTTCAGCCATTCGGATTTGTCTGAATGGCTGAAATAATTTCTGAAGTTTATAAGTCCGAAACTCGGCTCTTAAGGTCCGAATGCGATTTAATTTTTCTCAGCCTTTCAAACAAATCCGAAAGGCTGAAATAATGTCCGAAGTTTATAAGTCCGAATACACATTCACCGACCGTATACCGGCGAATAGGCCTATACTTTCAATATTGGCAAGTGCATTTGGAGCGCCGAGATTCATCAGCTGATTTTCCGAGTGACCAATATCGTCGAAATACGATAATTTAATCATAAGTACTATATATCTCATATACTTACCTTAATTCTTTAAAATATTTCATAATAAACTTATATAAAACGAGTTATAAGTTCAAATGAAAAATCAGTCTACCGGCGGTACCATTACCGAAACACGTGTGTGTGTGTTATTTGCCGTGTTATTGGTGTTTGGCTATGTCGTGTTTGGTGAGTGAGTGTGTGTGTGTGTTCTTGTGTGTGCTTGTGTTCAACTAAAGATGCGCGGCGCATTGTTTTTGTGTCAAATAAATGGCATTTCATAGTACCAATGGACTTATTTGGATATATTATTGACCCTTGGTATGAAGGTATGTTGCCACTGTAATAATGCTGACAAATAAATAGATAAATGACTAATAAAGTAGGCCTGGGCTTATACAGCTAATATATCACTAGAACCTATTTCCTAGGGTGAAAATAATTACTGCTCTTCATACCAGGGGTCAATAATATATCCAATTAAGTCCATTAGTAGCCTACTATGAAATTACATTTATTTGACACGAAAACAATGCCGAGCATCTTTAGTTGAACACACACACACACACACTCGACATAGCCACACAACAATAACACACACGTGTGTGTTACAAATTGTTGTTGTTGCTGCTAGGCTGGCCAACAATCTACTGCCTTCAATAAAGATACAGTTTAATGGATTTTTCTTTGGCTTTTACTATTTTAAATCTTATTTGGTAAAATGAAATTCAATTCCATAGAGTATAATTGCAATAACATTTTATTGCATAGCCTACAGAAATAACTCCCTACCTAGACCGATCAATACGGCCAACATAGCCACACAAGAACACACACACACACACACACACACAGTCAGGAGGGGGAATACAGAAATGTTAAACTAAGGAAAGATCTAAATGCGGAAGAGAGGGAAAAATTTAGAGAAATAAATAGAGAAGTCAAAGAAAAGAACGATAATAGATCAGAAGTGGAGAAGGGGGATTTTTTCTACAGAAACATGGATGGGAAAGTAAGGAAGTGGTACCTGAAGAAGGATTGGAGGGAGAGGTGCAACAGGAAGGGGAAATAGTAGGATAAAGACAGGGAATATCAATCAAAATGGTAAAAGCAACAGGTGCAAGATGGTCTATAGCAATGTGGATGGGCTGCTATCAAAGAAATTAGAAATAAATGATTACATCAGACAGGAAGAGCCCTTAATATTGTGTCTATGTGAAACTAAACTAAATAAAGGGATAAGTTTGGAGGGAATGGGATGGAACAACTATAACATCTGGAGAAGGGATAGAGAAGACAAGATGGGGTGCTAATTCTTACACATAATAAATTGAAAACAAGAATGATTGATCTGAATAATAGTAAAGCGGAAATATTAGCAGTAGAATTGACAGATGATGACAATCAAAAGGCGGATTTTGTAGTGGCCTACATGCCGCCCTACACAGGGGCTTGGGAAGAGGAGGAATACAAATTTATCAAAGATGAGATGATTATTTGTATTGAAAAATTAACTCGTAGAACCAATGAATTAATTATAGTAGGGGACTTCAACTGTACTGAGGTGGATTGGGAGCAGAGAGAAGCTGGTAGCAACGTGAACTCGTGGGGGTATAGTCTACTGGATATGGTAACAGAACATTTATTGGTGCAAAATATAAAGGAAAATACAAGAAGGGGAAATGATGAAGCATCCAGATTGGACCTAATGTTTACTAGAGACCCAGATGTAATTTCTGATATAAAATACTTACCACCTTTAGGCAAGAGCGATCACGTTGTAATGGACATAGAAATCCTATTGGGTTATTCCAATATGGAGGAGAGGGAGGAGCACAAGGAAACTAGGTTTGACTATGCAAAAGAAGACTACCAATCACTGAGACAATACTTTAGAGATGTTGACTGGAGTGAAATACATTAGAGAAATAGTGTAGACGAGAAGTATGGAGTATTTAAAACAATATATGAAGAAGGAGTTAATAAATATGTCCCTAAACAAGGTAATAGGTCAGCGAAGGAAAAGGATTGGTTTAATGAAAAATGTAGGAAAGACAAGGAAAAGAGAGACCAAGCGTGGAAGGCAGCTAGAAAAAGGTGTAATAGAGAAACTTGGAACAGATATAAGAGATTAAGAAATGTATATGCTACAATCAGGAGACAAGAAGCCAGAGAATATGAGAAGAACTGTGAAAAAATGTGAGAGTGATCCTAAGCTGTTCTATAGGTTTATAAATAGTAAAATGAAGGTAAGGGATAGAATAGTGAGGTTGAAGGTTGAAGGGACCACTTATGATGACGACCAGAATGTGTGAAATTATGAACAATACACTACACTCAGTATATACTAAAGATGATAACTTTGAAGAAGTACCGGTAGGTGAAATTGGTGATAAACTGGGAGAGATTAATTTTCTCCCAGAGGAGCTAGTAGAAATAATGAATGGACTAGATGTGAAAAAAGCAGTGGGACCTGACAATGTAGCGGGATGGATTTTGAAAGAATGTGCTGACGAACTAGTGAAACCCTTATATGAGATAATGAAATACTCTCTGGAAGTGGGAAAATTACCAATGGACTGGAAGAGAGCCAACATTGTACCGATTTATAAAGGTGGGAACAGGGAACATCCATTAAATTATCGACCTGTGTCACTTACTAGTATACTGTAGTGTGCAAAATCTGTGAGAAAATAATTAAGAAAAGATGGATGATTTACTTGGAAAAGAATAATCTACTATCTAACAGGCAATTTGGATTCAGGGAGGGTACCTCATGTGTTACAAATCTACTCAGTTTTTATGACAGAGTGGTTGACATATTACAAGAGAGAGATGGATGGGTGGACTGCGTATATATTGACATGAAGAAAGCTTTTGACAGAGTATCGCATAGCAGGCTGAAGTGGAAATTAAAAGAGTATGGAGGGATTCAGGGTAGTTTGTTAAATTGGATGAAGGACTATCTTTCAGGGAGACAGATGAGGACTACTATCAGAGATAAATTTTCTACGTGGAAAGATGTCACAAGTGGAGTTCCGCAGGGAGCGGTGCTGGCTCCCATAATGTTTCAAATATACATTAACGACATGCCAAAGGATATAAATGCATATATGAATATGTTTGCAGATGATGCCAAGATCATGAAGCGTATAGAAGATGAAAACAGTGGTAGGGAATTACAGAGGGATTTGGATAGGATAGATCAATGGAGCAAGAAGTGGAAAATGGAATTCAACACAAATAAATGTCATGTAGTGGAAATGGGAGTAAGTAAAAGAAGACCTCATATGGAATATAAGTTAGGAGAAAACACTATTAACCCGTACAGCCCCAGCGACGCGCCTGACGCGTCGGCGATGTATGTAACGCACAGCCCCAGAGACGCGCCTGGCGCGTCACCCTAATTGCGCCGACCGTAACCTCAGGTGTAGCCACTCAAGAGGGCTCAGATTTGTATGGGAACTGTGTACGTATCCCACGCAACCGTGCCGATGGTTGAAAACTCTCAAAGTCCACGTGCATGCGCGTGAGCGCGCAATAACCTGTTTTTTTGGGGTAATTGCCTTCAATTTTTTACTCTTGTAATATACGTTTTCGGGGGCTCTGTAGGACCATTCTTTAAGCTTTTTGAGCGGTTTTTCGTGGTTTTCCTTCATTCCTAACCCATTTGCTATTGTTTCTGGAATAAAACAATTTTTTGAAAACCGGCAGGGTTCTGGTGAACAAACATTACAAAACTAGCCGGGGCTGGACGGGTTAACCCATCAGAGAAAGAAAAGGACTTAGGGATAACTGTTAGGGGTGATCTTTCACCTGAAAATCATATTAATAAGATAGTGGGAGAAACATATGGACTGCTAAACAGAATAAAAATAGCCTTTAACTATATAAAGGCGGATGTTGTGCATATGTGCACAACAAACTCACTTGCTCTCGTGTTCCCGATTTCGACTCCTCTGAATTCTCAACTTTATGGCTCAAACTTTCCTGTCATTCTCTTACTAAATATTTCTGTGCTGTCTATCTTTCCCCTAACTCTACCAACTTTCCTAAATTCTTTGACTATCTAAACTCTACAGTGGAACACATTCTATCCATTTCTCCTTTCTCAGAAATCTCCATCTTAGGAGATTTCAACGTTCACCACCGCCATTGGCTCTCCTCTCACACTACTGATCCACCTAGTGAACAAGCCTACGTCTTTTCTATCCTAAATCACCTAGAGCAGTTAGTTCAGCAACCCACCCGTATCCCGGATCGCATCGGAGATCGGCCCAACATTCTTGACCTGTTTCTAACTTCTAACCCTTCTTCTTATACTGTCGATCTTTTCTCTCCTTTGGGCTCCTCCGACCATAAACTTATCTCTGTCACCTGTCCTATCTCTCCAGTACAGCCACCCGATCCTCCTAGCCGGCGGCGCTTGTGGCACTTTGGCGCTGCCGACTGGGAGGCTCTTCGGCAGTACTTCTTTGATTTCCCATGGAATGATTTCTGCTTCCATGGCCGAGGACCCTCGGAGAGTGCTGAACGCATTACCGAGGTAATCCTATCGGGCATGGAAGCATACATTCCATTCTCTTTCTCTCAGACTAATGCTAAAAAATCTTGGTTTACTCACGCTTGTTCTACTGCTGTCCGCAATAAGGAGGAAGCATTCAAACGGTACCGACGCCTTAAAACTCAAGACTCTCATTCTTCATATGTTTCTGCCCGGAATCAAGCCAAATCTGTTCTTCGACTTGCCAAACACTCTTTCATCAATAATAAATGCACTGAACTATCCAACTCTAGCTCTTCCCAAGCTTTCTGGCATCTAGCCAGCGGTGGTCTGGAGCAGTCATACGCTCGCTAGTCTCCTGCCACCACTTGTCTCTCTCTCTCAGCCACATTACGTGCTGAAATTGCCACTCGACCTATGTCGAGCGCCGCCACATAGTCCAGCTTTATTAAATACGACTTAAGTGGTGAGCCGCTTTTTAAGGGTTAAGGGTCGCTCTACTGGTGATCTTCTTTCATATCTTACTAACTCTTGGTCATCCTCCTTTCGGGACTTCGGTGAGACTTTTTCCATTGCACTAGACATATCGAAAGCCTTCGATAGAGTCTGGCATAAATCTTTAATTTCTAAACTACCCTCCTTCGGTTTCTATCCCTCCATCTGTGCCTTTGTCTCTAATTTCCTTTCTGGCCGTTCCATAGCCGCGGTTGTGGACGGCCATTGTTCACTTCCTCACCCTATAAACTCCGGTGTTCCTCAGGGCTCTGTCCTATCTCCTATTCTCTTTCTAATTTTTATAAATGATCTCCTCAACTGTACCTTAATTCCCATCCATTCATACGCAGACGACTCAACCTTACACTACTCCATTAGTTTTTCAGAACGCCCCAGCCAGCAATCCCTCAACGACAAACGTAATGAAGCCATAGAACTCTTAAATTCTGATCTAAATACTATTTCCAATTGGGGCAGAGAAAACCTTGTTAACTTTAATGCTTCCAAAACCCAATTTCTCCATCTATCTACCCGTCAGGTTCTCCCAGCGGACTATCCCTTATTCTTCAGCAATACAAAAATCAACCCTTCATCTTCTCTCAATATTCTTGGTGTCTCTTTTTCTTCTGCTCTCATTTGGAAGGACCATATTACCAGTCTTGCTAAGGCAGCCTCCCAGAAGCTGGGTGTGCTCAACCGCCTTAGGGGGTTCTTTTCCCCTGCACAGCTTCTTGCTCTGTACAGGGGCATAGTGCGCCCTTGTATTGAGTATTGTTCACATGTGTGGGGAGGTTCCTCTCACACCGCTCTCCTAGACAAAGTTGAAAGGAAGGCCTTTCGTATCATTAACTCCCGTCCACTCACCAACTCTCTGCAATCTCTCTCTCTCTCTCCGCCGCAATGTTGCATCTCTCTCGCTATTCTATCGCTACTATAATAATCAGTGTTCCTCAGAGCTATCCCAGTGCATACCACCTCCTTTACGTAGGGCACGTGGTACCCGTCTTGCAACTAAATCCCACCCCTACTCTGTGCAACTCTCCAACCCAAGAGTGAAACGTTACTCTCAAACTTTCTTCTACTCAACAGCTGAGCTCTGGAACTCTCTCCCAGGATCAGTCTTTCCCTCTTCCTATGACTTAAATTGCTTCAAACTCCGTGTGTCCAGGCATTTTGGCTCGAACGTCCCTTGATTTTGGCCCTGTCACTCTTTCAACTATGGGGGAGGCACTCGCTATAGGCAGTTATGCCTTTTGCCTCCCTCAATCACATAGAAAAAATAAACAAAAATAAAAAAATAAACGAGGAGATGCTGGAGAAAATAATAAAAACATTGGTGAGACCAAGACTGGAGTATGCGGCAGTGGTGTGGGCACCACATCTAAAAAAGCATATAAAGAAGCTGGAGAAGGTTCAGAGAGCTGCAACTAGGATGATACCAGAACTGAGAGAATTACCATATGAGGAGAGATTAAAGAAATTAGATTTACCATCTCTAATGGATAGGAGGGAGAGAGGCGATATGATTATGATGTACAAATGTGTGAGAGGACTCGAAAAGGTGGACAAGAAGGGTTATATTGTGAAAGATAATAGTAGAACTAGGGGGCATAGATATAAACTAATGAAAGGAAGATGTAAAGGAGATGTGAGAAAGTATAGTTTCCCTTACAGAAGTATAAGTTGTTGTTGTTGTTGTTGTTCCCTAAGCTGCCTGGCCGAACAGCCCCGAGTCCCTGAGAAAGGCCATGGCCACGATCGGGCTTTCCCACAGAGCTCTCATTGAGTGTAGATTGTGTTGTTGGCGTAAGTGGTTGTGTGAAATGCAGTCTTCTATGATGTGTTTAATGGTATGGGGTGCTGTGTTACATCCCGGGCAGGCGTCGACAACGGAGTCATCCAGTCTCTTCTGATAGCTCAGGAGAGCTGGATGGTGTCCGCATCTCAGCCTGGCCAGGTGGACTCTGTCCTCGCGAGGAAGGGAGGATTCGGAAGGATGGATTTCGGGAGGTCGTGCATGCAGCTGTGTGTTGTCTGTGAGTGAGTGGATGGATCGGTGAGAGATATGAGTATGGATGTGCTTCTGGAAGTTGGTTCGGGGTGGGCAGGGAGGGAGAGAGGACAATAATTGTGTGTGATACCGTGTGCTGGGTGTTGTTTTGATATTTCTTGGTGTCTGTGGGTGTGTTGCCATGTAGTTTAGTGGGTGGTCTTGGTTCGTGGAGGCTGCTGCCAGGAATTGAGTGCCTCTCATGTCCAGATGGTCTTTGACTTTGAGGATTTTGGTTTCTTGATGTAGGTGATCTGTGGGTGCAGTAGCTGTGCAGCCTGTAATGATCTTCAGGGCTTTGTTTTGAATAGTCTGTAAGGTCTTATGATGTGTTTCAGCTAGGTTAGAAGCCCAGGCTGGGCTTGCGTATTCCATCACTGATCTTATGTATTGTTTATATACTGTGGTGGTAGTTTCTTTGTTGTGTCCAAATTTTGTGTGAGCAAGTGACCTGAGGGCGTTAAGTCTGGGTGTCAGTTTCTTTTTAATGTTTGTGGTGTGCTGTTTGAATGTCATATGAGTATCATATGTTACTCCTAGGATTTTGGGTGTGTGTGTATGTGTTAGGGGTGTGTTGTTTATGGTGAGTTGAGGGATGTATTCGTGTTCTCCTGTCCAACTTGTGAGCAGGGTTGCGGTGGATTTGGCTGGGGCTAGATTAAGTCTGTTTGTAGTGCACCAGCCATGTAGTGTGTTGAGATAGGGTTGAAGGAGATCTGTTGCTCTTTTTGGGTCATGGTGTGTGCATGTGAGTGTTATGTCATCTGCATAGGAGGCTAAGTTTATTTGGGGCGTATTGGGTGTAGTTATATCGTGCATGTACAGATTGAAGAGTGCGGGCGATAGGACGGATCCTTGTGGGACTCCGTTTGGAAAGTTTCTGATTTTAGATGACTGACCGGCAAAAGATACGTGTGCACATCTGCCTGCTAGGAAGTTGGCCAGCCATCGTTTTGTGTTGTTGTGCATGTTTGTGTTGTAGATTTTGTTTGTTAGGTTGTGGCGGGGGATGGCATCGAAGGCTTTACTAATGTCGAGTGTGGCTAATAGTGATCTGTGTGGTGGTCTAGCTGAATTGATGCCGTCGAAAGCTCTTTGTGTAAGGTCTGTGAGAAGAGTGTTTGTGGAGTGCAGTGGCCTAAAGCCATGTTGTGTTGGAGCTAGGGGTAGGTCAGGTGTAATTAGTTGTAATACTAGGCGTTCCATGACTTTGGAGGGGGAGCAAAGGAGTGTGATGGGGCGGTGCGAGGAGGGTAGCGTGGGGTCTTTGTTGGGTTTGGGGAAAGTGATGATGATACCATGCTTCCAAATGTCTGGTATTGTGTTGTGTGAATAGCTGTAGTTTGATATGTTAGTGAGTGCTTGTATGCCTTGTGGTCCCAGGTGTCTGAGGTGTATGTTGCTTATGTTGTCTAGGCCACAGGCGGGTGAGTGCTTGAGATTGTTGATGATATGCTTTGTCTGGTGATTGGTGAAGGGTGTATAGTCAGGGTCTGTGGGGAATTGTCTCTTACGTCGGATGACACGTCGGTCGTCTTTGTGAGGTTTTAGGTGGCTGACATGTGAAAAGTGATTGATGAGAGTGTTTGCTTGTTGTTTACATGAAGGAGTAGAGTCTGTTGTTGTGATTGCAGCATGTGATTGTGTTGTGTTGCTGTTGGAAAGTGTGATGCTGTTTAGTGTTTTGTATAGTTTTTTGGGGTTTGTTTTGTGATCAAGTGTTTGTAGGAAGTTATTCCAATTTAGTTTTTGTTGTTCTTGTATTTTGTTGTTAGTTTGGGTGTTGAGTGCTTGAATTTGTTGTGTGATGTCTTGTGTGTGGGGTGCTGGGGAGTGTTTCAGTATGTCGCGTTGTCTGATGAGGTTTTGAATTTCTGGTGTGAAGTTGGGGTTGTGTCTTTTTCTGTTACCTCTTGGAATGTGTTTCTTGTCAGCGTTTTGGATAGTTTTATTGAGTATGTGTACAGCATTGTTGATGTTAGTGATGGGTGTACTGTTTAGAGTTGTGAAGTGTTGTTCTGTCTCATTTGTGAATGCTTCCCAGTTAGCTCTTTTATAATTGGTGTATGTGTGTTTGTGGCTAGCTGGGGTGAGTCTGGTTTTGGTGGTGATAATGATCGGGAGGTGGTCAGAGCCTAAGGTTCTGACCACCCTCCAGGATGTTGTGGGGGCGAGTTCTGGGGAGCAAAAGGTGATGTCTGGAGATGATGGGTTATAGAGGGCTTGGTGAGGAATATGGGTATGTTGATGGATGTCGTTAAGGATGATGAGGTTATCGGTTTGGTTTTGTAGTACCAGCCCTCTGTCTGTGTCGGGGTTGTCGACAAACCAGGCCGACGTCTTGGCGTTGAAGTCACCACCCAGATAATGTGTGGGGTGTGTGTGGTGTTTGTGATGTGTTGTAAGTGTGGTCTGTATTCATTTGGTACTGTAGGGGATGTTTGGGGAGGGATGTATGTGTTTATGATGGTTATGTTGGAGTTGTTGCCAGTGCGTATTTTAATTGACTGTATTTCTGTTGTGTTATCATTTGGGGGGAGGAGTGATTTGGTTTGTACACTGGTTACTATGTATGATATTTCTTTGTGTACCAGGGTGATGAGTCCACCGCCCCCGCCGACAGCCCGGTCTTGTCTGATGGTGGTGAAATTATGAAATGTGGGTGTTTTTTGTGTTGTGCGGAGTTTTGTTTCTTGTAAGATGGCAATGTGTATGTTGTGTTGTTTGATGAAGTGTGAGAGTTCGTGTTTCTTTGTGTTGATGCCATCTATGTTCAGTTGAAGAATGTTAATGTTATGTGCACGATGTATGTTGGGTGCTGCTGCACGAGGATGGGGTGGGGGTGGGGGTGATGGGGGGGGTGGGGGTGAGGGAGGGGCTGGGGGTTGGGATGGGTGAGGTGGGGGTGGGGATTGGGGAGCAGGAGATGGGGGTTGGAATGGATTAGGATGGGGTGTGGTGTGTTGAGTTGAGGATGTGGATGGTATGGGAAGGTTAGGTGGGTTAGGGAGGAGAGGTGGACGGGTTTTAGGGGGGGGAGTGGATGATATGGGAAGGTTAGGTGGGTTGGGGAGGAGAGGTGGACGGGTTTTAGGCGAGGGATTTGACTGGGAGAGGGAGGGGCATGAGGAACAGGTCCAGGTGTTTGTGTAGTGTTTCTTGGAGGCAAGTGTTGTGCAGGTGAAGTGGGTCCAGTTCCCACATGAATTGCAGAGAACTGAACCCTTAGTATGGCGACTCGAAGTGATGGGTTTTGAGCAAGTTGGACATATGTATGTGAACGTGGGTCCTGGGTTGCTCTCAATGTCTCCGGCTAGAAGAAGTCTTCGAGAAATGACAGCCGGAGAGTCATTTCTCGGTGTAGGAAAAACTGTGTGATGTGTGTGTGTGGTGTGAGAGGTGTGGAAATTCCCGGCGCGACCGAAGCCGCTCCAAGGACCCGTGCCCCCAGGGAGGGGGCAGGGGATGGTTGTGACGGTTTGGCTCCCGAAACTGCTCCCCGCGGCCGGCATCCGGTTTTCCTCCACTGGTCGTTGATTTTGTCTTCGGCTGTGGAGGGTCGGCAGCCATCCGCGGTTGGCAGCCTCGGGAGGTGGCCCCACGGCGTAGACGCCGCCACATCAGGACCGAAGTATAAGTAAATGGAATCAGTTGGAAGAGGAAGTGGTGTGTGCCAAAAACATTCATATTTTTAAGGTAAAGTTAGATAATTGTAACTCAGGAAGCGGGACAATACGAGCCAAAAAAGCTCAACTCCTGTATACTACAAATAGGTAAATACAAAACAAAAGCGCGCGCACACACCCACCCACCCACCCACCCACCCACCCACCCACCCACCCACCCACCCACCCACCCACCCACCCACCCACCCACCCACCCACCCACCCACCCCTTCCTGGATTCCTGGATTGTAGTTTAGGACCGAAGTCCTGGGCCACGCTGGTGCGCCGCCCTTAGTAGTTCCTCGTTCTGATTTGATGTAGCAGGCTGTTTCCGTCGGACGTTTGGTAATAGTGTGGCAGCGATGGTTTGTCGGGTATTGTTCGTAGAAATTTGTCCAATCCAGTCTTGAAACTTAAGAGAGAGCCTGTGTGTTCTCTTAGTTGCTTGGGGAGACAGTTATATATCCTTGGACCGTGTACAGCCAATGAATTCTCTTTCAAGGTTTGTAAGCTCATCCTTGTTCTCACTAAACACGGAATAGTGCACAATTTTCCTCGTCTACTGCTGTATGTCGTCATAATTTCATCTTCGTTTTCCAGATTTGGTATCATTTCGTTAATTATTTTCCACACGTACATTGCTACATATCTCTCCCTTCTTCTCTCCAATGAGTACATGTCTAAATGCTGTAGTCTCTGCCAGTAGTCCATGTTGTTCAGTCCTTCGATTCGGGCCGTGTACGTTCGTTGTACTGCCTCCAGTTTTCTGATTTGGCCGATGTTTGTGGGGTTCCATAACTGGCAGCAGTATTCAACCAATGGTAGTATCAGGGCCCTGAATAATACTATTAACGCACGTGGTTCTCTTGTTTTGAATGTTCTAAAAATCCATCCCATATTCTTTCTGGCCTTCGCTACAGTATTATCAATATGATGGTCGAAGCTAGCGTCGTCGCTTATTGTTATTCCCAGATCCCGCAAGTGGTTGCTTTGGATTATAATTCCTCCTTCTGGTGTTGTATAGTCCTTGTCGGCCACTTCCTGCTTCGGGTGTCGATATCTCAATAACTCGAATTTTGTGCTATTGAATATCATATTATTCATTTCTGCCCAGTTATATATCGTCTTCAGGTCATCTTGTATCATTTTATAATTATCTTCCCTTCTCACAATGCCCAGGAGTCGAGTGTCGTCTGCGAATGAGGTTGTTTTACAGTACTGTATACTCTGGTCGATATCACTGATATATATGAGGAAAAGCAAGGGGCCAATCACCGACCCCTGTGCCACACCACTTCTCACTTCCGACTTCTTGGATTCGCTTCCTTCGACCATTACCGATTGACTTCTATTAGTGATAAAGCTCCCGATCCACTTGTGTAGCCTACCTCTAATCCCAATATGTTCCAGTTTTTGCAATAAGATCGAGTGGTCAACCTTGTCGAAAGCTTTAGAGAAGTCCAGGTAGATTGCATCTGCACCATCTCCATCTTCTAGAGCACTCAAAATATCCATCCTGTGTTGAAGAAGCTGCGACACGCACGATCTTCCGCTTCTAAATCCGTGTTGACCTTTGTTATAAAGCGATTGTTCCTCCAGATATTTGGTTACTTTTTTTACAACTATCCTCTCGAATATTTTAATTACGTGTGAAGTAAGAGCCACCGGTCTATAATTTTTTGGTTCAGTTCTCGGCCCACTTTTATAGATGGGTGATATTTGTCCGTGTTTTAAGAGACTAGGTATTTCCCCAGTATCCATCGACTTTCTCCATATCATGTGCAGTGGTTTGGATATAATGGAGGCACACTGCTTCATGAGTATTGCTGGTATACAGTCTGGTCCTGCAGCGGCATATGTGTTGATTTCTCGTATGGATGTCTCTATATCTGTCCTATCGAACTCTACATCGCTCAATTGTGATTCTGCGGGCGGTGTTGTTGTATGCCACTGATTCACTGTATCTAGTTTTGGTGTACTAAATGCAGACACATACTGGTGGTTAAGGGCTTCGCTCATTTTTTGTGGATCACTGGTGAGGTATCCATTGTACTTGAGTGGTCCTATGGTTGTTCGCATGCTTGTTTTTTTTCTTGGCATACTTAAAAAAGTATTTTGGGTTCTTGTCAATGTTGTCCACAGCTCTCCGTTCTTCAGATTTTGCTTCTCTGTCGTACGACTGTGCGAGGTCTCTTTCGATACGTGCTAATTTTTTCTTTATCATATTCTCTTCTTCGCTTTCCACTAATCGTTTATTTAATTTTGTCCTCTTCCTCATCAGTATTTTCCTCTCTCTTGGGATTGTGTATTCTCGTGGTTGTCTCTTACTTGGGATATTCGCTACACATATGTTCAGGAGCTTGGAACTAAAATGTTGGTACATCTCGGTGCTTGTCCGTCCTTCCATCTCTCCATGCCAATCCGTATTGGATATTTCATTGTTGATGGTTTTCCAATCTATGTCATCCTGGAAAAAATTTAAGGATCGGAAGCCCCCCCTGGGGGTTAGGGAATAGAATATGCCCCACGTGCCTTCTGCGTGTCGTAAGAGGCGACTAAAGAGGTTGGGTCGGTGGGCTTGCGACCCCCACCCGGAAAAAATATCTAAGCAAGGAAAAACGAACGAACAGCCTCGGATGCGGACGGAACCAACGTTGACGAACCACGACCGACTAAGGACATGCCTTCGAACATTCTGAGAATGGCTACGTGGAATGTTAGTGGCATGAATGATGGCACAAAAGAGAGAGAGGTTCTGGAAGTGTTAGTGAATGCCAGGCTGGATGTATGTGGAATGACAGAGACCAAATGGAAAGGTTCAGATGTGAGAGAGTGGGAGTGTGGAATGGGTGTGTGTGCTGGAGTGAGTGAAGGAACAGCGAGAGAAGGTGCATGTTTGTTTGTAAGTAGCAAATGGAAGGAATGTGTAAGAGAGTATGGGTCTGTGGGTTCAAGGATTGTGTGGGTGAGAATGAAAGTAGGAATACAAACGTGGGTGATTGTATGCGTGTATGCCCCGACAGAGGATATACTTGAAAGAAAGAAAGAGGAGTTCTGGATGAATGTGGAGGCGTGCCTGGAGAAGTTTGACAAGAACGAAAGAATATTTCTGATTGGGGATATGAATGGTAAGGTGGGTGATAGGAAAGTTGAGGGAGTGGTGGGAGGGTGGGGGGTACCATCAGAGGTGAATGGGAATGGTAGTGCACTTGTGGACGTATGTGTGGGGAGGAGGCTGTGGATAGCCAACACCTTCTTCCGACACAGAATGATCCACAGGTACACGTGGAAACGGATGTTGACGATGAAGGATAAGACAGTGGTGGAACGAAAGTCATTGATTGATTATGTATGTGTGGATGAACGAATGAAGAAATCTGTGATGGATGCTAGGGTGTATAGGGGTATTGGAGGGGGTCTGTCTGATCATTATGTAGTGGTAGCTAAGGTTAGGATACAAAAGAAGTGGGTGAGGAGAGCGGGAGGGAGGCGAGAGGAGGGTGGAATGGTGAGGAGGGTGGAGAGGTTGCAGGAGGAGGAAGTCAGGGAGGAGTACAGGAGAGCAGTGGAAAGACGACTAGGTGGGTTCGACCTGGAAGTTATGGAGGATGTGGAGGAGATGAGCAAGGTGTTTAAGGATGAGATCTGTGCAGCATGTGAGGAGGTGTGTGGAGTGAGGAGAAGAGGGAGGGGAGTGAAAGGTACAGCATGGTGGACAGAAGAGGTAAGAATAGCTGTGGAAGAAAAGAAAGCATATAGAGAGTGGTTGGGTAGTAGAGGGAATGAAGATTCCGAGAGGCAGAAACGAGCGAGGTACGTGGAGAGTAAGAGGGTGGTGAAGAGAGTAGTGAAGGAAAGTAAGAGAAGAGTAGATGAGGAATTTGGAAGGAATCTGAGTGTAAAATGGAGGGAGAGTAAGAAACTGTTCTGGAAAGAAGTCAAGAAAGTTAGGGAAGGTAGCAAGGGAAACAGTAAGGGTGTGAAAGATAAGAATGGGAGAATGCTAGCCGAGAAGCAAGAGAGAGTCGAAAGATGGAGGGAGTACTTCAGTGAGTTGCTAAATGAAAGGAATGAAGAGCCAGCAAACATAGCTGGATATGGTATGGGAGGGAGAAGAAGAGAAGTAGTGGAGGAGGAGGTGGGGATCAGGAGGTCAGAAGTGTGGGAAGCCATGAAAAGAGTGAAGTTGGGGAAAGCACCAGGAACAGATGGAGTGTGTGGGGAAATGTTGAGGTATGGTGGTGAGATAGTGATAGAATGGGTATGGATAATGTGCAAACTAGCATGGGAGAAGGGGAGTGCACCCGATGACTGGAAGACTGGCATAATAGTCCCCCTATATAAGGGCAAAGGGGAAAGAGGAGTGTGTGGTAACCACCGAGGAATATGTCTTCTAAGCGTAGTAGGGAAGGTATACAGTAGGGTAGTGATTGAGAGAGTGAGAGTGAGAACGGAGAAATGGATAGGCGACGAGCAGGGAGGTTTTAGGAAGGGAAGAGGATGTGTAGATCAGATTTTTACCCTGAATTGTGTTGTGGAGAAGTATCTGGAGAAGAAACAAAAGGTGTATGTTGCCTTTATGGACTTAGAGAAGGCCTATGACAGAGTGGATAGAGAAGGTTTGTGGAAAGTACTTAGAATATACGGAGTAGAGGGCAAGTTGCTGAAAGCAGTGAAGAGCATGTATGAGGGTGCAAAGGCGGCAGTACGTGTGGAGAGTGAGCAGAGCGAGTTCTTTGACCTGAATGTTGGTTTGAAACGGGTGTGTGATGTCCCCGTGGTTGTTTACTGTATATATGGATGGAGTTATGAAAGAAATACTATCAAGAGCAGTGGATGTTGGTGTATCGCTGAAAAGGGAGGGAATTGAGTGGAAGCTACCTATACTGCTGTTTGCGGATGATACAGTTCTGATGAGTGATAATGAATGGGAGTTGCAGGGTCTGGTAAATGAGTTTGGAACAGTGTGCGAAAAACGGAATTTGAAGGTAAATACGGGGAAGAGCAAGGTTATGGTCTTCGAAAGGGGTGAAGTCACAGAGTGTGAGGTGAAGCTGAACGGTCAGGCTATGGAGATCGTCAACTCTTTTAAGTATCTGGGCAGTGTGTTGAGTAAAGATGGGACTATGGATGAAGAGGTGCTGGAGAGGGTACAACAGGGGAAGAGGGTTGTAGGAACGCTAAAAGCAGTAACAAGAAATAGGGTGGTCAGTATGGAAGTGAAGAAGTCCTTGCATGACAGTGTGGTAATCCCGACACTGACTTACGGAAGCGAAGCATGGACGTTGGTTGAGAGACTCAGACCAAGAGTGAGAGCAGTGGAAATGAATTACTTAAGGAGTGCGTGCGGAGTTACATGGAGGGATAGACAGACTAATGAGGAAGTAAGAAGGAGGTGTGGTGTGGAGGTAGATGTGCTGGAAAGTGTGAAAAGGAACAACTTGAGATGGTTCGGCCATATGGAACGTATGGAAAGCGAGAGAATGACTAAGAGGGTGTACGAGAGCGAGGTGGAGGGACAGAGGGGGAGAGGTAGACCGAATATGAGGTGGAAGGATGGAGTGAGGTACTACATGAACGAAGGCGGTGCTGGTTGGGGGGAGGGGCGTCGACTGACTGGGGACAGAGGTGCATGGGGGCGGTTCGTTCGTGGCCACCCCTTCGGGGATCACGGCGTCAGGCAATAGATAGATAGATAGAAGTCTTTTGTGTTCGCCATAGATTTTTGTGGTTCTTGACTTGCTTGCAATGTTGTTTCAATCACCATAAGTCGGTGATCTGAGATATCTGTCTCTTCGAGTCTTATGTCGCTTATAATTTCTTCATCGTTGGTGAGAAATATGTCCAAAATATTGTTTCTTCTTGTTGCTAAATGTATTATCTGTTTCAGCATTAAGTCTTCCATCATTTTGAATAGTATATTAGCTTGTGATCGGTCTTCTGATGTTCCCCCATATATAGTTGACTCATTCCACTGTATATTTGGTAAATTGAAATCCCCATTAATCACTATTGTAGGTTCGGGATTTCCCAGTTTTCCTACTTCTGACTCGATAGTTTTGATAACCTCTGACATGTTTTCTGTTGAGCATCTTGGTGGTCTGTATACAGTAGCTAGTATCATTTTCCACTTCTTGATATATACAATAACGTATTCTATCTCTCCATTAGAGCCTGCAGCTATCATTTTTGCTTCTTTCGCTATGTCTTGGCGTATGTATATCAGTACTCCTCCTTTTTTTCTGTCGTTCGCTCTATCAGCACGATAAATTTCATAGCCTTCGATTTTTACTTCGGCATCTCTTATTTCACTTCGAAGATGGGATTCTGTGATACAAATTAGAGCACTATTATACTCAAAACCTATTTCTTCTAACATTTTAGTCTTATGTCGTTTTTTTTCTCGGCATCAGGCCCTCAATATTGCAGCATATTATTGTTTGCATCCTTGCCTCCGTGTGTTTCTTTTTTTATATTTGTCTGCTCTTGTGTATTTGTAACACTTTGTGCATTTTTCAAATGTTTAACATGTGTTTCATTGGTGCTATTAGTTTAGACCTAGTTTTTTGTGATTGCTTCTGTTCCTTCATCCACCCAGCGCATCGTTCGGCGAATGACACTGAGCTTGGCTGATATGAATGTTGGGCATTTCGTATTGAACGAGGAATGTCCAGTTTCCTCTCTTCCGCTGACTGTGCAGTGATGACAAATCAGCCGTTCCTTGTTTGTGCAGTTATCGGACATGTGCTTCTGAGTGCAGTGGCCACAAATTGGCTCCTTTGCATGGCAGTGAGTTGTTTTATGGCCATATCCGATGCAATTACCACATCGTTGCACCCAGTAGTGATCATACACCCTACACCGCGAAAGATGTAAGTATATACGGTTTCCATTGTTCTCAATTGCTTTCCTGATACGTGGCGATACAGAGACAACGGCAGTTTTGAAACCGGATGTGCTGGGTTTGGTAAACAGCAGTTTCATATCATTGTCTTGTTCCATCAGATCTGCTATATGTTCGTTTTTTTCTTGAAGTGACTGAATAATTTGTGAATCCTCAATGATATCTGGTACAAATACAATAGAAATTTTGGGGTTCAGTTTAATCTCACTAGCAATCTGGTGTGTATCAGCTAGTTGATCAGTTGCTTCCAGTGCTTCGACTGCTCGATCCTTCGCTGTTTTCGTAGGGAACACTAGTTTCACCGATTTCTGTTGAGTAGTCTTCATCGATACCGTTGGTATATTTTTTAGGGCAGAGATTATTTCTTTATATATTGTTGTCGTGCCATCCTTCGGTTTTATAAATACAGCATGTTGGTTATGGTTTACTTTGGCAATGGCGTCAGCATACGATGTTTCCTCTCTTACAACATCTGAGCATTGCTTCTGTTTAGTTTCATTGTTGTTCGTCATTTTCCTAGCCAACTGGGCGACTTCTGACCTTAGTTCAGTGATTGCGGTCGTTAGTCCAGTCCATCGTTGTTCGTTATCACACGGTGTGTTGACCTGCTTCACTGCTTCACCACTGGTACTGCCATTGGATGACTCACCAGTGGTTTGCCGATTGTTGTTTATCCATTGTACTAGTTGCTGGTAGTTGTCGGTGTTTAATTTCACACAAGTTTCACATGCATATACTATCCTAGAGGTAAAGTACTTTATCGCCATGTAGTCGGGCATCCCGGCGCACTCGAGGTGAAATAAGCCATTGCATTGTCCGCATTTCACAGCAGCTGTTAGTAAACTCTCTGAACATTTTCCACACTGTTTGTTGCTTGGAATCTCACTTCTAGAAGGGATCAGTTTATCCATTATTATGTACAGTAGTCTGTACTAGTTTGTGGTGCCCCACCACTTGCTCAGCGCACCATAGGCCTAACCACAGATGAACACTGTTTTTAGTCAAGCACCACGGTTCACGGAGCTCGCGCAGGCACGTCCACACTCCACCGAGTCTCAACACACACACACACACACACACACACACACACACACGCACGCACGCACACGCACGCACGCACACGCACGCACGCACGCACGCACGCACGCACGCACGCACGCACGCACGCACACACACACACACACACACACACACACACACACACACACACACACACACATATATATGCGGATATAAGGATGCGTAAACTAGCTGCCCATGCTTGTTGGAACAGCTGTTACTAAATCGGTGCTGGGGATAAATCAGATCGAACACAGTACTGAGTGCCGGAACAACTATGGGTGAAGCTTAATCTGTGAGACTTCATGTTGATGTGGTTATCCTTCAGATTCATTATGTCTTGGACATAGATGATTTGTGCTTGTGCGGAACCTTTCTCTGCTTAGGTGCTTCTGCAACGCAAACTATCTGTGAGTTTCGTAGGAGACCTGTGTCAAAAGGTGTCTACCTCCACAAGAATGTATTGGGGACTACGTGTGGGACCTTGGTGTGAGGCTTAATCCACCACGTAAAACTGGCTTAGTCACGTATAACCTTAGTGTAAGGCTTTGATTGTGACACAAAATGTCGACCATGGAGGGGTCTCGTTCTCTGCGACTCAGGGGAGTTTGTACTGGAGAGGGTCTGCCATTTTTAGTCTTGGAACTAAAGGATCTGACACGCTGGTAGGGACCAGAATTGCGAAGGAGGCGACTTATCTCTTGGTCTACTCGGGGTGTCTACACGAGGGCAAGACTTTGTGTCATGTCCATACAGAGTTTCACAAACGATGCGGTATCCCCTTCGTGCAGGTCTTTCTCGATGCTTTTGGCGAGGGTTCCGTTGTGGTTTTCCTGCCCTACGAGGTTTTGTATGCACTCGGGATTTGCGTTGTGACTTTTGTTTCCGCTGTGGGAGTAACTGTGGATGGCGTTTCCAGCAATTTGTTCTTGTATGACCAACTTTATGGCAGTGGCCACACTTCTTAGGAATTGTACCAGTTCTTCTCGGAGGCGAAGGCGTCAGACTAGATCTGCGACTCGCCCCGCAAGAGTGGTTTCTCCTTGCATTATGATTGCAGTAGGTACATACTGTCTGTGATACTGTCACTATCTCACGAGCTCTTCTTGGATTGGCAAGAGGAATTAGCTTGGGGTCTGGTCTACGAGGTCTTCTTGGCTTGACAAGAGTAATTTGCTCGGTCTTTTTGTTGGGGTGGAGCCTTGGCACCAACTTGAGAATAGATGCGGGAACAGTCTCTGCTGTAGCGCCTGGAATCTCGGGAGCTGGGTCCGACGAGGTCTCAGAAGCAGTATCTGTGTCCGCAGCAATGCTCGCATCAGTGTCCGAAGGTGACTCCGGGGACTCCGGGATAATCTCTAAACCTAGATGAGACCTTGGAGTTTGATTAGCGACTGGGGTGATGGATTTCCTTGACTGGTGACCATCGTGACTTCCAGTGCTAGCGAAGTTTGCGAGTTTTACCCATAAATCCTCGTAGCTTGATGTCTGAAATGGAGTGGTTGCTTGAGCGAGGTCGATAGCAGTTCCTGGTTTCAGATGTAACCGGACAAAGGCAATTTTGTTTACGGCCTTTTTGATGTTACGGGATTTCATGTACTTGTCTATTCTGTGTAGGAAAGAAAACGGTCCAGCTGGGTAGTTAGGACAATTCTTCCCAGAAAACATAGGCAAGTGGACTGTAAGCTGTGTCTTAGCATCCACGTGAGGATTGCCTCTGGCTGTAGCTGTAGTGATAGCTGGCATAGCTGTAGCTGTCATAGCTGTAAGTGTACTAAGTTCTTCTGAAAACTTCTCTACACTTGCCTCTATCTAACTTACCCTAGTCCTGGAAATTTATAAATATTAAACTTACCTTTGAAATGCAGGTGTTGTACACTAGTCTTTGTACAAATATTTAAAGTGTCGGACGTTCGTAGGGGGAAAATTCTGATAAGTGCATGACACAGTCTCAGAATAACATAACCTTGGTGCCTGGGTGACACGAAGGGCCTTATATTTGATGTGCAAATATTGTTAGAAGTTTCTTGCGCTAAGGATGTATCAGGGTGGCCCGATGTCTCCTTGAAAAAGTTAGCTAGTCTTTCAGTCAAGTCGTCAATGTAAGAATCCAGTTTTGTCCCTACTTCTTTTCTCAACTCTGTGTCTGACTGGGGCTCAAACTTCTATTCCTTAAATTCCACTTTAAATTCAAGAAAATTTACACGCATTGAAACATAATCCCCACCTGAAATTCTGAAATTACGTAACATTCAAGGTCACTAGCATAGAATATAGTTCGTAGGAGTTTCACTTTAACGTCACACCTCTATCCAAGTTGAAGGATGAATTGATGTTAGTTAGACTATGAGTTCAGCAAAATAAATTATACAAGGAAGTTTAGGAAAAATTCAAGTTAGCAAGGCACTGTATAGGGATACTCTCTTACTAAGAAATTAAGATTAGTAAGGCACTATAGGGATTGCCTATTCTCTTACTAAGAAATTGAAAAAGACACACACAACACGAAATAACAGAAAGAAGGGTTTGGATCACTGTTAGAAAACCTGTTAATTTTGTACTGTTACTGCAAATAAAATATATTACTGTGAGACCTTTAAATGTAAAATGTCTAAGGGCGAAATATTTAAGGAAGTAATTATATTTTCTCTTAGTGTGAGATTAAAGTTCTTGAAACAATACTTGAATTGACTAAACCGAAAATATGGTTAAAAATATACGTACAGTAACACTTCAAAATTCGTTAAGTAATTAGTAGTTAGATATCAAGAAAAATAATTCACTGGCATTGCTGTGTTGTAAGTTTACTAGTAGGCTATTAATTCACTAGTATTATTAAGTGTGTATTGCAGTGTTACTCTAATCACTAACCTAATACAATAATTGGTACTGCTTGTAGGTTGTGTTGCTTGAAGACTTCTATCAGCTGTGTTGATTGAAGAACGTAGTGATATATCCGTAGAGTTTTACTCTAGCCGCTCTCTCTCTTTCTTTCCCTTCTCTGCTGTGACGTCACCGCCACGTCAGACCTTGAAGAGCGCGTGAGCTGAGGTCTGAGGGGTGAGTAGGGTGACTCAGTGAGTGACTCAGTGTGAGTGGGTGAGTCAGTGGGGTGAGTCTGGAGAGAGTTTGCCTGCTGATGTGCGGTGCCTAGTGGGGAGTGTCTGGTCAGCGATTATTGTAGCTAACGTCTGTAATGTACTCCTCAAAGTACCACTTCACTCTGATATTCACTGTACATCTTTCTTCACTGAATACTTTTGTCTTTGTACACTACTTTTTCTTCTGTTATTTCCTTTTTGCTCATGTATTATATATTGTCTATAGTTATTTTTCTAGGTTGCTATGCGGTTATTAAGTGTCTAATTAGTTGTTCTTCGGAGGCTTATTTTTTTACTTTAATGGTTCGTTTTACTTTAGGGGTTAATCGTATCCCACCGCTGCCACCAATATGTAGCGGGTGATTTATGGTTGGGGCACTGAGCGGAATGGTTAGGGTTAACTTATTATCTTACCTCAATATTTCCTGTACGTTGTAATGAACTCTGTAGTAATCTGGAACCACTGGAAATATGTAGGGAGGTTTTAAAATAAACAAGCACGGGGCTTTGTTTGGTTTATTTAACAGCAAAATATATGTCTTTAACCCTTAATCCTAATTTTGAGATATTAGAATATATTACACTAGACGTCCCATGTGTTGGGGCAATGTAATTATAAAGTACTTCTTAATGTGGTGTATACTCGATGTTGAGTGTGTACCGAGATAAGTACTCTACTTAATACTTAGTGATAACACTTTAATAATAGCAACCTATAACTATGAGCTGTTTTCCAAGTAATAATGATCTTCCTGTAAAGAGAGAGAACAAATTATTAGAAGGGAATCACTAGAACACTTGTATGTCACTGCGTACTTGTATGTCACTTATAAGGTACTTCTACACTTATACAGGTCACTAGTCTTACCCAGAGGGCTGGAGAGAGATACCCTCCTTAGGGTGTGGTGGTGTGCTGACTGACTCGCCCTCTGCCTCTTGAGGGAGGGGCGCGGTTCAGCAACACCATGTGACAACTGGATGTGACAAAGTTTCTAGCAATTACTTCTCGATATCTTGGCAACGGAAGTGTGATACCATTTGGTGATCGTGGAATCCGTGCTTGCCTTAGCAGAGTGGAAAGTTACCAGCTTCTATTGTGATGGTGTGAGCTTCTATAGGGAGATCACACCAACACACTTACAGTTGTTTTTAAAAGGTAGTTATAATGGTGTGAGTTATATATGTGATTATATGGTTTATCTTAGAAGTGTACAGTCGCTCAAAATGCGCTGTTACACACACACACACACACACACACACACACACACACGCACGCACGCACGCGCGCGCGCGCGCTCGCGCGCTCTCTCTCTCTCTCTCTCTCTCTCTCTCGATATTATATACCTTGATTTTCAAAAGGCCTTTGACAAAGTTCCCCACAAACGTTTATTGCTAAAACTAAAAGCGCATGGAATACAAGACGGTGTGTTGAAATGGATAGAAAATTGGCTCAGCGACAGAAAGCAAAGAGTAGTCATAAACGGTAAGGCATCAAAATGGACCAATGTAAGTAGCGGGGTACCCCAGGGATCGGTACTAGGACCAATTCTCTTTCTAATTTACATCAACGACATAGATGAGGGTCTCACCTGTACAATCTCAAAATTTGCTGACGATACAAAAATTGCAAATAGCGTACTCTCAAAAGAACAAGTTGACGATATGCAACACAATCTAGATAAATTGTCATGTTGGGCCCAAATTTGGCAAATGAGTTTCAATGCGGATAAATGTAAAGTACTACATATCGGATACCTAAATGAGAAAGCAAACTATTCGATGAATGGCACTCAGCTTAAGAATGTAAACAGAGAAACCGATCTGGGAGTAACAATATCGAGTAACCTAAAACCGAGTCAACAATGTTCAGAAGTTGTTAAGAAGGCAAACAAAATAATTGGCTTTATAGGCAGGTCATTTGAGCATAAATCCAAAGAAGTTATCCTAACCCTTTACAATTCATTAGTCCGCCCTCTTCTGGAATACTGCGTTCAATCCTGGTGCCCTTATTACCAAAAAGATATAAACAAGCTTAGAACGAGTTCAACGTAGAGTTACCAAAATGATACCTAGCCTAAAGAACAAACCATACGAAGAGCGTCTTAGAGAATTAAATCTATTTCCTTTAACCCAGCGCAGATTAAGAGGTGACTTAATTCAAGTGTTCAAAATCATCAAAGGCATCGACAATATGAACTGTAGTAAGTACTTCACTATCGACCAATCTAATTACACGCGGGGAAACGGTTTGCAAAATTATTGGTAAATCTTTTAACTCACACGAATCTAAGAATTTCTTCTTCAATCGAGTTGTCAACTTGTGGAATGGGCTTCCCCGAAACGTTATAGACTGCATCACCGTTGATTCATTTAAACTCCGCCTAGACAAATATCTCGCATCAAACCCGCGACTGACTGCGTTTGTAATGAATAACTTTATTTTATCCCCCCCTCAGTTACTAACCCATCTGTCCCCTACTAACTTCCTAATCCTGCCACGGACATTAGTTCCAGGGCAGTAATTCCCTTTCCAATGTTCCCTTACCCACTCTAAACCACTGTTTGGACACTTGATCCTCAGTGTTTGGAGGACAAGCAACCTAGAAGGGTCACTAGATCTGTTGTTGCTTGATTTCCTTTGTACTCCTTTGTACTCTCTCTCTCTCTCTCTCTCTCTCTCTCTCTCTCTCTCTCTCTTTCTCTCTCTCTCTCTCTCTCTCTCTCTCTCTCTCTCTCTCTCTCTCTCTCTCTTTCTCTCTCTCTCTCTCTCTCTCTCTACCTATCTCTCTCTCTCTCTCTCTCTCTCTCTCTCTCTCTATCTCTCTCTCTCTCTCTCTCTCTCTCTCTCTTCTCTCTCTCTCTCTCTCTCTCCCTCTCTATGGCTAATCTCTAAGAAACTAGAACTAACAGACTTACTCAATACTAAGAAACCAGAAATAGTATGTCTCACTGAGACAAAACTAAGAGAAGACCTCGATATAAATTTACTAGGATGGTCTGAATACAGGATTTGGAGGAGGGACAGAAAATTTCGACATGGAGGTGGAGTGTGCATCCTTACTAGGAAAGATTTGATTGTGTCTGAGATAAAACTGGTAACTTCAACAGCAGAAGTTTTAGCAATAGAGATTGGTGGAAACAAAAAAATAGTAGTGATAGTAGTGTATGGGCTCCATATATGGTAAAGGATATAGAAGCAGTGGAGAAAGTGCAGAGAAGAGCTAGCAAGCTGGTACCAACGTTGAAGAACGCGGGTTATGAGCAGAGGTTGAGGACACTGGGACTTCCGACACTGGCATATAGGAGAAAGAGAGGGGATATGATAGAGACTTTTAAGATAGTGTCAGGAAAGTACGATGAGGATGTGTGTGAAGGTATCTTCTTGATGCGGGAGGGAACAAGAACGAGAGGACACTCTAAGAAAATTTACAAAGAAAGAATAGGCTTGAGAAGGCGAAGAAACTCATTTTGTGATAGAGTGGTAAATGAGTGGAACGCACTGCCCCAGTATGTAGTCGATTCCGAATCAATAAGGGAGTTTGAAAGTAATCTTGATAAAGCATGGGGAAGACAAGATTTGAAGTTTGATTATAAAACAAAAATACAGAATAGTAAAAATGTTGCGTCTGCTACCGCCGCCGCCAACACCGTGAACGACCGCAGCAGTGCAAGCACTGGTACTGAGCTGGATACACAGGCATAGTTTGCCTTTTTCCAGAGGATCTACTGTAAGAAACTGTAAGAAACTGTAAGAAACTGTAAGTATGTACCTCCCAAGACGAAGACATGGAGTAAGGAGGAGCATAGCCTAATGCGTAAGGAAACAATTAGTGTGCTAGAAAATATCTTAGCTTCAAAGGATGAAATAGTCATGTGTGGGGACTTTAACTGCAAGGAAGTAAATTGGGAAGAACTTGAACCCGGAACAGGAGAGGAAAGTTGGGGCTATGAAGTTTTAAGTATGGCCATGGAAAATTCTATATACAGTACCAACATGTAAAAGAGAAAACAAGAATAAGGGGAAGTGATCAACCAGCTAGATTGGACCTTCTCTTCACAAGAAGGGAGGAGGTTCAAAGTATTCAGTACCTATGCCCACTAGGAAAAAGCGACCATGCAGTTCTCGACATAGACCTACTATTGAAGCATAAACTACCCAAGGAAAGGGAAAAGCACAAGGAAAATCACTGGATGTATTCCAGAACCGATTTCGCAGGACTACGGGATTTTTTCAAGTCACAAAATTGGGATCAAGTGTTATCTGAAAGTGAGGTAGACAAAAAACTCAAGGCATTCATGGAGATCTATGATACTGGTATAAAAACTTTTGTCCCAAAGTACATTAATAACAGAAAAAAAGGACATTGCAAAGAATGGTTTAATCGCGAATGTAGGCAAGCACAGGAAGCAAAAAACAAAGCCTGGAAAAAGATGAGAAACTGGGATTCAGAAGAAAACAGGCAAAAGTATAAAGAGGAGAGAAACAAATACACAGAAATGAGGAGGAGGTCAGAGGCAAACCATGAGAAAGGGATAGTGGAGAACTATGAAAAGAATCCAAAAATGTTTTTCAAGTTTGTAAACGGCAAAAGGAAGATAAAAGCCACAATCCTAAAAATTAAAAGTGGAAACCGAATCATAGAAGATGATACAGAAATTGCGGAAGAACTAAATAGAAATTTTGCATCAGATTTACAAAAGAAGGAGAATTCATTGCACCAGAAAACAATGAGATAGGTATAGAGGAAATGCCGGAAGTCACATTTAACAGAGAAGAGCTCATAGACAAAATGAGTTAGGTGGATCCAAAAAAAGCCGACGGACGGACGGAGTATCAGGCTGGATTATTAAAGAAAATGCCAAGGAACTGAGTATACCAATATATGATATAATGACCAAATCATTGGACACGGGGATAGTACCTACAGAATGGAAAAGAGCAAACATTATTCCTATATTTAAGGGAGGAAGCAGAGATAAACCACTGAATTATAGACCTGTATCACTATTGAGCATCCTCATGAAGATTCTGGAAGGATTAATAAGGGACAAATGGGTGAACTACCTGGAATCCAAAAGATTAATTACTTAATTAATTAACTTAAATTAATTAAGTAAAAGATTTCCTACCAACTCGATTAGTGGGTGGAACAAATTGCCAGCCGAAGTAGTGTCTGCACCATCAGTGCATAGTTTCAAAGCACGGTATGACAAACATATCTTAGGAGGCGGGAATTAACGAGCATGCTCACTCCCGCAAATACAACTAGTGTAAGTACAACTAGTGTAAGTACACACACACACACACACACACACACACACACACACACACACACACACACACACACAAACACACACACACAAGAAAAGGACTTAGGGATAACTGTTAGGAGTGATCTTTCACCTGAGAATCATATTAATAAGATAGTGGGAGAAACATATGGACTGCTAAACAGAATAAAAATAGCCTTTAACTATATAAACGAGGAGATGCTGGAGAAAATAATAAAAACATTGGTGAGACCAAGACTGGAGTATGCGGCAGTGGTGTGGGCACCACATCTAAAAAAGCATATAAAGAAGCTGGAGAAGGTTCAGAGAGCTGCAACTAGGATGATACCAGAACTGAGAGAATTACCATATGAGGAGAGATTAAAGAAATTAGATTTACCATCTCTAATGGATAGGAGGGAGAGAGGCGATATGATTATGATGTACAAATGTGTGAGAGGACTCGAAAAGGTGGACAAGAAGGGTTATATTGTGAAAGATAATGGTAGAACTAGGGGGCATAGATATAAACTAATGAAAGGAAGATGTAAAGGAGATGTGAGAAAGTATAGTTTCCCTTACAGAAGTATAAGTAAGTGGAATCAGTTGGAAGAGGAAGTGGTGTGTGCCAAAAACATTCATATTTTTAAGGCAAAGTTAGATAATTGTAACTCAGGAAGCGGGACAATACGAGCCTAAAAAGCTCAACTCCTGTATACTACAAATAGGTAAATACAAATAGGTAAATACACACACACACACACACACACACACACACACACACACACACAGAAACAGAAGGCAAAGTTCAGTATTATAAACCCACATTCTACACAGAATTCCTTGGTAAGACAATGAGGTGTAAATATTTGTGTTCTTTTATCTAATTAACACTCTTTAGATAATATGTTATAATCTGCATCATCTTGCAGTGCTGGATTATACGAGTTGTTCTATTTGCAACATCTGTATCAGGTAATATTATTAACCCTTCTCTAGCGGGTGCTCTGTGGCCGTTTTGGGCCTTTCTGGGCCGTTCTGACTGCTATATCAACCATCAGTATGAAAGGAACTGTATTGCGCCGAAAACTAGGTGGAAATCGCTACACAATGACGCCACATACAGCTACGTAGCACTCGTGGAGCACTGACAGTGTTACCTCGAAGATGGAAGTTTAGCTGATTTTGCTACCTTGCTCACTTTTAGCGAACTATTGGTTACACTGTCATCCTCACGCGCGGTGGGGGAACTGGAGTTAGTGTGGGCCGGGAGGCCACAGATGTCGGACGTATGGATCATTACTATCCCACCCATTTTCACTCGATTTCCACCCTTTTTTCACCCGTTTTTTGCCAGTTTTTTCAACTCGACTTATGTGGTGAGCCGCTTTTTAAGGGTTAATGATAAGAACGTGTATTAACCCTTTCACGCTTTTATGACGTACAGGTTGCCAGATTAGCAATAATAAATAGAGTTCTCTCACTCTTATAATTACCTCTCCAAAATTAGTTTTCTGCCCACAGCTAACTCAAAGACAACTGCAGAGGATGAAGTAACTAAACTATAGGTTTCTAAATACCCCTGATGGTAACAAAGGCTTTAAAGTATCCCTAATAGGCTCAAAATCGCGTCATATGCGTGAAAGTGTTAATATACATCTACAGGTCTTACTGTTTCTATGAGATACTATTAGAATATATATAATTATCGTTACTGTATCTTGATTTTATAATCTAACTCCGATGAAATTCTGTCTTCTATGGAAATATATTGGATTATACCTAAACATTAATTAGTTTATATAATTCAAGTTCTATAATACAGAATCTTACACACACACACACACACACTAATATTTGTAAATGACTTGCCTGAGGGACTAACAAGCTACATGAGTATGTTTGCGGACGATGCTAAGCTGCTTAAAACGATCAGAACCCAGGAGGATTGCCTTGAGCTCCAAGCAGATTTGCAAAAGATCCATGAATGGAGCATCAAATGGAATATGGAGTTCAATGCAGGGAAATGTAAGACTCTAGAAATGGGTAAAAGCAAGTACAGACCTAGAAAAGATTATAAACTAGGAAACGAAGTGATTCCCAAAGCAGAAAAAGAAAAAGACTTGGGGATAGAATTTAGGGATAACATGTCTCCAGAAAGCCACGTAAATAAGATAGTGAGAGAATCACTGGCATTATTGGCAAATATTAGGATGTCTTTCAATTATCTTAATGAAAACACCATGAAAACAAATAATAACGGCAATAATAAGACCCAGGATGGAATATGCATCTGTAGTGTGGTCCCCTCACTTGAAGAAACATATCCACAAAATTGAGAGGGTACAGAGAGCAGCTACGAGGATGATCCCAGGTTTGGAAAATTTGGAGTACCAAGAGAGGCTCGAGAGATTGAATCTACCTTCACTGGAACAGAGAAGGAAACGAGGACAGCAAATTCAGATATATAAATGTGTTAGAGGTATTGACAAAATCGACCAAGAAAACTTCATAGAGAGGGATGGAGGTGAGAGGACAAGAGGTCACAGCTACAAACTAAAAGTGCTAAATAGTAAATCTGATCTGAAAAGTAAAAGATTTCCTACCAACTCGATTAGTGGGTGGAACAAATTGCCAGCCGAAGTAGTGTCTGCACCATCAGTGCATAGTTTCAAAGCACGGTATGACAAACATATCTTAGGAGGCGGGAATTAACGAGCATGCTCACTCCCGCAAATACAACTAGTGTAAGTACAACTAGTGTAAGTACACAGTGGTCCGTAGCGTATTGGTTATCGCACTTGGTTCACAGCCAAAAGAACACGGGTTCCAGTCCCGGGCGGGAAGGAAACATTTGGGAAAGTCTTCTTGCACAATGTGCCTCTGTTGACCTAGTAGTATATATGTGGGCCCCTGGAATAAGAGGCCAATTTATGACGTATTTTTTAGGGTTGGCGGTCTGTTACTAGCTGGAAGGGTACCGTACAGGTCAACCAAACTCAAAAGCAGATACTGGCAATTGGCTGATTACTGATTACATGCATATCTACAGCCACCTCCTCACCGAACACTAGCCTTATGAGGGTCCTTGCCCAGTGGGCTAGTATAAAATAAACACATCTACAACAACAACAACAACAACCAACCATGCATTATCACTTCACGCAATATATTCCCAGGTCGAACTTTTTTCGGTAAAAACAAAATTAAAACGTGAAGCTGTAATTATTTGAAACGGAGGTGATGAGAAAATCCCCAATACTCACTTACCCACATCACACCTAGTTATCCATTCAGCAAGTCATGGCTCATTAGGCTGCTAAGGTTGCTGAACGTGGTAGTATGGTTGGGATGAGCGAGAGTGGGATGTCGGAACGTTTACCGGTAGCAAAAAAAGGTGGGAAGAAGGGCAACCGACAGACCGACATAGAAGTGGAGCTAAACGAAATACCACGTCATAACAGGATGGATAACCATCCATTATCCAACGCCGAGGAAGCTAAGCAACATTTGCAACTTCAAGTTTCTACAGAAACTATACGCAAGAGATTGAAGGAGATGGGATATAAACATAGATCACCAGCTGTCAACCAAAGCTAACTGAGAGGCACAAACAGACGAGGCTTGATTTCGCTCGACTATTTGTTGACCAGGGCATTGACTATTGGGCACGAGTTGTTTTGATGTCAGAGAGGTTCCATAATAGTACCAGGAAGATTAAAATCGTATCACTTAGCCGCGTTGGCGGGGTTCTTCAAATAAGAACAAAGGTTGCTTCCCTTATATCCGCTCATGGCCGAGTGGTTACGGTGCCCAACTCTCCCAAACATACCTGGAGTGAGTGGGTTCGAATCCTGGTCAGGATACCTCTCTCCCAACCAAGAGTTGTTTTCTCAGACAAGAAAACTGTCAGCTCAACCACGCATGGGTCGAAGACTGCGCTGTTTGAGGCCTAGGAACACACAGCATATGAGTTAGTCCTAGTTGATATTGTGCATAAAATATATAGAATAGTTATCTTACAGAGTAATACATTCCATCATCACTCTTGGCTAATTTCATGTTAACCTATAAAGCGCGAGCAGTATATAGTGGACACCATGTAACTGGGCGAAGATATTAGGCCTCTTTCCCGCCTAAAATCGTCATTTTACGATAAATATCGTTATTACTTATTCATATGCGCCTATTTTACGTTTAATATAAAGATAGTAACCTGTATCAACAATAAAACAAGTGGGAATATAATTTTTCTGGTCAAAATCGCGAATGGTAAGCGAGCGGTTCATTCATGAAGTGTGAGAGAGCTGGCAACACACCCTCCTCTCTCGAGAGTTGAGGCAGTACTGAGCTACTGAGTAACACCCTCACTGTCTCTACCTTACGTAACAGACACATGAACACACACTAAGATCGGGTTGGAGATGTTTACACGAAAATATACCAATGAATTAGGGAATAACAGAGAAAATAGGTGATAATTGAAGGGGGGGGGGGGGATGTGGAGGAGTGATATGAGGTATGGGAAAAAGAAAAAAAAATGTAAGTGCTACTGGGGCCTTTTAAATTGTTTTTTTTTAGGCCTTACCTCTTAAGAGCTTTGCCGCCGTCGCCCAGTAAAACCTCTTAAGAGCTTTCTCGCCGTTCCCGGGATAACCGAGAATTATATAACATCTTAATTTCTTTACTCATCCACTAATACCCCTAACTTACTAATTAACTCCTTACATAAATTATCCAAATACTATTAACTAGCATGACTTGATACAATATGCACACTAACCACTCCTGTCTATACCATCGATTGTTTACCTAAAACCCAACCACGTTCTGTTTAACTCATCCTAGCCACCTCGCCCGCCACTATCTGTGCAATATAGGATAGATCTGCCCCTATTACTTCTCTCCCCTCTTAGTGAACGGATATAACTTGTTTACGATTATAATAAATAATACCTTACTTGAACTATCATTGGTGAATAGAGAGACCAGTTTATCATGAAAATCAATAAATATATAATCATTAATCCCATTAGGATTGACTCATTTTGGCAGTTTAATCGGGCTTTTCATTAGAGGGTTTATACAACTTAAGGAGGTTCTGTAGGAATTATAGGGACACATACTATGTATTAATATTATTTATGCTTTGACTTTCATAATCCCTTTCTACTCTAAATAAAATATTCTCCTTTTCTACTCTGAATATACTAGTTTAATGCTAGTCTGAATAAACTGCCAAAGACGCGTCCTGATTCCACAATATAAACATAAACATAAACAAAAATAATAAGAGGGATTTTTTCAGAGGACTGACTGGCCCATTCACGGCGGATCCCATTGACAATCAGCACATCACAGCCATGTGCCTATCTAATTATGTTTCTAAGCTTTTTGTCGTTATTGATACTACTGTTTGTTTTTGTTATTGCTGTTCCCCAGGCTGCCTGGCCGAACAGCCGCAAGGCCCCGAGCAAGGCCAAGGCCATAACTGAGCGCCCCCACAGAACCCTCCCTGCCTACCACAATAAAGCCTGGGTGACCGAAGCCACTCCATGGCGGGGAGCTGAGGAGGGTGCGGAAACGCCCGGGAAACCAAAGCCCCACCCAAGGCCCTGTGCCCCTCAGCAATTATGAAGAGAAAGTTGAGGGGCAAAGGAAAAATGTGACGCTTTGGCTTACAATCTGCCAACCTCTAGGTTGGCAGATTGCAAGGTCAATCCACGGAAGAGACGCCATCACTTGAGATCTAGAAAATATATAAGTAAAAGTATCAGTCAGAGTAAGCTATGGGTATGGCAGAGATCGCTCAGTTCTCACTCTGATAGACCAGCCCATCACCACATGACTAGAACCCAATCCTCTCAGCATCAGCTAGGAAATGCCCTAGAAAGCCGCCTGTGGCGGGGGGATAGCTCCCGTATTTCAACCCCTTTCGGGGTTGGGCACCCGCCTGATACTACTGTAGCACTCGGTTGCCTATTTCTCATATCTACCAAACTTTTGCATGCTTATCATGGAGCGGCAGTCCGTTTTCCACATCGTCTTTGTGGATCCCACTTACAACTTAACCTTCCTGGCCCGGGCTGTATCTCCAAAGGACAGGGTGGGCTACCTGGGCGATCTGGCCGAAAAACGTCTAGGCCTAGGCTACCGTATTTTAGTTAATTTTAACTGCTAGAAATTTCCCACGCATCTATAAATGTAGTGCGGTTTCCAATCTGTAGACTGGCATTCAGTAGAGCTCTCTAAGTCAACTGGTTCATTTGTGATGACGATTTCAGTGGAGAGCATTTTCAGGCGATGTTAGCAATACGACGATCTTTTCACTACTGAAACAACGACATACAGACATACAATAACAAACAAGTCTTCTCCTTCTTGTTTTCGGAGGTGCGGTGACGCAACGATCGGCTTTGTTTACATGCGTCGGACGCACGGCGTTCAGACCAAGCTGAATAGGCTTTCAAGCTTAAAAGTCCTGAAAGGACACCCGGGCACCTGCCCTTATTTCGTGGTGTAATTTTAAAATGACAACCGGACAGGAAGGGTTAAGCATCTGTAGCATATCCTCTCTTACTCTACACCTCTAATAAATGCAAGCCTAATGTTTTCCCAAGTTCCCTTTCTTTTTTATTGACCATATGTATTTTATGATATTCACTACCTCAATAATATTTTATTCTGTTAAATGTTCTAACCCGTTCTGGCTATAATTCTCTGTCATTTGGCCTTAGTCGTCAGGTGTTATAATATTAGTGATGTTCTAATGTTCTATTATTCTGGATTGTTTTGCCATTCTTCTTTGTACCGTAACTTCCAATCAATCTATGGACATTCTATCTATCTATCTATTGCCTGACGCCGTGATCCCCGAAGGGGTGGCCACGAACGAACTGCCCCCATGCACCTCTGTCCCCAGTCAGTCGACGCCCCTCCCCCCAACCAACACCGCCTTCGTTCATGTACTTCCTCACTCCATCCTTCCACCTCTCATTCGGTCTACCTCTCCCTCTCTGTCCCTCCACCTCGCTCTCGTACACCCTCTTAGTCATTCTCTCGCTTTCCATACGTTCCATATGGCCGAACCATCTCAAGTTGTTCCTTTTCACACTTTCCAGCACATCTACCTCCACACCACACCTCCTTCTTACTTCCTCATTAGTCTGTCTATCCCTCCATGTAACTCCGCACGCACTCCTTAAGTAATTCATTTCCACTGCTCTCACTCTTGGTCTGAGTCTCTCAACCAACGTCCATGCTTCGCTTCCGTAAGTCAGTGTCGGGATTACCACACTGTCATGCAAGGACTTCTTCACTTCCATACTGACCACCCTATTTCTTGTTACTGCTTTTAGCATTCCTACAACCCTCTTCCCCTGTTGTACCCTCCCGCACTTCTTCATCCATAGTCCCATCTTTACTCAACACACTGCCCAGATACTTAAAAGAGTTGACGATCTCCATAGCCTGACCGTTCAGCTTCACCTCACACTCTGTGACTTCACCCCTTTCGAAGACCATAACCTTGCTCTTCCCCGCATTTACCTTCAAATTCCGTTTTTCGCACACTGTTCCAAACTCATTTACCAGACCCTGCAACTCCCATTCATTATCACTCATTAGAACTGTATCATCCGCAAACAGCACTATAGGTAGCTTCCACTCAATTCCCTCCCTTTTCAGCGATACACCAACATCCACTGTTCTTGATAGTATTTCTTTCATGACTCCATCCATATATACAGTAAACAACCACGGGGACATCACACATCCCTGTTTCAAACCAACATTCAGGTCAAAGAACTCGCTCTGCTCACTCTCCACACGTACTGCCGCCTTTGCACCCTCATACATGCTCTTCACTGCTTTCAGCAACTTGCCCTCTACTCCGTATATTCTAAGTACTTTCCACAAACCTTCTATTTATTAGTGGCCCCTCCATCATTGACGAACATGCCTATTACATAAGGCATCCTCTTCAAACACTAATCCGCCGTAGTTTGAATCTACCGCGCAGAGCATTTAAAAACTGAGGAGCCTTCATCATGAGTGCACGCGACCTCACTCATGGCTTCAGTCATTATGAATTGGGTTCTCACTACGAAAAAACTTCGTAAAAAATAAAAACAAAAAGAAAATAAGAATAACTATCCAATAAGCTTTCCATCATATCGTGGATGTACTTGTGTGGATTTCTGACCAGACGCTGAATCAGGCGTCATTCCTCCTTCTTTGCTCTGCGCTCAGCCTGCCCGGACGTACCTTTCAGGCTCCGCTGGTTCCGCATTCGTTGCGTCCCTAGTGAGTTTTTTCTCATTTGTTTACTCTAGGATGTATCGAGTAAGGTTAGGATAGGCGTAGCAGGAGTGTCCTGGGCTGGTTGCCCGCAGTGCAGTGTATTTTGGGTCGTGTGTATGGGGCATCTATTTCGGATGTACCCTCGTGGTCCTGTTGTGGACACGTGAACTTTTCACAGTTGTGTTAGTTGGTGATGCAGGCGGCTTTCATTACGCGTTAATTATTGCTGCCTTTTATCCTTCTGATGAGGTAAGCTGTGGTTTTCTGACGTTCCCAGCGTATTTTTCTTCACTTAGTGAAGTTTTTTCTGGGTCCGTGTCAGGCTTCCCGGGGTGGGAAGTTATCGCTTCGGTGGTGTGTTGGCGGTGGTTCCTGTTGTGATATTCCAGTGTGTTGTTATATTTCAACTATTTTCATGCCGTCTACCTAGGCCTAGCCAGCCGCTCGTAGCTTTGCCACATGTCTAGTGTTATTATTTATTTTATAAATATGCCCTACTGTGTCATGTGTATCCGGGTTTTAGTTGTGTATTGGCTAATTCCTCGGACTATAATTGTTTCCTGGTTTAGTTGTGTGTTGGCTAATTCCACGGATTATGTTGTGACCTTGGTTAGTCGTGCGTGTCTCTCCTCGTGTCGTTTTGTTCAGATGGTGTCTGTTCAGGGTGGGGTTTGCCTTCCGGCGGGGTTTTTTCTCGGTTTCACCATGAAAAATCCTGACCGATGAGCAGTGTTGGGCCACACGTGGTTTTTAACTCTGGCTGGTTCCCCGGCGTGGGGAGGTGTCTGTGGCTCTCCAGGACTGAGTCTCTGTGGGTGCCTGGTTTCAGGCCTCCTTTAAATTCCCGGCGGGATGGCTGTACCCATCCTTACATATATATATAGATATATAAAGAAACGACGTTCTTGAGAACACTCGTTTTTATAGGTTTTTCTACCTGGTTTACGACGACCACATGGAAAACCTAGCTGTTGTTTAGGCGTTCCTCCCCGGCGATCTTTTACAAAGAAGTGGGGTCAGGAATTTGTGGGGTTAACTTTTAGACTTCTCACCCGGCGGGTGCACCTGAGCAGGGTGGGATAAACGACTTAGGCCGCATATAGTTAACCAATCCATTTGAGTGATACTCTGTGTATCGCTGCCTTTACTCTGACGGCAATTGAAGGTTCAGTGAGGTTTAACCAAATCGATTCCCACACCCGGCGGGTGCCCCTAAGTGGAGGAACTAAGGAATTTATAAACAAATTCATTTTCGATTAACCTTAATTGGGTGATACTTTCAGTATCGCCGCCTTCTATTTTTACGACGATCGTTTGGGACAATTCGTTAAAAAATCAGATCTCGTATATTCCTGCCCTGGGCTATTCTACTAAAATATTTCAAGGGCCGGCGTCTTTATGAGGGGGGCTTTGTTACAAAATTGAATCTTGAGACAGTCACCACCTCCTACAGACTATAAGTGCCATACTGGACCATTATATCAGAGGGTATTCTTCATGTTCTTTAGCTAAAAAGATTTGTTTAGCCTCTTTACACCCAGCCGCGTAGCGAGATGTGTTAGCTGTGTCTTTGCATCCCGTTACCCGGCGGGTTATTAACACTTGTATGCGAACACTTGGGTTAACCTTATGAGCATTAATTCCTGGAAATTTTTCTTTATTTTTCCAGAGCTGAGCTCCGGCGGACCAATACAGACCCGGCGGTAGTTTCCTCACACCAGTCTCTGTCATGGCTACTGTGGCCCCAGTTTTTGCCCTGTGCATTACCCCTACTTGCGCGGGTATCCCAATTTTTGCGCATACCCTTTGCATAAGGTGTGTTAGATGTCTAGACCGTTCAAGGGGTCTCTGGGTTACACTTAATTGTTCCTTTTGCTCCCAATTAGCCAATAAAGTCCTGTGTGACAATGACAAGACCGCGGCGGTAGCGTTGAGAGAGGTCAGACAACAAATGTCGGCCTACACTACCATTGTCGCACATAAGTCACTTCAATGTGACAACGTCCCACTTTGGGATAAGTTGCTGTCAGAGCACCCTCCCCCTAAACGTACCTCTAGAGTAACGGGTTTTAAGCCGACAGAGACTAGCCAGGGTTCTGTATCGTCTGTGGATACGTCTAAACGCCCGAGAGAGCCTACTCCCCCGGCAGCCACCTCCTCGTCGCAGGCGAGATCGAGGTCAAGGTCACCTCTCAGACAGCAGTCTTCAAGTCGGGCCTCTTCCCCGGCTAGTAAGAAGTGTAAGACTGAAGCTTCCCCCAGTGGTCATGGTGGTGATTCTTCCAAACCTAGGTCTAGTTCGCGGTCACACCGTAGCCACAAATCCTCCAAAAAGGATTCCCATAAGAAGTCCTCTCGACATTCTACTAAGTCTAGTGCATCTCATCGTACCTCTACACCTGAAAATGTTTCTGTTACAGCCTCAGAGTATAGTGAAGCGCCTGTCCCTAAACAAGATTTACCTATTGATATTTTAACCCTAGAAACGGAAAGTTCAGGAAATTCAATAATTGAGAATGTTTCAGACTCTCAAGAGAGCGTAGGCCAGAGCCTCGTGTTTGGCGGTTTGCTCAGCCAGGGTCTGACCATCTACGTCCGACTCATACGAGTCACACAGTAGCCGATGTCCACAGGGACGCGGCGACCCCATCCTCTATCCCTGACTTATCTTGGAAACAAGGTGCCCCTGCCTCGGCGGGGTCTTCTCAGGAGGATCGGGAGGAACAAGATGAAGTGTCAATAATTTCAGATAGGGATGGACAAGGGTCAGGCTCAGGCCTGGACGCCGCC